>JANHMN010000012.1:26635727-26648186 GCA_030674055.1 Rhabdomys pumilio | reverse complement strand
CAGGCCCTCTGCCTGGTAAGCAGACAATACCTTTGCCATCAGTGGCTGATCTGAAGTTCCTGACCCCTGACCGTATACTCTGGGCTAGGATGCCATCTTACAGCTTCCTGCAAGCATGCAAGGGTAAGGATCTCAGTGATGTGTGCTCATAAACCAGTAGTCTGGCCTGGCCACTTGGCCACCAGCAAAGGGCCAGCTGGGATGTAAAATCAACCTGCTTCCTCTGGAGCAATGGACACCCAACAGCTCAGCACACTTGGAAGGTGGCAACAGGGCACAAGGCAGGGAAAACCTGGGGCTACAGTGCTTCAGTCCCTTTCACAGACACCCCACATGGTACAAATGGTGCATCCTTCTGTCTGAACAGGGCGGAGTGCCCCACAAAGCCTGACTTCCTAGAACCTAAAGCCCTCAAGTAAAATCAGAGCAGGAAAAGTCCAGGCACACCTGACAGAGCCCAGCACCCTAGTCCACCACCCACAGTTCAGACATATAACCCACTGCTCTGGCCAGAAGAGCCATGCAGCGTTCACCTACTGCTACAGACTGGACAGACCCAGGGTACTGCTCCCCAAGTACCTAACCTGGCATGACACCATGTTGTTGAACCCTGCCCACCTGGAAGGGAAACTACCTGAAATAACCTAGTTTCTCACCAAGAGAAGAAAGGATGGGTCTGCCAACACTACCAGTGCCAGAGCTCTTGCCTCCCCAAGCCACTGGGGCCCATGCAGGCCCCTGAACCATTCAGTCTTTACCTGACACATCTTAACATGACAACAGTCCTTCCAGCCTTACTCCTACTAGAAGCATGACCCAAAATCACACTCAAAGCTCCCAGTTTAGATCACACATCAGTGGTGCTGAAAAACCCAACAGGGGCCTTCTTTTCCCCCAACCTGGAAACCAGGAAGGGAGCACAAGCTAAGGTCTAAATTCCCTAACTCAGGAACCAAAACACTTAATGAGCCCCACCCCATCCCACCCCACCCACCTAGACGGGCCTTGCAAGACAGCCCACCTGGTATTGCCCCGCCTCCGGATAATCTTGGTCCGGCTCTTCACTTTGTAAGCTGAGAGCTGTGACTCTCCAAAGAGGGGCTTCAAGCTGCTGGGTCCTGCTGCTGGTCTGTCCCCTGATGAGGGCCTAGACTGGACTGGGGAGAGCTGAGAAGTATGGTCCTTGCTGCCAGCCTCAGACTGCCAACGGAAAGAGGAAGAGGAGGAAGCAGAGGGGCTGGAAGCCTTCCACTTGTACTTGCTGGGTGAGGATCCAGGCTTGGATGGTGTGGCCAGTTTCTCAGGCCTTGCCTCTGGGTCAACTTTAGGCTGTGGCTTCTCTGTCTTTCCAACGGTACCAAAAGCGGCCTTGTTCACACTCTCCATAGTTGTTCTGGGACTGAGGGCTCTCCGAGTGACCCGCGGGCTCTTTTCTGAGGCAGCTACCCATTTGTAGTTGTTTTTCTGAAACTTGCTGGTTCGACAAGACACTAGCAGTGAGGCCTCCCTGACCTGCCTGGTTCCCGTTGCTGGTCTGACTGAAGCCACCACTGGTCCCAAGGAAGCTGGCTGGTCTGCATGGCCAGTATTTGCTCTTTGGTCACCCATGAGTTGTTCAGAATAGCTGGTAGAATGAGGGCCTACCTTCCGGCCCAGAGTCACACTAGTGCGTTGGGGCAGGACAGGGGATGGAAAGTGTGCCTTGATGGCGATTTCACTTTCACTGACTGTCCTCCGATGCTCAGGAGAGCTGTCACTCACCCTGCCCACAGACTTCACTACCCGAGGCTTGCCAGGTTCCTTCTGGCAGACCAAGAGGGGATCGTCCACACTGTAACCCACCTTGGTTCTTCCTGGCCTTGCAGGCTGCAGGTGTCCACCGGGGACCTCAACCTCACTTCCTTGGGGTCTTTGGTTACTCCAGGAGGGGTCATCACTGTCTTCCAAGGACCCCCGTGGGACCCCTGAAGCATTGATGGAGCCTGTCTTTGATGGTGGCTTGATTTTAATAACCATATTCTGATCTGGACTGAGCTGGACCTGTCTCTCCAGTACATACTGCTGGGGTTCAGGATGCTGGCTATCCTCAGACCTGAGGGACGTCTGCAAAGCATGATCACTGGCTGGGTCAGAAGATTCCAGAGGCTGATTCACAAGGGAGTATTTCTTGCGCCATGAAGGGCCATGGTGTGAGAAGCCCCTCCGATTTGGACGGGAGTAGCGGGCGCCAAAGGTCCTGCCAGCCTGGAACACGGGTGGCTGCCACCGAGTAGTTGATGAGTTGCCCAGGGCAGGGCCATTGCCGTGGAGGGTTTTATAGTCATCAATTAGACCTGAAAAGGCAGAATCACAGGCTCAGTTACCTAGGAGATGTGAGTAAAAACAGCAACAATCAAGACCACTACCCCTACCCTAATAGTCCAGACCCACTCGCCTTCCTGAGCCCCTGCTGACTTGAGAGCAGCCCTAAGTGACTAGGAACCACAGAAAGTTCAGTCCAAATCGCTAGGCTTGTCAATTCTATGAGCACTTCTCCATCAATCTGGCCTGCTCATCCTGAAGATGGCAGCCTTTGTGGTACAACTGCTTCTATTCACTGGTCTACTAGGTCTACAATGTTTTGAGAGCAAGTGTTACTCCCTATACTAAAAACAGTCAGAGACCAGAAACCTGTGGTACCTGGATAAGAACAGAACAAGTCTTCCACTGAGGTCCTGTGGTTTACCCACTCGTGGGGAAAATGCAGGATTGCACCTTAGTAATAATCTCCTCAGAACAGACGCTTCTCTAACCCAGTACTTGACAGAAGAAAATAACACAATACAGCCACTGACAACCCAACAGCTAACATCATCTCCTACAGAAAACACCTGATACCACCACCACCACCACAAGGATTTTCCAATGAAGTGACTCATTGAGCCCTGGAGGAAGAAAGAACGCAAGCAGGTTCAATAGGTCCCAAATCTACCACCTCTACCACCACCACCACCACCGCTACCACCCACCCACCTACCCAACCCCCCCGCCCCCGCCCCACACGGCCTGCCTCAACCCTCAAACCCTGCCAGACACCTCTGGTCGGGTGTTAGGGAAACCCAAGAAGTAGCCCTAAATAGACAGGCCACCTGGACTCTCCTGAGCACATGTTTTCCAAGCCCCTAAGTATTTTCTGTGAGGAAAACTTTGGAAACGATATGAACGCTTATAAAAACTTCAACTTGGGTCTAAAAATTTGAAGCTGAAGAAGCTGGTGCCTGGGTAGTCAGCCCTGAGTACGAGGGGGCTGTGCCTGAATCGAGCCAAAGGCACTCAACGGCAGCGGAAGAGAAACGCTTCCGAACCAGCCGAGCCTGAAGGTCTGCTGACGCGACCACCCGCGGGTGGACTACCGTACTGTCGTCTCCTGACAGCCCTCCGAGGCCCGGCCCGCTCACTCGCCCCGAAGCCCGGCGGGTCTGTCATCCGCGGGCCGCACCCGACTCGGCCGCTCCGATGCCCACCCATGACGACCATCAGGAGATCGCAACCGACAGCACCCGCTTCTCAAAGGGTCTACGGCGATCACAAGAAACAAGTGAACACATGCCCCGACCGCGGCCCGCTCACCCTGCAGGAGGCGTATCTGCCGCCGCAGCTGCTCCTTTTCCTCCATCTCTGGAGTCCGCGACGCCTAGCCAGACCCCCTCGACGTCATCACTGCGCGACTGTTCCCCGCGGGCGGGGACCAGAGAACGCCGAACTTCACTATGTGTGGACACGGAGTTGGAAGGCTCCGTCGCCCCGGCAACCCTGATAGAGCGCATGCGCGGACCGAGAAAACCCGTCATCTTAAGGCGCCCGGAAGTGATCGCGATCTGGCTTCTGCACCAATTCCTGCGCCCCGTTTCCACCTCTGGGGCTTCCATGGAAGACTTGGAGGAGATGGATTGGTAACAGTTTCACCTAGACCCAGAAATTCCTTTTTATCAATTTGTTTGTTTGAGACAGGGTCTCACTATGTATTTATTCCTGGCTGGGAAGAAACATAACTGGAGAACTCGCTATGTAGACTAGGCTGGCCTCGAACTTACTGAGATTTACTTTCCTCTGCCTCCGGACCTGGAGTTAAAGGGATGCTCTTTTAACGCCTTTGCTGCTGCAGCACGAGAACAGCGGAAAAGAATCGGAGGCTATTTGTTTGCGAATGGTTACAGGTGTTAAGATGGAAAATTTATAGAGAGCATTTAGTAGGAAAGGCTGCAGCCTCTAGAAAATAACTGAAGAAACTCAACGATAGTTACCACGTGATCAGACAATCCCACGTCTAGGTATATAACCAACGAGTAGAAAAACACCGATACTAACATACTTGGATGTCATTATTTATAATAGCTAACTAGAAGCAACCCGAATGACTGTTCACATGGAAATGGAATATTATCCAGTGTTTCGTTTTGTTAGAGACAGGGTCTCACTATATCTGGCTGTCCTGTAATTCCCTATGTAGATCAGACTGGCCTCAAACTCAGAAATCTGCCTGCCTCTGCCACCCAAGTGTTGGGATTAAAAGAGTGCACCATGGGAATGTACAGTATCTTTGTTTGTAGTGCTAAGTCTCTACCAGTGAGCTGCATAGTCTAATGTTAATCCTGAAAAAGAAGTTCTAGAAGCTGGGTTTGGTAGTGCACACCTGCAAGGTCAGCGTTAAGAAGTGGGGGTAGATAGCCAGGCATTGATGGCACACACATTTAATCTCAGCACTCTAAAGATAGAGGCAGACACTCTGGGGGCAAAGGTAGGAGGATCTCTGAGTTCAAGGCCAGCCTAATCTACAGAGTAAGTTCCAGGACAGCCAAGTTAGGCAGTGAAGGAGTTGAAAAACGAAAGGTTGGTGATAATGTCATAGAACAGGGGGCCCCTATTCCAGCTCCAGCAAGCAGCAGAACTCAGCAGCTTCGGCCATGTGGCTCTGGCTTTAGAGTAAAGAGCAGAAGGGACTACTGGGACAATTGATGCTGGTTAGCTGCAGCTAAGAAATTAGTGGTGATTAAGAAGAGACCGGGGGGGGGGGGGGGGGGGGGGGGGGGGGGGGGGGGGGGGGAGGGCTGAAGAGATGGCTCATCGGTTAAGAGAACTGACTACTCTTCCAGAGGTCTTGAGTTCAATTCCTAGCAACCACATGGTGGCTCAAAACCATCCATAATGGGACCTGATGCTCTTCTGGTGTGTCTGAAGACAGTTACAGTGTACTCATTTAAAATTAATAAATAAAAATCTTTTCTAAAAAAGAAAAGAAGAAGAGACCAACATCACTGAGCTGAAATCTTCTGAGAAGTATTTTCTGAGAGCAGAAAGAAGCTGTTTTCCAGAAATAGCCAAGGTTGTACTTCGCGCTGGTAGCCAGACTTAGTAATGTGTAAGAGTCACCCAGGTGGTACTGGTTTTGAAGGCATGAATGGGTCATGGAGAGCAGCAGAGGCTTGGCACTGTGAGAGCTCAGGGGAGGCCACTGGTGAAGGTGCAGCCTCAGTTGCAGTTGATGGCCCAGGCCTGCAGGGGTCATGCAAAGAAGTTGAGGTTGGACACTTAAGGAGAGCCTATGAGAAGCTATTGGTGAAGCCTAATTGCAGCGAGAAATCCCAGTGTATTAGAGATGCCAGCACCATGGGATGACCACCAAGAACAGCAGCAGCAGTGGAGTGAATCAACCAGAGCCTAGAGTGCTACTGAGGGCAGAGCTAGAGATGTGACGCCAGCCTTTTGGAGAAATCCAGAAAATCATGTGTGGATCCCAGACATTGGAACAAGAAGCTATAACATTGAAGTTGCCTTGGAGACCCTAAGATATTCCAGAGGCCAGAATCGTAGGATACCTGCTGAGGAAAGCTGCTAACAGGGAGTGGAACGAGCCAAAGAGAATTGTGCTGCAGTCAACAAAGCATAAATGAGTTGTAATCAGACATGGAGATGCAGAGTTTGGAGTTTTCCAGCTGGCTTTTGGTCTTGCTTTTGTCCAGGATTTCCTCACTCTGAGGTTTTGGAATGGTAATGTGTATCCTGTGATATTGGAAGTATGTGAGCTGCTTTTTTATTTTAATTTATAAAGCATTACAGTTAAGTGGATGAATCTCAGAAGAGACTTTGAACTTTGGACTTTTAACATTGTTGAGACTGCTATAGACTATGGGACTTTTGAAGTTGGACTAAATGTATTTTGCATTTTGCCATGACTAGGTGTGGCCCCATAGATTCATGTGTCCACCAAGCCTATGGGGGCCAGGGAGTGGAATGTGGTAGTTTGAATATGCTTGGCCCAGGGAATGGCACTATTAGGAGGTGTGGCTTTGTTAAAGTATGTGTGGCCTTGTTGGAGGAAGTGAGTCGCTGTGGGGGTGGGCTTTGACACTCTCCTCCTGGCAACGTGGAAGCCAGTCTTCTCTAGTTTGCCTTTGAAACAAGATGTAGAACTCTCAGCTCACCTTCCAGTGCTATGCCTGCTAGAAGCTGCCATGCTTCCTGCCGTGATGATAATGGACTGAACCTCTGAACCTGTAAGCCAGCCCCAATTAAATGTTGTCCCCTATAAGAGTTGCCTTGGTCATGGCATCCCTTCACAGCAATGGAAACCCTAACTTAAGACTCACACTGCTGCAACTTTCCAACCCTCAGAATTCTGAGAAAAGCCAACACCAGCCAGCAGCTCAGGGGAGAGGGAGACCTATTGCTTCTTGCTTAGCTGTGACTCTGTGATGAGCTATAAACTCACCTCATACTGAAAATGAACCATAACAATCCATTTCTTACACATCTACCACGGACCTTCACAGTAAGTAAAAGCAAAGGAAATTTCTTCAGACTGACTATGGGAACTCAGTTCTACAGTAATACAGTACAGGGAGTGGAAATATGCTAGTTAAATGTAAACATCTTACTCAAAAACAAATTTTATTTATAAAGTAATATATAAACTGTATAATGTTTAAATGTAAACATGTATGTAATGACCCAGTGGGTATAGGTCCTTACCATCAAACCTAATGACCTCAGTTTGATCCCCTAGAATGTACATGGTGGAAGGAGAAAACTGATTCCTTAAAGATGTCATCTGACCTCCAGGCACATGCCATAGCATGGGTGTGCAACCAAACACACATATACACAAATAAGCACATGTTTCTATAAATATCATGAGTGAAATGTCTACAGTGTCAAGGATTCACATGAATTGTGCATCTAATAAAGGATCTTCTCACACAGGCAAGGATATAACCCATGGTCTGAGCCCCACCCACTGAAGCTCCCATGGCACCTACATGCAATGACAGGGACTTTGAGGACCTTTGCAATCACGATAGAAACTGCAGGTAGCCACATAGTGGTGACACATGCCTTTGGTCCTAGCACTCGGGAGGCAGAGGCAGGTGGATCTCACAAGTTCCAGACTAGCCTGGTCTACAGAATGAGTTCCAGGACAACACAGAGAAAGCCTGTCTTGAAAAAACAAACAAACAAACAAAAGATGGCAGGTTGGAGGTCTGAATGCAAGACTAAAAAGACCTGGCTTTCCAGATCAGAACAACAAATAGAGGCTGGGGAGTCTTGGCAGGAGGATGTCCCACACAGAGGCTTGAGGAAGCAAGGTCAGAAGCCACTCTCATATGGGGCATCCCTATGGAGAGGTTGAATCTATCAGAACCGTCTTTGCTTCCGCTTCCTTCTTTACCCAGTCCTGTCTGTCTACCTCCAGACCTCTCTGTCACACTCTCAGCTGAACTTTGAAATGTTTATGATTCTTTCCAGTCATTTTCAGCCAGATGTACCCAGGGAGTAGCTGAGGAAACAAACCCATGAAAGATTTATGTGCCAGGAGTGGTGACCATGGGTTGGCCCTGCCCATTCCTCAACATTTATAAAACTTAGGCCTTGGCATACTCAGAGAAGAAAGGGAATATCCCAAAATTCGTGAGATAGAATCTCGACTTGCAGTCTTTTTAAGATTTGTTTTGATGTGTCTGTCTTGTCTGCCTGTGTGTCTATGCACCACATCTGTACAGTGCCTAAGGAAGCTGGAAGAGGGCATTAGATCACCTGGACCTCTAGTTACAGGTGTTTATGAGCTGCCATGTGGGTGCTAGGAATCAAACACGGGTCCTCTGCATGAGCAACAAGTGCTCGTAAGCTCTGAGCTATCTCTTCAGCAGATAGCTGATATTTCAGTCTACCTCATTGGCAGACTTTTTTTTTTTCCTTAGGAAGCACTTGTGCATTGGCCTAGCCCAGTCTTACTTCTCTTAAGTCTCCTGCAACTGCCATCTTATAAAGAAATTAAAGTTGGCCTCCTGGAAGATTAACAGCACATACTCAGTTATGACTGTTTCTGTCCCTCCTCCAAATTCATATGCTGAAATCCTAGTCCTTTGTGATGCATTAAGAAGTAGGGCCTTTGATAAGTAAAGAGGTCATCTGGGTAAAATTCTGATGATAAATGGTTATTGTAAGAGAAGACGCCAGAGAGCTAGCTCATTCACCACCATGTGAAGGTACAGCAAGAAGACTGTCCTTTATAAACCAACAAGAGCTCAGCTATGTAAGTACCTGTGGTGGCGAATCTTAGTTAACAACTTGACAGCTTCTAGAATCAGCTAGAACGCAAGCATCTGCTGTTGGGGCTGCTGACCAGATTATTTGAGCAGATAGAGTCACCCTAAGCTTAGGTGCCACCTGGTGACAACCAGATAAAAGGAAGTGAAAGACAGAGACTGTCTTTTGCCTCCTTTCTCACTGTCCCTGGCGAGTTCATCTATCCTGTTGCTACTCTGGTCACTGATATTAGAACTAATTTCTTTGAGCCTCCCAAGTAGACAAGACCAACAGCTCTCTGGGAATCCTCCAAGTCTTGTTCCATGGATATAGCATCTGTTCTTGAACTGTGGACTGTGAGAAATACCTAAGTCTAAGTCCCTAGAGCAGTCTTAGTTGGCTGACTAGTTTACTAGCACTAACTCTACTGACAGACAACCATCTGCCACATGTGTGAAGCCAGTGCTTGTCTTCTGAGCACAGGACTTGAACAATGCCTCAGGAAACAGATGAAGCCATCTCTGCCAAGCCCTGCTCAAACTACCAACTCCCAGAATTAGCAGCAATTTTTAAAATTATTTTTAATTTATTATTAATTTTTTTAAATGTAGGAGAGCTCTGTCTACATATACACCTATACATCAGAATATCCCTTTATAGATAGATGGTTATGAGCCACCATGCGATTGCTGGAAATTGAACTCAGGACCTCTAGAATAGCAGCCAGTGTTCTTAACCACTGAGCCATCTCACCAGCCTTTGTTTTCTGATTTTGTTTTCAAGCAACTAAGTTTAGTTTTGATTTATTTGCAGCAAAAACTGATGTGCTCACAGGTCCAGCACTAAAATGTGTTTTTGTTTGTGCTTGCTAAAAGGACAGGGCATGGATTTGTCCAAGGATGGGCAACTGTCAGTGAGATGGGCACTATCAGAATTATTTTACAGACACTGATCTTGGCAGTTATGCTTGTCATATTGAAGAGAAAATCAATCCACTTCTGGGGCCAGAAAGATGGTTCAGTGGGTAAAGGCACTTGCCACCAAGCCTGAGTTTCATGTCTGGATCCCATGTGCTGGAAAAGAGAACCAACTCCTGAAAATTGACCTTCATGGGCACTCTGGCATACACACATGCATGCTTGCATGCACACACACACACACACACACACACACACACACTAAGTTGTTATTTATTTATTTATTTATTTATTTATTTATTTTTGGTTTTTTCGAGACAGGGTTTCTCTGAGTAGCCCTGGCTGTCCTGGAACTCACTCTGTAGACCAGGCTGGCCTCGAACTCAGAAATCTGCCTGCCTCTGCCTCCCAAGTGCTGGGATTAAAGGCGTGCGCCACCACCACCCGGCTGTTTTTTTTTTTTTTTAATCCACATCTAGTGTTGACAGCAGGAGTAGAAGTGTGTGGGTCCAGTCACCTTGAAAGCCATGTCATTTTTCTGAAGGGTAGTTTGCCATGTGAGTCAAGACCATAAATACTTTTAAAAGAAAAAAATTATTTATTTTGATTTTTTGAAAATATGTATGTGAATGAGGGTGTATGCACATAAGCAAAGGTGCTTATGGAAACCAAAGGTGTGGGATATCCCTGGAGATGGAGTTATAACTGGTGTCTAGTCACCGAATGTGGATGCTAGGAATCAAACTGGGGTCTTCTACAAGAGCAACTGTTGAGCCATGTCTCTAGCCCAATAATACCTTTTGAATATTTTATTCTTAGGAAACAATGAAGCATACTCAGGGATTAGCATAAAAAATATCAAGTGCCACATTGTTTATGAATTCCAAAACTATGTAATATGTTTATAACACTTTACAGAAAATTAACATGATGTGTACATGTGTATGTGTGAGGGGTGGTGGGTAGGACTTCAACGAAACTCAGAACAGGGAAGGGAAGGTATTCGAGAATGACTGTGTTAGAATCTTCCATCATGAAGCTTAAAATGAGGGCTGGAGAGATAGCCCAGTGGCTGAGAGCACTGGCTGCTCTTCCAGAGAACCCAGGTTCCATTCCACATGGCCACTCATAATCCTCTGTAACTCCAGTCCCAAGTGATCTGATGTCCCCTAACCTCCATAGACACTGCATGGCAAAACATGCAGGCAAAACACCCATACACATAAAGGTCAAACAATTAATTTAAAAACACAAATTGGCCAACCTGTGTGCTCAGCAGGCTCACCACTACACAGCCACACCCCAGGATGTAACAGGTTCAGTCTTCACAACAGCCCTCTCATACAGAGCTGGAGTCAACATCTGAAGCCAGCACTTCAGTTAGAATACAGGCTTCCATCAGCACCCATTCACCAAACGTGATACTGGCCTCAGCTTCCTGTCTCCCAGCTCGAAGGACAGCTCTGCCATCTCTTGTTTTGCCTACCCTGAGCCAGTACTTTGTGACCATTTCCCCAAGGCCTGCTCTCCCTATGGGTTCCCCCCCCCCCCCACCCCCGTTTTGTTTTTCTAGACAGTTTCTCTGTATAGGCCTGACTATTCTGGAACTCACTCTGCAGACCATTTTGGCCTTAAACTCAGAGATCCACCTTCCTCTGCCTCCCAAGTGCTGGGATTAAAGGCACAGGCCTCCATGGCCCTGCTCTGCCTGTGTTTTTTCTCTATGAAGCATGCCTGCTTACAGACAAGCCCAAATACAAGTTGCAGTGGAGAACAGATAGCCTTTTAGCAAGCAGAGAAAACTGAGTCACACATCCATATTGCCCGTGCTGTAGTAGGCTCCTTCTTTTCCTTCCCCAAGGAACATTTGTCTCTGGTCCCTCTCCACCCCCTCTGCTTTTATGCACCACCTCCTGCACTCTCTTTCAGCTCTAATAATGCAAGGGCTTCCTCTCATCTTCCCACCTTCATCCTGATCTGGCCCCAAGTCACCTTGAATGTGCCCTTGGCCTGGCCATACGTATCTTCCCAGCCTTAACTCCCAAGACCTCCCAGATACTGCCTCAGTAAAGTGTGTCCTGGCGCTAGTCTAAAGGGAAAGTGTCCCCAAGTGTCACCACTGGACTTCCTAGTTGGGCCTCAATGGGAGAGGATGTGCGCAGTTCTGCTGGGGCTAGATGTCTCAGTGTGGGGTGGTACCCAAGAAGGGCTCCTCCTTCTCTGAGGGGAAGGGGAGGGGCAGTGGGCGGGACAAATGTGTAAGGATGGGACTGAGGGGGGGGAGGGGAAGGAGGGAGGGAAGGACTGGGATGTAAACTGAATTTTAAGAAATCTATTATTTTTTTAAAAAATGCATTTTTCTCTGGAGAACGTGGACAGAATGTCAGATCCACTGTGTACATGTTCTCTGTAGCTACACACTGTCGTTCTTCAAAAGCAGCTACTCCCCCTCCACTGACTCAGCCTGCACTCAGTTTGGGAATTTTTTCCATTCCACTTCAGGGTGTGGCTCTTCACCCTCCTTCCTGGCCAACAATTGTCAGCAAGCAGGGTCCATGAGATGAACGTGACACTGAATGCTGCAGTGGAAAGACCCTTGGCAGGCTGTCCTGTACCTCCTGGAGAGAGGAGAACAGGAAGTGACTGAAAGAGAAGTGGGCAGAGAGAGCCAGGACCCAGCATGCATTGCTCCAACCCCAACTGCAAAGCTTCTCAGACCCACAAAGCCACCCCTGGCTTATTTTGTTAGTGTGGAGGTGGATAATCTCAGGATGAGCTCCCTCTTGTTAGATTCAATAAAACTAGACACAGTAAGGCTTCAGCCTCATGTGTCTGAGACAAATGACTCTCTCAGGAGCCCTCCCAGACATTCTTTATTCTACATGTACCTGTGCTTTGCAGGCCCAGCCCACAACACATAGAGGAGTGTGTGTGTGTGTGTGTGTGTGTGTGTGTGTGTGTGTGTGTGTGTGTGTGTGTG
>JANHMN010000012.1:26603853-26635717 GCA_030674055.1 Rhabdomys pumilio | reverse complement strand
GTGTGTGTGTGTGTGTGTGTGTGTGTGTGTGTGTGTGTGTGTGTGTGCTGTCTGTTTCCTTTTTATCCTTTTTTAATGATTTGTTTTATGTATGTGAGTACACTGTGACTCTCTTCAGACACACCAGAAGAAAGCATCAGATCCCCTTACAGATGGTTGTGAGCCACCGTGTATTTATTGCTGGGAATTGAACTCAGGACCTCTGGAAAAAGAGTGCTTTAAACTGCTGAGCCATCTCTCTAGGTCCCCCCTCCCCTGTCTGTTTGATTTTAGAGTCAGGATTTCTCCATGTAGAGCCCCGATGTCCTGGAACTTACTTTGTAGACCAGGCTGACTTCAAACTCACAGAGATCCACCTCTGCCTCCCAAGTGCTGGGATTAAAGGCACACACTACCATGTCTGGTGCATAGATTTTGTAACTGAAACAACTCAGATAAGATGCCTTAAACAGGGCTGGAGAGATGGCTCAGCAGTTAAGAGCACTGACTGCTCTTTGAGAGGTCCTGAATTTAGTTCCCAGCAACCACATGGTGGCTCACAACCATCTGTAATGGGATCCTGCTCCCTCCTCTGGTGTGTATTTGAAGACAGCTACAGTGTACTCATATAAATAAAATAAATCTTTAAAAAAAAAAAAAGATGACTTAAACAGTTACAACAGAGCCACCTCCATCATTTCCTAGGTGTCTTAGTCAGGGTTTCTATTCCTGCACAAACATCATGACCAAGAAGCAAGTTGGGGAGGAAAGGGTTTATTCAGCTTACACACTGAATATCATCACCAAAGGAAGTCAGGACTGGAACT
The DNA here is from genome assembly GCA_030674055.1 of Rhabdomys pumilio. NCBI lineage: Eukaryota > Metazoa > Chordata > Mammalia > Rodentia > Muridae > Rhabdomys > Rhabdomys pumilio. The sequence goes on along the minus strand of JANHMN010000012.1, from coordinate 26,634,911 downwards.
CAAGCAGGTCACTAATTGAAAAAAAATGCCTTACAACTGGATCTCATGGAGACATTTCCTCAACTGAAGCTCCTTTCTCAGTGATAACTGTAGTTTGGATCAAGTTGACACACAAAACACAAAACCAGCCAGTACACACTGGGTTTCCAAAACCCGTCAAATTGGGTCTAAGCAGCCTACCCATATTTCTCCTTTCCCCCTTTAAAAACCATCTTGCCAAGCCAGTAGTAGTGGCACACACCTATATTCCAACACTCAGGTAATAGGCAGGTAGATCTGAGTTCGAGGCCAGCCTGGTCTACAGACTGAGTTCCAGGACAGCCAGGGTTACACAGAGAAACCCTTTCTGAAAAAAACAACACAAACAACAACAAAACCTTTTTGCCAGCAAACACCTTTTCTCTTTGGAGAATTTGTGTGGTTTAGGTTGAATTTGGCATCCTTAACCCTAGAATGGGGCGTTCCACCAGGCTCTTGGGAATATGTGCATGGTATGAACTTGTCAGAGACAGGAGGTATCACTCCCCAGTGTCACCCTCAGCTGCCTGAAGAGTTCCCTTAGACTTTCAGGGACCTCAACTCAGACCAAATTTGGATTTGTACCTTTGACACATTAAAAAATGTCAGGACTAGCCAATATGAAGCAGGGTCTGGGTGTAATAAGCATATTTTAATATAGGCTTAAGCACCAGAATTAAGGGCATAAGAGGTGCTCAGATGGAAAGCATCTGCCTGAGGTTCTCAAAGAGAAATCACTCAAAGTAAGACATACTCATACGAGGCCAGCCTGGTCTACAGACTGAGTTCCAGGACAACCAGGGCTACACAGAGAAACCTTGTCTCAAAAAAACAAACAAACAAACAAAAAAAAAAAAAAACAAAAAAAAAAAAAGGAAAGAAAGGAAGAAAGAAAGAAACAAAGAAATTTTCTTCAAAATGCTGCTAGGAAACTTAAATGAGGCTACCAGGTGGTTCCTGGGGGACAATTTGTTCTGACATGAAGTCCTTGTGCCCACAGCCCATTGGGGAAACCAGGAATATTAAACACACAAGGGCCTCTTCTCAGTGGAGGATACAAAACACCTGTTCTCCCATCCTGAGGGCTGGGAATGGGTTTTGTTAACAACCTGATGACATATCTGTATCAGCAGACCTCACAGACCTCTGTCTGTAGAAGCAGACCACACCCAAATTTCCCAGAATGATTATCCCAGACTCCTTCCTCTCTGGACCATTACTCATCCGTAGAGGAGGCATCACATGTACTCTATGGCCTGCTGACCTCTATACTATGTCAGTGAAAGCCCACATTAGATACTAGGCTTTGAGCTACAGAATTCCCCCTCATGGTCACATGGTCACATGGACTTTGTAAAGGAATTTATATATGGACACACACCTTAAGCTTTATTGTGCGTCTGGAATTGAACCAGTTGTTACCTGAAAACCTTTCTCTAAACTGTACTGTGTTTTAAATCTGCTAACAATGAACCGCCTGACATTAGACTCCCAGAAGTCTGACCCAGGATGACAAGTCAGTCTGCACAGGGTTCTCATTCTCATCTCTCCAACCTTTTTGCTTCCTTGTCTATCACCTGCAAGGACCCTTGGACAACTAACAGTAAAGAGTGAGACCCTAGCCTAAGTGATACACATTCAAGCCTTAGACCTGGCAACACTACTTTAAATAGAAACTATCTATATATGAGAATACTATCTCATGTCAGCAGCCTTTAAAGCAAATGTTAATCTTGCTTCTCTACTGCTGAGAGGTTTCAATCCGACCCCAGGATAAGTGAGGGCGTTCTTTCCCCTCCTGTGCCCTCATAAATTGCCATTTTGCTATCCTACCTCAGCCTCACAGTCCAGTCTTCCATCTGCTAAGTCCTGGGCCTTCAGGGATCACCAACAGATTAAAAACAAGCCCTACTCCCAAAGCAGTGTCTGGCAGAGAGGTCTGGGAGGAATGCTGTGGGGTCAGGGGCACAGGCCACTATGTCCTTTCATCCCATCCAGCTGGTTCTGGGATCTGACTCCCTCAAGAAGAAATGGAACGAGAAGGACAAGCCAGGAATGGGCACTTACAGGTGGGCCTGGGCTACATGAGGTAACATGGGCCCCCTTTAACCTCCACTGCCTGTCTCCAGGGGACAGCTGCTGGGCCACTTTCTCTGCACCTCAGTACCATGGGTCTTTCTGCAGCCTCTCCTAACCCCTCCCATCCCATCTGGACCCAAAAAGCCTATCTCATTGCTTCCATTGCCTCAGTCTGCCCAGCTTCCTCTTCAGCCACCCAGTGCCGCTTGCAACATAGCAACATAGGCTGAAAGCTGAAGGGCTGGAGGAGGAGCCAAGCTGATGCCTCCCTCCCTCTGGGGCCCACCAGACAGCCTCCCTGAGCTTAGGAACTAGATAGAAGCTCCTCCCTACATGCTCTCTCACATTCCTAGATGCTCGGGTTACAGAGTCCTGACTATGCTCCCCACCCCCACCCCAAGACTGGCCTCAGTCCCTTCTGTCACTGGCCTCCTTGTGTTCCACAACTTGTCCTGTGGCCACAACCACGACCCTGTGGCCAGGGTCGTTAGGCCCTGAGGTTCATTGCTCTTACTGGCCTGGTGCCACCGTTCTTGATCCAGTGCCAATTCCAGCAAGCGGTAGCTGATCAGTCTGCTTCCTCTTTAGCAGGACCATACATGTACAGGCACACCTCGCCTAAATGACCCTTCTTCCACACACCCCAGAATTCTGGTCTAAGAGTCGCAGGCCCTGGTCACAATTCGACTGCAAAGGCCTGTGCAGATTTCGCCCAGAGTAGCCTTGGTCACCCCATAGACTTCCAAACCCCATAACTTAATCAGAAGGAGGAAGCCCATCACACAGGGTGTCTGGGAGTTGCAGCAATGTGTCCGAGACAACATGATCCTCAAGAGGAACTAGGGGCCCCTCAGCCTGTGAATGAGGGCCAGAGAGGAATGGGGACTGGCCCTGCACAGACACAAATGCCTTCCTGCTGTGCCTCTTCACACCCTGTCCTCTCTGCCAGCTGTCTGGAGTCAACAAGCCGAGCACTTTTGGTTTGGGGTTATTATTCACTGAACATGTGAACAAGGGAAGCATGGCAGCAGCACATGCATCCAGGTCAGTGGCTACCTCAGAACACTGTCTGCAGAGGGCAGGCTCAATGTGTCACAGCCTGTTTTGCCCTCCCTGTGGATGGCAGGCACTTACCTGGCCTACATGCCTCAGGAAGTCCTGACTCCCCACACACTGGTCTTCTAAAAAGGTAGACCAGAGACTAGCAAGAGGGTTCAGTGAACAAAGGCACCCATTCCCAAGCCAGAGGATCCCCATAGTCATCTCTGGAAGGTTGTCCTCTAACCTTAATGAATCCACTATAGTTCATGTGTACATATCTACACACACATGCACATGAGCGCACACTCACGTATACACAAGTACATAAAATGTAGTACAAATTCTTGAAAACCAAAAAATAAAAACAGAAGTAAAACAGAGCTTATCACATCCTGCTGAAAACCCGCAAGAACCCTCCTGCACTCAAAATGCTTCTTCCTGCAGGGTGCTGTGGCTCATGGACCTAATCTCAGACAGAAGCAGCAGGATCTCTAAGAGTTTGAGGCCAGCCTGATCTACATAGTGAGCTCCAGAACAGCCAGGGATACATAAAAAGACCCTGTCCCAAAAGAAATAAACAAAGACTACTTGCCCTTGTCCCTGAACTAGAGCTGTCCCAACTGGAGAGGGAGAAATAAGGAACAAGGCTGAGCAGGGCTCATAAGGGTCAGTACTGCTTAGAAAAGGACCAGGGGGAGATTGAAGACCTGGTATGTCGGATGGAGTCACTTCCTGCAGTGGACAGCCCTCCTCTGGCACAAGCCTCATTGACACACTCAAACGCATGTATTGTGCAAATGTGCACACATAAAAACAAATGTACCTATACTTCCAGATACACACGCTTGCATATGCTCATATAGAAACATGAACACATACACTTACAGGTACAAACATATGAACAAGTAAACATACACATGTCCATATAGTACACACAGATATAGAGACATATATGTACAACACACACATACTGTTTCGGTTTGCCTCTTGTTGCTGAGGGAAGGAAAGGATTTATTTGGATTGTATGTCTCAGTCCCTCTTTGAAGGAAGTCAGCACAGAAACTCAAGCTGTGGCAGATACCACAGGGGAAAGCTGCTTGTTGGCTTGTCTCCTGGCTCACTCCCAGGTCTATTCTCACATAGTTCTCTGGTACAGCGCAAGCACATTTAAAGATGCCTAGGGATGGTACCGCCCATAAAGGGCTGGCCCTTCCCACATGAATCACCATTGAAGATGATAGCCCCACAGACACACCCACAGGCCAGTCTAATCTAGGCAATTCTTGCATCCTAATCTTTGAGTTCATTGGCAGCCCCAGGTGAGGAGATATCTTTGGTATGTAGAGGGGAGCTAGGGGTCTTGCCCCTACCTCAGCTGAGTCATTTCCTGGCACGGGCTGTTTCTGGAATTCTCTGACCCTGTACTCAAAGGAAAGTCTCAGCCACCCACTGTAGGTGACTCTAGGTCGGATCAAGTTGACAGCTGAAGCAAACACATACATTTATACTGGACCCTATAATCATTGGAGCCTCCTACTGAAAGCAGCAAGGAGATGGACTCATGACCAGCAAATGAGTTCAATCAGAGCTCAAGGTGGACCCAAACCCCACAGACCCTCTATCTGATTAACTGGTTCTAGGGATTTCTCAATACAGTATAATGTTTCCTTTTGTCTGAATCAGGAGCCAACAAACCCAGAACTTTTCATTTCAGATTATTTTTAAAGTCCAAAAACTGTGAACAAGGAGTTGCACCAGGCAAGCTCCCTTCCAGACCAGTGCCATCTTCATCATGGAGAGATCACACCAGGTTAGCACCACATGTATGGGCCCCTCCAATAGAGAGGGCCTACAAATCTCTACAGTCAGAATATGAATGAGTGTCTTGATTTCTGGGGTCCTGGTAGAGAACAACTCTGTCTAGCAATATGTGTTCAAAGGTTGGACGGGCTGCAAACATTCCATCCCTGAAGAGCTGGGAGATGTCAATGAAGGGACCTGGACCTGGCACCAGCCTGTTCCTACCGTGGCCAAGCCTGGGAGAAGGGACACTCTCAAGAGCCCTACCTTAAACCTGGGGCTCAAGCTACAGTGCTCCAAAGCCTAAGAGAGGTCTGGGAGGGCTGGTTGTAAGAACTGTGTGCTGAGGGTAGGTCCACAGCACCTGATACCAGAACACTATGGCTCTGAGGAGGTGCAGCTACATTGAGTGCTTTTACTAAACTCCAGGTTTATTTAAAACATTTTTCTTTACTTTTATTTTGTGCTTTGTCTTCTTGTGTGTCTGTGTACCATGTGTGTGGTGCCCGTGAAGGGCAGCGGAATACACGGGTGCTCTGGAACTTGGTTACTAGCTACCATGTGAGTGCTAGGAACAGAACTTGAATCCTGTGTAAGTGTGCGCTTGCTCTTAACTGCTGGGCCACCTCTACAGTCCACTGGAGTCCAGAGCTTTTGGAATAAATACCTCTATTGAGAAGCAATTCATATGACATATACTCTAGCCATTTAAAAGTGCATAATTCTGGGAGTCTAGTGTATTCAAACATGTACAGGCAAGATGGTGCATGCCTTTAACGTCAGCGTTCAGGAGGCAGAGGCAGGTGAATCTCTGTAAGTCCCAAGCCAGCCTAGTGTATCTTATGAGCTCCAGGCCAGCAGGGGAAACATAAAGAGACCCTGTCTCACAGTTAAATTAAGTAAACAAGTGCACAGATAAATAAACGTGTGTGGCTATTGCCCACAGCCCAGAAAAATCACTCTAAAATCATTAGGAGTTTCTCCCCATTTCTTTGTCCCTTAGACATTGGTAATCACTAACAGACTGGCTTATTTTGGGGATTTCATACAGAATAACTTGCACAGTAATGGGCTGGGTGTTTGTTTGGTTGTTTGTTTAGTTGGTGTTTTGGTTTGGTTTAGTTTTGTTTGGGCTTCTTCTGCTTGTGGCTGTGTTTTCAGGGTTCATTCACATTCTGCAGTGTATCTTAGAAGTCTATTTATGCCTCACAGTTGTTGTGCAAGCACCCTACTGTGTGTTGGGGTCAGACTTTAGTAATAGGGTGCTTTCTTGCCTGCTGTGTGCAGGGCCCAGAACTGGGCAAAATACTGTACAGATTTGCTATTTTTAAAAAATCTATGTATGAGTTGATGGACAATCAAGTTACTTAAGGGTTATCTGCTTGACTCTTTAGAATGTTACCATGGAGACCTGGAGAAATGGTTCAGGGGTTAAGAGCACTTGCTGCTCTCACAGAGGACCAGGACTCAGTTCCTGGTACCCACATATGGTGCCCAGGCATACATGCAGACAAAACACTCACACACATAAAATAAAACTTTTTTAAATCTCAAGAAAACCTTTAAGTACTGCCATAAACACTGGTGTACACATATCCGTTTGATCTCCTGTTTGCTTTTTAGGCAACACTTCACCATTGATAGCCATCACCCCAGGATGACCTCTTGCTTTGGATATGCACCTAAGAGTCCAATTGCTAGGTCACCTGGTAACTCTACATTCACCCGTTGGAAAAATTGCCTTTGCATTCTAGAACAGCTCTACTGTTTCCAGTTTCCTGTGTGCAAGGACCTCGGGGTTTGTTTTCCTACAGTCTTACTACTATTTACTTAGGATGACAGCCAGCCAGCCAAGAGGTTTGATGCTATCTGGGTTTGATTTGCATTTTCCTGATAACTGATGACCTACTTGCTGGCAACTGGCACAGTTGTATACCTCTAGAGAAGTCCATTCAGATCTTTTACTATGTCCCAGGTGTTTAAGAAAAAAAGTAGCGCTTTGACATTGTAGAAAGCAAGACCAAGAGAAAACGAAGCTCCCTGATACCAGGATTGCGAGGGGGGGTGGTGTTCCCGAAGCCCAGGCGGGCTCCCGGTCCCATAAGGAGGAGGCCGCTATGGCAGGCTGCACCCTGCTGTTCCGGGAGGGAGGGCTCCTTGAACGCGCCCCGCCACTACGTCTGTCCAGCTGCTGCAGCTTCACAGTTTCACTTTTGTGTGCTGACGCCTTGAGAGCCGCTCTTGCTGGTGGCTCCCGTTGCTCCTAGGTTGAACAGACAAGAGACCCCTCCCTGGCACCCCAGCACGTCCTTGCTTCTCTTGGTGAGCCCAAATACCTTGGCAGGGGTGAAGATCAAGGTGAGCCAACCCGCTACTCAGCCCCTCCCAGAGCCCAGCCCCCACTACTCTGATGTGGTCTCTACTCTGAGGTCTGGATGCCTGTTTGTTAAGTTGGGGATTCAGCCTCCCAGAAGCCACATACCAGACAGCTCAAAGAGACCCAAGCAGCTGGGGCCTAGCCTCTATGGAGGCCACCCACTAGCCATAGAGTGGGACTAGCCTGGTTTGGGCGGAGGGAGGGGGGATGCGAAGGGAGGGATGGGACTGGATGGGGGACTCTCTAGGCTTCTGGCCTGAATGCTGATTCCCTGGCCCACAAGTCCCTCCCTGATCCCCAAGGGCCTTCTTGCCACACTCTCCAGCATTAGCTCAGAGACCCGGTGTCCTAGGGGTGTAACTGTTGCTCCACACTTCACAGGATGTTTGCCCCAGGCCTGTTCTGTCCTCTGACCCATGAAGGTTCAAGAGGTCAGGTAACTCAGCTGTACACGAGAGCCCTGGAGGAAACCACGGAACCCTGACTTTGCTGTGGGCTCCTGTGCCAAGTCCCTTAGAAGTGAGGGCTCCTGTTCTTTCCCCAGCCTTGGCCCTCAGCCAGGGACAGCAACAGGGTATCTTAGACTTCAGCAGGTGGCCAAGGGTGAGACAGTAATTAATGGTGTGGATAGTGCAGGACCTGCTACTACAGGCTACCTCCTTCTCCTCCTCCTCTTCTTCCTCCTCCTCAGTCAAGGGCTGGAGACCCCAGGGAGAGACAGGTAAGTGAGCCACAGAGTGAACACTGTCATCTGTGTTGTGTTGGTCAGACAGGATGTGCCAGGACTAACAAGGCAAGGCTACTCTGAAGGGGTGGGGTTCCTGAGTGTTGGAGGCAACTAAGTATGAACCTCTGCCCTCCGCTCCCAGGATCATGCCATCAGCCTTTGAGAGAGCGGTCAAGGGTGTGATCAAGGAGGTGGGTGGCAGCAGAGGAGATCTCATCCCAGTGGACTGCCTTGGGAATTCGACCAGCTTCAGGCCCTACTGCCTCCTGAGCAGGAGACTCTCAAGCTCATGGTTCTGGAAACCCCGTTATACATGTGTCAACCTGTCAATCAAGGACATCCTGGAACCCAGTGCTCCAGAACCAGGTATCTCCTTTACCCAGTCCCCTCTTCCCCATCCTTAGCCCCCAGATTGAATAGAAGGGAGTGTGCAAAGCCCAGCCTGCCACCTTACTGGGCACGTTCAGCTCTACTCCTCTGGCCCTATTTCCAGAGTAGGGAGTTCTTTAAAGGTCCCATTGCTACAGAGGAAAGACAAGGCAGTGGCTACTGGAATAGGACTGTAGAGCTGCTCTCGTTTTAGAGCCTGAGTGTTTTGCCCACTTCCAAGTCTCTGACATCGTCGATGGGAACATTCAGGGCCGTGTGGCATTGTCAGACATGGGAGAAGGGAGAATTTCTGGTGGGGCTGCAGTGTCTGGCAGTTCCAGTGCCTCCATGAGTGTGAGCTTACTGCGTGTGACTCAGAAGACCTGGGAGATCATGCACCGTGAAAGGTGAGCCCTGGAAGGAATGATGGCTCTCTTACCTTGAGCAGCCATGCTTCTTGGGAAGGTTGCTGGGTTCTGGGCATCAGAAGGGTTCTGAGGCAGCATCTCTCAGCTGTACACAAGAGAAACCCAAGAGGAAGGAAGCAGTATAAACAATGTCAGGTTGGGAAAGATGTTAACCTTGGTTGCCAGGACTGTATCCTGAAGATCAGGATATCAATGAAAGGGCCCAAGTCCCTTGGAATCAGGCTGAGATTCTGGTTGCTTTGGAAAGGGGGTGAGGTGGACTTGGAGCATTTATGGGTCGTACATAATGGAGTCCCTCCACAGACACAGGTGTTCACTTCTCTGTATTTGAACATGTCATTACCCTCACATGCATCTAGACACTGTGGGGAGCACTCTGGAAGGGTTCCCAAGCCTGGTATCCATAGACTCATGGATTCTCTAGCCTTTCCATCTCACCTGTCAGCAGAATGGTAGGGACAGAGGCTAGTCCATGGTGGGCAAGCCATGGCACTCTTTCTGTAGGCACCTGCAGCAGCCTGAGAATAAAATCCTACAACAGCTTCGGAGACGTGGGGATGACATATTTGTCATCACCGAGGTGCTGCAGACAGAGGAGGAGGTGCAGATCACCCAGACCCACAGCCGGGAGGGCTCAGGCCAGTTTACACTGCCTGGAGCCTCATGCTTGCAGGTATGTTATACTAACCCTAACACCAGCCTAGTCCTACTTGGGCACAGAGCAATGGCAGGAATCTTAGATGCCAGGGGCAACATCCCAGGCAGTGATAGAAGACTCTTCTAAGACCCCTCCAGAAGCAAGCCATACCCCACTTGCCCAGTTAGCTGAAACTGCTAAAGGCTGGATCGGCCATTACCAATGACGAGCCTGTTACCAACACTCCACTCGTAGCTTTTCACTCTACACCCCTGAACCCATCTCCATCCTTCAGGGTGAAGGCAAGGGGCACAAAAGCCGGAAGAAGATGGTGACCATTCCTGCAGGCAGCATCCTTGCATTCCGAGTGGCCCAACTGCTCATTGGCTCTACATGGGGTGAGTGGCAAGGGACTGTCTCTAGAGACCAGACTCTGTGGCAGAGAAGTGCTTCAGCTAGCCAGGGGATGCTGTGTGTATCTGGCTGCATGATCTCCGAGACAGGATGGTAAATTGTGCCAGGAACTGAGATGAGGGTTATAAGGGCAGGGTCTCATGAGGTCGCAGGAGCCCTGGGCTATGGGATTTGGTGACCTGTTTGCTTCTGCCTGCTGCCAGATATCCTTCTCTTCTCGGATAAGAAACAGAGGACCTTTGAGCCCTCCTCAGGTAAGGCCCCAGACCCTCTGGCCTTACATACCCCTAAGCTTTGAGGTGTTCTGTGCTCAGGGCATGAGGTGGGCACCTGCCACACATACACATGGATACACAATGAGTGAGGCTCATTGTTGCTGGACCTGCTTAGGGCCCATCTGCCCTGAGCTGCCATTAGTAGAAGGGATTGATCTGGGAGGGTCCAGGGAAAAATCTCAGCCCTCTTTGACATGAGACAATGGTCCCTGGGTCACTGCACAAAACACCTCTTTCCCTTCTGCCATCCCGATTTGTTGCCTAGGCCACAGAAGAGGAGTGGACCAGAGGCACCATAGCTTTAATCTGCTGGCTGTACTACAGTCCATCGGTGGGCACTTCCAATTCATGTCAGGTCAGTAACCCATTTCCACCCTGGAACGCCACAGCTTCTGCATCCGTTCCCTGGACCTAACCCTCCTAACTAATGATCCCCAAGACCTCATGGGCATCAGATGGTACTGCCCTCTGTCCCTCCAGATGGGAACCATGAGGAAGAAGTAAACAGGGAAGACTTCCAAGGTCTGTATGCAGAGGTGAAGGCTGGTGCCTCAGAACTGGGGAGCTTGGAAATGGAGTTGAGACAACAGCTACTAGTGGACATTGGGAGAATTTTACAGGACCAGCCCAGCCTGGAAGCCTTAGAGGCCTCAGTGAGTGAGAGTGTTGGAGGTGGACAGGGTCTGGCCAAACCTGCTCAGCCTCACTTACTCCATCCCTACCTCAGCTAGGGCAGGGCCTGTGGAATGGTGGGCAGGTGGAGCCTCTGGACGGCCCAGCAGGCTGTATCCTTCAGTGTCTGGTACTCGATTCTGGAGAGCTGGTGCTGGAACTAGCAGCTGCTATCTTCTACCTGTTGGGAGCACTGAATGGTGAGCAGCCCAAGGAGGCCTTAGTAGGGGACTGAGAGGGAGGACTAGGTTCTATATTGGGCATTCTGGAACCCTCTCTCAACCCAGATCTCTCCCCAGTGCTGAGTGAAACTCAGCGGCAGCTGTTGGCTAATGCTATGGAGACAATGGAACTGTCAAAGCAGCTGGAGTTGGTGAGAGGACCTGGCCTTGAGGGTGCAGTGGGGCCCTGGGGACATCGAGGTTGACTCAGGAAGGTGGTGTTTTTGGGAAAGTGCTTCTGGAAAGTGTAGGCTCAAACTACAGGCAGCATCTATAACCTCTTACCCTCCTCTGTTGGTAGGTGGAGCACGTCTTGGAACAGAGCACTCCGTGGGAGGAGCAGAGTTCTGTGTCCCTGCCCTCCAGGCTCCTTGGGGACAGCTGGAATGAGGAGGCTCCCACCTGGGTCTTGCTAGAAGAATGTGGCCTAAGGCTGCAGGTGGAACCCCCCCAGATGCACTGGGAACCGACCTCTCAGGGAACCACATGTGCCCTCTATGCCTCCCTGGCCATATTGTCAAGTCTAGGCCAGAAACCTCATTAGCCTGCAGGCCTCCCTTCCAGCAACATCTCCATGTCCTACCCTTCAGCCAGGGCACCATCTTGCCAAGCACAGCCTATAGGAAAGCCGAGTACCCAACTCAGTCACAGGGTTAGAATGCAATGAGACCCAGGAGTTGGGAAAACTCAATAAATGTACAAACAGAAGCATAGTGCTGCGTTTTTATGGGATACTGGATCATCAGTAGGATGGGGAAGGGTGGGGTTTGCTCACACAGAATCAAGATGGATATGATGGCTGTCACCTCACACCTGTGACCTACAGACAGGAGATTCTGGGAATCAACAAGTCTCATGGCAAGGGGGAGTTCCTGGGCTCTGTGTCCAGGGAGAAGATGTTTCTAAGTGATGTGGCCAAAGGGTTAGGATCACCTCAGGGGGCTAGCAAAGCTAGAAGTGTTTGATACTTGGTGGGGACCACACCACCTCCATAGTGCAGCTCAGCCTTAGCTTGCTGAGAGGTGGAAGTAGCAACTACCTCTTCCTGATAGGTGCTTTCTATCTCAGTGATGCAAACAAAGGCCAGATTAGACCAGATTAAAGGTAGATAAAGGCAGAATTATTAGGAGGCAGCTCTCAGGTGGATCCACGGAGGTCACGGAGGTTAAACATCCAGGCTGAAGCAAGAAGCTTTTTTGGTTCTAGGATGTGGAGTGATGACGTGTGATCTAGGAGGTTGGCCTGTGTCCATCCATAGTCCAAAACTGAGCCCCTGGCCGGAAACTCCGAGATGAGAAGTGATGACAGGTTACCCCAGGTTTTTTTCCGAGCAGGCAGAGTTGGGGGAAGGAGAAGCAGATGGGGTTTCCTGGCTTGTTCCGGAGATAAGCAGGGGTTCCAGTCCAACGTGCCAACCTCTTTGGGTCCAGGGGCTCCCTTTCAGATCTGGCTACTTCTTGCTCAAGAGGAATGGCATGAGGTGGGAGGGTGAGGAGTTGCTTGGTTCGAGCTGGGGAGGTATGGGTGCAGAAGCAACTGGCTGACTGTCATCCCGGAGACTTCAGAAATCCCATTTGTGGAAGAAGAGGAGAAGGCATAGGGCTAGACGACAAATAGATTAGTATCCTCTGTCCTATGAATGGGCTAGCCTTGTGTGAAGAGCAAAGACTGCCAGAAAGGGTGGAATGCAGGAGAGTCCTGGTTGTATGGGCAGAGTTCTATTTTCTTCTTCTTTTTTTTAATGTTTGTGAGTAAACTGTCACTGTCTTCAGACACACCAGAAGAGGGCATTGGGTTCCATGGCATATGATTGTCAGCCATGTGAGTTCAATTCTGGGATTTGAACTCAGGACCTCTGGTAGAACAGACAGTGCTCCAAACTGCTGAGACATCCCTCCAGTCCGTGGGTGGCGTTCTTTAGACAATTTGTGGAGTGTTTCAGTCTGGGTCTCCTATAGGCTTGTTGTTTTCCCCGGGGAACATGCAGGTCTCACCCTTACCAGTCATCAGGAAGTTAAGATCCTCGAGTTTTGTAAGGCGACTGAAGCTTGTATGTTTACACAAAAGGTAAATTTTAGACACGTTAGCATTATCATTTGTCCTGGCCGGTTTTCTGTGTCAACCTGACACAAGCTGGAGTTATCGAAGAGAAAGGAGCCTCCCTTGAGGAAATGGCTCCATGAGATCCAGCTGTAAGGCATTTTCTCAATTAGTGATCAAGGGTGGAGGGCCTATTCTATTCTGGGTGGTGTCATTCCTGGGCTCCTAAGAAAACAAGCTAAGCAAACCAGTAAGTAGCACCCCTCCATGGCCTCTGCATCAGCTCCTCCCTCTAAATTTCTGTCCTGTGTGAGTTTCTATCCTGACTTTCTTTGGTGACCAACAGCAATGTGGAAGTGTAAGCTGAATAGACCTTTTCCTCCCCAACTTGCTTCTAGGTCTTGATGTATTGTATATGAATAGAAACCCTGACTAAGATATCATTGTTTGTAATCTATACTGAAACTCACATTGTAGAAAAGACAGTAGACTCATACCTTTGTGTCCTAGTAGAGGCTTGGAAAATGATTTTTGGGTTAAAAGCATGAAGAATCTTTAAGGTGAGCTCAGGGAAGACAAACCTTCTGTGAGACAGAAGGGACAAGAGCTCCCTTCATCATGATTTATAGTATGACTGGAGATTGTGAAAGAGGGACTTCTTCCCTCTCTCCAGAAGGCTGGATGCATATAGATTAGATGTACCTTTTTAATGAGAAACACTTTTAAGTCTATATTTAGAAACCAACCATGGGAAATTTAAAATCTTGAGCTTGTGACTATGATAATAGTGGATCATACAGTGGAAGGTTTATCATAGTTAGACTAATAGTGGATCAGAACTCTATTGGTTAATAGTAAAATTTTGAACTTTTGAAGCTTAATACAGCAGTAACATAGTGAGGGATCAGAATCAGAAGCATTTCTCCCGTACACCTTAAATCGTTTTTTGTGTCACCTGTGTGTCTCACACCCTCAATCTTCACACTGTACATCAACCAATCTCAAAACACCTTCCTAGACCCTCGAACACTTTCTTAGATCCTTAGACACTTTCTTAGAAGCTTTAGTGTCCTCAGACCTTACATAAACTTAAATCTTTATGTTTTTTTCTACCCAGTTGTTTGACATGAGACATAGGTGGTTGATCATTGAGAGCTGTGATTGTAAAGTCAGTTTCTTTAGATAAAGGAATAGTAAAAACTTCCATAGAAATCTTTTCTTTTTAAGTCTGGCAATAAGGTAAAATGTGTTCAGACCCAACGGTGGCAGCTTTAGGAGAGTGAGCGTCAAGGCCTGGTCTTTACACAGGAAGAGGACTGAGAAGGCAGCTGAGGCCTTGGTTTCTGTTGTTGAACTGACCCTCAAACCCATGAGACCTAAGAAGGATAAATCTTACCTGAGTAAGCAGGAAGTGAAGTAAAGAACGAGCAGCTTCTGAGTCTATTAAAAATGACACAGACTTACCAGCTACATGGACAGGATTCCTCCAGGATTCCTCTGTGGTCACTGGGGCATTGATTTTTGAATGCCATATTCTTTAGATCTCTGAAGTGTCTGAGGACTACCTGTCTACCTAAAGTGTACCCAAATAAACAGACACTGTTTGTTTTAGGTTATTTACTTTTTGTTTAACTTTGAAAACATGTATAGGAGACTAAATAAAGTTTGTTTTGGTAACTACCTTGTTTTGGTAATTAATCACAACTGTAAGTATAGTTATCAACATATTAAAGAATATGATTATTTATGAGGTAATTGATAAGTAACTTGTGTGTTTTCATTATTTTTAAAAGTTTATAAAATTAGTTTTAAGCTGGAGGCAGTGTCAGGACAGGAAAAGGTTAATAAGTTGGGAAAAATGGCAAGGGTCTTGGCTAAAGGAACTGTTATCACAAGGTCATGAATTATTTTGTAGATTATTTGGTTTTCAGCAGTGTAGAATTTAGCTGTAGAAAGGGAGTCAGAGAGGCATGTTGGTCTTTTTTGAGCCAGGTCAGTGAGCAGACTGTGGGACCGTTGGAGTGGTGCAGCTGGAACAAGTTTTGGGACCCATGTCGGCAAAGGGGGGAAGGTTTCTGAAAGGAACAGGATATCCTTTCATGGGCCTAAGAGAGAATGTTAGCCCAGATTTTCTTCCAAGTGTGGGGGCGGAGTTCTCTCTGTGCGGGTGGGATTTGAAAGACAGCAGAATGGGTTTCCTAGCTTGTGCAGGGATGAGCAGGGGTTCCAGCCTAACACTTCCAAGTACACCAGAGAGAATGCAGCTTTCAGGACTCACTAGCCAGAAGGGACTAAACATTCCATTGTGGCTGGAGGGTTAAACTACTGTCGCAGGCACTGTTCTATTGCTGTGAGGTGACTCCATGACCAAGGCAACTCTTGTAAAGGAACCGTTTAGTTGAATCTGGCTTACAGTTTTAGAAGTTTAGTCTATTATCATCACGGTAGTGTAAGGGTTCATCTGTGATTTGCCAAAGAATGATACCCCAGACTCAAATAGTATGTAAAAAGCATTTTATTCTGCAGAAGTCAAGCATGCTGGGGTCTCCCATTACCAAGACAGAGAGATGATCAAGTGAGCTCACAGGTTTTAAAGCACTTAGAATTCTGGGACAGATAATCTTTATCTTATTCTAACTCTAAGCATCCATTACTGGTGTATGAGGCTGGACCCTGTTTTTTCTTTATCTTCTTTTTTTCTATTAATAATTGACTTGCTTGGGCTTCCCTGCACTAGCCCAGTTTGTAGGCCTAGTCTTCCTAACTACCAGTTTGAAGTCTGTCATGGAATCAGTCTAGCCTTCTCATTAGGAAGCATGGTGGTAGGCAGGCAGACATGGTGCTGGAGGAGCTGAGAGTTCTACATCTTGATCTCCAGGCAGATAAGGGAGACTGTGTGCCACACTGGGCATAGCTTGAGCATAGGACAGCTATGAGGTGTGCCTGCCCCCACCGAGATACACTTCCTCCAATAAGGACACACCTCCTAATAGTGCCTCTCCCTATGACCAAGCATCCAAACCACAATATTTTAAATTATCATCATGACAGGGAGCATGGTCAGCAGACCTGGTGCTGAAGACAGTTAAGAGCTCCATCCTGGTCTACACGCTGGGGGTGGGGTGGAGGAGGATAGTGGGCCTGGCTTTGGCTTTTGAAACCTCAAATCCCACCCTCAAGGACACACTTCCTCCAACAAGGCCATAACCAACTCCAACAAGGCTATTCTCCCACCCTTTGAAGTAGTGCCACTTCCTGGTGACAAAGCAGTCAAATATATGAACCTGAGGCCCATTCTTACTCAAACCAAAACACCATCAGGAGAACTACAATGGAAAAGGTCTATCTTAAAGGGCCCAGAATGGCCTCAAACATCGGAGAGCCAAGTTGCAGACAGGCCTCTCACCTTAGCATGCTCACACAGTGCTCCACAACTTTCTAGCCCATCATTCTGCTTTGAAATCATGTTACTTTGTCAGGTCAGCACACAGTGACAGTGTTTATCACGACACTTTTATACACTTGTGTCATTAAACCTGGAGTTTGTTCCCCAACTCCACTTCCGTTCTCCACCATCCAGCTGGTTTCTTTCTTCTTCATAAGATTCCTCACATCTGCTAGCCACTATCCCAGTGATGCTCAATCTGGGAGTCATGTCTCTCCTAAGACTATCAGAAAACATAGATATTTACGTTATGATTCATAGCAGTAGCAAATTTACACTTACAAATTAGCAATGAAAATAACTTTATGGTTGGGTCACCACAGCCTGAGGAACTGCATTAAAGGGTCTCGGCATTAGGAAGGTTGAGAACCACTGCACTATCCTGCCTCACAACTTCTGATCCCCTTCCTTCCTTCTCATGATGTCCTTCTAGTCCTGTCCCTTGACTCCCATCCCCACACAAAGGTTCCATGGGGCTGGAGAGATAGCTCAGTGCTTAAGAGGTCTTGCTTCTCTTGCAGAGGCCCTGGGTTTGTTTCCCAGGATCCACATGGTAGCTTATAACCAGCCATCTGTATCTCCAGTTTTAGGGACTCCAGCACTTTCTCCTGCACCATTTGTCATAGACATACATGCAGACAACACACTCATAAACATAAAATAAAAGTAAAAGCAATACACATTTAAAGCTGGTGGCTCATGCCTTTAATCCTAGCACTCAGGAAGCAGACAGACAGATCTATTTGAGTATGAGGCCAGTCAAATTCCTATCAAGTTCCAGACTAGCAGGCGCTACATAGTAACATTTTGTCTCTAAATAGATAAATAAATAACATTGTTGCACATATAAGAAAAAATATGTATTTATCTTTCTGAGTCTGACTTATCTCACTTAATGGAATGCTGTCCAATGGCATCTTCCCAGCAAGTGCTGTGAGCTCATTGTTCTGTGTGACTGAGGAATATTCCATTGTGTATATGTGCCACATTTTCTCTGTTCATCGGTTGCTGGTACATGGCAGGTTCCACTCTCTGGCTGCCTTTGTGAACAGTGCAGCTATACACATGGATGCACAAGTGTCTGCGTGTGGCGTGACTTAGTGTGTCAGTGTCTCCCCATGAGTGGGTTCCCCAAAAGTGGGTTAGTGGAGTTGTATAATAGCTTCATTTTCAGCATCTTTCTTTTTAAGATTTAGTTTTATTTTTGTGTTTTGCCTGTGTTTGTTTGTGTGAGGGTGTTGGATCCCTCTGTTACTAGAACTACAGACAGTGGTGAGCTGCCATGTGGGTGCTAAACATAGGTTCCCTGGAAGAGCAGCCAGTGCTCTTAACTACTGAGCCACCTCTCCAATCCAGGTATATCATTTTCTTGCTTGCCTGCCTGCCTTTTTTTCCTTCTTTACTTCTGTCTGTCTGTCTGTCTGTCTGTCTGTCTGTCTGTCTGTCTGTCTGTCTTTTTTCATATGCTTTGGGTTACATGTTTGTTTGCTTGTTTGTTTTTTGAGACAGGGTTTCTCTGTGAAACAGCCCTGGCTGTCCTGGAACTCACTTTGTAGACCAATCTGGCTTGGAACTCACAGAGATTCCCCTGCCTCTTCCTCCCCAGAGCTGAGGTTAAAGGTGTGCGCCTTCACATCTGGCTGTCATTTGTTTTCTTGGTGATGGCCATTCTGACTCGAGTAAGAAAGACTCACAAAGAAGTTTTAACTTGCATCTCTCTGCTAGCTAAGAATGTTGAACACTTCTTTAAGTACTTATTGTCCATTGACATTTCTTTGTTTAAGAATATTTGGTTCAGAACTTCATTCATTCATTGATTGTTGTTTATGTGTATGCCATGTGTGCAGGTACCAAAGTGTTAGATCCTCTGGAGCCAGAGTTATAGGTGGTTGTAAGCCTCCTGATGTAGGCGCTGGGAGCTGAACTCTGGTCCTCTGGAAGAGCAGGAAGAGCTCTTAACCTCTTCCTATCTCCCTATCATCTCTCCATCTCCCCATCATCTCTCCATCCCTCTATCATCTCTCCATATCTCCAACATCCCTCTGTCTCTTCATCTCTCCATCTCTCCATCATCTCTCCATCTCTCCACCCCAGTAGCTCATTTATTGAATGGATGCTTTCATATTTTGTAGCATAAAATTCGTGTAGTTCTTTAATCTTCTAGCTAATGTGTAGGAGATAAGTACATTTTCCCATTGTGTAAATCGTGTCTCCACTCTTGTGACTCTTTTGCTATAGAGAAAGAAGCATTTTAATTGCATGTAATTTGTCGAGTCTTGGGGTTGTCCCCTGTGCTGTGGGAGTCCTGTTTAGAAAATCCATGTCTCTGCCTGTGTCTTCATCTCAGATTTTCAAAGCTTCAAGCCTTACATTTTGGTCTTTGATTCATTTAAAAGGTGTTTTTGTTAAAGGAGCTGTCTTCTCTGCCTCCCAGTATATGTTTTTGAAAGTTTTATCAAAAATTAGGTGCATGTTCCTGTGTGTGCACTGCTGGGTCCTCCCTCTGGTCTATGGGTCTTGTTACAGTGACTCAGAACTAAAGCTGAGGATGCAGTCCTGTCATTCACCCAGCACAGCTAAGAATTCCTTAAGCTAGGGCTGAAAAAAAGACCCTGGAGGTTAAGCGCTCTGACTGCTCTTCCAGAGGTCCTGAGTTCAATTCCCAGCAACCACATGGTGCCTCACAACCATTTGTAATGGGATCGATGTCCTCTTCTCATGTGTCTGACACCAAATACATAAAATAAATAAATGAATAAATCTTTTTTTTAAACTGTGTACCACCATGCCTTGGCCAAAGCTTTTCTGTAGCTGCTTGTATTCTAATGCTAATTGTGTCCCCCAAAACTACAGGGAGGGTCTACATGTAGCTTCTGGGAACCTGCCCCAGTTAATTCTGGTTGGTAAATAAAGACGCCAGAAGCCAATAGCTGGGGAGAAGAAAATGAGGCTGGGTTTTAGGTTTTCTTTGGTTTGGGACCTCAAGGAGAAGACAGGGAGGAGGAAAGAAGCTATGCCAGAGAAGAGTACAGGACAGAGCAGCAGAGCCACCATGTAAAGGGTCCAAGAGAACGTGGCCCAGAGGGATGCTCAGTTGGGTCTAGAGCAGCCATGATGGAACATAAAAAATACTAAGTAGTAACTCTGAATTATCAGCAGAGTAGATTCTAACAACATGAAGGTTAGGCAGTGGCCCAGCTATTGTGTTGCTTAAGGCATATTAAGATATAAAGGCTCTATGTGTATCTTACATCTGGAGACATAAACCATTGAGGTGGGCAGCAACCATGAACCAGGATTTATTAAATTATTAATACTACTCTTCCCATAGCCACTGTGCCTCAAGATCCAGATCAAAATCCTGTTTTTTCCAGTCTCAAGATCTGGATCACAGTTATGCCCTCCGTTTCTGGATTGTAATTCATTCCAGATTAAAAGTCCAAATGAAAACAACCCAGGTAATAACACCTAACATGACATAACTGTTCCTTGTTCACCTGCAAACACAAATGATAAAGAAGCGTAGCTGGGTGGAGTCTTGCCCTGGGATCACCTCTCCCTTCATCTGGTTATCTCCTTGAACACAGGACTCAGTTCTAGTTCCTTCCTGGTGCATCTTCATTACTTGAATTATAGAGTTTGTACTCTTCCTTCCTCAGCTTGATCCTTTTCATTCAGATGCTCTTCTGAACATTAGTAACCACCAAACAGAATTTATAGCAGGCTGTTTTTGAGACTTCCTTTGTCAAAGCCATTATGTTAAATCTCTTCACCTTAGCCTCAGGCAGACTCTTCAGACAATGGCAAAAAAAAAAAAAAAAAAAAAAAAAAAGCCACATTCTTGACCAAAATATTTCAAAAGCAGTTTCTAGGCCATATACTAACCTTCTTTTCCATTACAATCTATGAGGCCAGGTCTGCACAGTTAGGATCATCCTCAGCACCAATGTCTTCCATGTTTCTACTAGGACAGTCCATCAAACCCCACTTAGAGCAGTCCATTGCTGCCCAAACCCAAAGTCCCCAAATCCAGATTCCTCCAACCAAAAACATCCTCAGGTCTATCACAGCAATAGCCTAGTCTCTCCTACCAACTTCTGTCTTAGTTAGGATTTTACTGCTATAAAGAGACACCATGACCAAGAACTCTTATAAAGGATAACATTTAATTGGGTCTCATTTACAGGTTCTGAGGTTCAGTCCA
This sequence comes from Rhabdomys pumilio, assembly GCA_030674055.1. NCBI lineage: Eukaryota > Metazoa > Chordata > Mammalia > Rodentia > Muridae > Rhabdomys > Rhabdomys pumilio. The sequence goes on along the minus strand of JANHMN010000012.1, from coordinate 26,614,164 downwards.
TTATCATCAAGGCAGGAAGCATGGCAGCATCTAGGCAAACATGGCACTGGAGGAGCTGAGAGTTCTACATTTTCATCCAAAGAAAGCCAGAGGCAACTGTTTTAAGGCAGCTAGGAGGGGGATCTCAAAGCCACCCCCACAGTGCCACACTTCCTCCAACAAGACCACACCCACTCCAACAAGGCCACACCCACAAATAGTGCCCTGGGCCAAGCATAGTCAAACTATACAAGCTCTCACTAAATTGCCCAGGCTGGCTTGAACTTATGATCCTCCTGTCTCAGTCACCACCTGCGGTCCTGTTAGGGTTATGACCTTAACGGTTTGGCAGTTTCTCTGCCATAAGGTGAGCCCATGCAGGCCCTGACCAGCTTTCCCCCTAAGCTGTTGGAACTTGATTCCTGCTTTCAGACTGACATTAGCCCTCAAAAGGGAGGAGGGAGTGTTTTTATGCTATGCCTATAGGTATCTTGCCTGAATGTCTATCCACAACGCACAGGCGCCCACACTGCCTGTGGCAGACAAAAGAGGGCCTCGGGTTCCTCAGAACTAGAGTTGCAGAGAGCTGTCAGCCACCATGTGGACTCGGGGACTAGAACCCCCATCCTCTGCAAGACAAACAGGTGCTCTTAGTCACTGAGCATCTCCCTCACCTGACTTCGGTCTTGCTGCACACTGCTTTGCTCACCTCAAGCCAAGCTAGATCTTGTGCCAAGCCCAGCTCATCACAACCCATTTCTCAGACAGATGTTCAAGCTCTGCCAAGAAGTCAAGTTTATTTTGAACGCCTTCCCTGTAGGTGCGAGGGAAGCTAATGTAAATAGGATTCCATGCTTGTCCCAAAGAGACCCCAATGTGGGGAAACAGCCCCCCACTCATCAGCACATTGTGCATACCCTGTGAGGGAGCTTCCCTGAGCCTAAGGACATTCCACAGTAGCCATTCGATGTCGAAGAAGCTGCCTATGCAAGTGCCTGGAGCAGTGGGGTCACACCTGTGGCTGACACTTCCTGTCTATCCAGCTATGCCATCCCAGTTAAGCCCTGTACAAGGGGTTGAGTAATGACATACTCATTCACAGTCTGGTGGGTGTGGAGTCCTTGCTTCACCCCAGGGGTGCAATCCAGCCATGGGCTCTCCAGCATGAAGGGACATTAGAGACACCTTCTAGAAAACACCATTATATGGGTGGGTTCTGACATGAGTGGGGTTGGAAATAATCCTGATTGATTATTCAAAGGTGTAGGGACACAGGTATGGACAGGAGAACAGGTCAATGCCTCTTGAACGAAGGGCACAGAAGCCCGAACAGCTGTAGCGAATAGAGGTAGGAAGAATCGGGAGTGCTGGATTACTGATGTAACTAGGAAGGCCAGGACAAACAAGACTCTGGCTAGGCCGACTGAGTCCTAGGAAGGGCACACTCTAGGGAGTAGACAGGTTGGTCTGGCAATGAATAAATAGATGGACCAAGACTACAAAAGGCACTTGAGGTAGAATGTGCCATTCACAACATATTGTGGGCCCATAGAAAATAGTTACAGGGCGAGGGGCACCAGTGGCCAGCACCAGGCCCACAGTAACCATCATCAGTAAGGCCTCTTCAGCAGATCTGCTCTAGTGGGGACTGGCGACAGCATGGACAGTGCTCAAAGATCTGGATACCGGGACTAGCTCAACGAGGTTCAAGACAGCTCCATCGGCCTGCAACTCTCCGGCGTAGGAATGGACTATCCTCATAGAGTGGATGGGGCCTTGTGGGGTATGAATGGTGGTGGATAAAGGGGAAGAGAGTGGGGCTGCCTGTTTGGACCTGCGCCCGGGCAAGCAGCGCCACCTGCTGGGCAGACACATGCGCTGCTGAGGAAACCGCAGACTCCGGATCGCCCTGCAGCTGTCCTAGGTCTATATAAAGGGACAACTCAGGAGGAGTGAAGAAGAACCTGAGGCCGCCCTCACCCATTCTGTCCTGTTCACTCCTCTCCAGGACTCTACCCCATGTTAGATCTGGCGCTCACCCCGGAACAGAGAGTCCAACAGGTCCTGACTGACTCCTTTGGGGCTAGTATGATAGACCAGGAAACCTGTACCAAAGGAAACCAGTGAGGTCTGCACAGCCCTAGAAAACACTGGCCCAGCTCTCAGAGCCCTAAGTGGGTAAGGTGGCCTCACCTATCAGCACAGTGGCTGCCCTACGCAAGGTGTCCTGTGGGCTCCGCAGGGTAGCCCTGGGTCTGACTCAGGAAATGTTGCACGTGACTTGGATACCGCTGAACCTAGGAACACAAATGCTGGTGACAGGACGAAAGTTTCAGTCCTTCATGGACAAGGGACTGGAGCAGGTAACATGAACAAAGGCTATGGCCTGGCCTCACAGGAACATGGTGGTCATGATTAGCTCCGGTGGAGGCTCTGTTTTGAAGGAGAGTGGACTACAGACTCCTATGACAGGTGAGCAGCTGATTAGACCCTGGTGCTTTCTCTACTAACCATCGGTGGCAGACACGGCTGAGAGCCTCAGGGCTGTCATAGTGACCACAGTAACCATCTCCTCCAGCAGGCCCCATCGAAGGGCCTGATCACAGCGGGCTAGTGTCCACTCTGAGCTCTGCAATGGAGGAAGCAAGCAGGGTTAGGGGTCCAGGAGATGGCAATTGGTGAAAAGAAAGGGAAGGTGGCCAGAAAAGGTTGGCAAAGCCCAGGGTGAGGTGCTCAGTATAGCAGCCCAAGGGAAGACCTGGACCTAAAGGTCCTTCAGGTTCTTGTCTATAGGTCCCGGTTCCAGAGGGGCTTCCACTAGGATCTCTGGCCCAGCTGAGGACAGGGTGCAAGCAGGATGGTCCCCTACGGTGGCTGCCTTTGTCTCTGCTGTCCATCGGTCTCCAGCATGACCCAGTGTCTCCACTGTCACTGCCTGATTGACCCAAGCTGGTCCAGGCAATGGGGAGGGGATAATCCTGAAGGTGAGAACAGATATCTTTCCCAGTGTTATAGCTCTTGCTGGGCCAGTGAGGTGCTGGCTAGCTAGCAGGGAGGAGAGTGGTGCTCCTCCCCCCTACCCCGTTACAGCTCTTGCTGACCTGGTGAGGTGCTGGCTAGGTGGTGAAGAGGGGAGGGGCCAGAAGGCGCACTGGGAACACAGATCTTTTCCTAAGTGTTACAGCTCTAGTGTTACAACTCTTGTGACAGAAACTCTTGGACAATGGGATGATTCTTGTCCACCTTTTTACTTGTCCTGGGCTATCTCAATACATACAGTATTGAGGTGGGTTAAGATCTGGCAGCAGATAACCCCTACTGGCTTGGTCTGAGAGCTTGGGGATGCTTCATCTACATGTGGGAGAGCCTGAGGCACTATTCCTACCTGACTAGTGGCCATAGACCTCTTTGTGGGAGGGGTTGGGGAGGGCTGAGACTGAGTGAAAAGAGCCAGGCGCCAGGAGTGATGCCGAACGCCTTCTGTCCCATGGTGGTCTGGAGATCAAAGCTTATGCTGGAACAGGTGCCCAGTTCCTTCTCACAGCCCACTGCCCCACAACCCCCCCATTTCTTTTATAACAGAGAGGTGTCATCTGAATAAGTGTCTCCTATGTTGGGTACAGTTTGATACTGAACCAAGACCTGATTGGGAGTTACCTTTGCAGTGCTACTCATCTGTTGCTTTAGAAACTGAATGAGGCAGGGTGCCAAGAGAAGCAAGGCTCCAATGGCTAGTATGGGGTCAAGGAGGGGAAGAATCCAAGCTATCAAGGGGTTAGAGTACCAAGGGGTAGGAGTGTTGGGAGTATAGTGTGCCTGGAGGTTCCCCCGGAGCTCTTTCAGCATTTGTACATTTTGTTCTACCAGCCCAGATTTATTGAAGTAGAAGCAACATTCCTCCCCCAGCAAAACACAAGTCCTCCCTACCCCCGTTCAGCAGTCAACAAGTCAAAGGTCCTTTGATTTTGTAGAGTAACTCCTGCTAAAGAGGTTATTTGACGTTGAAGAGATTCAAGGCTATCTGTAGTAGAGACTATTACCTGGTCAAGCTTGTCCTGAAAGTTGCCAGCCAGATGATGGGTTTGGACAAGGGCTGCTCTAGCAGTTCCAGTAGCACCAAGTGAAACAGCAAGGCCTAGTCCAATGAGCAGAGGGATGAAGAGCTCTCTCTTCTTTCGTCTTCCTGCCATCTGCAAGGTGAGTTCTTCAGATTTGTAGAGATAAACCTGGGGGACAACAATCACGGGGGCACAGGAGCCCTGAAAATGAGGGTTGATGCAGGCACTTGTAGTGCCCTTGCACCAGAGGAGGGCAGGAGGGTTCACACATACTGGTTTGGTAATGGTGATGTCATTGGCCCATGTGAGATGGGGTTTTGAGGAGAGCCCTACAAGGCAAAAAAGTGGAGGTAGGTCAAAGAGAGGAATGTCCTGTGCTTTCCTCGTGGGCAGGGGTCTGTGGAGGTCATAAACTGAAAAGTTAAAGGGAACGGCTGTTAATAATGGTTGGGAAAGAGAGGCACAGAAAAAGCATTGGGAGGAATTGGGGTGGATTGTTAAGGGAAGGAGGTCCACTGAATATTGGATGTACTGTAGCCAGGAGAGGGTAGCTTGTCATTCCTCCTGAGACTGGTTTTCGTGTTGGATAATGCTAGCATGGGTAAAGGCAGATTTGGGGACAGGGACAAGTTCACAGGAAATGTGTAGTTCAACGGCATAGCCTTTGTCGTAAAGTTTACCCATGACTTCAGTTTGACAACATTCATTCCATGGATCACTGATGAAAACCTGAAAATGAGTTTTAAGGTTGGTGAGCATGGTGTCACTGCAACTGGTGATTCCATCCTGCAGCTCCAATATCTGCAACCTCCATATGTGGAGACCTCCTGGAGACATTCGCCTGTCTTTTGGTAAGGAATGCAATGAAAAGGGCTGGGGATAATGGAAATGGATTCGGGGTGTAGGGATATCTCAATCCTAGTTTGACATCCTTCAAGTGGGCAGACCTGGGTTCCTATAACTTTATTGTGTCTGTTGTAGGTTTCCCTAGCATAGAATCTCCAATGGTAGGTGTTGGGAAGGCTAGGGAGAGGCTGGGCTGTAGCAGAGTTAGCATGAAGGATGACAAAAACTGCCAAGAGAACGGAGGAGAGGAGGCTTCTGGAGGGCACATGGCCTGGGCAGCTGTCATCAGGTCATGGATGTCCTTCCAGGAGATCCTGCTGCTCCTCTGGGCATGATGTCTCTTTCACCTTTTACTCCCTCTCCTTGGTTCTTGATCTGTCAGTGAGAGGCTGGCCATCTTCTTGGTTGGTGGGGTGGTGTAAAACATTTCTTTCAGGGACCAGATAGGCTTGGGCTGGTCCTGTGGAAAGACACAAGGGAAACCCCTCCCAGTTGTAAGGAGGGGATCTGACCCCTTCCAAATTCCATCCAAAGGATCTCGCCATCTTACTAGGATAGGGGGAGCTAATTTTGGTGTGTGCCAATGGAGGGAAATAGGAGGGTGTTTGGAGGTTTTGTAGATGTTAAATATGTTTAGGGTAGTCAGGGCCATCATTAATTATACATTAGGGGGATAAGAAGTGGTTTGTTGTTTCAGGTGTTGGGCCTTCAGGGTCTGGTGTGTTTTCTCTACTATTCCTTTGCCCTGAGGGTTGTGGGGAATTCCCGTATGATGGGCAATTTCCCAGTGTGTGCAGAAGGTTTTAAATTGAGAGCTAGTGAAGGTGGGGCCATTGTCCTTTATAAGAGTTCTTGGTTATGGTGTCTCTTTATAGCAGTAAAACCCCACCTAAGACAGAAGTTGGTAGGAGGGACTAGGCTATTGGTGTGATAGACCTGACGATGTTTTTGGTTGGAGGAATCTGGATTTGGGGACTTTGGGTTTGGGCAGCAATGGACTGCTCTAAGTGGGGTTTGATGGACTGTCCTAGTAGAAACATGGAAGACATTGGTGCTAAGGATGATCCTAACTGTGCAGACCTGGCCTCATAGACTGTAGTGGAAAAGAAGGTTAGTATGTGGCCTAGAAACTGCTTTTGAAATATTTTGGTCAAGAATGTGGCTTTTTTAACATTGTCTGTTGAGTCTGCCTGAGGCTAAGGTGATGATATTTACAGTAATTGCTTTGATAAATAAAGTCTCAAAACCAGCCTGCTATACATTTTTTTGCTAGTTACTAAAGTTCACAAGAGCATCTTAATGAAAAGAAGCAAGCTGAGGAAGGAAAAATACAAAATGCATAGTTCAAGTAATGAAGATGCACCAGGAAGGAACTAGAACTGAGTCCTGTGTTCAAGGAGATAACCAGATGAAGGGAGAGGTGATCCCAGGGCAAGACCCCACCCAGCTACGCTTAGTTATCATTTGTGTTTGCAGTCGAACAAGGAACAGTTATGTCATGTTAGGTGTTATTACCTGGGTTGTTTTCATTTGGACTTTTAATCTGGAATGAACTACAATCCTGAAACAGAGGGCATAACTGTGATCCAGATCTTGAGACTGGATGACAGAGGATTTTGATCTGGATCTCGAGGCACAGTGGGCATGGGAAGAGTAGTGTTAATAATTTAATAAATCCTGCTTCATGGTTGCTAGCCACCTCAATGGTTTATGTCTCTAAATGAAAGACACACATAGAGTCTTTATATCTTAATATGCCTTAAGCACCACAATAGCTGGGCCACTGCCTAACCTCCATGTTATTAGAATCTACTCTGCTGATAATTCAGAGTTACTACTTAGTATTTTTTATGTTCCATCATGGCTGCTCGAGACCCAACTGAGCATCCCTCTGGGCCACATTCTCTTGGTCCTTTCACATCTCGGCTCTGCTGCTCTGCCCTGTATTCTTCTTCAGCATAGCTTCTCTCCTCCTCCCTGTCTTCTCCTTGAGGTCCCAAAACACCAGAAGAGGGCATCAGATTCCATTATAGATGGTTGTGATCCATCATATGGCTGCTGGGAATTGAACTCAGAACCTCTGGAAGAGCAGCCCATGCTCTTAACCTCTGAGTCATCTCTCCAGCCTGAACTTTGGACTTTTAAACATTGGTGAAACTGTGATAGGTTATGGGGAGTTTTGACATTGGACGGGGTACAGCCTGGAAGAATAGAACAAAAGTAAATAAAATAGATTGACTTAAATAAACTTTTCATACTTTATAGCGCAGATGACAATATTATACAGTACAAAGAATTAGTTATTAGTGTTTACTATTCATAAAAAGACTATTTCAGATATTTTCTGTGTGTCTGAAGTGCTTTAAAACTGCAAACGCTGCCAGCCCAAAGCAGGCTGTCATATAATAAATGTGTTTGCTTTGGCTGAGACATTCTTTAGATTGTTTTGAGTTGAAGTCATAGGGCTGATAATAAAAATAAAATCTGTTCTCTTTGTACTCTCTAATTGTGACTTAATCTGTAACCCCACACATGTCCAGAGACAGAAATGATACAATCTATATTTCCTGGATCATCTGTTATTCTATGAAATCTATATAAATTAAGAAGCAACCTGATTGCTAGTCAGTCAGAGCTGCAGGATTCCCCTGATACTACACCTGACTCACTCCTCCCTTGATGACTCCTTATCTCCTCTTGGGTCACCCTGTCCAGAGCCAGGGATCCCGGATGGGGTTTGGGGGTCGGGGCAAGGTTTGGTTTTCCTTGCCTTTTGGTAAGCATCTCTGTCCCCTGCCTCAGCCAGGGACGCTGTTCTAGGTGTGCTTCTCTGTGAGACACAATTGTTCTGCCCCTCCACCTTCTTTTCACTTCAGGTGAGGATTTTCAGTTTTTTTCTCTATTTCTAACAGTCTGCACTCCCTCCCCTCTATTCTGATTCTTTTTTTTCCATCATGTCTCCCAGAGCCAGTCATCATTCTGCCATTGTCTCAGCTAGGGTTACTATTGTTGCTGTGAAACACCGTGACCAAAGCAATTTGAGGAGGAATGGGTTTATTTCAGATTACACTTCCTAGTAACAGTTCATCACTGAGGGAATCAGGGCTGGAACTCAAACAGGACAGGAACCTGGAGGCAGGAGCTGATGCAGATGCCATGGAGGGGTGCTGCTTACTGGTTTGCTCATCATGGCTTGCTCAGACTGCTTCTTTCTTTCTTTCTTTCTTTCTTTCTTTCTTTCTTTCTTTTTTTCTTCCTTTCTCTCTTTCTTTCTTTATTTTTAGATTTATTTATTTTATATGAGAACACTGTAGCTGTCTCCAGACACAGCAGAAGAGGGCATCAGATTCTATTATAAATGGTTGGGAGCCACCATGTGGTTGCTGGGAATTGAACTCAGGACCTTTGGAAGAGCAGTCAGTGCTCTTAACTACTGAGCCATCTTTCCAGCCCCCAGACAGCTTTCTTATAGAAGCCAGGACGATAGAACTTGATCCAGCTATCTCTTTCAAGATGCCCAAGGAAGACAAATCTGCAAATCTTCTATGCTGTCTCTGCAAGGCTGGGCATTGTCCAGTCCATCCTGCCAACCACACGGGCTTGTAATAAATGAGACACTAATGCTTAGATCATACAAAGGCTTATATATTTGGCAATGATCAATAACAAGATGCCCACTCAATCAGAGGTGTAACCCAATACCCAACCAAAATATACATCCTCCTCTATGTTCCCCTCTCTCGTCTCCTCTCCCTCTCTCCTAGCTCCTCAACTTCATTCTCTTCTTCCTCTCCCTACTCCTTTTCTTCCTCTTCTTACGAATCACACCTTAGCTCCTCTTATAGAAGTATACTCCCCAGAAAGCAAGCAAAAGACTTACTAGGCCAAATGCACAGATGGACTCTTAAAGATAAGGGCATCCAAGCAGTCAAGGGATCTAAGATGTATAATGGACCTCACGTTTTGGGCCAGAGAGGTAGTAGAACAGTGTAAGGTAAGCCAGCAAGCAAATGCTTATGTGGCCAAGAGTAAAAAGGGAAAAATACCCAGGGGAGAACAGCCTGGAGTATATTGGGAGGCCAATTTTGCAGAAGCTAAGCAAGGAAATTATGGATACCCTCTAGTGTTTGTAGATACTATCTCAAGTTGGGTTGTTGCTTTCCCTGCCAATCAGGAAAGAGCTACTGTGGTAACCAAGAAGATAATAGAAGTCATCTTCCCAAGGTTTCGAGTGCCCAAGGTAATTGGATCAGATAACTGTCATGCTTTTGTTTCTAAGGTAAGTTAGGGATTGTCAAGAATATTGGGGACTAATTGGATGCTCCATAGTTTGTAATGTTTCCAGAGCTCAGGGTGGGTAGAGAGGATGAACAGAACCCTAAAAAGAAAACTTAATGAAATTGCCCTCAGAAACTGGCACTGGCTGGGTGGTGCCCCTTGTCCTGGCCCTGTTACAAGCTTGGAACTCCCCTTTTGTGTGGGACCCCCCCACTCCTTTGACCCGAGCTATTGACTCACCCCCCCCCAATGACTTTTCAAGCTAATAAGGATATTATGGCTCGGTTGTAAGCTTTCCAGATCCGACACCAGGAACTGTGGCCTGCACTTAGTGATCTGTATAACACAGGTACCCCAGAGGTTCCACACGAGTAAACAAAGTAAAAGAGCCTCTTCCTGGTGCTGTTGACCATCCCGACCTCCACTGAAGTAGATGGAGTAACTGCCTGACTTCACACAACTCAGACCAGCACCTGCACCTCATGCCAACTGGAGAGCAGCCAGACACCTGAGCAACCCCCTCAAGCTCAAGATCACCTGCCATTCTGCAAGGCCAAAGAAACCATTAAATGGCTATGATGTATCTTCCTTCCCATGTTGAGCCTCAGCACCCCACACAACCTTACCAAAGTGACTTGGCAAGTACTCTCAGCCACTGGACATGTGGCTTGGTCCACTACAGTGGAACACCTGCCTTGTGCCTGCCTTACAGACCTTGTCTTTGATCTCTGTAAGTTAGCAGCAGGCCTTGACTCCTGGGATATCCCCACCCTAGAGACACAGGGGTGGAGATTACCCAAATGTCAGGCACAAGAAACTTTTGAATCTGAACTGTGTCCCAGAAGCAGCTGTAGAAGGTGTGGCTTAGTGTGTGAACACCCAAAGTTGAGAAGTGTCCTGCAAGGAACCCCATACATGTGCGCTCCCAAGATGAGAAAAGCCATCAGCAGGCCCGTCAGTGTATGTGTGTAAAGGGACAGCTACGTTTTCTATGTTACCTAAGGGTGTAGAAAGTTAAGAACATACTGGAGACCATCCAGGGGTGTGAGAAAGATAGTAAAAGATTCAATGGCAAAGGTATGGGAGGGACTAACCAAGAGAGAGAGAGAGAGAGAGAGAGAGAGAGAGAGAGAGAGAGAGAGAGAGAGAG
>JANHMN010000012.1:26556216-26603843 GCA_030674055.1 Rhabdomys pumilio | reverse complement strand
GAGAGAGAGAGAGAGAGAGAGAGAGAGAGAGAGAGAGAGAGAGAGAGGAAGCCCAAAGATAGTTTGAGTCTTGGTTTAACTTCTAACTCCCCTTAGTTTACTACCTTGATTTCTACGTTGTTAGAACCACTGTCAATTTTGTTCCTGCCTCTGACTTTGAGCCCTTGCATTTTAAATCCACTTAGTTGCTTTTATTAAAGATTGCATGGGTGCCATACAGTTGATGGTCCTGAGACAAAGATATCAAGAGCTAGGTAGAGAGGACCAGAGATATAAGCTGCATAACTATCCAATAGCTTCAAGATTGAAGCATGCACAAAGAGAAAAGGGGGGAATGAAGAAAAACTTTAAAACACTTGTGTCCCCCCCCATGGGAGAAGCTAATTAACATTCCTTAGTCAGAGGACACTTGCTGGATTAACATTCAGAGAAAGAGGGGAGAGGCTGATTAATATTCCTCAGACCACATGAAAGGGAACCCACCTTAGGGTGGGGAAGGCCCAGAGCACATAGACACATTCCACAGGATAGACCAACCCTTGCAACTTACAGACAAGGGAGATCCTTGCCACTTCATTCTCCAAAGACCAATCAGTTTAAAAGTCACACTGTTCTGCCAATCATATTGTGCCTAGTCACTGTTTCTCTAGCCCACTTCTTAAACTGTATAAAAACTGACCAAACGGGCTGCCTGGGGTAGCCACTCCACCTTCGGTGTAGGACGGCCCCAATGCATTGGATCATTAAAATTCCTCTTGCTTTCTGCATCGATTCAAGTCTCTGTGTAGTTTACTCAGGGGGTCCCCAGTAAGCTAAGGCTCCCCAAGAGTCTTACAATGCAACACAAATGCTTGAAAATCAAAAAAATAAAAACAGAAGTAAAGCAGAGGTTATCACATCCTGCTGAAAACCCGCAAGACCCCTCCTGCACTCAAAATGCTTCTTCCAGCAGGGTGTTGTGGCTCATGGACCTAATCTCAGACAGAAGCAGCAGGATCTCTATGAGTTTGAGGCCAGCCTGATCTACATCGTGAGCTCCAGAACAGCCAGGGATACATAAAAAGACCCTGTCCCAAAACAAACAAAGACTACTTGCCCTTGTCCCTGAACTAGAGCCGTCCCAACTGGAGAGGGTGAAATAAGGAACAAGGCTGAGCAGGGCTCATAAGGGTCAGTACTGCTTAGAAAAGGACCAGGGGGAGATTGAAGACCTGGTATGTCAGATGGAATCACTTCCTGCAGTGGACAGCCCTTGCCTGGCACAAGCCCCACTGATACACTCAAATGCATGCATTGTGCAAATGTGCACACATTAACACACAAAAGCACCTGTACTTCCAGATACACATGCTTGCACATGCTCATATAGAAACATGAACACATACACTTACAGGTACAAACACCTGAACAATTAAACATATACATGTCCATATAGTACACACAGATATAGAGACATATGCGTACAACATGCACATTCTGTTTGGGTTTCCTTCTTGTTGCTGTGGGAAGGAAAGGATTTATTTGGCTTGTATGTTTCAGTACCTCTTTGAAGTAAGTCAGTATAAGACCCAGAGCACCAGTTCTTACTTCCAGGATGTCCCTCTTTAAAGACACAGAGACAGAGATCAGTGCAACTTACAAGAGGTTTATTGATTCATCCAGTGTGCTGGGTCCATCCCGCAACTGGAGCAGAGGCAACCCTGAAGAACAAAGGCATTCACTTATTAAACTTCTTCAGACTATAGGTTTTAGGTAGCATAAGTTGGTTATCCTTCATAAGTGGGGCCCATTGTCCTTTGCATTCAATGGCAGCCCCTGGAGAGGAGATATATTTGGTAGGTAGAAGGAGAGGTAAGGGGTCTTACCTTGGCTGTGTCATTTTCTGAGACAGGGTGTGTCTGGAATTCTCTGACCCTGAGCTCACCAGAAAGTCTCAGCCACCTGGTATTCTCTCAAGGGGGGAGAAAGTTCGACATATCTACTCTAATCTTTACATCAGCACAGGAACTCAAGCTGTGGCAGATACCAAGGAGGAAAGCTGCTTGTTGGCTTGTCTCCTGGCTCACTCCCAGGTCTATTCTCCCATAATTCTCTGGTACACCTCAAGCAAGTTTAGGGATGCCTAGGGATGATATCGCTCACAAAGAGCTGGCCCTTCCCACTTGAATGACCATTGAAGATGATAGCCCCACAGACATGCCCACAGGCCAATCTAATCTAGGCAATTCTTAAATTCTAATCTTTGCATTCATTGGCAGCCCCTGGTTAGGAGATATCTTTGCTATATAGAAGGGTAGATAGGGGTCTCACTCCTAAATAGTCTGTGTCATTTGCTGGGAAGGGATGTTTCTGGAATTCTCTGACCCTGAGCTCAAAGGAAAGTCTCAGCCACCCCCTGCAGGTGACTCTAGGTCGGATCAAGTTGACAGCTGAAGCAAACACATACATTTATACTGGACCCTATAATCCTTGGAGCCTCCTACTGAAAGCAGCAAGGAGATGGACTCATGACCAGCAAATGAGTTCAATCAGAGCTCAAGGTGGACCCAAACCCCACAGACCCTCTACCTGATTAACTGGTTCTAGGGATTTCTCAATACAATATAATGTTTCTCTTTTGTCTGAATTGGGAGCCAACAAACCCAGAACTTTTCATTTCCAATTATTTTTAAAGTCCAAAAACTGTGAACAAGGAGTTGCACCAGGCAAGCTCCCTTCCAGACCAGTGCCATCTTCATCATGGAGAGATCACACCAGGTTAGCACATGTATGGTCCCCTCCAATAGAGAGGGCCATCAAATCTCTACAGTCAGAATATGAGTGAGTGTCTTGATTGCTGGGGTCCTGGTAGAAAACAGCTCTGTCTAGCAATATGTCTTCAAAGGTTGGACGGGCTGCAAACATCCCATCCCTGAAGAGCTGGGAGATGTCAATGAAGGGACCTGGACCTGGCACCAGCCTGTTCCTACCGTGGCCAAGCCTGGGAGAAGGGACACTCTCAAGAGCCTTACCTTAAACCTGGGGCTCAAGCTACAGTGCTCCAAAACCTAAGAGAGGTCTGGGAGGGCTGGTTGTAAGGAACTGTGTGCTGAGGGTAGGTCCACAGCACCTGATACCAGAACACTATGGCCCTGAGGAGGTGCAGCTACATTGAGTACTTCTACTAAGCTCCAGGTTTATTTAAAACATTTTTCTTTACTTTTATTTTATGCTTTGTCTTCTTGTGTGTCTGTGTACCATGTGTGTGGTGCCCGTGAAGGGCAGCGGAACACACTGAATGCTCTGGAACTTGGTTGCTAGCTACCATGTGAGTGCTAGGAACAGAACTTGAATCCTGTGTAAGTGTGCGCTTGCTCTTAACTGCTGGGCCACCTCTACAGCCCGCTGGAGTCCAGAGCTTTTGAAATAAATGCTTCTATTGAGAAGCAATTCATATGACATATACGCCAGCTGTTTACAAGTGCGTAATTCTGGGAATCTAGTGTATTCAAACATGTATAGGCTAGGGCAGGCCACGCCCCGAAGTTCCAGGAAGAAAGGCTCTGTGAATGCCTCCAGCTGTAGCTTCATACTTTCACTTTTTTATCCCCACACCTAGAGAACTGCTCTTGCTGGTGGCTCCCATTGCTCCAGGGTTGAACAGAGAAGAGACCCAGCACTGGCAAGCCAGCACTTCCTTGCTTCTCTTGGTGAGCCCTAATACCTTCGTAGAGGTGAAGATCAAGGTGAGCCACCCTGCTACTCAGCCCCTCCAGAGCCCAGACACCCCTACTCTGGTGTGGTCTCTACTCTATGCCCTGAATGCCAGAGAGCACAATAGGGTATCTTAGACTTCAGCAGGTGCCTAAGGGTGACACACAGTAATTAATGGTGTGGATAGTACAGGACCTGCTGCTACAGGCTACCTCCACCTCCTCCTCCTCCTCTTCCTCCTCCTCAGTCAAGGGCTGGAGACCCCAGGGTGAGATAGATAAGTGAGCCACAAAGTGAAAACTGTCGTCCGTGTTGTGTTGGTCAGGCAGGATGTGCCAGGACTAACAAGGCAAGGCTACTCTGAAGGGGTGGGGATCCTGAGTACTAGAGGCAACTAAGTATGAACCTCTGCCATCTGCCCCCAAGATCATGCCATCAGCCTTTGAGACAGTGGTCAAGAGTGTGATCCAGGAGGTGGGCAGCAGCACAGGAGATCTCATCCCAGTGGACTGCCTTGGGAATTCGACCAGCTTCAAGCCCTACTACCTCCTGAGCAGGAGACTCTCAAGCTCATGGTTCTGGAAACCCTGTTATACTTGTGTCCACCTGTCAATCAAGGACATCCTGGAACCCAGAGCTCCAGAACCAGGTATCTTTTTACCCGCATCCCTCTTTCCCATCCTGAGCCCCCAGATTGAATAGAAGAAGGGAGTGTGTAAGAACAAGCCTGCCATCTTACTGGGTACGTTCAGTTCTATGCCACTGGTCCTATTTTCAGAGTAGGGAGTTCTTTAAAGGCCCTATTGCTACAGAGGAAAGACATGGCAGTGGCTACTGAAATAGGACTGAAGAACTGGTCTCGTTTTAGAACCTGAGTGTTTTGGCCACTTCAAAGTCTCTGACATCGTCAATGGGACCATTGAGGGTCGTGTGGCATTGTCAAGCATGGGAGAAGAGAGAATTTCTGGTGGGGCTGCAGTGTCTGACAGTTCCAGTGCCTCCATGAATGTGTGTTTACTGCGTGTGAATCCGAATACCTGGGACATCATGCAGCGTGAAAGGTGAGTCCTGGAAGGGATAACAGCTTTCTTACCTTGAGCAGCCATACTTCTTGGGAAGGTTGCTGGGTTCTGGGCATCAGAAGGGTTCTGAGGCAGTATCTCTCAGCACTGAACAAGGAAAGCCCAAGAGGAAAGGAGCAGTATAAACAATGTCAGGTTGGAAGGGATGTTAACCTTGGTTACCAGGACTGTATCCTGAAGATCAGGATTTCAAAGAAGGGCCCAAGTCCCTTGGAATAAGGCTGAGCTCCTGGTTGCTATGGAAATGGGGTGAAGTGGACTTGGAGCATTTATGGGTCGTACATAATGGAGTCCCTCCACAGACACAGGTGCTCACTTCTCTGTATTTGAACATGTCATTACCCTCACAAGCACCTAGACACTGTGGGGAACACCCTGGAAGTGTTCCCAAGCCTGGTATCCACAGACTCCTGGATTCCCTAGCCTTTCCATCTCACCTGTCAGCAGGATGGTAGGGAGGGAGGCTAGTCCATGGTGGGCGAGCCTTGGCAATCTTTCTGTAGGCACCTGCAGCAGCCTGAGAATAAAATCCTGCAACAGCTTCGGAGTCGTGGGGATGACATGTTTGTTGTCACTGAGGTGCTGCAGACAGAGGAGGAGGTGCAGATCACCCAGACCCACAGCCAGGAAGGCTCAGGCCAGTTAACATTTCCTGAATCCTCATCCTTTCAGGTATGGTATGCTAATACTAACACCAGCCTAGTCCTACTTGGGCACAGAGCAATGGCAGGAATCTTAGAAGACAGGGGCAACATCCCAGGCAGTGATGGAAGACTCTTACAAGACACCTCCAGTAGCAAGCCACAGCCCCACTTGCCCAGTTAGCTGAAACTGCTAAAGGCTGAATCAGCCATTACCAATGACAAGCCTGTCACCAACACTCCACTCATACCTATTCACTCTACACCCCTAAACCCATCTCTATCCTTCAGGGTGGAGGCAAGGGCCAACAAAGCTCGAAGAAGACGGTGACCATTCCTGCTGGCAGCATCCTTGCATTTCGAGTGGCCAAACTGCTCATTGGCTCTACATGGGGTGAGTGTCAAGGGACTGTCTCCAGAGTCCAGACTCTGTAGCAGAGAAGCACTTCAGCTAGCCAGGGGATGCTGTGGGTATCTGGCTGCCTGATCTCCCAGACAGGATGGTAAAATGTGTCAGGAACTGTGATGAGGTCATAGGGGCAGTATCTCATGAGGTCCTAGGAGCCCTGGGATATGGGAGATTGTGACCTGCTTGCTTCTGTCTGCTGCCAGATATTCTTCTCATCTCGGATGAGAAACAGAGGACCTTTGAGCCCTCCTCAGGTAAGGCCCCAGACCCTCTGGCCCTGCATACCCCTAAGCATTGAGGTGTTTTCTGCTCAGAGCATGAGGTGGGCACACGCCACACATACACAATGAGTGAGGCTCAACTCAGGTGATGTTGTTGGGCCTGTTTAACTTTCCATCTACCCTGAGCTGCCATTAGTAGGAGAGAGGGATCTGGGAGAGTCCAGGGAAAAATTACAGCCCTCTTTGACATAAGACAATGGTTCCTGGGTCACTGAAGAAAGTAGCTCTTTCCCTTCTGCCATCCCAATTTGTTTCCTAGGCCACAGAATAGGAGTGGACCAGAGGCACCATAGCTTTAATCTGCTTGCTGCACTGCAGTCCATTGGTGGGCATTTCCAATTCATGTCAGGTCAGTAACCCCTTGACCACCATGGAACTCCACAGCTTCTGCATCTGCTCTCTGGACCTACTCTTCCTAATTAATATTTCAAAAGACCTCATGGGCATCTGGTAGTACTGCCCTCTGTCTCTCCAGATATAATACCTGAGGAAGATGAATTCAGCAAAGATTTCCAAGGTCTGTATGCAGAGGTAAAGACTGGCTCCTTTGAACTGGAGAGGCTAGAAATGGAGTTGAGACAACAGCTACTAGCGGACATCGGCAGGATTTTACAGGACCAGCCCAGCCTGGAAGCCTTAGAGGCCTCAGTGAGTGAGAGTGTTGGAGGTGGACAGGGTCTGGCCAAACCTGCTCAGCCTCACTTACTCCATCCCTACCTCAGCTAGGGCAGGTCCTGTGCAGTGGCGGGCAGGTGGAGCCTCTGGAAGGCCCAGCAGGCTGCATCCTTAAGTGTCTGGTGCTCGATTCTGGAGAGCTGGTGCTGGAACTAGCAGCCCCTATCTTCTACCTGTTGGGAGCACTGAATGGTGAGCAGCCCAAGGAGGCTTTAGTAGGGGACAGGAAGGGAGGACTAGGTTCTATATTGGGCATTCTGGAACCCTCTCTCAGCCCAGATCTCTCCCCAGTGCTGAGTGAAACTCAGCAGCAGCTGTTGGCTAATGCTATGGAGACAATGGAACTGTCAAAGCAGCTCGAGTTGGTGAGAGGACCTGGCCTTGAGGGTGCAGTGGGGCCCTGGGGACATCAAGGTTGACTCAGGAAGGTGGTGTTTTTGGGAAAGTGCTTCTGGAAGGTGTAGGCTCAAAGTCCAGGCAGCATCTCTAACCTCTTACCCGCCTCTCTTGGTAGGTGGAGCACGTCTTGGAACAGAGCACCCCGTGGGAGGAGCAGAGTTCTGTGTCCCTGCCCTCCAGGCTCCTTAGGGACAGCTGGGATGAAGAGTATCCCACCTGGGTCTTGCTAGAAGAATGTGGCCTGAGGCTGCAGGTGGATCCCCCCCAGGTGCACTGGGAACCGACCTCTCAGGGCCCCACATGTGCCCTCTATGCTTCCCTGGCCCTATTGTCAAGTCTAGGCCAGAAACCTCATTAGCCTGCAGGCCTCCCTTCCAGCAATATCTCCATGTCCTACCCTCCAGTCAGGGCACAATCTTGCCAAGCCCAACCTCTAGGAAAGCCAAGTACCCAACTCAGTCACAGGGTTAGAATGCAATGAGACCCAGGAGTTGGGAAAAGTCAATAAATGTACAAACCAAAGCATAGTGCTGCATTTTTGAGGTATACTGGATCATCAGTAGGATGGGGAAGGGTGGGGTTTGCCCACACAGAATGAAAGTGAATACGATAGCTATCACCTCACTCTTGTAACCTACAGAGGCAGATTCTGGGAATCAACAAGTCTCATGGCAAGGGGGAGTTCTTGGATTCTGTGTCTATAGAGAAGGTGTTTCTAAGTGATGTGGCCAAGGGGTTAGGATCACCTCTGGGGTCTAGCAAACCTAGCAGAAGTGTTGGGTACTTAGTGGGGATTGTAAGAGCCCCACAAAGGGAGGACTTCACCCAAATCTCAGGAATTCATGGCTACCCAATAACTTACAAGACACCGAACTCGATGCAATCAGGAAGAGGTATATTTCAATCAACGTGTTGAGGTGAAGACCCATAACCCTCGCAGGGGCAATGGGGTTTAACCCCGAGTTTTGGAGATAGAGGAAATATAAAGGTAAAAACCACAATCAGGAGGAGTGAAGGAGGGTTATTGGAGGGTACCTTTGGAAAGTCCCAACCCATTATTCAGTTTGTGACAGGGTCCAAGGAACAGTCATGAGGAACATTATGTATAGGCTATTCTCAAAGAGCCTATTCATAATCAACCATCTATCTTATGGTCAGCCAAGTTTCTGAAACACAGAGCTCACGACCAAGCTGACCTGCACTCTTGCTCAGCTTGCTAGGAGATTTTAAAAAATTTTAACCCTTTCAGGATCACACCACCTCCATAGTGCAGCTCAGCCTTAGCTTGCTGAGAGGTGGAAATAGCAATAGCTTCTTCCTGCTAGGTGCTTTCTTTCTCAGTGATGTAAACATAGGCCAGATTAGACCAGATTAAAAGTAGATAAAGGTAGGTTTATTAGGAGACAGCTCAGAGGTGGATTCACTGATGTCACAGGTGGAGCTCAGGGAAGGTAAACATCCAGGCAAAAGCAAGAAGCTTTTATGACTCTTGAATATGAAGTGATGACATGTGATCTAGGAGCTGGGATTGTGTCCATCCCTGAGCCCCTGGCCAGAAACTTCAAGAAGAGAAATGATGGCAACTTACTCCAGAGTTTTCTCTGAGCAGGCAGAGTAGAAGAAAGGAGAAGCAGTTGGAGTTTCCTGGCTTGTTTCAGAGATGAGCAGGTGTTCCACAACCTCTTTAGGTCTAGGGGCTTCCTTTGAGATCTGGCTACTTCCTGCTGAAGAGAAGTGGCATGAGGTGGGAGGGTGAGAAGTTGGTGGGTTTGAACTCGGGAGGTATGGGTGCAGAAGGAGTTGGTTGACTGTCATCCCAGAGACCTCAAATTTCCCATTTGTGGAAGCAGAGGAGAAGGCATAGGGCTAGAAGAAAAATAGGTTTGTATTCTCAGCCCTATAAAGGGGCTAGCCTTGCCAGTAAGAGTGAAATGTAGATGGGTCCTGGTTTTTCTTTTTTAAAATTTATTTATTTTATGTGTGTGAGTACACTGTCACTGTCTTCAGACACACCAGAAAAAGGATCAGATCTCATCACAGATGGTTGTAAGCCACCATGTGGTTGCTGGGAATTGAACTCAGGACCTCTGGAAGAGCAGACACTGCTCTTGACCACTGAACCATCGGTCCAGCCTATGCATGGAGTTCTTTAGACAATTTGTGGAGTGACTCAGTCTGGGTCTTTATCAGGCTTCTTAGGGGATACAAGGGGAACATGCAGGTCTCACCTTATCAGTCATGAAGAGGTTAAGATCCTCTACTTTTGTAGGGCCATGGAAGCTTGCAAGTTTACAAAAAGAGGTAAGTTTTAGACGTGTTAGTATTATCATTTGGACAGGCTGGATTTTTGTGTCAACCTGACATATGCTGGAGTTATCATAGAGACAGGAGCCTCCCTTGAGAAAATGACTCCATGAGATCCAGCTGTGAGGCATTTTCTCAATTAGTGATCAAGTGGGGAGAGCCTATTATTTTGTGGATGGTGTCATTCCTGGGCTGGAAAGAAAGCAAGCTGAGCAAACCAGTAAGTAGAATCCATCTATAGCCTTTGCATCAGCTCCTCCCTCTAAGTTTCTGTCCTGTGTGAGTTCCTATCCTGACTTTCTTTGGTGACCAACAGCAATGTGGAAGTATAAGCTGAATAAACCTTTTCCTCCCCAACTTGCTTCTAGGTCTTGATGTATTGTATATGAATAGAAACCCTGACTGAGATATCATTGTTTGTAATCTATACTGAAACTCACATTGTAGAAAAGACAGTAGACTCATACCTTTGTGTCCTAGTAGAGACTTGGAAAATGATTTTTGGGTTAAAAGCATGAAGAATCTTTAAGGTGAGCTCAGGGAAGACAAACCCTCTGTGAAACAGAAGGGACAAGAGGTCCCTTGATCATGATTTATAGTATGATTAGAGATTGTGAAAGAGGGACTTCTTCCCTCTCTCCAGAAGGCTGGATGCATATAGATTAGATGTACCTTTTTAATGAGAAACACTTTTAAGTCTGTATTTAGAAACTAACCATGGGAAATTTAAAATTTTGAGCTTGTGACTATGATAATAGTGGATCATACAGTGGAAGGTTTATCAGAATTAGAGTAATAGTCGATCAGAACTTTATTGATTAATAGTAAAATTTTTAAAACTTGAAGCTTAATATAGCAGTAACATAGTGAGGGTTCAGAATCAGAAGCATTTCTCCCGTACACCTCAAAACATTTTTTTGTATCCCCTACATTTTTTACACTCTCTGATCTTCATACCTTACATTTATTCTCAACCATCTCTCCATCATCTCTCATCTCTCCATCATCTCTCCATCATCCTTCCATCTTCTCTTTATCTCTCCATCATCTCTTCATCATCTCTCTGTCACTCCATCATCTCTCTGTCCCTCTACCATCTGTCCATATCTCCACCCCTGTAGCTCATTTATTGATTGGATGATTTGATATTTTGTAACATAAAATTCACAGCTCTTCAATCTACTAGCTGATATGTAGTAGATAAATACTTTTTCCCATTGTGTAAATCATGTCTCCACTCTTGTGATTCTTTCTTTTCCTATAGAGAAAGAAGTATTTTAATTGCATGTAATTTGACCAGTCTTGGGTTTGTCCCCTGTGCTGTGTGAGTTTGTCAGAAAATCCTTGTCTCTGCTTGTGTCTTGACATGTCTTCATCTCAGATTTTCAAAGCTTCAAGCCTTATGCTGTGGTCTTTGATTCATTTTAAAGGTGTTTTTCTTAAAGGGGCTGTCCCCCCCAACCAATATGTGTTTTTTGAAGTTTTATCAAAAATGCGGTGCATGTCCCTGTGTGTGTTCACTGTTGAGTCCTCCCTTTACACCATCAGTCTATAGGTCTTGTTACAGTGGCTCAGAACTGAAGCTGAGGATCCAGTCCCATCATTCATCCAGCACGGCTAAGAATTCCTTGAGGTAGGGCTGGAGAGAAGGCCCTGGAAGTTAAGAGCACTGACTGCTCTTCCGGAGGTCCTGGTTCAATTCCCAGCAACTACATGGTGGCTCACAACCATCTGTAATGGGATTGGATGCCTTCTTCTGGTATATCTGAAGAGAGCTACAGTGTACTCATATACATAAAATAAAGAAATAAATCTTAAAAAAGAATCTTCAAGCTATTTGTGTGGTTTTTATGCTTACATGTGAATTTTTGAATTACTATTTCTAATAGAATGTCACTATATATTTGATGGAAATTGTGTTGAATCTATACATTGCTTTGGGCAATACAGCCTTTTTCATGTGCTGATTCAGCCTACCCATGAGCACGGGAGACTTTTTCATCTTTTAGTGATTTCTTCACCAAGATACTTTTTGGTTTTGGTGTTAAAGTGAGTGTATTTCTGTGCTTTGGTTCTTATTTGTTTTCTGTTTCTTTCTCTACCCCTCCTCCCTTTAGCTACCAAAAATAAATAAATAAATAAATAAATAAATAAATAAATAAACAGTCTTTATTGGCCTTGACTACTTGAGGGGGGTGAATTGGGAGGAGTGGGGAGCACCAATACCGGGCTGACCATTCATCACAGGCTTGTAGGTGATGGAGAACTCGCCCAGATGGTGCTCAATCGTCTCTTGTTTGATTTTGACCTGGTTGAAGGTCTTGGTGTTGTACATGCCCACCATGTTGATAACCATCCCAGGCAGAATGATCATGTCTCTCGGGTGGGTCTTCACCACCTCGGGCTTCTTCATGAATGGCACCTCCTTCTTGGATTTTCTCAAGTGCTTCAGTAGTGAGTGCTGCTTCTACCACAGGCCACAGTTCAGGTGCTGCCTCTGGTGGGCTGTACACAACTGTATCAGCTTCTCATAGGACATGTCCAGCTGTTGGTGAGATCCATGCTATGCAAGGTGAACTTGCACTTGCGGAAGGTCCACTTCTTCTTCTGCTCGACTTCAGCCATCTTGACGGCTGCTTAGAAAAGGATGTCTTGTGTTTCTTAAGTTTTAAAGTTACATAGTGTGTGTGTGTGTGTGTGTGTGTGTGTGTGTGTGTGTGTGTGTGTATGTGTGTGTGTGTGTGTGCACACACACATGTTCCTGTAACCTAGACACTCTGGTAACTTGTGCTTTCATTTTCACTTAATTCTAGAAACTTTCTCATTTCTTCCCTGATTTCTTTGGGGACACACTAGTCATTGAAAGGTGTGTTGTTCAGTCTCCATGTATTTATTGAGTTCCTGTACTTTTTATATTACTGATTGTAGCCACCTGTGGCCACAGACCAACTGAGATTTCCTGAAAGGGGGTCTGGAAATGAAGAGGGTCACCAGGTATATAGTGGGTGGCTTTAAGTATTGATAAAAAAAACTTACTCTCCAGTAAGAGTGGAGACTATATGCCAAATTAAAACAACTGGCTAATTTTGGGCAATCAATATCATTAGAATCCTAATTATTAGACTCATGATCTGTGTCCACTTGATGAACCAATCTTTCAGGCAGCCATCGGGCTCCATTTTCTATTTTGAAAAAATACAGATCTAGACACGACCTCAAATTAAAACAGGGTCAGGATGTTGTGGTAAATCTCCGACCCAAATAAGTCTGGTCAAGGAAAACACAACTCAATATTTATGATTATAAACTGTAAGCCTAGATTGGGCAGATTTACCATTGCACTACTCTATTCCCCAGCTATGAGATCCCTTACAACTTGTGGTTTTTCTAGGCCATGTTCTTCTTCTCCGTTGTCCTTCCACCTCTGGCTCCTCTGACTCCTCCATCGCTGCTCTCTCCCATCAACTCCTCTTCTGACTCCTCCTCTTCTGACTCCTCCTCTTTCGACTCCTCCCCTAAGCCTTTTTCTCCACCTCCCCTTCTACTGCCCAATAACTGGCTCTAGTTTTTATTTTACAAATTCAATTGGACAGAAGGTTCACAAGATTCACTCCTCCTTTGCAGTTCCTCCCAGGAGTGGAACTACCATCAAAACAAGAGGCTGGGGATATCCACACCACTTCCCCTTTTCTTTCCAATTAAGACTCTTTTCTCTCAGATATAAATTGAACACAAACTATATTACCATGTTGTAATTGTTAAAGTACAAGATAGACCTAATACCAGTCCATCATTTTTGTTAACTAAATAGAACTTCTGCCATCTCTCTCAACTAAAAGACTTAGTTCTGGACCTGGCTTATGCCCTGTCTTCAGAATGAATAGCATCTGAAAACCATCCTCTCAAAGTAAATAGCCTTTTTATTGGTTGGTTATGAGACTATAAATCTTCAACCCCATCAGAATTCCAGAATGACTTAATTAACTGAAGATATGGAAAGCACAAAGCGTGGCTTCTAAAACTTAGCCAATATAATAGACCGCTGAACACCTGGACAGTCCTTTATTTCAAAACATTGGAGCATCTGGTCTTTAGCCTTCTGGCCCAGGATCATCTGACAGACCTCGTAATGCAGAATTACTAAGGGCTGATTACTCTGTCTTGGCAGATATAATCAGTCGACTATTCCACAAATGTGTCCTTTTTCTACACAGTATTTCATCTGTAGATGAAAAGAGGCAATTCTTGCCTAGTGGCTGTCTCACCACAACTGGAGTAACTCCAAAGATGCTCCAAAGATGCTCCAAAGATGCTCAGTTTCTTCTTAGAATCCAAGACAAGGAAGCTGTCAGGAGCAGACAGGTCTCCAATAAAATGAATGTTTATACAGGAATGTTTGTAACACTAATTCTGTGGGCTTCTAAAATTTTTGAAAGCCAACTATCTATGCAAAGCTGCTGTTTGTTAATTCCGTCCCACTATTTCTAATTAAAATCTAGAAAACACCCTAACAGTAAGCTCTGAGCCATGCAATTGCTATAGGCCCTTGACTCACAAGCCAACCATCAGAAATCAGTTTTAAAAAAATGTTAAAAATAAAGGACTGGGTCTAAGCCTTGTATTTCTAAATGAGTTATACAGGCACAATGCCTATATGAGAGTAAAAATATTAATCCCACTTTTATATCAATAAGAAACTCACACCAGTAAAAACCCTAAATTTGTACAAAATACATTCTATACCAATATAAGAGATTATAACTTCAACCTTGTAACAATCATAAAGATTTCTACCAATGTAAGATATACTTGTGTAATGTTTCACTTAAGTGTAAATTTGCTAACCTAACCCTATTTGTCTATTTCTATGATATTACTATGTCTCCTCCTTTCTTTCCTCCCTCTTTTTTACCTAAGAAGGAAAGATAGAGAAGAGGACAGGAAAGGTAGAAATCCCTGAGTTTAAACTCTCTAGTTCCTTCCCTGTCCAAAGCTACATTTGTAAAGCATTCTTTAAATGACAACACATGTATAATTTCTAAAGTAACCAGAACCATCCACCCCAACATAAGGAACTGGGATGAATATCTCCTTTTGTCTGCTTCTAGCTGAAATGGGGTGAAGAATTACCATCTGGGGGCCCAAAGGGAAATAGGAAAATTGGCTTAGTCAAAGGAGAACTAGCTGGCATCATTTGCCTTGAAGTCACTATGTGCTGAGAATGTTCATTGCTTAGCTGACACCAGGACTGTGACAGTCAGAAAGGCTGGAAAGGCAATCTAGCTGTTCTGGAAAAGTTCTGGAAGCAAGTCCTTAAAAGAAGCAGCTTCGATGTAGTTGCAGTAGAATCAAGCACGAAGCTGGAATAGAAGGTCCTGGAGTCTCAGCACCCCCGTATGAATCTTGCTAGGGCTGTCTTTCTCTTCTTTCATCCTGCAACATATAAAACTTAAAAGCAGCAGGTAGTTATATAAAGACATTTATGTGGAGAGTGCAGGGCACACAGCTTAGTCAATGAAGATCAATAAAGAAAGCAACTACCTTTCTTCAGGTTAGTTTGATCACTTAATCAAACTATAATATAACTTTGTATACATGCCCTCATAAAGGATGGCATGTATGAAGTCATGAGAAATTAGTACTCAATTAAGTGTTCTTGGCTTTGTATAGACACTTTAGTCCCAGCTGGTTCCAGAGCTGTCTTTATATAAGAGACATAACACCATATATACATCACCTATTTCGTTGGTCGTATTAGTCTCCCTTTTCTTCTGTGTCAACAAGGTCTTCAGGAGGTCTCTTTTGGTCATGTCTGATTTTTATCAACTTGGAAGAAATCCACAGCTTTTCTTTTCCTATGGAAACATAGGCATAACCTCTCCCCCAGTGTAACACATTTTTCCCACTTTCCATTGTGATGTCAGAATATCCTTAATATAAACAGGATGATTTAGTTTAGTAGTTTTTTCCACCATCCAATGTCTCTCAGAGGCTGTGGTGTTTTGTTCATTAGCATTCAAAAACTTTAAGGTTAATAAAGCACCATGTAATCTATCTTTGGGTTCTTATTGATCCCTTTTGCCTATTAAGCATCTCCTTTAGAGTTTGATTAGAACTCTGCACAACTGCTTGTCCCGTAGGATTGTGTGATATGCCTGTAACATGTTTTGTATTATAATATGTAAAAAACTCCTCCATCTTATTAGAGATATATGCTGGACCATTGTCTGTTTTAATTTGTATGGGTATTCCCATAAATGCCATGACTTCTAGCAAATGTATACTTACAGAATCAGCCTTTTCTGATGCCAAGGCAGTTGCCCATTGAAATCCTGAATACATGTCTATAGTATGGTGCACATATTTCAGTTTACCAAACTCTGTAAAATGAAACACATCCATTTGCCAAATGTCATTTCTTTGGGTACCCTTAGGGTTAGTTCCTGTAGGCAAGGGAGTTTGGTTATATAATGAGCAAGTAGGGCATTGCCTCACAATTTTCTTGTCTTGTTGCCAAGTAATAGAGAACTCTTTCTTTAAACCTTTGCTGTTAACATGGTGTTTCTTAGGGAATTTTGAAGCCTCTAGCATGCTTCCTATCAATAATATCTGGTTGATTTCATTATTACCTTGTGCTATAAGCCCTGGCAGACCTGTATGGGATCTTATGTGTGTTATGTATAGTAGGTAACTCCTATTTCTGATAATTTGGTGTAGTTGAATAAATAGTGAGGTCAATTCAGAATCATCCTGAATAAGTTTCGCAGTCTCTATGTGTAAAACAACCCTTTTTGCATATTGAGAATCAGTTACTATATTAAGGGACTCTTGAAAATCTGACAACACCATGATTATTGCATATAATTCAGATTTTTCAACTGACTTATAGGGACTCTCAGCCACCTTACTTATGTCTTCCAATTTATATCCTGCCTTTCCTGATTTACTAGCATCGGTGTAAACTGTAGGGACTCCAGATATCGGAGTTCCCTTTAATATACAAGGGATAATTTAATTAGTTCTTTTTATGAACTGAAGCCACTTGCTTTTAGGGTATCTGTTGTTAATCTCTCCCAAGAAGTTACTGTACCCTCTTTGCCAATGTTCATCTTGTGCCCATAACGAGGCAATTTCTGCGTTAGCAAATGGTACAACAATTTCAGCCAGGTCCATTCCAACTAATTGCCGAAGTCTCATTTTTCCCTTTAGTATCAATTCAGAGACCTTCTCAATGTAGGTTTTAAACTTCTTACTCTGTTTATGAGCTAAAAATATCCATTCTAAGATATAATCTTCTCTCTGCATAAGAATTCCCATAGGAAAATGAGTAGAAGGTAAGATAACTACGATGCAGGCTATGTTTAGATCAATATGATCTAGATGTGTATCCTGAAATTTTCTTTCTACCAACGCTAACTTCTTCTCAGCCTCAGGTGTCAGTTTTCTTGGGCTATTTAAATCTTTATTGCCTTGTAAGGTTTGAAATAAATTACTCAGCTCTTGAGTGGCTAAGCCAATTGCTGGCTGCAGCCAGTTGATATCTCCAAGTAGCTTCTGAAAATCATTAAGGGTCCTTAACTGGTTTCTTCTGATTTGCACCTTTTGTGGCTTAACCCTTTGTAGATTTATTTTATACCCTAAATAATTAATAGAATCCCCTCTTTGTATTATTTCAGGGGCTATTTGCAATCCCCAGCAAGGCAAGGTTTTCTTTGCTTCATCAAACATCTTTTCCACGATATTAATATCTGGATCAGCCAACAAAATATCAGCCATATAATGATAAATAATGTATTTGGGAAATTGTTTGCAAATCATCTCTAATGGCCGTTTTACAAAGGATTGACACAAGGTAGGGCTATTTACCATTTCTTGTGGTAAGACTCTCCAATAATATCTTTTTACTGGGTGACCTCTATTGAAGGTAGGTACTGAGAAAGCAAACCTTTGCTTATTGCATTCACGTAGAGGAATTGTGAAGAAACAATCTTTCAGATCAGTCACTATGATGGGCCATTCCTTAAGCAACCAGGAAAGCAATGGGATAACAGGTTGCAAGGAACCCATATGCTGAATAATCTTATTAATTGCTCTGAGATCTGTCCACATCCTCCATTTGTCAGATTTCTTTTTGATGATGAATACTGGAGAATTCCAAGGACTGGTAGACTCTTCCATATGCTGAGCCTCCAGCTGCTCCTGGACTAGCTGTTCTAATACCTGTAATTTTTCTTTTATCATAGACCATTGCTCAATCTAAATGGGTTGTTCAGTCAACCACTTTAATGGTAAAGCTTTTGGATTCTTGGCAGCAATGGCTCCTAGGGGTAGAGCTAAATTGTCGGCCTCTGCCATATCTTGTTTATGGACAGCTTGGACAGTCTGTGACTGCCTTTGATAATGTTTCCTAACTACTTTTAAATTTTTATTAGGAGCCTGATGGGTTTCATGGCTAGACACTGACACTGAGGGGATATTAATTTGGGATTTCCATTGTTGTAATAGATCTCTTCCCCATAAGTTAATAGCTATATCAGTCACATATGGCCTCAGTTTTCCTACCTGATATTTTGGTCCTATACATTTAAGCTATCTGGTGCTTTGTTTTATTTTGGATAAAGTCCCAATTCCTTGAAACTGGATGTCTACTTCTTGAAGTGGCCAACTTTCAGGACAAGAATTTGGACAGATATTGGTGACATCTGCTCCAGTGTCAAGCATCCCTTCAATCTCAGTATTATTCACTAGTATTCTTCATTTTGGTCTTTGATCCTCTATAGAAGTTTGCCAAAATATTTGCTTTTGGCTCCCTGTGAAGCATTCTGAATTGTCTATAAAACTTGCCTCAGCCTTATCTGGTCTCAGAACATCTGTTTTTGAAGCAGTGACATTTAATTGTCCCGAGGAAGAGAACCCTCCCTGCCTGGCATTGGGGCCTGTGAGTGGCCCCTCCTGGAAGATTTTTGGCAGGGTATTGCCCCATTTGTCTGTTGTTGCTCTGCATTCCCTAGTCAGATGTCAGCCTTTGCCACATCTTTGACATATTCCAGAAGGCCTAGGCCCTCGTTTTGTATTACTTTGGTTTTTCCTGCAGTCATTTCTGAGATGACCCCATTCACCACAATAAAAACATTTGAAATCGTGGGTCATCTCTAGGTGTCCAGTGGCAGCTTTTCCTATTACTGTCATATCAGCTGAGCAAGTCCAACATAGCTGTGTATCTAATCTACTCATCTATTGATGCTGACCTTGCCCTCAGTGGTCTGATTACTTCTTTCCATTGTCAATTCTCTATCTGACCAGCAGACAGGAAGGACGCAAGCCAGAGTTCTTCTCAATGCTGTTTATTCAGGATCCTTTACCATCCTCTCTCTGGAAGCCCTTGATCCCCTTAATGGCCATCCTTTTATACCCCTGCCTGTCCCATTCAGCACCTGCCACATGGGCATGCCTCATTGGTGCACCTCAAACAGCCTGATTCTGCGTGGTACTGAGTCTGTGCAGTAGTTCTGTGGTCGTGGCTGTGTCAGGGAAAGGAGGGCGGTGCGCAAACCGCCAAGAAGCGGTGCTCAAAACTTTGCAGACACCATTCATAAGATTTGGCAGGTGTCTTGGGCACCATTTTAGCTGGCCACGCCGCTGCACCAGCTCCTCACATGCATTCAGCAGTTGCATTTTCAAAGGCTAAAGACTCAATTATTGCCTTTCTTGCTACTGAATCTGATACACTCCTTTCGACAGCTGAGGTTAGCCTTTGTAAAAAGTCAGGGAAGGTTTCTTTTGGACCTTGTATGACTTGAGTAAATGGTTCACGTCTCTTCCCAGATTTTGCAACTTTGTCCCAGGCCTTTAAGGCTGACAATCTACTCAATGTCAGAGTTTCTTCATCATATACAGCCTGCACCTCTTTTTCAGCAAAGCGACCTTCACCAAGCAGTAAGTCTATGGAAATCTCTCTTCCCCTAGCTCTATTTTGTCGTGCTATCTCTCTCACCTCATCTCTCCACCATGCAACCCACTGTAAATTTGCGGCAGGTTCTAGTATTGCTCTTGCCATATCTTTCCAGTCTTGGGGAATTATTCTATTTTTAATAGCCCAAGAAGTCAGAATTTGTTTTACAAATGGTGAGTGCGTTCCAAAATTAGTGACACTTTCCTTAAATTTTCTCAGATCTAACACATCCACCGGTTGCCATCCAAATTCCTCATAACCCTGTGGATAAACAATATCTGGAGGTCTTTGTTGTATATTAACTGGATAGACTAAAGTGTGTTTTCTAATAACCCTTGATTGATTTTCTTTCGTTTCTTCTGTTTCTACCTGAGTATTTTCCTTAACTGAAAATTTAAATTCCTTCCTTAAAGTCTGTGTCCATGCTTCATAGCTCTCCTTTTGTCGCTCTTCTTGTTCCTTGAGTTCCTGTAGTCTCTGTTCAAGGTTCTGCCTCAACATTTTGAATTTTTCCTTATATTGTAACTCTGATAGTTTGCTACCCATTTTATTTTGATTGATTAATTTTACAAGGTTATTCTCCAATTCCTGCTTCCATTCTTCATTATTTCCTCTCTGTTGCTCAGTCTGATTTGTGAGCTGCTCCATCCTCTGTTCTATCACCTTTTCAAGCTCCTGTCGCTCACCTTCATTTTCATCTTTCTGTCTCTTATTCTGGTCTATAATTTCTTGTGTCTTCAATTCTACTGTTTCCACTAAGCTTTGCTGCCAAGTCATAAGCCTATCTTTCTGATGTTCATGCTGCTCTATAATTTCCTGTATCTTCTTTTCTAAGTCCTGCTTCCATAATCTTAACTTCTCTTTATATTGTAATTGTAATATTGCAGCATATACCTTATTTTGATTTGCTAACTTTAGTAAATTATCTTCTAGACACTGTTTCCAAATTTTATCTCTATCTCCTTGCTGTTGCTTATTTTGACCAATAAAATCCTGTACCTTTAGTTCTAGTGTTACTTGTAATCTCTTTTCCAAGGCAAGAAATTTTTTATCTAGGGCCCTATCTTTTGAGAAGACATAGTAAATCAAGAGAATAAATATTGCAATGCCTATAAATGATAAGGTGTCTATGTTCCCTAAGTTGATTTCTGTCAAACCATAGGAAATATCATCACATAAAGCCCAAAAGATATGTATTGTTTTTGTCATCTTTATGTATCAAAAGAGTATCTGTCTTTTTTATGTTAAAGAATTACCTGGTCCGGAGCCCTCAGTTCACTGTTTCTGCCTGAAAATGACCTCGCAGGCAGTTGTGTTCTAGAATCACCTGTCCCTCCTTGCAGTTTTTTACAGGGCACCGAGGAAGCCCAGCTGCAGGCTGAGTGCTGCTCCTGACCTTGCCATAGCTCTCTGTCTGGGGGTTGGGAGAGGAAGCCTCTCTGTGGTTCTTTGTAGGCCCTCAAACCCACTCAGCTTTAAATACACGCTGGTGCAGCCTAGAAGGCTGCGTGAGCCATATTCAGAGATTGGAAGGCAATGAACTTTTATCTCAGGTTAGTTGAGTCCTAAGTAATAAGTTAGGCACCAATTTGTTGCGGTAAATCTCCGACCCAAATAAGTCCAGTCAAGGAAAACACAACTCAATATTTATGATTATAAACTGCAAGCCTAGATTGGGCAGATTTACCATTGCACTATTCTATTCCCCAGCTATGACTTTATTAAAGTAGTTCAAGTTCTCCTATGGTAAGTTTAAGATGAGGTTTTTAGCTAATTAATATCTCCTAACAACTTTTGAAAACCAGTAAAAGTAAACCAATTTTTTTGGATGTGCACCTGCAAGCCAGAAGAGGGCACTAGATCCCATTACAGATGGCTGTGAGCCACCACGTGGTTGCTGGGAATTGAACTTATATTTTTAGTTGTGAGTCTAGCCTTTAACGACTGAGCCATCTCTCCAGCCCCAACTATCCTTTCTTATTGGAGTTTTCTGTGCCACATTCTGCTTAGATTTAACTGAGGCCCCAAATATTGAAAACATATTGCCTTTGAATCTTTTCTGGAGCAACAAGCACTCCAAAATATTAAAGCTCACTATTTAGAGCAAAGGCTTGCAGAAAAACTTCTTCAGAGAGATCAGCTAATAAAATCTTGTACAATGAATAATAGACACTGAAGGTTTCAAACTCTTAACTTCTTGTATTAAAGCAACAACAATATATATATATTTATATGTATAAATATATATATATTTCTATATATATTGCTATATATATTGCTATATATATTGCAAGGCTATTGGACATTCCTTGAGGCAAACCTGATAGATGTCCACTCGTGGCTTAGAACAGACCACACCAGACCAAACGGTTCCAAGTGGGGTTTATTCAGGAGACAGGGAAAAGATGTGGGGAGAAGTAGAGGAAAAAGATGGAAGAAGAGAAGAAGTAGAGAGAGGAAGAAGAGAGCGAGGTCAGGGGTTTCTGCCTGTTTTATATGAGTGTGACATACCCTCTCCCAGGTAAAGATGAGGTAGCCAGGTGGATTCTGGGAATGTATAGCAGTTGCCTTGGCAACGATGTGGGCATCGCCTAGATGTGATGTCACAGGGTTCAGAGCCTGATACCAACACAGCTCCATTTTTCTTATCAGAAAGAGAAGAAAAATGGGGAGGGGAAACTAATGGTGAAAGGAGAGTCGGGGTGCAGTGTCTCTTAAACTACTTCCTGCTGTATAGGGGCGGAGTCCATTGTGGGGAGTAGCTTGCTTTCACCATCGGGGTCCACTTGCTGGATTTGTGTATCAGGTTCCTCTGTGGACAGTGGCTAGTAATCCTGTAACAGGAAGTTCTCTAAAAACAGCAAACTTCTTAGAAGAACTGGTGAAGACCATCTTCTTTAGCTGTCAGGACACCTGGCCTCCTGACAGTTCTGAAGCACCACAACTGGTATCCCTCGGGCCTTGTATGTAGAAAAGAATGTCTTGCAGTGTTGGTAGAAGAAATGGTTGGTCCGGGATCCTAGCATATGTATCTGAAAAGACCAATATGGGCAGCCCCCATAATCGTCTAGCCAGTTTCTACAATAATCTTCTATCTGGTCACAGAGAAAGCAAGTATAGAGAACATACTATTTAGATGGGACAACAGATATAGGGATGATAGTAATTTAGATTGGTTCCTGGCATCCGGCTATGGAGCAGTTCCCTGACCCTGTTTGGAAAGACTGTTTGTTATCTGTGGGGGTCTCTTGAACCTTGAATCTTCAGATGTAAGGGCTGACATGGATGGAAACAAGCCTCAGGGGGAGGAAGAGAAACTCATGTCTAGTCCAGTGAGGTCAAGCTCAGCTGCCGAAGTAGAGTCTCATTTTCTGGGATTGAGGACAAGGTGGGTAAACTTGATGTCCTCTGGAACTTAAAAGAGCACGGTCCTCTTAGGGTTGATGTGTATGAAGAAGAGGCAATTTTAGATGGAGATATGAAAGGCTTGAGGTGAGACAGGTGGACCCACTGAAGGAGTCCTTCAAGTTTACCAGCTGTAGAGGTCACAAGAATTACCTTAAAAGGGCCCTGCCATTTGGGAGAGAGGGGTGAGGGCCACTGGTTTGGAGGGAAGAGAAGGACTTGGTCTCCAATGTTGACAGGCAGTGGACAGGAGACAGTGTGTGGTCGAGGTAGATGGTGGTCAGCAAAGTTCCACAAGATAGAACAGAGGTGGCAAAGTAATGGGGTGAGTAGATGGTCTGGGAGGGGAGAGCATTTAGATGAAAGACCAGGAGTTAGAACTGGATGTCCATACATGAGTTCAAAGGGTGAGATGAGGAGAGGCTGCTTGGGGAGAGCTCGTACCCTGAAAAGAGCCAGAGGTAAGAGTTTCACCCAGTTAAAATAAAGTTCCTGTGACAGCTTGACAAGAGTGTTTTTTAAAGAGCAGTTAGTTCTTTCTACCTTACCTGAAGATTGAGGGTGATAGGGAATGTGAAAATGCCAGGGGATGTCTAGGAACTTAGATGGAATTTGAGAATCCTGGGAAGTAAATTTAGGACCATTGTCTGACTGAAAGGAGGCTGGGACACCAAATCAGGGGATGATCTCTTGGAGGAGAAGATCAGAAACTGTCTGAGCTCTTTTATTAGCTGTGAGAAAAGCCTCTACCCAGTCTGAGAAGGTGTCCACCAAGACCAGGAGGTACTTGGCACATTTGACAGTGGGCATGTGGGTAGTCAAGTTACCAGTCAGTTCCAGGAAGGGAACCTCTAGCCTGATGGGTAAGAAAAGAGGTGCTATGTTACTTTGAATTGGGATCTGGCATCTGACAGATTTTGCAAGAAGCAGTGATAGATTTTAAGAAACTTAAGTTCTCAGGAGTAGGCTTTAGGTGGGTCTTAACAAAATAAGGTAACACTTGGCTGTTAGGATGAAAGAGTTGGTGAAGATAGGGCAGAGTTTGACAAGGGATGGGAGTGTAGATGGGGATGTGGGTTGCAGTGTAAGAATGTCCTGGGGAGGCTGAGATGAGTCTAGGCCCCTAAGGGCTGCAGCTCTAGTTGCCTCTTTAGCTCCGTTGTTTCCCTTGGAGACAATAGAGTCATCCGTCCAGTGGGATCTGCAGTGGACAATCCGAATAGCTGTGGGAAGATGGGAGGCCTTTAGCACGGACATAATTTGGTTTGCATTAGTTACTGATCCTCCTTTAGTGGTAAGTAACCTGTGCTCCTTCCAGATAGCAGCGTGGGACAGTAGGATATGGAAAGCATATTGAGAATCTGTGTAGGTGGTGCGGGATTGTCCCTGTGCCAGCTGGAAGGCATGAGTAAGGGCTATGAGTGCAGCCTGTTGGTTGGTGGTATGGGCAGGAAGGGCCTGTACCTCCACCACCTTGGTCTCTGACACTATGGCAAAGCCTGGCCCCTTCATGTAGAAAGGAACTTACATCTGTATACCAGGTATAGATGGCTTGAGGCTATGTACCCTCCTGTATGTGTGAAGGATGAGTTAATAGTTCCTCTAAAGTTTCAGTGCAGGAGTGAGATTGGGAGTAGTTAGTATTAGGTCTAGGAATAAGATTGGAAATAGCAACAGGTGGGAATGATTGGAAGGTGAGGGTGGAGTCTTCTATTAGAGCTACCTGAAGAGAAAGAACCTGGAGGGAGATAGAGTCTGTAAGGCTTTATAAGTTACTGGAAACAGCTGTTAATAATTGTCGGGAGAGAGGCACAGAAATAGCATTGAGAGGAATTGGGGTGGGTTGTTAAGGGAAGGAAGTTCACCGCATATTGGATGTACTGTAGCCAGGAGAGGGTAGCTTGTAGTTCTTCCTGAGACTGGTTTTCCTGTTGGATAATATTAGCATGGGTAAAAGCATAACTGGGGGCAGGGACAAGTTCATGGGAGATGTGTAGTTTAGCTACTGGGTATTTGGCATAGCCATTGGGGTAAAGTTTACCGATGACTCTGGTTAGACAACGTTCATTCCATGGATCACTGATGGAAAGCTGAAAATGACTTTTAAGGTTGGTGAGCATGGTGCCATCACAACTGGTGGATTCCATCCTGAAGCTCCGATATCTGCAACCTCCATATGTGGAGACCTCCTGAAGACATTCACCTGTGTTTCTATAAGGAAAGCAGAGAAAAGGGCTGGGATAGTGGAGATGGATTCCAGGAGTAGGGGAATTTCAGTACTGGTTCAACATCCTTCAAGTGGGCAGTCCTGGGTTCCTATAACTTTATTGTGTCTGTTGTAGGTTTCCCTAGCATAGAATCTCCAATGGGAGGTGTTGGGAAGGCTAGGGAGAGGCTGGGCGGTAGCAGAGTTAGCATGAAGGATGACAAAAACTGCCAAGAGAATGGAGGAGAGGGGGACTTCTGACAGGCACATGGCCTGGGCAGCTGTCACCAGGTCATGGATGTCCTTCCAGGAGATCCTGCTGCTCCTCTGGGCATGGTGTCTCTTTGGCCTTCTCCTCCCCCTCCTTGGTTCTTGATCTGTCAGTGAGAGGCGGGCCATCTTCTTGGTTGGTGGGGTGGTGTAGGACATTTCTTTCAGGGACCCAGATAGGCTTTGGCTGGTCCTGTGGAAAGACACAAGCAAAACCTCTCCCGGTCATAAGGAAGGTGTCTGGTCCCTTCCAAATTCTATCCAAAGGATCTCGCCATTGTACTAGGATAAGGGGAGCTAATTTTGGTGTGTGCCAATGGAGGGAAATAAGAGGGTGTCCGGAGTTTTTGAAGATGTTAACTAGGTTTAGAGTATTCAGAGCCATAATTAATTGTACATTAGGGGCATAAGTAGTGGTTTGTTGTTTCAGGAGTTAGGCCTTCAGGGTCTGGTGCATTCTCTCTACTATTCCTTGGCCCTGAGGGTTGTGAGGAATTCCCATATAATAGGCAATTTTCCAGCATGTGCAGAAGGTTTTAAATTGAGAGCTAGTGAAAGCAGTGCCATTGTCGATTTTTATCTGTTGGGAATTGCCCATGGTGGCAAAGGTAGAGAACATGTGGTAAATTAACCTTTTTGAGTTTTCACCTGTCTGGGTTGTAGTCCATATAAAATGTGAGTAAGTATATATGGTGACAAAAACATATTCTTGTTGAATTGGGGCATCTGGGTAACATCAATTGACCATAAGGCATTGGATTTGAGGCCTTGGGGATGGGTGCCCATGGTTTGTAAAGCTGGGGTGGTAATGAGGGATGCACAAGAGTCACACGATTTTATTATCCTTTGAAGCTGAGCAAGGAGGATGTGGGGGAAGCAAGCATGAAGCTTGTGTGTGTGCGTGAATGGAATTGGTCTGCTTGCTCGGTGCAGGCTATGAATGTCCCTGTTGAGGCAGTTTGGTCAGCAAGTGCATTTCACTCAGGTATAAAACCTGGCAGAAGACTGTGAGTTCTGATGTGCTGGATATAGATGAGGGCGGTTCTCTCCTGTAGGATGGCAGAGACCTGTATGAGTAGAGGGGAAAGTGGGTTGTCATCTAGTATGACAAAGGATCTTGACAACCAGGGGGCAAATTGACAGCATATACACTGTCTGAAAAGAGGTTAGGGGGGCCATTGACTTCTTTTAAAGCTAGGTAAATGGCATATAGTTCTTTATATTGGAGGGAGTGGTGGGGAAGCTCTTTGAATCAGAAACTATGGGTTTCATCCTCAGGGAAGTAGTGTATTACTGCTGCAGCTCCCCTCTTCCCCCATTGGTAAACATTGAGGCATTCCTTCTATGGGCTCTCTGGAGAATAGTTTGGGCGTAAGCCATCACAACAGAGGGAGGGCAGAGGCCCATTTTTCGTCAGGATAATGGTTCTCAATTTTTCCTGGGAATCCTATTAAGCTGACAGTGACATGGGAATGATTTTTGATTAGACACTGAACATCAGAGAGGGAGAAGGGGGTGACAAGAACATCAGGTTCTTTTACTAGGGTTTGTAGGGCTCTATGCCTGCCATTTTTAATCATGTTGGAGAGTGCATCCACTTCATTTAAAATTAGGGGTGCACCACCCATTGGGGTATGGAGCCATTCTAACACTCTGTGTTGTTGGTAAAGGGCTCCTACGAGTGTAGGGGAGGAGTTAAAGATAAGGAAGTGTGCAGTCATTGTTGGGTCATACCTAGCAAGAGCCATATCTTTTAGGGCTGAATTGACAGAATTTAGGGCTTGGACTGCTTCTTGGGACAGTGTTCTTGGGGAGGAGGGACTTTTATCTTATTTTAGGAGTTTGAAGAGGGGTTGAAGGGAGCTTGGGGGAAGGTGGAGCCAGGGACAAAGCCAATTGAGGTTGCTCAAAAACCACTGGAGGGAGGCAAGAGTTAATTTTTCAAGGAAGTAAAGGGTGGGCTTGAGGGGGCATATTGAAGTAAAGGAGATCTCTGTTCCTAAAAATGTGATGGAAAGAGTAAGTTGGATTTTGTGAGGGGCTATTTTGAATCCTAGGGCAGATAGGGAAGGTATTAGCTGGTCTTTAAGTAGGGAGGGAAAGGTAGAAGCATCTCCCCATAGAAGGATGTCATCCACGTAATGATAGACATTGAGTCCCTTGTTTAAATAGGGTTTTAATGCAGTGGCTACAGCCTCCTGACAAATAGCAGGACTGTTAGCCATTCCCTGGGGAAGAACAGTCCATTCATATCATATCGTGAGGCTGGGCCAGAGTTGTTAATAGGGGGCAATAAGAATGCAAAGCGTTCACAGTCCTGGAATA
Organism: Rhabdomys pumilio; assembly: GCA_030674055.1. Taxonomy (NCBI): domain Eukaryota; kingdom Metazoa; phylum Chordata; class Mammalia; order Rodentia; family Muridae; genus Rhabdomys; species Rhabdomys pumilio. The sequence goes on along the minus strand of JANHMN010000012.1, from coordinate 26,576,201 downwards.
CAGAGGGATGGAAATAAGTGTCTTTTATGTCTATTGCTAATAAGGGAATATTGGCAGAAATGGCTGAGATGTGGGTAGCCCTCTTTGTGGGGAGCCCCAGATTCGCATGGTTTTGTTAATGGCCCTCAAATCCTGCAATAGTCTCCACTCCCCTGAGCTCTTTTTTCTATAACAAACACAGGGGTGTCCGATGGGCTTCAGGAGAGGCAGATGTGTTGTAGAGACAGCTGCTTCTCTATGAGTTCTCTGAGGGCTCTAAGTTTCTCCCTTGATAGAGGCCAGTTTGGGACCCAGGTGGCTTTGTTGGAAAGCCAATCAAGGCAGGGAGTATTAAATCTAACAGTAGCCCCTAGAATTGGGGGTAATTTTGAGGAGGGTTTTTTAGGTCCCCTTGGGTACTATTTTCTTCATAAGTAATATCCTCTATCTTAATAGGGTCTCTTTCTGGTTGGGTGGTAAGAACCATGTCTAAGGCCTGTAAGACATCTCTTCCTAAAAGATTGGTGGCTACCTGAGCCACCAGGAGGCGTATGAGGCCTGTAGCTCCACCTGGGTCTTCCCACCTACAGGTCTGTTTGGTGATGCATGCCTGAGAGGTACCTGCTATGCCTAGGAGCTGGGGCCCAGGGATCAGTTGACAGTCTTGTGGGACTTCTTGCTGTCTAAAAATAGTCCTATCTGCCCCAGTATCAATGAAACACTTGAATGGGTTTATCATGTATTTTAATGGTTAACTGTTGGGAGCCAACTTTAAGCAAAAAGCGGCTAGAAAGCAGCTATCAGCTTTGCAGCCATCTTGAGCCATATACCCTAACACGAGACTTGGTTTTCTACAGCCTACAACAGCTGAAGCACACTCTGATATCCCACATAGCTTGTTTTGCTGTTAAGTGTTCCCAGCTGCAAGGAGCACGTGGTATTCACGCCTATAAGGCATGCGGTGCACGTGTTATCCACGTGCTATCCACGCCATACATGCCTGTAAGGCGCACGTGCTGTCCAAGTCTGTAAGGCTTACGTCATATCCACACCTGCAAGGCACGTGGTATCCACGCGCCTACAAGGCACATGGCAAAAGCCTATAAATACCCAGGATTTCCTTGTTGTATGTGTGGTGTAGTAGTAGTAGGTGCAGTGGTGTGTGTATGGTGGAGACAGTAAAGACTTTACTATAGATCCTCTGGATTGTTTCTATTCTTTGCGTCTCTTCCCCTTCTTCCCCCCACTCTCTCTCTTGCTAAACCCGGACCTGCAGAACAGAGCGGGCTGCTATAGTTTGGCCCCCAAACGTGGGCAAGAGTGGTCCGTTATAGTTAGCTCAAGGCTTTTACAGTTAACTTTGTGTGGTAGCCTTCTGAGATGCTGGACACCCAAAAGGCTTGTACAGGAGTAGTTGTCCCTCTTACTGTGGGGACTGACAGGAGTGCTTCATTTGAAGTTTAAGGCCCTAGTGGCTTACCATCCTTATCATATAGAGCAGTACACTGCTTCCTCCAGTGCAAACCTTTTCTGCAGTGAGGACAGAGGGCCTTATGGGAAATAGAATCTATTATAGGAGGAGAGTTTTGTGGGCATTCATTCCTCCCATGTCCTGCCTCTCCACATTTGAAGCAGATTCCTTCTGTTTTTACTGCTACCACAAATACCTGAGCCAGGGATGCAACCTGGTGTGATGCAGTTCCTATTTCTTGGGTTGCCACAATCCACCTATCATGCTGTTCTTCCCAGAGACCCTGGGAAGCTAGCCTAGACTCAGAAGTCATGCCTTCCCAAACAATGGTTTTAAGAAGACGGTCTCTAGCTGTGGGCTTGGAGATTTTTCTTTCTAAGCTCATTTTACTTCTGAGAAAAAAAAAATCAGATAGGGAATCTCCAGGCTTCTGATGGAGGGAAAGCAAGGACTAGGCGGGGTCTTGTGACCCCGAAAGTGGAGTGAGCCTATTCCAGGCTTGAATGGCACAGAGGTGGACCTGCTCATAGTACCCTGCTGGTTGAGTTGTCTGCTGTGCTCCAGTAGAGAAATCTTCCTGGCCAAAGAGTTCATTAAAACCCCATGGGGTGTCATCACCCCTCTCCTGGTTTTGCCTGATTGTTGAAGACATTCGTCATGAAAGTAAGATTCCCACTCTAGAAACAGTGGGCCAGGAAGAGCAGAACAGCAAATATCTCTCCAATCTTGGGGGCTGTTTAAGTTGGTAATATGGCTCGGTAAGAGAGAGTTTGTCCATGGTGCATGAATGCCATCTTCCTTCACTGCTTGCCTGAGTTCTTTTAGTCTGAGGCTTGGAGTGGGTACCAGTTAAGTGGTTTAGCTGGAGTGGGGTTGATATTAACTGGGAATACTTGAGCAGTTTGGGTTTCAAGTCTGTATCAGACTAGTGAGTAGAATGGGAGGCGGGGTTAGTTTTTGCATGAGAGTCTTTGAATTTGCAGAGTTGTTGAGTGGTTGATGGGACTATGGAATATGGGTCTAAGGGACTATAGAATTTGACAGGGTTTTATCTACAGGTTCTGAGCTCTCTCACTTTTGTGGCTTGGAGAAGGGTGAGGGGATTTATCTCTCTTTGGTTGGGTATGAGTTTGTGGAATAAGGGGAGAGGCAGGTGAGAGCTCCTTTGGTATTTTAATAAAGCCTTGCCTTTGGATGGGGGAGGGAGGGGCAGAATGAGCAGTAGGTTTGTTTGTCATTTCCTCCAAGGCATAAGGGGGAGGGGAGAGTAAATGGGTTTTATTTCTCTTATTAAGTGGGTAAGGGCTGTGCGGTGTGAAATTGAGTAATTTTGGGGGCTTATCTTTGGGTTCCTTTCACTGAGGGGTGTCAAGAGCTGTGTTGTTCTCAGTCTGTCCTATTTTAGATGGCCATATACACTGCTGGACTGCAGCTAAGATTGGTAAAAGAAAAAACCATGAGCATGTTTTTTTGTTTGTTTTGTTTTGTTTTCTTGGTTTTTTTTGTTTTGTTTTTGTTTTTGTTTTTGTTTTCGTTCTTGGGTATTTCTGTTTTTGATGAGGAAAGCTACTCTGCTCCATGAGTCTGGGCTATAGATATTGTCATCAGTCATGCATGGAGCTATATGAAGGACTTCCTCCCAAAACAAGGAGGCTTGGGTTTTTTTTTTTTTTTTTTTTTTTTTTTTTTTGGTTATTTTCATCCCTTGGGATTTAGTAGGGCACATATTTGCCTGGCCTGGGGTGATTTTTTTTATGTGATGGTGAGTTGTCCACTGACATTTTGTCCAATGGGAACTTTCCCTTAGCCTATCAACTTTGGGGAATTCCACAAAGGTCCAAAAAAAGCTAAGCCTTCTGGCAGATTTAAGAACTGGCCACTGCCCTGTGGCTTTTAAATGCCTGCTGTGTTACCAAGTTGTTTTTGTTTGTTTGTTTGTTTGTTTTAAAGAGGGTCTAGATAGTCTTTGTTCCCGCCCCACTGTGGGCTATCAGGATTTAAACAGAGGCCAGAGGAACCTTCATGCAACACCAGAGAGTAGCTTTGACCAGAAGGCATCAGTTGTTTTTTCAGTTTATCTAAATCTGCCCAGTGGCTCTGACTGAAAATACAGAATGAAATAACAGATTGCTTGTGTTGGTATCAGGCTCCCACTCTCTTCTTCCACCTTCTTCTCCCCACCTTTTCCCTATCTCCTGAATAAACCTCCTCCTCCTTGGAACCCTGTGGTCTGGAGTGGTCTGTTCTGAGCTGCAGTCGGACTTCTTAGAACAACTAACAGCTTGTCTTCAGAGTTGGGTGCTCACCTTCCCGCTGTATTAAGTTTTGTAGCTTCATGGCCGTTCAGGTCCTATGTTGGAGCTCACCTATAGGTCGTGGTTCCAGAAGGGTCCCACAAGGATCACTGGCCTGACTGGGGACAGGGTGCAAGCAGGGATGGTCCCCTACTGCTGCTACCCGCATCTCCACTGTCCATTTGTCTCCGGACTGACCCGGTGCAGGAAGTCCTGGACAAAGGTGAGAGAGTGCTTCCTCCACCACTGTCTCAGCTGTCACCTCTGGATTGCTCCCAGGTGCTGCACTCTCCACACCAAGCTGTCTCTCCACACCAAGCCAGTCTGGGCAGTGGGGAGGGGAGAATCCCGAGGATGTTTCAGGAGAGCAGACCTCTTTCCCAGTGTTACACTTCTTGCTGGGCCAGTGAAGTACTGGCTAGCCACCAGGGAGGAAAGCAGATCTCAACAGCCCACCCATGTTACACCTCTTGCTGAGCCAGTGAGGTGCTGGCTAGCTGGCAAAGAGGGGAGGGTCCAGAAGGCACCTGAGGAACACAGATCTCTTCCTAAGTGTTACAGCTCTAGTGTTACAGCTCTTGTGACAGAAACTCTCAGACGACGGAATGATTCTTGCACACCTTTCTATTTCTTGTGAGCTAGCTTAATATATATATACAGTATTGTGGTAGGTTATGGTCTGATAGCAGATAACCCCTATTGGCTTGGTCTGAGAGCTTGGGGATGCCTCATCTACATGTGAGAGAGCCTGAGGCACTATTCCTATGTGACCAGCGACCATAGAACTCTCTGTGGTGGGGAGTGAGGAGAGCCAGGCACCAGGAGCGATGCCAAACACCTTCTGTCCCATGGGGGTCAGGAGTTCAAAGCTTATGCTCAAACAGGTGCCCAGCTGCTTCTCACAGCCCACCATTCCACCCTTGTCCTAGCTTGAAACATTCAGAGAGGCCACAAGATAGAAGGAAAACTACTGGATGAGGCAGATATGGGACAGAACACTGACCTCAGCAGCACCCAACAACTGCAGCACCAGACTCTGCAGCACCAATTTCTGCAGGGGACCCGAAGCCACAAATGTCCCTGCAAGCAGCTTCCCACCTGCCACTTGCAGGGGCTACAGGCCACTTCTGGTGACTGAACATGGTGGTCAAGGTGGCCCTGCGGTTTTTCAAATTATCACCTGTTTCAGGTGGCACACCAATTTTGGGCAAAAATTCACTAGAAATTTAAGATTATTCACCTGAAAGTTATAGTTATATATTTTTAAGTTTTTAAAAAACATGACTGAGTAGTGCTGAGACAAATCCCATGCCTCAAATACCAGACCTCTGAGACAAACTGCTTGCAGGCAGGTCACCTGCTGTGAAAAATTACAGGCTGCCCTGAGTCAGAAAGCCAAAAGAACAGGCCTCCATTTCGGTGCAAATACTGATTTGTAGTAAAGAAGTGCTCCAAAGCCTAAGAGAGGTCTGGGAGGGCTGGTTGTAAGGAACTGTGTGCTGAGGGTAGGTCCACAGCACCTGATACCAGAACACTATGGCCCTGAGGAACCTGCAGCTAGATTGAGTGCTTCTACTAAACTCCAGGTTTATTTAAAACATTTTTCTTTACTTTTATCTTATGCTTTGTCTTCTTGTGTGTCTGTGTACCATGTGTGTGGTGCCCGTGAAGGGCAGCGGAACACACTGGATGCTCTTGAACTTGGTTACTAGCTACCATGTGAGTGCTAGGGACAGAACTTGAATCCTGTGTAAGTGTGCGCTTGCTCTTAACTGCTGGGCCATCTCTACAACCCCCTGGGAGTCCAGAGCTTTTAAAATAAATGCCTCTATTGAGAAGCAATTCATATGACATATACTCCAGCCATTTAAAAGTGCATAATTCTGGGAGTCTAGTGTATTCAAACATGTACAGGCGAGGTGGTGCATGCCTTTAACGTCAGCGTTCAGAAAGTAGAGGCAGGTGAATCTCTGTGAGTCCCAAGCCAGCTTAGTGTATCTTGTGAGCTCCAGACCATCAGGGGAAACATAAAGAGACCCTGTCTCACAGTTAAATAAACAAGTGCATAGATAAATAAACGTGTGTGGCTATTGCCCACAGCCCAGAAAAAAAAAATCACTCTAAAATCATTAGGAGTTTCTTCCCATTTCTTTGTCCCTTAGACATTGGCAACCACTAACAGATTGGCTTGTTCTGGGGATTTTATACAGAATAACTTGCACAGTAATGGGCTGGGTGTTTGTTTGGATGGTTAGTTGGTTGGCTGGTTGGTTGGTTTGGTTTAGTTTTGGTCAGGCTTCTTCTGCTTCGGTCATGTTTTCAGGGTTCATCCACATTCTGCAGTGTGTCTTAGAAGTGTATTCATGCCTCACAGTTGCCGTGCAAGCACCCTACTGTGGGTGGTGACAGAGCTTAGTTATAGGGCGTTTTCTTGCCTGCTTTGTGCAGGGCCCAGAACTGGGCAAAATACTGTGCAGATTTACTATTTTTTAAATCTATATATTAGGGGTTGGGGATTTAGCTCAATGGTAGAGCGCTTGCCTAGCAAGCGCAAGGGCCTGGGTTCGGTCCTCAGCTCTGAAAAAAAAAAAAAAAGACAAAATAACAAAATCTATGTATGAGTTGATGGACATTCAAGTTACTTAAGGGTTATCTGCTTGACTCTTTAAAATGTTACCATGGAGACCTGGAGAGACGGTTCAGGGGTTAAGAGAACTTGCTGCTCTTACAGAGGACCAGGACTCAGTTCCTGGCACCCACATATGGTGTCCATGCATACATATAGACAAAACACTCACACACATAAAATAAAAAAATTTTAAATCTCAAGAAAACCTTTAAATACTGCCATAAACACTGGTGTACACGTATCCGTTTGATCTCACAGTGCTTATTTTTATTTACATTTACTTATTTATTTTATGCATATGAGCACACCACCATTGTTCTCTTCAGACACAGCGGAAGAGGGCATCTGGCCCCCTTACAGATGGTTGTGAGCCACCATGTGGTTACTGGGAATTGAACTCAGGACTTCTGGAAGAGCAGTTGGCACTCCTAACCTCTGAGCTATCTCTTCAGCCATCTTGTCAGATCTAAGGACCTGCTTGTTGGCAACTGGCACAGTTGTATACCTCTAGAGAAGTCAACTCAGATCTTTTACTATGGCCCAGGTGTTTGAGAAAGAACTAGCGCTTTGAAGTTGTAGGAAGCAGGACCAAAAGAAACAAAAGCTCCCAGTTACCAGGATCACTGGGGCTTCCCAAAGCCCTGGCAGGCTCCAGGAAGGAGGAGGAGGCTAGGGCAGGCCCCGCCCCTCCTCCATTCCCAGAAGGGCTACTTGAAAGCATCCCACTGCAGCTTCATAGTTTCACTATTGTGCCCTGACATCTCCAGAACCCCTCTTGCTGGTGGCTCCTGTTACTCCCAGGTTGAACAGATAAAACATCCGTCCCCGGCACCCAGACGCGTCCTTGCTTCTCTTGGTGAGCCCAAATACCTCGGTAGAAGTGAAGATCCAGGTGAGCCACCCTAAGACTCTGCCCCTCCCAGAGCCCAGACGCCCCTACTCTAGTGTGGTCTCTACACTGTGGCCAGGATGCCTGCTTGTTAAATAGGGGATTCAGCCTTCCAGAAGCCCCACTATAGCAGACAGCTTGAAGAGACCCTAGCAGCTAGGGCCTAGTCTCTATGGAGGCCACCCACTAGCCATACAATGGGACTAGTGGGGTTTGGACTTGATGCTGGCAGGGGGAGAATGGGGGCGGACAGGGAGGGGGATGCAGCACTCTCTAGGCTCTCTAGGCCGAATGCTGAGTACCTGGCCCACAAGTCCCTCTCTGATCACCAAAAGCCTTCTTGCCTCACTGTCCACCTTTAGCCCAAAGACCCGGTGTCCTCCGGGTGTAACTGTTGCTCCACACACTACACAGGATGTCTGCCCCAAGCCTGTTTTGGCCTCTGACCCATGAAGGTTCAGGTAAATCAGCTGTACACAAGAGTCCTGGAAGAAACCACCAAACCTTGGAACCACGAAACACTGGCTTTGTTGTGGGCTACTGTGCCAAGTCCCTTAGAAGTAGGGGCTCCTGTTCTTTCCCCAGGCTTGGCCCTCAGCCAGGGACCGCAACAGGGTATCTTAGACTTTGCAAGTGGCCAAGGGTGACACACAGTAATTAAATGTCTGCATAGTGCAGGACTTGCTGCTACAGGCTACCTCCTCCTCCTCCTCAGTTAAGTGCCCGAGACCCCAGTGAGAGACAGGTAAGTGAGCCACAGAGTGAACACTGTCGTCTGTGTTGTGTTGGTCGGGCAGGATGTGCCAGGACTAACAAGGCAAGGCTACTCTGAAGGGGTGGGGTTCCTGAGTGCTGGACGCAACTAAGTATGAACCTCTGCCATCTACCCCCAGGATCATGCCATCAGTCTTTGAGAGAGCGGTCAAGAGTGTGATCAAGGAGGTGGGCTGCAGAGGACATCTCATCCCAGTGGACTCCCTTTTGAATTCAATCACCTTCAAGCCCTACTGCCTCCTGAGCAGGAGACGTTCAACCTCATGGTTCTGGAAACCCCCTTATAAATATGTCAACCTGTCAATCAAGGACATCCTGGAACCCAGTGCTCCAGAACCAGGTATCTCCTTTACTCTCTCCCCTCTTCTCCATCCTGAGCCCCAAGATTGAATAGAAGGGAGTGGGCGAAGCCCAGCCTGCCACCTTCCTGGGCACATTCAGCTCTACTCCTCTGGCCCTATTTCCAGAGTAGGGAGTTCTTTAAAGGCCCCATTGCTACAGAGGAAAGACAAGGCAGTGGCTACTGGAATAGGACTGTAGAGCTGCTCTCGTTTTAGAACCGGAGCGTACTTACCACGTCCAAGTCTGTGATGTCGTCGATGGGAACATTAAGGGCAGTGTGACATTGTCAGACATGAAAGTAGGGAGAATTTCTGGTGGGGCTGCAGTGTCTGGCAGTTCCAGTGCCTCCATGAGTGTGTGTTTACTGCGTGTGAATCCGAACATCTGGGACATCATGCAGCGTGAAAGGTGAGCCCCAGAAGGGGTGATGGCTCTCTTACCTTGAGCATCCATGTTTCTTGGGAAGGTTGCTGGGTTCTGGGCATCAGAAGGGTTCTGAGGCAGCATCTCTCAGATGTACACAAGGGAAGCCCAAGAGGAAGGGAGCAGTATAAACAATGTCAGGTGGGGAGGGATGTTAACCTTGGTTGCCAGGACTGTATCCTGAAGATCAGGACATCAAGGAAGGGCCCAAGTCCCTTGAAATCAGGCTGAACTCCTGGTTGCTATGGAAATGGGGTGATGTGGACTTGGAGCATTTATGAGTCATACATAATGGAGCCCCTCCACAGGCACAGGTGATCACTTCTCCCCTTTTGAACTTGCCATTAACCTGACAAGCAGCTAGACCCTGCTGGGAACGCCCTGGAAGGGTTCCCAAGCTTGGTATCCACAGCCTGCTGGATTCCCTAGCCTTTCCATCTCACCTGTCAGCAGGATGGTAGGGACGGAGGCTAGTTCATGGTGGGCAAGCCCTGGCAATCTTTCTGTAGGCACCTGCAGCAGCCTGAGAATAAAATCCTGCAACAGCTTTGGAGCCGTGGAGATGACGTGTTTGTCATCACCGAGGTGCTGCAGATAGAGGAGGAGGTGCAGATCACCCAGACCCACAGCAGGGAGGGCTCAGGCCAGTTTACACTGTCTGTAGCCTCATTTTTCCAGGTATGTTATACTAACCCTAACACCAGCTTAGTCCTACTTGGGCACAGAGCAATGTCAGGAATCATAGAAGCCAGGGACAACATCCCAGGCAGTGATGAAAGACTCTTCTAAGACCCCTCCAGAAGCAAGCCATAGCCCCACTTTCCCAGTTAGCTGGAACTGCTGGAGGCTGGATCGGCCATTACCAATGACAAGCCTGTCATCAACACTCCACTCATAGCTATTCATTCAACACCCTTGAGCCCATCTTCATCCTTCAGGGTGAAGGCAAGGGCCACCAAAGCCAGAAGAAGATGGTGACCATTCCTGCAGGCAGCATCCTTGCATTCCAAGTAGCCCAACTGCTCATTGGCTCTACATGGGGTGAGTGGCAAGGGACTGTCTCCAGAGTCCAGACTCTGTAGCAGAGAAATGGTTCAGCTAGCCAGGGAATGCTGTGGGTTTCTGTCTGATGATCTCCCAGACAAGATTGTAAAGTGTGCCAGGAAGTGAGATGTGGGTCACAGAGGCAGGGTCTCATGAGGTCCCAGGAGCCCTGGGGATACAGGGTTGGTGACCTGCTTGCTTCTGTCTGCTGACAGATATCCTTCTCGTCTTGGATGAGAAACAGAGGACCTTTGAGCCCTCCTCAGGTAAGGCCCCAGACCCTCTGGCCCTGAATACCCCTTAGCTTTGTGGTGTTGTGTGCTCAGGGCATGAGGTGAGAACACGCCACACATAGACATGTATACACAATGAGTGAGACTTAACTCAGTTGATGTTGCTGGGCCTGCTTAGCTTTCCATCTTCCTTGGGCTGCCATTAGTAGGAGGGATGGATCTGGGAGGGTCCAGGGAAAAATCTCAGCCCTCTAACATGAGACAGTGGTTCCTGGGTCATTGCACAAAACAGCTCTTCCCCTTAACCATCCTGATTTGTTGCCTAGGCTACAGAAGAGGAGTGGACCAGAGGCATGCAAGAAATACTCCGGAATGCATGAGCCTCACTTCTTCGCATGCAATAATTGCTCCAGAATGCATACGCCTCTCCCCTTCACTGAAGTTTGGTCAGTAACCCCTTGACCACCCTGGAACTCCACGGCTCCTGCATCTGCTCCCTGGACCTATCCCTCCTAACTAATGTTACCCAAGACCTCATGGGCATCAGGTGGTAATGCCCTCTGTCCCTCCAGATATAAAACCTGAGGAAGAAGTTATCAGGAACGACTTCCAAGACCTGTATGCAGAGGTGAAGGCTGGTGCCTCAGAACTGGGGAGATTGAAAATGGAGTTGAGACAACAGCTCCTAGTGGACATTGGGAGAATTTTACAGGACCAGCCCAGCCTGGAAGCCTTAGAGGCCTCAGTGAGTGAGAGTGTTGGAGGTGGACAGGGTCTGGCCAAACCAGCTCAGCCTCACTTACTCCATCCCTACCTCAGCTAGGGCAGGTCCTGTGCAGTGGTGAGCAGGTGGAGCCTCTGGAAGGCCCAGCAGGCTGCATCCTTGAGTGTCTGGTGCTCAATTCTGGAGAGCTGGTGCTGGAACTAGCAGCCGCTATCTTCTACCTGTTGGGAGCACTGAATGGTGAGCAGCCCGAGGAGGCATTGGTAGGGGACTGAGAGGGAGGACTAGGTTCTATATTGGGCATTCTGGAACCCTCTCTCAGCCCAGATCTCTCCCCAGTGCTGAGTGAAACTCAGCAGCATCTGCTGGTTAAGGCTCTGGAGACAATGGAACTGTCAAAGCAGCTGGAGTTGGTGAGAGGACCTGGCCTTGAGGGTGCAATGGGGCCCTGGGAACATGGAGGTTGACATGGGAAGGTGCTGCATCCCTCGGGCACAAACTACAGGCAGCATCTATAACCTCTTATCCTGCTCTGTTGGTAGGTGGAGCACGTCTTGGAACAGAGCACTCCGTGGGAGGAGCAGAGTTCTGTGTCACTGCCCTCCATGCTCCTTGGGGACAGCTGGGATGAGGAGGCTCCCACCTGGGTCTTGCTAGAAGAATGTGGCCTAAGGCTGCAGGTGGAACCCCCCCAGGTGCACTGGGAACCGACCTCTCAGGGCCCCACATGTGCCCTCTATGCTTCCCTGGCCCTATTGTCAAGTCTAGGCCAGGAACCTCATTAGCCTGCAGGCCTCCCTTCCAGCAATATCTCCATGTCCTACCCTCCAGCCAGGGCACAATCTTACCAAGCCCAGCCTCTAGGAAACCCAAGTACCCAACTCAGTCACAGGGTTGGAATTCAGTCAGACCCAGGAGTTGGAAAAACTCAATAAATGTACAAAGAGAAGCATAGTGCTGCGTTTTTGAGGGATACTGGATCACCAATAGGATGGGGAAGGGTAGGGTTTGCACACACAGAATCAAGATGGATATGATGGCTGTCACCTCACACCTGTGACCTACAGACAACTAGATTCTGATCAGTGAGCAGACTGTGGAACTGTTAGAGTGGTGCAACTGGAACAAGTTTTAGGACTGAGGTCGCAAAGTGGGGAAGCTTTCTGGAATGAACAGGATAGCCCTTCATGGGCCTGAGGAAGAATGTTAGCCCAGACTTTTTTTCAAGTGGGAGGGGGAGTTTTCTCTCTGCAGGTGGGAATTGAAAAACAGCAAAAGGGGTTTCCTAACTTGTGAGGGGATGAGCAGGGGTTCTAGCCTAACACTTCCAAATACACCAGAGAGAATACAGCTTTCAGGACTCACTAGCCAGACGGGACTAAACATTCCACTGTAGCTGGAGGGTTAAACTACTGGCCCAGGCACTGTTCTATTCCTGTGAGGTGACTCCATGACCAAGGCAACTCTTGTAAAGGAAACATTTAATTGAATCTGGCTTACAGTTTTAGAAGTTTAGTCTATTATCATCACAATAGTGTAAGGGTTCATCTGTGATTTGCCAAAGAATGATACCCCAGACTCAAATACTACGTAAAAAGCATTTTATTCTGCAGAAGTCCAGCATGCCAGGGTCTCCCATTACCAAGACAGAGAGACGATCAAGTGAGCTCACAGGTTTTAAAGTACACTAGAATTCTGGGACAGATGATCTTTATCTTATTCTAACTCTAGGCATCCATTATTGGTGTGTGAAAGCTGCATCCAGTTTTTTCTTTATCTCTTTTTTTTCTATTAATAATTGACTTGCTTGGGCTTGCCTGGACTGTCCAGTAATTAGGCCTAGTCTTCCTAACTACCAGTTTGAAGTCTGTCACGAAATCAACCTAGCCTTCTCATTAGAAAGCATGGTGGTATACAGGCAGACATGGTGCTGGAGGAGCTGAGAGTTCTAAATCTTGATCTACAGGCAGCAGAGGGAGACTGTGTGCCACACTGGGCATGGCTTGAGCATAGGAGAGCTTTGAGGTAAGCCTCCCCCCACAGTGACACACTTCCTCCAAAAGGCCACACCTCCTAATAGTGCAGCTCCCTATGGCCAAGCATCCAAACACATGAGACTGTGGGGGCCATTCCTAAACCACCATATTTACAGTCATCATCATGACAGGGAGCATGGTCAGCAGACCTGGTGCTGAAGACAGTTAAGAGCTCCATCCTGGTCCACACGCTGGGGTTGGGGTGGAGGAGGATAGTGGGCCTGGCTTTGGCTTTTGAAATCTCAAATCCCACCCTCAAGAACACACTTCCTCCAACAAGGCCATAACCAACTCCAGCAAGGCTACATCTCCCACCCTTTGAAGTAGTGCCACTTCCTGGTGACAAAGCAGTCAAATATATGAACCTGAGGCCCATTCTTACACAAACCAAAACACCATCAGGAGAACTAACAGTGGAAATGATATTACTTAAAGGCCCAGAATGGCCTCAAACATCGGAGAGCCAAGTTGCAGACAGGCCTCTCACCTTAGCATGCTCACACAGTGCTCCACAACTTTCTAGCCCATCATTCTGCTTTGAAAACACGTTACTTTGTCAGGTCAGCACACAGTGACAGTGTTTATCATGACACTTTTATACACTTGTGTCATTAAACCTGGAGTTTGTTCCCCAACTCCACTTCTGTTCTCCACCATCCAGCTGGTTTCTTTCTTCTTCATAAGATTCCTCACATCTGCTAGCCACTATCCCAGTGATGCTCAACCTGGGAGTCATGTCTCTCCTAAGACCATCAGAAAACACAGATATTTGCATAATGATTCATAGCAGTAGCAAATTTACACTTACAAATTAGCAATGAAAATAACTTTATGGTTGGGTCACCACAGCCTGAGGAACTGCATTAAAGGGTCTTGGCATTAGGAAGGTTGAGAACCACTGCACTATCCTGCCTCACAACTTCTGATCCCTTTCCTTCCTTCTCATGATGTCCTTCTAGTCCTGTCCTCTGACCCCCACTCCTATATGAATGTTCCATGGAGCTGGAGAGATAGCTCAGTGCTTAAGAGGTCTTGCTTCTCTTGCAGAGGCCCTGGGTTTGTTTCCCAGGATCCACATGGTAGCTTATAACCAGCCATCTGTATCTCCAGTTTTAGGGACTCCAGCACCTTCTCCTGTACCATTTGTCATAGTCATACATGCAGATAACACACTCATAAACATAAAATAAAAGTAAAAGCAATACACATTTAAATCTGGTGGCTCATGCCTTTAATCCTAGCACTCAGGAAGCAGACAGACAGATCTCTTTGATTTTGAGGCTGGTCGAATTCCTATCAAGTTCCAGACTAGCAGGAGCTACATAGTAAAATGTTGTCTCAAAACAGATAAATAACATTGTTGCACATATAAGAAAAATTATGTATTTATCTTTCTGAGTCTGACTTATCTCACTTAATGGAATGCTGTCCAATGGCATATGCCCAGCAAGTGCTGTGAGCTCATTGTTCTGTGTGACTGAGGAATATTCCACTGTGTATATGTGCCACATTTTCTCTGTTCATCGGTTGCTGGTACATGACAGGTTCTGCTCTCTGACTGCCTTTGTGAACAGTGCAGCAATACACATGGATGCACAAGTGTCTGCTCCGGTGTAGGAATGGACTATTGTTGTAGAGTGGATGAGGCCTTGTGAGGTATGAATGGTGGTGGATAAAGCTGAAGAGAGTGGGGCTTCATGTTTCACCTGCGCCCGGGCAAGCAATGCCACCTCTTGGGCAGAAACATGCGCTTCCGAGGAAACCACTGACTCTGGGTAACCCTGCAGCTGTCTTAAGTCTATATAATGGGGCATCTCAGAAAGAGAGGGAAAAGAACCTGGGGCCAGCCCTCACCCATTCTGTACTGTTCACTCCTCTCCAGAACCCTTCAATACTACTAACCCTGGTTAGTAGTGCTTACTCTACTAACCAGGCAGTGGCAGACACAGTTGAGAGCCTCAAGGCTGTCATAGTGAGCCACAGTAATCATCTCCTCCAGCAGGCCCCATGGAAGAACCTGATCACAGCGGGCTAGTGTCCACTCTGAGCTCTGTAATGGGGGAAGCAAAGAGGGTTAGGGGTCCAGGAGATGGCAATTGGTGGAAAGAAATGGAAGGCGGCCAGAAAAGGTTGGCCTAGCCCAGGGTGAGGTGCTCAGTATAGCAGCCCAAGGAAAGCCCTGACCTAAAGGTCCCTGAGGTTCTTGTCTGTAGGTCCAGGTTCCGGAAGGTCTCCCACAAGGATCTCTGGCCCAGCAGGGACGGGGTGCAAGCGAGGATGGTCCCCTAATGCCGAGGCCCTTGTCTCCGCTGTCCATCGGTCTCCAGCCTGACCCGGTGCAGAATGTCCAGGCCAAAGGGAAGAGAGTGCTGTCTCTGCTGCTGCCTCTGACTGCATCCTTACTGTCACTGCCCAATTGCTCCCAAATTCTGCACCCATCTCTCCGTGACAAGCCAGTCCCGGCAGTGGGGAGAGGAGAATCACGAAGGTGTTTCGGGAGAGCAGACCTCTTTCACAGTGTTACAGCTCTTGCTGGGCCAGTGAGGTGCCTGCTAGCTAGCAGGGAGAAGAGCAGACCTCCCCTCCCCACCCCCCAGCCCCCATGTTACAACTCTTGCTGAGCCTGTGAGGTGCCGTTTAGTTGGCGAAGAGAGGATGGTTCAGAAGACACCAGTCTCTTCCTAAGTGTTACAGCTCAGGTGTTACAGCTCTTGCAACAGAGCATCTTGGACAACGGGATAATTCTTGCACACTTTTTACTTCTTCTGAGCTAGCTCAGTATATACAGTATTGGACTGGGTTAAGGTCTGGTAGCAGATAACCCTTTTTGGCTTGGTCTGAGAGCTTGGGGATGCCTTATCTACATGTGGGAGAGCCTGAGGCACTATTCCTACATGACCGGTGGGCATAGACCTCTCTGTGAGAGGGGCTGGGTGGGTTGAGACTGAGTAAAAAGAGCCAGGCGCCAGGATCGATGCCAAAAGCCTTCTGTCCCATGGGGGTCAGAGGTTCAAAGTTTATGCTCAAACAGGTGCCCAGTTGCTTCTCACAGCCCACTGCCCCACAACTCCCCCTATTTCTTTTATAACAGAGAGGTGTCATCTGAATAAGTGTCTCCTATGTTGGAAACAGTTTGATACTGAACCAAGACCTGATTGGTAGTTACCTTTGCAATGCTAACAACCTGTTGTTTTAAAAAACTGAATGAGGCAAGGTTCCAAGAGAAGCAAGGATCCAATGGCTAGTATGGGGCCAAGGAGGGGAAGAATCCAAGCCATCAAGGGGTTAGAGTACCAAGGGGTAGGAGTGTTGGGAGTATAGTGTACCCGGAGATTCCCCTGGAGCTCTTTCAGCATTTGTACATCTTGTTCTACCAGCCCAGATTCATTGAAGTAGAAGCATCATTCCTCCCCCAGCAAAACACAAGTCCCCCCTGCTCAGCAGTCAATAAGTCCAGGGCCCTCCAATTTTGGAGAGCAACTCCTGCTAAGGAGGTTATCTGGCATTTAAGAGATTCAAGGTTATCTGTAGTAGAGGCCATTGCCTGGTCAAGCCAGATGTTGTGTTTGGACTCCAGCAGTTCCAGTAGCACCAAGTGAAACAGCAAAGCCTAGTACAATGATCAGAGGGATGAAAATCTCTCTCTTCTTTCGACTTCCTCCCACCTGCAAGGCAAGTTCTTCAAGTTCATAGAGATAAACCTTGGGGACAATCACGGGAGTGCAGGAGCCCTGAAAATGAGGGTTGGTACAGGCACCTGTAATGCCTTTGCACCAGAGGAGGACAGGAGGGTTAACACATACAGACTTGGCAATGGTGATGTCATGGGCCCATGTGACATGGGGTTTTGAGGAGGGCCCTACAAGGCAAAAAAGTGGAGGTAGGACAAAGAGAGGAACGACCTGTGCTTTCCTCGTGGGCAGTGGTCCATGGAGGTCATACAGGGAAAAGTTAATGGGAATGGCTGTTAATAATGGTCGGGAGAGAAAGGCACAGAAAAAGCATTGGGAGGAATTGGGGTGGGTCCTTAAGGGAAGTAGGTCCGCTGCATATTGGATGTACTGTAGCCAGGAGAGGGTAGCTTGTAGTTCTTCCTGAGACTGGTTTCCCTGTTCCATAATATTAGCATGGGTAAAGGCAGATTTGGGGGCAGGGAAAGTTCACGGGAGATGTCTACTTCAGCTACGGAGTATCAGGCATAGACGTTGGGGTAAAGTTTACCCATGACTCCGGTTAGACAATGTTCATTCCATGGACCGCTGATGGAAAACTGAAAATGAGTTTTAAGGTTGGTGAGCATGATGTTACTGTGGACTGGTGGATTCCATCCTGAAGCTCCGATATCTGCAACCTCCATATGTGGAGACCTCCTGGAGACATTTGCCTGTGTTTCTATAAGGAAAGCAGAGAAAAGGGCTGGGATAGTGGAGATGGATTCCAGGTGTAGGGGAATCTCAATCCTGGTTCAACATCCTTCAAGTGGGCAGTCCTGGGTTCCTATAACTTTATTGTGTCTGTTGTAGGTTTCCCTAGCATAGAATCTCCAATGGGAGGTGTTGGGAAGGCTAGGGAGAGGCTGGGCGGTAGCAGAGTTAGCATGAAGGATGACAAAAACTGCCAAGAGAATGGAGGAGAGGAGGCTTGTGGAGGGTACATGGCCTGGGCAGCTGTCACCAGGTCATGTATGTCCTTCCAGGAGATCCTGCTGCTCCTCTGGGCATGGTGTCTCTTTTGCCTTCTATTCCCCCTCCTTGGTTCTTGATCTGTCAGTGAGAGGCTGGCCATCTTCTTGGTTGGTGGGGTGGTGAAAAACATTTCTGGCAGAGACCCAGATAGGCTTGGGCTGGTCCTGTGGAAAGACACAAACGAAACCCCTACCAGTTGTAACAAGGGGTTCTGGTCCCTTCCAAATTCCATCCAAAGGATCTCGCCATCTTACTAGGATAGGGAGAGCTAATTTTGGTGTGTGCCAATGGAGAAAAATGTGACGGTGTTTGGAGTTTTTGTAGATGTTAAATATGTTTAGGGTAGTCGGGCCATAATTAATTGTACATTAGGGGGATAAGTAGTGGTTTGTTGTTTCAGGAGTTAGACCTTCAGGGTCTGGTGTGTTTTCTCTACTATTCCTTGGCCCTGAGGGTTGTAGGGAATTCCTGTATGATGGGCAATTTCCCAGTGTGGGCAGAAGGTTTTAAATTGCGAGCTAGTGAATGTGGGGCTACTGTCGGTTTTTATTTGTTGAGGGATTCCTATGATGGCAAAGGTAGAGAACATGTGGTAAATTAACGTTTATGAGTTCCACCTGTCTGGGCTGTACCCCATATAAAATGTGAGTATCTATGGTGACAAAAACCTATTTTTGTCTACTGAATTGGGGGACGTGGGTAACATCAATTTGCCATAAGGCATTGGAATTTAGGCCTTGGGGATTGGTGCCCATGGTTTGTAAAGCTGGGGTGGTAATGAGAGATGCACAAGAGACACACGATTTTATTATCCTTTGAAGCTGAGCAAGGAGGATGTGGGGGAAGCAAGCATGAAGCCCCTTAATACTTGTGTGTGTGCGTGAATGGAATTGGTCTGCTTGCTCAGTGCAGGCTATGAATGTCCCTGTTGAGGCAGTTTGGTCAGCAAGTGCATTTCACTCATATATAGGACCTGGCAGAAGACTGTGAGATCTGATGTGTGGGATACAGATGAGGGAGGCTCTCTCCTGTAGGATGGCAGAGACCTGTATGAGTAGAGGGGAAAGTGGGTTGTCATCTAATATGACAAAGGATCTTGACAACCAGGAGAGCAAATTGACAGTGGGTTGGGGCTTTCCCCACCAGCAGGAAACAACTACTGTGGAAACCAAGGAGCTATTAGAAGACATCTTCCCAAGGTTTTGAGTGCCTGAGGTAATTGGATCAGATAAATGTTGTGCTTTTGTTTCTAAAGTAAGTCAGTTATCAGATACTGGGGACTAATTGGAAGCTCCATTGTTCATACTGTCCACAGAGCTCAGGGCAGGTAGAGAGAATGAACAGAACCCTAAAAAGAGACCTTAACTAAATTGCCCTGGGAAACTGACACTGGCTAGGTGGTGCCCCTTGTCCTGGCCCTGTTCTGAACCCAAAACACCCCTCTTGTGTGGGACACCCACTCTCTTGACCCCGGCTCTTTACTCCCCCCCTCACAAAAAATGACAATTCAGGCTAATAAGGATATTATGGTTCGATTGTAAGCTTTCCAGATCAGACACCAGGAACTGTGGCCTACACTTAGTGATCTGTATACGCAGGTACCCCAGAGCTTCCACACGAGTAAACAAAGTAAAAGAGCCTCTTCCTGGTGCTGTTGACCATCTGACCTCCACTGAAGTAGATGGAGGAACTGCCTGACTTCACATAACTCAGACCAGCACCTGCACCTCATGCCAACTGGAGAGCAGCCAGACACCTGAACAACCCCCTCAAGCTCAAGATCACCTTCAGTTCAAGGCCAAAGAAATTAAATGGCTATGGTATATCTTTCATCCCATGTTCAGCCTCAGCACCCCACACAACCTTACCAAAGTGTCTTGGCAAGTACTCTCAGCCACTGGACATGTGGAACACCTGCCCTGTGCCTGGCTGCCAGACCTTGTCTTTGATTTTTGGAAGTTAGCAGCAGGTCTTGACTACTGTATATCCAACTGCTATATATCCCAACCCTAGAGACACAGGGGTAGAGATTTCCCAATGTCGGGGACAAGGTACTTTTGAATATAAACCATGTCCCAGAAGCAGCCTTAGAGGGTGGGGCTTAGGGTGTGTACACCCAAAATTGAGAAGTGTCCTGCGAGAAACCCCATACATGTGCACTCCCAAGATGGGAAAAGCTGGCAGCAGGCCCAAAAGTGTATGTGTGTAAAGGGACAGCTACTTTTTCTGTGTTACCTAAGGGTGTAGAAAATTGAGAAGTGCCAGGCGGTGGTGGTGCACGCCTTTAATCCCAGCACTTGGGAGGCAGAGGCAGGCGGATTTCTGAGTTCGATGCTAGCCTGATCTACAGAATGAGTTCCAGGACAGCCAAGGCTATACAGAGAAACCCTGTCTCAAAAAACAAAAACAAAACAAAAAGAAAGAAAGAAAGAAAGAAAGAAAGAAAGAAAGAAAGAAAGAAA
>JANHMN010000012.1:26526037-26549404 GCA_030674055.1 Rhabdomys pumilio | reverse complement strand
TAAGCAATCATTTGAGCTGGCAAGATGACTAGTTATTTTTTGACCATAAAACCTTGGACCTCCCAGACAGGAGAGGAGAGAAAAGTAAACACCAGATAGCCCATTACTCACTTGGGCTTGTTTGGACTTGTCTGGGCATGTCTTTGCATGAGTTTTCATTTCTTGGTTACCCTGCCCCTGGAGGGACTTAATATTTTTATTATGGCTATATTTACCAAGTTATCGGTGGTCTTTACTGACTATGAATTTTTGTTATTGCTTCAAGCTGCTTTCAATTTTTTTTCTCACATAGACACATTCAGCAGGACAGACCAATACTTTCCACTTACAGACAAGGGAGATCCTTGCCACCTCTTTCCCCAAAGACCAATCAGTTTAAAAGTCACACCGTTCTGCCAATCATATTGTGACTAGTCACTATTTCTCTAGTCCACCCCTTAACCTGTATAAAAAATGACCAAACGGGCTGCCTGAGGTCACTACTCCACCTTCGGTGTAGGGCAGCCCCAACGCATTGGATCATTAAAATTCCTCTTGCTTTTTGCATCCATTTACATCACTGTGTGGTTCACTCAGAGGGTCTCCAGTAAGCTAAGGCTCCCCAAGAGTCTTACAATGTAATACAAACACTAGAAAACCAAAAAATAAAAACAGAAGTAAAGCAGAGGTTATCACATCCTGCTGAAAACCCTCAAGAACCACCTGCACTCAAAATGCTTCTTCCTGCAGGGTGCTGTGGCTCATGGTCCTAATCTCAGACAGAAGGAGCAGGTTCTCTAAGAGTTTGAGGCCAGCCTGATCTACATAGTGAGCTCCAGAACAGCCAGGGATACATAAAAAGACCCTTTCCCAAAACAAATAAACAAAGACTACTTGCCCTTGTCCCTAGACTAGAGCTGTCCCAACTGGAGAGGGGGAAATATGGAACAAGGCTGAGCAGGGCTCATAAGGGTCAGTACTGCTTAGAAAAGGACCAGGGGGAGATTGAAGACCTGGTATGTCAGATGGAATCACTTCCTGCAGTGGACAGCCCTCCCCTGGAACAAGCCCCACTGATACACTCAAAGGCATGCATTGTGCAAATGCGCACACATAAAAACACAAAAGCATCTATACTCCCACATCCACACTTTTGCACATGCTTATATAGAAACATGAGCACATACACTTACAAGTACAAACACATGAACAAGTAACCATACACATGTCCATATAGTACACACAGATATAGAGACATATATGTACAACACACACATACTGTTTCGGTTTGCCTCTTGTTGCTGAGGGAAGGAAAGGATTTATTTGGATTGTATGTCTCAGTCCCTCTTAGAAGGAAGTCAGTGTAAGACCCAGAGAACTGGTTCTTATGTCTGGGATGTGCTTCTCTAAAGGCACAGAGACAGAAATCGATGCAACCCGCCAGACATTTATTGATTCATCCAGCTCTCT
Organism: Rhabdomys pumilio; assembly: GCA_030674055.1. Lineage (NCBI taxonomy): Eukaryota > Metazoa > Chordata > Mammalia > Rodentia > Muridae > Rhabdomys > Rhabdomys pumilio. Next base: position 26,547,955 of record JANHMN010000012.1, on the reverse strand, counting down.
GGGGCCATCACTCAATCAGAGCAGAGGCAACCCCGAAGAACAAAGGCATTCACTTTTTATACTTCTGCAGACTATAGCTTTTAGGTAGCATGAGTTGATTATATCTCAATGGTGGGACCCATTGTCCTTTGCATTCATTGGCAGCCCCTGGTGAAGAGATCTCTTTGGTATGTAGAAAGGGAGGTAAGGGTCTCGCCCCTACCTCAGCTGAGTCATTTTCTAGGACAGGGCTTTCTGGAATTCTCTGACCTGAGCTCACCAGAAAGTCTCAGCCACCTGGTATTTTCTCAAGGGAGGAGAAAGTTCTACATATCTACTCTAATCTTTACATCAGCACAGGAACTCAAGCTGTGGCAGATACCAGGGAGGAAAGCTGCTTGCTGGCTTGTCTCCTGGCTCACTCCCACGTCTATTCTCCCATAGTTCTCTGGTACAGCTCAAGCAAGTTTAGGGATGCCTAGGGATGATACCGCTCACAAAGAGCTGGCCCTTCCCATATAAATCACCATAGAAGATGATAGCCCCACAGACACGCCCATGGGCCAATCTAATCTAGGCAATTCTTGCATTCTAATCTTTGCATTCATTGGCAGTCCCTGGTGAGGATATGACTTTGGTATAGAGAAGGGGATCTAGGGGTCTCGCTCCTACCTCGGCTGAGTCATTTTCTGAGACAGTGCATTTCTGGAATTCTCTGACCCTAAACTCAATGGAAAGTTTCAGCCACCCATCCCAGGAGACTGTAGGTTGGATCAAGTTGGCAGCTGAAGCAAATTGGGACACATACATCTATATTGGACCCTACACTCCTTGGAGCCTCCTATTGAAACCAGGCTTTGGAGCACTGTAACTTGAGCCCCAGGTTTAAGGTAGGGCTCTTGAGAGTGTTCCTTCTCCAAGACTTGGCCACGGTAGGAACAGGCTGCTGCCAGGTCCAGGTCCCTTCATTGACATCTCCCAGCTCTTCAGGGATGGGATGTTTGCAGCCCGTCCAACCTTTGAATACATATTGCTAGACAGAGCTGTTCTCTACCAGGACCCCAGAAATCAAGAAGCTCTACAGCCTAAGAGAGGTCTGGGAGGGCTGTTTGTAAGGAACTGTGTGCTGAGGGTAGCTCCACAGCACCTGATACCAGAACACTATGGCCCTGAGGAGGTGCAGCTACATTGAGTGCTTTTACTAAACTCCAGGTTTATTTAAAACATTTTTCTTTACTTTTATTTTATGCTTTGTCTTCTTGTGTGTCTGTGTACCATGTGTGTGTGGTGCCCGTGAAGGGCAGCGGAACACACTGGATGCTCTGGAACTTGGTTACTAGCTACCATGTGAGTGCTAGGAACAGAACTTGAATCCTCTGTAAGAGTGCACATGCTCTTAACTGCTGGGCCACCTCTACAGCCCCCTGGGAGTCCAGAGCTTTTAAAATAAATGCCTCTATTGAGAAGCAAGTCATATGACATATACACCAGCCGTTTAAAAGTGCATAAATCTGGGAGTCTAGTGTATTCAAATATTTATAGGGTAGGGCAGGCCACACCCACTGTTCCAGAAAGAAGGGCTCCTTGAATGACACTGGCTTCAGCTTCACAGTTTCACTTTTGTATCCTGACACCTTGACAACAGCTCTTGCTGGTGACTCCCATTGCTCCCGGGTTGAACTCACAAGAGACCCCTCCTCAGCATCACAGCACGTCCTTGCTTCCCTTCTTGAGCTAAGATACCTCAGTAGAGGTGAAGATTAAGGTGAGCCATCCTGCTACTCAGCCCCTCCCAGACCCCATTTGCCGCTAGTCTGTGGTCTCTACTCTATGGCCTGGATGCCTGCTTGTTGAGTTGGGGATTCAGCCTCCCAGAAGCCACATACGGGACAGATTGAAGAGACCCAAGCAGCTGGGACCTAGCCTCTATGGAGGCCACCCACTAGCGATACAGTGGGACCAGCTTGGTATGGGCTTGATGCTGGCAGGGGGATGTTGTGGGATGGGGGAGACGGGGAGGGGGACGTGGAACTCTCTAGGCTTCTGGGCTAATTGTGATTCCTGGGCCCACAAGTTCCTCCCTGATACCCAAGGGCCTTCTTGCATCACTCTCCACCATTAGCCCAAATACCCGGTGTCCTAGGGCTCTAAGTGTTGCTCCACACTGCACAGGATATCTGTCCCAGGCCTCTTTTGGCCTCTGACCAATGAAGGTTCAACAATGCCAGGTAACTCAGCTGTACATGGGAGCCTTGGAAGAAACCACGAAACCTTGGAACCATGGAACCCTGGCTTTACTGTGGGCTCCTGTGCCAAGTCCCTTAGAAGTGAGGGCTCCTGTTTTTTCCCCACCATTAGCCTTCAGCCAGGAAGTGTAACAGGGTATCTTAGACTTCAGCAGGTGGCTAAGGGTGACACACAGTAATTAATGGTGTGGATAGTACAGGACCTGCTGCTACAGGCTATCTCCTCACTCCTCAGTCAAGTGCTGGAGATCCCAGGGAAAGAAGGTAAGTAAGACGCAGAGTGAACACTGTCGTCTGTGTTGTGTTGGTCGGGCAGGATGTGCCAGGACTAACAAGGCAAGGCTACTCTGAAGGGGTGGGGTTCCTGAGTGCTAGAGGCAACTAAGTATGAACCTCTGCCATCTGCCCCCAGGATCATGCCATCAACCTTTGAGACAGCAGTCAAGAGTGTGATGCAGGAGGTGGACAGCACAGGAGATCTCATCCCAGTGGACAGCATTCGGAATTCAATGAGTTTCAAGCCCTACACCCTCTTGAAAAGGATATTCTCAAGCTCAACGTACTGGGAACCCCATTATAAATATGTCAACCTGTCAATCAAGGACATTCTGGAACCCAGTGCTCCAGAACCAGGTATCTCCTTTACCCACTCCCCTCGTCCCCATCCTGAGCCCCCAGATTGAAAAGAAGTAGGGAGTAGATGAAGCCCAGCCTGCCATCTTCCTGGGCACGTTCAGCTCTACTAGAGGAGAACCAGAGGGGCCCTATTATTTCCAGAGTGTGGATTTCTTTAAAGGTCCCATTGCTACAGAGGAAAGACAAGGCAGTGGCTACTGGAATAGGACTGTAGAGCTGCTCTCGTTTTAGAGCCTGAGTGTATTGGACAGTTCAAAGTTGCTGATGTCGTCGATGGGAACATTCAGGGCCATGTGGCATTGTCATTACCTATGGGAGAAGGGAGAATTTCTGGTGGGGCTGCAGTGTCTGGCAGTTCCAGTGCCTCCATGAGTTTATGTATACTGCGTGTGACTCGGAACACCTGGGAGATTATGCAGCGTGAAAGGTGAGTCCTGGAAGGGATAACAGCTCTCTTACCTTGAGTAGCCATGCTTCTTGGGAAGGTTGCTGGGTTCTGGGCATCAGAAGGGTTCTGAGGCAGCATCTCTCAGCTGTACACAAGGGAAGCCCAAGAGGAAGGGAGCAGTATAAACAATGTCAGGTTGGAAGGGATGTTAACCTTGGTTGCCAGGACTGTATCCTGAAGATCAGGATATCAAGGGAGGGCCTAAGTTCCTTGGAATCAGGCTGAGCTTCTGGTTGCTATGGAAGGGGGTGAAGTGGACTTGGAATATTTATGGGTCGTACATATTGGAGTCCCTCCACAGAAACATATGTTGACTTCTTCATGTTTGAACTTGTCATTACCCTCACAAGCACCTAGACACTGTGGGGAACACCCTGGAAGGGTTCCCAAGCTTGGTATCCACAGACTCCTGGATTCCCTAGCCTTTCCATCTCACCTGTCAGCAGGATGGGAGGGAGGGAGGCTAGTCCGTGGTCAGCAAGCCCTGGCAATCTTTCTGTAGGCACCTGCAGCAGCCTGAGAATAAAATTTTGCAAGAGCTTCGGAGTTGTGGACATGACGTGTTTGTCATCACCGAGGTGCTGCACACAAGGGAGGAGGTGCAGATCACCAAGACCCACAGCAGGGAGGGCTCTGGCAAGTTTAGGCTGCCTGTAGTCTCATTTTTCCAGGTATGTTATGCTAACCCTAATACCAGCCTAGTCCTACTTGGGCACAGAGCAATGGCAGGAATCTTAGGAGCCAGGAACAACATCCTGGGCAGTAATGGAAGACTCTTCTAAGACCCCTCCAGAAGCAAGCCATACCCCACTTGCTCAGTTAGCTGGAACTGCTGGAGGCTGGATCGGCCATTACCAATGACAAGCCTGTCACCAACACTCCACTTGTAGCTATTCACTCTACATTCCTGAGCCCATTTCCATCCTTCAGGGTGAAGGCAAGGGGCATAAAAGCCAGAATAAGATGGTGACCATTCCTGCAGGCAGCATCCTTGCATTCCGAGTGGCCCAACTGCTCATTGGCTCTACATGGGGTGAGTTGCAAGGGACTGTCTCTAGAGTCCAGACTAAGTGGCAGAGAAGCGCTTCAGCTAGCCAGGGCATGATGTGGGTATCTGGCAGTATGATCTCCCAGATAGGATTGTAAAGTGTGACAGGAACTGAGATGTGGGTCATAGGGACAGGGTCTCATGAGGTCCCAGGATTCCTGGGGCTAAGAGAGTTGATGACCTGCTTGCTTCTCCCTGCGGCCAGATATCTGTCACAACTTCGATGAGAAACAGAGGACATTTGAGCCCTCCTCAGGTAAGGCCCCAGACCCTCTGGCCCTGCATACCCCTAAATTTGAGGTGTTCTGTGCTCAGGGCATGAGGTGGGCCCATGCCACACATACACATGTATACACAGTGTGTGAGGCTCAACTCAGGTAATGTTGCTGGGTTGGCTTAGCTTTCCATCTGCCCTGCGCTGCTGTTAGTCAGAGGGAAGGATCTGACAGGGTCCAGGGAAAAGTCTCAGCCCTCTTTGACATGTGACAATGGTCCCTGGGTCACTGCACAAAACAGCACTTTCCCTTCTGCCATCCCAATTTGTTGCCTAGGCCACAGAAGAGGAGTGGACAAGGAGCGTCATAGATTTAAGCTGCTCTCTGTACTAGAGTGCATCTCTCCGAGGATCACAGGCTTGTCAGGTCAGTAACCCCTTGACCTCCCTGGAACGCCACAGCTTCTGTATCTGCTCCCTGGACCTACCCCTCCTAACTAATGATCCCCCAGACCTCATTGGCATCTGGTGGTACTGCCCTCTTTCCCTCCAGATGTAATCCATGAGGAAGAAGTAAACAGGGAAGACTTCCAAGGTCTGTATGCAGAGGTGAAGGCTGGTGCCTCAGAACTGGGGAGATTGAAAACGGAGATAAGACAACAGCTACTAGTGAATATCGGCAGGATTTTACAGGACCAGCCCAGCCTGGAAGCCTTAGAGGCCTCAGTGAGTGAGAGTGTTGGAGGTGGACAGGGTCTGGCCAAACCTGCTCAGCCTCACTTACTCCATCCCTACCTCAGCTAGGGCAGGGCCTGTGGAATGGTGGGCAGGTGGAGCCTCTGGACGGGCCAGCAGGCTGCATCCTTCAGTGTCTGCTGCTCCCTTCTGGAAAGCTGGTGCTGAAACTAGCAGCCGCTATCTTCTACCTGTTGGGAGCACTGAATGGTGAGCAGCCCAAGGAGGCCTTAGTAGGGGACTGAGAGGGAGGACTAGGTTCTATATTGGGCATTCTGGAACCCTCTCTAAGCTCAGATCTCTCCCCAGTGCTGAGTGAAACTCAGTGGCAGCTGCTGGCTAACGCTATGGAGATGACTGTACTGTCAAAGCAGCTGGAGTTGGTGAGAGGACCTGGCCTTGAGGGTGCAGTGGGGCCCTGGGGACATCGAGGTTGGCATGGGAAGGTGCTACTTCCCTTAGGCACAACCTACTGGTGGCATCTATAACCTCTTACCCTCCTCTGTTGGTAGGTGGAGCTTGTTTTAAAACAGAGCACCCCATGGAAGGAGGAGTGCTCTGTGTCCCTGCCCTCCATGCTCCTTGGGGATACCTGGGATGAGGAGGCTCCCACCTGGGTCTTGCTAGAAGAATGTGGCCTAAGGCTGCAGGTGGAACCCCCCCAGGTACACTGGGAACCAGCCTCTCAGGGCTCCACATGTGCCCTCTATGCCTCCCTGGCCCTATTGTCAAGTCTAGGCCAGGAACCTCATTAGCCTGCAGGCCTCCCTTCCAGCAACATCTTCATGTCCTACCCTCCATCCTGGGCACAATCTTGCCAAGCCCAGCCTCTAGGAAAGCCAAGTACCCAACTCAGTCACAGGGTTAGAATGCAATGAGACCCAAGATTTGGTAAAAGTCAATAAATGTACAAACAAAAGCATAGTGCTGCGTTTTTGAGGGATACTGGATCATCAGTAGGATGGGGAAGGGTGGGGTTTGCACACACAGAATCAAGGTGGATATGATGGCTATCACCTCAGGCCTGTATAAGCATATTCTGGAAATCATCAATTCTCATGGCAAGGGGGAGTTCCCGGGTTCTGTGTCTAGGGAGAAAATGTTTCAAACTGATGTGACCAAGGGGTTAGAATCACCCCTGGGAGCTTGCACAGCAGGAGAAGTGTTTGTACTTGGTGGGGACCACACCACCTCCATAGTGAAGCTCACCCTTAGCTTGCTGAGAGGTGGAAGTCGTAACAGCTTCTTCCTTATAGGTGCTTTCTTTCTCAGCGATGCAAACCTAGGCCAGATTAGACCAGATTACAAGTAGATAAAGGCAGAATTATTAGGAGGCAGCTCTCAGGTGGATCCACGGAGGTCACGGAAGTTATACATCCAGGCTGAAGCAAGAAGCTTTTATGGTTCTAGGATGTGGAGTGATGACGTGTGATCTAGGAGGTTGGCCTGTGTCCATCCATGGTCAAAACCTGAGCCCCTGGCCGGAAACTCTGAGATGAGAAGTGATGACATTTACCCCAGAGTTTTCTCCAAGCAGTCAGAGTTGGGGGAAGGAAAAGCAGATGGGGTTTCCCAGCTTGTTCCAGAGATGAGCAGGGATTCCAGCCTAACATGCCAACATCTTCAGGTCCAGGGCCTCCCGTTCAGATCTGGCTACTTCCTGCTGAAAAGGAATGGCATGAGGTGGGAGGCTGAGGAGTTGCTGGGTTCCAGCTGAGGAGGTATGGGTGCAGAAGCAGTTGGTTGACTGTCATCCCGGAGACTTCAAAAATCCCATTTGTGAAAGAAGAGGAGAAGGCATGGGGCTAGAAGACAAATAGATTAGTATTCTCAGCCCTATGAATGGGCTAGCCTTGTGTGAAGAGCAAAGTCTGCCAGAAAGAGTGAAACCAGATGTATCCTGGTTGTATGGGCGGAGTTCTGTTTTCTTTTTTTTAAGATTTATTTATTTTATGTATGTGAGTACACTGTCACTGTCTTCAGACACACCAGAACAGGGCATTTAGATTTCATCAAAGATGGTTGTGAGCCACCATGTGTTTGCTGGGAATTGAACTCAGTACCTCTGGAAGAGTAGACAGTGCTCTTAACCAATGAGACATCTCTCCAGCCCATGTGTGTACCTCTTTAGACAATTTGTGGAGTGACTCAGTCTGGGTCTCCATCAAGCTTGCTGTTTTCCCCTGGAAACATGCAGGTCTCACCTTATCAGTCATGAGGAGGTTAAGATCCTCGAGTTTTGTAGGGCCACTGAAGCTTGTAAGTTTATAAAAAGAGGTAAGATGTAGGCATATTAGTATTTTCATTTGTCCTGGCTGGTTTTATGTATCAACTTGACACAAGCTGGAGTTATCACAGAGAAAGAAGCCTCCCTTGAGAAAATACTTCCATGAAATCCAGCTGTGAGGCATTTTCTCAACTAGTGATCAAGTGGGGGAGGGCCTATTATTTGTGGGTGGTGTCATTCCTGAGCTAGTAAGAAAGCAAGCTGAGCAAATCAGTAAGAAGCATCCCTCTGTGGCCTTTGCATCAGCTCCTACCTCCAAGTTCCTGTCTCGTGTGAGTTCCTGTCCTGATTCCTTTGGTGACCAACTGTAATGTGGAAGTGTAAGCTGAATAAACCTTTTCCTCCCCAACTTGCTTCTTGGTCATGATGTTTTGTACAGGAATAGAAACCCTAGCTAAGGCATCATTGTTTGTAATCTATACTGAAACTCACATTGTAGAAAAGACCACTAGACTCATACCTTTGTGTCATAGTAGACACTTGGAAAATGATTTTGGGTTAAAAGCATGAAGAATCTTTAAGGTGAGCTCAGGGAAGACAAACCTTCTGTGAGACAGAAGGGACAAGAGCTCCCTTGATCGTGATTTATAGACTAATAGTGGATCAGAACTCTATTGGTTAATAGTAAAATTTTGAACTTTTGAAGCTTAATACACCAGTAACATAGTGAGGGATCAGAATCAGAAACATTTCTCTTATACACCTTAAATCGTTTTTGTATCACCTAAGTTTTTTACCTTACATCTGATCTTTATACCTTACATTTACTCTCCACCATCTCACCATCTCTCCACCATCTATCCATCACCTTTCATCTCTCTTTCATCTCTCCGTCATCTCTCCATCATCTCTCTATCATCTCTCTGTCATTTCTCCATCATTCCTCCACCATCTCTCTGTCATCTCTCTGTCATCTCTTCATCATCTCTCCATCATCCCTCTAACATCTCTCCATTATCTCTCCATCATCTATCTGTCATCTCTCCATCTCTCCATCATCTATCTGTCATCTCTCCATCATCTCTCCATCATCTATCTGTCATCTCTCCATCATTTCTCCACCATCTCTCTGTCATATCTTCATCATCTCTCCATCATCCCTCAATCATCTCTCATCATCTCTTTATCATCCCTCCATCACCTCTCATCATCCTTCAATCATCTTATCATCATCTCTCCATCATTCCACCACCATCTCTCTGTCATCTCTCTGTTTTCTCTCCATCATCTCTCCATCATCTCTGCATCATCTGTCCACCATCTCTCCACCATCTCTCTGTCCCTCCACCATCTTTCTGTTCCTCCACCATCTGTCCATATCTCCACCCCTGTAGCTCATTTATTGATTAGATGATTTGATATTTTGTAGCATAAAATTCGCAGATCTTCAATCTGCTAGCTGATGTGTAGTAGGTAATACATTTTCCCATTGTGTAAATCATGTCTCCACTCTTGTGATTCTTTCTTTCCTATAGAGAAAGTAGCATTTTAAGTGCATGTAATTTGTCCAGTCTTGGGGTTGTCCCCTGTGCTGTGGGAGTCCTGTTTAGAAAATCCATGTCTCTGCCTCTGTCCTTACATGTCTTCATCTCAGATTTTCAAAGCTTCAAGTCTTACATTGTGGTCTTTGATTCATTTAAAGGTGTTTTTGTTAAAGGGGCTGTTCCCCACCCAATTATATATTTTTGGAAGTTTTATCAAAATTGAGGTGCATGTCCCTGTGTGTGCACTACTGGGTCCTCCCTCTACACCATTGGTCTATGGGTCTTATCACAGTGGCTCAGTACTAAAGCTGAGGATGCAGTCCTGTCATTCACCCAGCACTGCTAAGAATTCCTTGATTTAGGGCTGGAGAGAAGACCCTGAAGGTTAAGAGCACTGACTGCTCTTCCAGAGGTCCTGGTTCAATTCCCAGCAACTATAGGGTGGCTTACAACCATCTGTAATGGGATCCAATGCCTTCTTCTGGTGTATCTGCAGAGAGCTACATTGTACTCATATACATAACATAAAGAAATAAATCTTTGTAAAAGGATTCTTTGAGCTATTTGGACATTTTTTTATGCTTACATGTGAATTTTTGAATTATTATTTATAACAGAATGTCACTATATATTTGATGGGAATTGTGTTGAATCTATACATTTCTTTGGGCAGTACAGCCTTTTTCATGTGCTGATTCAGCCCACCCATGAGTACAGGAAACTTTTTTCATCTTCTAGTGTTTTCTTTACCAAGGTACTTTTTGGTTTTGGAGTTAAAGTGAGTGTATTTCCTTCCTTTGGTTCTTATTTGTTTTCTGTTTCTTTCTCCCCCACCTCCCCTCAGGGACAAAAAAACAAACAAAAATAACAACAACAAAAAAAAAACAGTCTTTATTGGCCTTGGCTGCTGAAGGGCGTTGGGAGGATTGGGTGGCACCAATCAATACCAGGCCAACTATGCTTCACAGGCTTGTAGGTGATGGAGAACTCGCCCAGGTAGCATCTGATCATCTCTGGTTTGATCTCCACCTGGTTGAAAGTCTCACCATTGTACACACCCATCCTGTTGATGACCATCTCAGGCCAAATGATCCTGTCTCTCATGTGGGTCTTCACCACCTCTGGCTTCTCCATGGGTAGCGCCTCCTTCTTGACCTTTCTCAAGTGCTTCAGCAGTGAGTGCAGCTTCTTCCGCAGGCCATGGTTCAGGTGCCACCTCTGGTAGGCAATATACAACTGCATCAGCTGCTCACAGGACATGTCCAGCTGTTAGTGAGGTCCACTCCATGATAGGTGAACTGGCACTTTCGGAAGGTCCACATCTTCCACTCCACATCAGCCATCTTGGCGGCTGCTTGGAAAAGGATGTTTTGTGTTTCTCAAGTTTTAAATTTACACACACACACACACACACACACACACACATGTACCTGTAACTTAGACACTCTGGTAACTTGTGCTTTCATTTTCACTTAATTCTAGAAAATTTCTCATTTCTTCCCTGACTTCTTTGAGGACACACTAGTCATTGAAAGGTGTGCTGTTCAGTCTCCATGTATTTATGGAGTTTCTGTAATTTTCATATTACTGACTGTAGCTGCCTACAACCACGGACCAACTGAGTTCTTTTGAAAGTGGGGCAGGAAATGAAAAAGGGACAGAAGGTGAGAAAAGTTGAAGCCAAGACAAAGTATTCTGATCAAGGCTTGAAGATTAATGTTCAATTCTCAATTTAAAGGGAAAGCCCCACCACCAATCCCCTTCTTGTTTCAGCTAAAGATGGGTGAGAGATCCCATTCTTAGTCACTGCCTGAGATGGGTGAGGGAACCCATCCTTTGTGACAGCCAGAGATATCTCAAGGCAAGCTCAGTGGGAAGTTATGCTCCTAAACCCCTGTAGTATGCTGTACTTGCACTCAAGGTGGGTAACTCTACCTAAGTCGTATCATTAGGTCTATTGTGGTAAACAGGATCTTTCAGGCCTGCTCACAGCTAGGGGAAGGGCACAATGACCCCTTTTTAGTTTTTAAAGATTAGCAGTGCAAGCAGCTGGCCTGAGCACAAGATTTCATCCTGTCTACAGTAAACAGTGGCTGGGTGACCATGCCTGCCTTAGGTTGGTATCTATATTGCTTCATATTACCTGTCATAAAGAACACACGTAGCATTATTGATGTATGTCCCTATCTTAGGTTTATAGGAGCTCAAGAACCATCTTACCCATCTTTGACTACTGGCCATCTTTGGCACACTCTTTCCCATACAGACCAAAGCCACATTCAGAGCAAAGGACCTGTGAGTATGCACTCAATGCAATTCTTCATAGTGATGGATAACTGCCATGGTAAAGAACTGAGCTTGTTGAGAGCTAGCCTGAGTGAAGGCAATCAATCTGTTTAAGATACAAGGTTCAAAGGTTAAAAGCAACAGAATTATCCAAGCAGTGTAGAAAATAAGGTTGTAAGCGGGAATGTTCCAGTATCTAATCCAACTGCTGGTTGGCAGGAATCAGACACAACGTCTGGCCACCAGGTATGTACTGGGTGGCTTTAAGTATTGATAAAAAAAATACTCTTACTCTCTAGTAAGACTGGAGACTATATGCCATGTTAAATCAGCTGGCTGATAAGGACTTTGAGCCATTTTTATCATTAGAATCATAATCATTAGGTTCAAGATCTGTGTTCACTTCATGGAACAAACTTTCAGGCAGCAATCAGGCTTCATTTTCTTTTTCTGAAAAACCACAGATTAACCACAACCCCAAATTAAAACAGGACCGGGACCATTCCAAGTATTATGTTAGTTAAGTGGTCTCTCCATTTGACCCTGGCAAATGGGCTGGAGGAGACTGGATGCCAGTCATGATCTGCTGCAGACTTACATTTAGCTTCAGTTTGCAAAAAATTTAAAACAAGTAAGACAAAAGCAAGGTGCACTTTTGGTGACCTTGGAGGGTATAATTCCCCCTCTTTATTTTTTTCAAAGGACCAATTTTTCACAGTTCCTTGCAAAACCGGTACAGAAACACCAGTAGCTGTTCCCCCCACACTCAGAGAGTTATGGAGATATTATTTTAAAGTTCCCCAATATCTGTTTTACAATTCCTTGTCCTTGAGGATAATGAAGGGAAAATACTAAGTAGTACCTCAGTATTGGCAGAGTAGATGCAAACAACATGAAGGTTAGGCAGTTGCCCAGGTATTGTGCTGCATAAGGCATATTAAAATATAAAGGCTCTATGTGTGTCTTTCATCTGGAGACATAACCCATTGAGGCCAGAGCAACCCTGAACCAGGATTTATTAAATTATTAATACTACTCTTCCCATGGCCACTGTGCCTCAAGATCTGGATCAAAATTCTCTGTCTTCCAGTCTCAAGATCTGGATCACAGTTATGTCCTCTGTTTCTAGATTGTAGTTCATTCCAGATTAAAAGTCCAAATGAAAACAATTCAGGTAATAACACCTAACATGACATAACTATTCCTTCTTCCATTGCAAACACAAATGATAACTAAGCGTAGCTGGGTGGGGTCTTGCCCTGGGATCACCTCTCCCTTCATCTGGTTATCTCCTTAAACACAGGACTCATTTCTATTTCCTTCCTGGTGCATCTTCATTACTTGAAATATATATTTTGTATCTTTCATTCTTCAGCTGGCTCCTTTTCATTAAGATGTTCTTGTGAACTTTAGTAACCACTAAAAATATTTATAGCAGGCTGTTTTTTGGAATTTCCTTTGTCAAAGCCATTATTTTAAATCTCTTCACCTTAGCCTCAGGCAGACTCTTCAGACAATGGCAAAAAAAAAAAAAAAAAAAACCACATTCTTCACCAAAATATTTCAAAAGCAGTTTCTAGGCCATATACTAACCTTCTTTTCCATTACAATCTATGAGGCCAGGTCTGCACAGTTAGGATCATCCTCAGCACCAATGTCTTCCAGATTTCCTCTAGGACAGTCCACCAAACCCCACTTAGAGCAGTCCATTGCTTCCCGAACCCAAATTCCCCAAATCCAGATTCCTCCAACCAAAAACATGGTCAGGTCTATCACAGCAATAGCCTAGTCCCTCCTACCAACTTCTGTCTTAGGTGGGGTTTTACTGCTATAAAGAGACACCATGACCAAGAACTCTTAAAAGGACAACATTTAATTGTGGCGGGTAGACAGGTTCTGAGGTTCCGTGCATTATCATCAAAGAAGACAGGAAGCATGGCAGCATCCAGGCAAGCATGGCCCTGGAGAAGCTGAGAGTTCTGCATCTTCATCCAAAGAAAACCAGGGGCAACTGTTTCCAGGCACCTAGGAAGAGGATCTCAAAGCCACCTTCACAGTGGCACACTTCTTCCAACAAGGCCACACCCACTACAACAAGGCAACACCCACTACAACAATGCCAGACCTCATAATAGTGCCCTGGGCCAATCATATTCAAACTATACAAGGTCTCACTAAATTGCCCAGGCTGGCTTGAACTTATGATCCTCCTGTCTCAGCTGTGCTACTACCTGTGGTCCTGTTAGGCTTATGACCCAAACTATTTGGCAGTTTCTCTGCCATAAGGTGAGCCCATGCAGGCCCTGGCCAGCTTTTGCCTTAAGCTACTGAAACTTGAGTCCTGCCTTCAGACTGACATTAGCCCACAAATGGGGGATAAGGGAGTGTTTTTATGTTATGCCTATGGGTATCTTGCCTTAATGTCTACGCAAAACACACACACACACACACACACACACACACACACACACACTGCCTGTGGAAGCCAAAAGAGGGTTTCCAGTTCCTTAGAACTAGAGTTGCAGAGAGCTGTCAGCCACCATATGGACTCGGGGACTAGAACCCCCATCCTCTGCAAGACAAACAGATGCTCTTAGTCACTGAGCATCTCCCTCACCTGACTTCGGTCTTGCTGCACACTGCTTTGCTCACCTCAAGCCAAGCTAGATCTTGTGCCAAGCCCAGCTCATCACAACCCATTTCTCAGACAGATGTTCAAGCTCTGCCAAGAAGTCAAGTTTATTTTGAACGCCTTCCCTGTAGGGAAGCTAATGTAAATAGAATTCCATGCTTCTCCTGAAGAGACCCAAGTGTGGGGAAACAGTCCCCCACTCATCAGCACATTGTGCATACCCTGTGAGGGGGTCTCCCTGAGCCTGAGGACATTCCACAGTAGCTTTTCGATGTGGAGGAAGCTGACTATGCAAGTGCCTGGAGCGGTGGGGTCACACCTGTGGCTGACACTTCTTGTCTATCCAGCTATGCCATTTCAGTTAAGCCCTGTACAAGGGGTTGAGTAATGACATACGCATTCATTCACAGTCTGGTGGGTGTGGAGTGCTTTCTTCACCCCGGGGGTGCAATCCTGGCTTGGGCTCTCCAGCATGAAGGGATGTTAGAGACACCTTCTAGAAAACACCATTATATGGGTGGGTTCTGACATGAGTGGGGATAGGAAATTGATTGATTATCCAAAGGAATAGGGACAATAGATATAGACAGGAGAACAGGTCAATGCCTCTTGAACAAATGACACAGAAGCCCAAACAGCTGTAGGGAATAAAGGTAGAAAGAATCAGGAATGCTGGATTACTGATGTAACTAGGAAGGCCAGGACATACAGGACTCTGGCTAGGCAGACTGAGTCCTAGGAAGGGCACACTCTAGGGAGTGGACAGGCTGGTCTGGCAAAGAATGAATAAATGGACCAAGACTACAAAAGGCACTTGAGGTAGAATGTGCCATCCACAACACGGTTTTCACATGGTGGTCTTATAGAAAATAGTTACAAGAAAAGGGGCAGCAGTGGCCAGCACCAGCCTCACAGTAACTCTTCATCAGCAGTAAGGCTTCTTCTGCAGATCTGCTGTAGTAGAAACTGGCAACAGCATGGACCGTGCCCACAAATCTGGATTACGGGACTGGCTTAACGAGGTTCAAGGCAGCTCCATTGGCCTGCAAGTCTCAGGTGTAGGAATGGACTATTGTCATAGAGTGGATGGGACCTTGTGGGGTATGAATGGTGGAGGATGAAGCAGAAGAGAGTAGGGCAGCTTCTTTGGAACTGCCCACGGGGAGGCATCGCCACCTGCTGGGCAGACACATGAGCTGCTGAGGAAACCTCCTACAGCCCTGCAGCTGTCCTAGGTCTGTATAAAGGAGCAACCCAGAGGGTGTGGCCTGCCCTCACCCGTTCTGTCCTGTTCACTCCTCTCCAGAACCCTCCACCTCTCCAGCACTCTACCCCATGTTAGATCTGGTGCTCACCCCGGAACAAAGAGTCCAACAAGTCCTGACTGACTCCTTTGGGATTAATATCCTAGACCTGTAAACATGTACCAAAGAAAAACAGTGAGGTCTGCCCAGCCCTAGAAAATGCTGGCCCAGCTAGCAGAGCCCTAAGGGGGTAAGGTGGCCTCACCTATCAGCACAGTGGCTGCCAGGTGCTGCACTTCTCTCTCCACACCAAGCCGGTCTGGGCAGTGGGGAGGGGAGAATCACAAAGATGTTTCAGGAGAGCAGACCTCTTTCCCAGTGTTACACCTCTTGCTGGAACAGTGAGGTACTGGCTAGCTGGCAAATAGGGGAGGGTCCAGAAGGCACCTGTGGAACCCAAATCTCTTCCTAAGTGTTACAGCTCTAGTGTTAAAACACTTGTGACAGAAACTCTCAGACAACAGGATGATTCTTGCACACTTTTTTACTTCTCCTGAGCTAGCTCAATACATACAGTATTGGGGTGGGTTAATATCTGATAGTAGATAACACCTATTGGCTTGGTCTGAGCTTGGAGATGCCTCATCTACATGTGGGAAAGCCTGAGGCACTATTCCTACGTGACCAGTGGCCATAGACTTCTCTGTGGGAGGGGCTGGGGGGGGCTGAGACTGAGTGAAAAGAGCCAGGCACCAGGAGCGATGCCAAACACCTTCTGTCCCATGGGGGTCAAGAGTTCAAAGCTTATGCTCGAACAGGTGCCCAGCTGCTTCTCACAGTCCACCACTCCACCCTTGTCCTAGCTTGAAACATTCAGAGAGGCCACAAGCTAGGAGGAAAACTACTGGATGAGGCAGATATGGGACAGAACACTGACCTCAGCAGCACACAACAACTGCAGCACCAGACTCTGCAGCACCAATTTCTGCAGGCGACCCGAAGCCCCAATGGTCCCTGCAAGCAGCTTCCCACCTGCCACTTGCAGGGAACTTGGCCACAGGCCATTTCTGGTGACTGAACATGGTGGTCCAGGTGGCACCGCAGCTTTTCAAATTATCACCTGTTTCAGCTGGCACACCAATTTCAGGCAAAAATTCACTAGAAATTTAAGATTATTCACCTGAAAGTTATAGTTATATATTTTTAATTTTTAAAAAACATGACTCAGTAGCGCTGAGACAAATCTCATGCTTCAAACACCAGACCTCTGAGACAAACTGCTTGCAGGCAGGTCACCTGCTGTGAAAAATTACAGACTGCCCTAAGTCAGAGAGCCCAAAGAACAGGCCTCCATTTTGGTGCAAATACTGATTTGTAGTAAAGAAGGGCAAGTTAGTTACTCTCTATCTCTGAGTGGCCCATCAGTGGAGTAGGGTAGCCAGCCATAGGGAGCTTCATACAGGTGATCAAAGCAGTAGAGGAAAGAGTCTTTAGGCCAGATCCCTCAGGCACCCAGACCCAGTGCCTTACATAGTTACCTGGATGAATCAAATAGAGCTCCTTACCCCCAAAGGCCTTTTTTTCCCAAGACCCTTGTAGGTTCTGGCCTTCAGGAGAACACTTCAGGACCAAAGAGTAAGGAAGGATACTGGAAAGTAAGAATGTTCCCTCAGACAAAGGAGCACCATCAATTGACCAGGCTGTGGTCAACAGTGGGTTTCTTCTAACCAGATCTGACTGAAACTTTAATGTTGCAGAAGGTAAGGGACACCTGAAAGCCTATCACCAAATTCCATTGGCAAGTCTCAAGGGGGCCACATGAGTCCCCAACGATTTTGACCAAGGCATGTGAGGTTAAGAAGGGATCAGATGAGCTGCCCACAGCCTTTCTAGAATGGCTCATAGAGGCATTCTGTCAGTACAAACTGTGCCCTTTATAAACCAGGCTAGGTGATATCAGGAAAAAGCTTCAGAGGATAGAGGGACTGCAGGATAAGTCACTAAAAGATTTAATGTAGGTTGCTGAGGAAGTCTACCATAACAGGAAGAAAGAAAAAGAGCAGAGAAAGAGAAAGCAACAAGATGAAAGAGAGATGAGAAAAAGAAAGGTGACAGGAAAGGAATTTACAGAGAATCTTGGCTATAGTAGTTACGGGTAAGGAGAGAAGGGAGACTCCAATCAAAGGGAGATAGAAAACTCCATTTGATTGAAAAGGAACTGAAAAGGACCAGTGTGCACATTGCAAGTAAAAGAGCCAGCTGCTGAGCCCGAGAGTGCCCTAAATAATGGAAGCTAGGGTCAGGAAATCCCAGGCCTTGGGAAAAACACCCCCAAATGGCGAAGGTATTAGCTCTGAGTAAAGACAGTGATTGGGGTAGATGGGGTTTAGACCCACTCAACTCTTGGCAGACACAGGCGCTCAAAACTAGGTCCTCCTCCAAGCCGATGGCCCTGTTTCCAAGAAAAGATCTTGATTCCAAAGAGCCACAGGCACCAAAATGTATTCATAGACTACCTGAAGAATGGTGGACCTAGAGAAGGACTTGGTATCCCATTCAGTTATAATCATCTCAGACTGTCCCTACCCTCTGTTGGGGTGAAACTTACTCTCCAGGATGGTGGCCCAGATACCCTTCCTGCCCAACAGCTGCAACTAACAAGCCCAAAAGGAGTACACACAGGTTGAGAAAAGGTTTCTTTTACTGACCCCTGCTGGGAGCCGAGGCAATCTGCTTTAAAGACAGGAGCAGTTTTCTCCATGCTGGTAAAAACAGAGAGAAGCTGGTGCTGGTTTGGTGAATGACACAAATGTCATCTGGGCTGAACTTCTACTCCCCACCTTCAGGCACGTTGGTGCAGAAAGCAGACTTGGAACTTAAGAAAATTAAAATCTACATGGTCAGCAGGTATACCTTTGTCATAGCCCATGTCCACAGGGCTATATACCAAGAGAGAGGACTGCTCGCATGAGAAGAAATCTTGGATCTCTTGGATGCCCTGATGAATCCAGCAACTATGGATACTATTTGTTGCCCAGGACACCAGAAGGGAGGAGACTAAGTGGCCCGAGGCAATAACCAGACAGATCAAGTGCCTCAAGTAGTAGCTATGCAGGAGCCTATCCAGATTATGGGCCTGCAAGAGACACCCACTAGGGAATGGGACTAGATTAAGGGATGACCTCACTTAAAACACACAGAAGAAGAAAGGACTCAGATTGCTAGCCGCCCTACCAACTATTACCTAGAGAATAAAGGGCAATGGTGCACATAAGAAGGGAGAACTATACTCCCCAGAAAGCAAACAAAATACTTACTAGGCCAAATGCATAGATTAACTTGTTTTAGAGATAAGCATATTCAAGCAGTCAAGGGATCTAAGATGTATAATGGGCCTCAGGTTCTGGGCCAGAAAGATAGTAGAACAGTGTAAGGTGTGCCAGCAAGTGAATGCTTAAGAGGTGTAGCTGCCTACAACCACAGATTAACTCAGTTCACCTGAAAGGGGCGCTGGAAATGAGGAAAGGAACAGAGGGCTAGAAAAGATGAAGCCAAGACAAAGTTCTCTGATAAAGGCTCAAAGTTTAATGTTCAGTTCTCAATTTAAAGGGAAAGACCCATCCCCAAACCTTTCTTTATTGATTCATCCTGCATGCTGGGTCTGTCCTGAAATCAGAGCAGAGGTGACCCCAAAGAACAAAGGCATTCACTTTTTATACTTCTTCAGACTATAGGTTTTAGGTAGCAGGAGTTGGTTATCTCTCATTGGTAGGGCCCATTGTCCTTTGCATTCATTGGCAGACTGTGGTGAGGAGATATTTTTGGTATGTAGAAGGGGAGGTAAGGGGTCTCACCCCTACCACAGCTGAGTCATTTCCTGGGACAGGGCTTTCTGGAATTCTCTGACCCTGAGCTCAACAGAAAGTCGCAGCCACCTGGTATTTTCTCAAGGTAGGGAGGAAGTTCTACATATCTACTCTAATCTTTACATCAGCACAGGAACTCAAGCTGTGGCAGATACCAGGAAGGAAAGCTGCTTGCTGGCTTGGCTCCTGGCTCACTCCCAGGTCTATTCTCCCATAGTTTTCTTATACAGCTCAAGCAAGTTTAGGGATGCCTAGGGATGATATCACCCAAGGGCTGACCCTTCCCACATGAATCACCATTGAAGATGATAGCCCCACAGACATGCCCACGGGCCAATCTAATCTAGGCAATTCTTGCATTCTAATCTTTGCATTCATTGGCAGTCCCTGGTGAGGATATGACTTTGGTATAGAGAAGGGGAGCTAGGGGTCTCGCCCCTACCTCAGCTGAGTCATTTTCTGAGACAGGTCATTTCTAGAATTCTCTGACCCTAAACTCAATGGAAAGTTTCAGCCACCCATCCCAGGAGACTCTAGGTTGGATCAAGTTGGCATCTGAAGGGAACTAGGACACATACATCTATCCTGGACACTACACTCCTTGGAGCCTCCTACTGAAACCAGCAAGGAGATGGACTCATGATCAGCAAATGAGTTCAATCAGAGCTCAAGGTGGACTCAAACCCCACAGACCCTCTATCTGATTAACTCATTCTGGGTTTTTTTTTTTCAAAACAAAATAATGTTTCACTTTTGACAGAATCAGGAGCCATCAAACCCAGAACTTTTAATTTCAGGTTATTTTTAAAATCCCAAAACTGTGAACAAGGAGTTGCACCAGGCAAGCTCCCAGCCACACCAGTGCCCAGTCTTCATCATGGAGAGACCACATCATGTTCACACCACATGTATGGGCCCCTTCAATAGAGAGAGCCTTCAAATCTCTACAGTCAGAATATGAATGAGTTTCTTGATTTCTGGTGTCCTGGTAGAAAACAGCTCTGTCTAGCAATATGTCTTCAAAGATTGGATGGGATGCAAATATCCTGTCCCTGAAGAGCTGGGAGATGCCAATGAAGGAACCAGAACCTGGCAACAGCCTGTTCCTACCATGACCAAGCTTGGGAGAAGGGACAACTCTCAAGAGACCTACCTTAAACCTGAAGCTCAAGCTACAGTGCTTGGAAGCCTAAGAGAGGTCTGGGATGGCTGGTTGTAAGGAACTGTGTGCAGGAGGTAGGTCCATAGCACCTGATACCAGAACACGATGGCCTGAGGAGGTGCAGGTAGATTGAGGGCTTTAACTGAACTCCAGATTTATTTAAATTTTTTCTTTATTTTTATTTTATGCTTTGTCTTCTTGTGTGTCTGTGTACCACGTGTGTGCTCCAAAGCCTCAGAGAAGTCTGGGAGGTCTGTGTGCTGGAGGTAGGTCCACAGCAGCTGATACTGTAAGACTCCACGAAGGGAGGATTTCACCCAAGTCTCAAGAATTTGTGGCCACCCAATAACTCACAAGACATCAAACTCAATGTAATCAGCAAGAGATATATTTCAATCATCATGTTGAGGTCAAGACCCATAACCCACGCAGGGGCAGTGGTGTCTGACTCCAAGCTTTAGAGGTATAGGGTATATAAAGGCAAAAACCACAAGGAAAAAAACACAACCCAGGGGGAGTGAAGGGGGTGCTATTGTAGGGTACCTGTGAAAAGTCTCAGCCCATTATTTAGTTTGTGACAGAGTTCAAGGAACAGTCATGGGGGAATTTTTGTATAGGCTATTCTCAAGAGCCTATTCGTATTCAACCATCTATCTTGTGGTCAGCCAAGTCCCTGAAACACAGAGCTCATGATCAAGCTGACCTGTACTCTTGGTTCTATTCAGCTTGCTAGAATTTTTTGAAAAGTTTTAACCCTTTCAATACCAGAACACTATGTATGGCCTGAGGAGCCTCCAGATTTATTTAAAATATTTTTCTTTATTTTTATTTTATGCTTTGTCTTCTTGTGTGTCTGTGTACCATGTGTGTGTAGTGCCCATGAAGGGAAGAAGAAGGACACACTGGATGCTCTGGAACTTGGTTACTAGCTACCATGTGAGGGCTAGAAATATAACTTGAATCCTCTTTAAGAGTGCACATGCTCTTAACTGCTGGGCCATCTCTACAGTCCCCTGAAAGTCCAGAGCTTTTAAAATAAATGCCTCTATTGAGAAGCAATTCATATGACATATTCTCCAGCCATTTAAAAGTGCATAATTCTGAGAGTCTTGTATATTCAAACATGTATAGGCCATGGCAGGCTGCGCCCTGCTGTTCCAGGAAAAAGGGCTCCTTGAATGCCTTGGACTGCATCTTCATGGTTTCATTTTGTGTCCTGGCCTGAGTCCTCAAGAACCACTCTTGCTGGTGGCTCCCGTTGCTCCCAGGTTAATCAGACAAGAGACCCCTCTCCAGATCTCCAGCACTTCCTTGCTCTGCTTGGTGAGCCCAAATACCTTGCTAGAGGTGAAGATCTAGGTGAGCCACCCTGCTACTCAGCCCTCCCAGGGCCCAGCCATCCCTACTCTGGTGTGGACTCTACTCTATGGCCTGGATGCCTGATGAGAACCACACTAAACCCATGTTTGGGGCCAAAATGTCGAGGGCCGCTCTATCAATGTTGGGACCAGCACTGCCAAAAGCCTTGGGGACTAAACTGTTAGAGCTCACACTGCTCCAGGCTTCTCTGGTTCGCAGGTTGGGGTTCAGCAAGACAGACAGACAGAGAGAGAGAGAGAGAGAGAGAGAGAGAGAGAGAGAGAGAGAGAGA
>JANHMN010000012.1:26322635-26489642 GCA_030674055.1 Rhabdomys pumilio | reverse complement strand
CTTTGCCCTATCTCCTGAATAAACCTCCTCCCCCTTGGAACCGTGTGTTCTGGAGTGGTCTGTTCTCAACTGCGGTCGGTCGGACTTCTAACAACTAACAGTGGGGGCTCAAGTTCTTTGCCCAGCCTTGGCCCTCAATCAGAGGGCAAAACAGTGTATCTTAGACTTCAGCAGGTGGCCAAGGGTGACACACAGTAATTAATGGTTTGGATAGTGCAGGATCTGCTGCTACAGGCTATCTCCTCACCTTCTCAGTCAAGTGCTGGAGATCCCAGGGAAAGAAGGTAAGTAAGACTCAGAGGGAACACTGTCGTCTGTGTTGTGTTGGTCAGGCAGGATGTGCCAGGACTAACAAGTCAAGGCTATTTGTTGAAGGGATGAGATTCCTGAGTACAGGAGGCAACTAAGTATGGACCTCTGCCATCTGCTCCCAGGATCATGCCATTAACCTTTGTGAAAGCTATCAAGAGTGTGATCAAAAAGTTGGGTGGCAATAGAGGAGATCACATCCCAGTGGACTGCCTTGGGAATTCGAACAGCTAAAGGTCCTCCTACCTCCTGAGCAGGAAACTCTCAAACTCGTGGTTCTGGAAACCCTGTTATGCATGTGTCGACCTGTCAATCAAGGACATCCTGTAACCCAGTGCTCCAAAACTAGGTATCTCCTTACTGCTCCACTCTTCCCCATCCTGAGCTCCCAGATTGAATTAAAGAAGGGAGTGGGCAAAGTCCAGTCTGCCATCTTACAATGGCAGGAATCTTAAAAGCCATGAGCAACATCTCAGGCAGTGATGGAAGACTCTTTTAAGACCCTTTCAGAGGCAAGCCATAGCCCCACTTGCCCAGTTAGCTGGAACTAATAAAGGATGTATCAGCCATTACCAATGACAAGCCTGTCACCAACACTCCACTCGTAGCTATTCACTCTACACACCTGAGCCCATCTCCATCCTTCAGCATAAAGGCAAGGGCCACCAAAGCTGGAAGAAGATGGTGATCATTCCTGAAGGCAGCATCGGGTAAATAGCAAGGGACTGTCCTAGAGTCCAGACTAAGTGGCAGAGAAGCACTTCAGCTGGCCAGGGGATGCTGTGGGTATCTGGCAGCATGATCTCCCAGACAGCATGGTAAAGTGTGTCAGGAACTGAGATGTGGGTTATAGGGGCAGGGTCTCATGAGGTCCCAGGAGCCTTGGGGATATGGGAGTTGGTGACCTGCTTGCTTCTGCCTGATCACAGATATTCTTCTCATCTTGGATGAGAAACAGAGGACCTTTGAGCCCTCCTCAGGTAAGTCCCCAGACCCTCTGGCCCTGAATACCCTTAGCTTTGTGGTGTTCTGTGCTCAGGGCATGAGGTGGGCACACGGCACACATACACAATGGGTGAGACTCAACTCAGGTGATGTTGCTTGGCCTGATTAGAGCCCATCTGCCCTTGGCTGCTGTTAGTCGAAGGAATGGATCTGGGAGGGTCCAGGGAGAAATATCACCCTCTTTGACATGAGACAATGGTCCCTGGGTCACCACAAAAACAGCTCTTTCCCTGTCACCATCCAATTTGTTGCCTAGGCCACAGAAGAAGAGTAGACCAGAGGCACCATAGTTTTAATCTGCTCAATGCATTACACTGTTGCTGCCACCTATGCATTGGGAGGATCATGGGCTGGTCAGGGTAGTAGCCACTTGACCACCCTGGAACTCTCCAGCTTCTGCATCTACTCCCTAGACCTATCCCTCCTAACTAATGAACCCTAAGACCTCATGGGCGTCAGGTGTTAATGCTCTCTGTCCCTCCAGATGAAATCCATGGGGCAGAAGAATTCAGAGAAGAATTCCAAGGCCTGTATGCAGAGGTGAAGGCTGGTTCCTCAGAACTGGGGAGATTAAAAATGAAGTTTAGGCAACAGCTACTAAAGGACATGGGAAGGATTTTACAGGACCAACCCAGCATGGAAGCCTTAGAGGCCTCAGTGAGTAAGAGTGTTGGAGGTGGACAGGATCTGTGCAAACCTACTCAGCCTCACTTACTCCTTCCCTACTTCAGCTAGGACTGGGCCTGTGCAGTGACAGGCATGTGGAGCCTCTGGACAGCCCAGCAGGCTGCATCCTGGAGTGTCTGCTGCTTGATTCTGGAATGTTGGTTCTAAACTCACAGCCCCTATCTTCTACCTGTTGGGAGCACTGAATGGTGAGCAGCCCAAAGAAGTATTAGTAGGGGACAGGAAGGGAGGACTAGATTCTATATTTGAGCATTCTGGAACCCTCTCTCAGTCCAGATCTCTCCCCAGTGCTGAGTGAAACTCAGCAGCAGCTGCTGGTTAAGGCTCTGGAGACAACAGTATTGTCAAAACAGCTGGAGTTGGTAAGAGAACCTGGCCTTAGGGGTGCAATGGGGCGCTAGGGATATTGAAGTTGACACAGGAAGGTGTTGCTTCACTCAGGCTCAATCTACAGGTGGCATCTCTAACCTCTTATCTTCCTCTCTTGGTAGGTGGAGCATATCTTGGAACAGAGCACCCTGTGGCAGAAGCAGAGTTCTGTGTCCCTGCCCTCCAGGCTCCTTGGGAACACCTGGGATGAGGAGGCTCCCACCTGGGTCTTGCCAGAAGAATGTGGCCTAAGGCTGCAGGTGGAACACCCTCCCAGGTGCACTGGGAGCAGACCTCTCAGGACCCCACATGTGCACTCTATGCCTTCCTGGCCCTATTGTCGAGTCTAGGCCAGGAACCTCATTAGCATTCAGGCCTCCCTTCCAGTAACATCTCCATGTCCTACCCTCCAGCCAGGGCAGAGTCTTGCCGAGCCCAACCTCTAGGAAAGCCAAGTACCCATCTCAGTCACAGAATTAGAACGCAATTATAAAGTCCTCACAAAGGGGAGGAACTCCCTCCACTCAAACCTTGAGAATTCACAGCCTCCCAATAACTCACAAGACACCGAACTCAATGCACTCAGCAAGAGGCATATTTTGATCAGCATGCTGAGGTCAAGACCCATAACCCACACAGGGGTAGTGGGGGTGACCCTCTAGCTTTGGAAGTGGAGGGAATTTAAAGGCAAAAACCAAAAGGAAAAATAACACAAACCAGCAGGGAAACCACAACCCAGGGGGAGTAAAGGAGGGTTATTGGAGAGTACCTGTGGAAAGTCCCAGCCCATTATTGAGTTTGTGACAGGGTCCAAGGAACAGTCATGGGGAACATTTGGTATAGGCTATTCTCAAGAGCCTGTTGGTAATCAACCATCTATCTTGTGGTCAGTCAAGTTCCTGAAACATGGAGCCCACGACTAAGCTGACCTGCACTCTTGGTTTTGCTCAGCCTGCTAGGAGTTTTTGAAAAAAAAAATTTTGGGGGGTGGGGTTTCGAGACAGGGTTTCTCTGTGTAACCCTGGCTGTCCTGGAACTCACTTGTTAGACCAGGCTGGACTCGAACTCAGAAATCTGCCTGCCTCTGCCTCCCAAGTGCTAGGATTAAAGGCGTGCACCACCACCACCCGGCAAGCATGAAGAATCTTTAAGGTGAGCTCAGGGAAGAGAAACCTTCTGTGAGACAGAAGGAGCAAGAGCTGCCTTGATCATGATTTGCTGTATGACTGGAGATTGTGAAAGAGGGACTTCTTTTTTCTCTCTAGAAGGCTGGATGCGTATAGATTAGATGTACCTTTTTAATGAGAAACACTTTTAAGTCTATATTTAGAAACCAACCATGGGAAATTTAAAATCTTGAGTTTGTGACTATGATAATAGTGGATCATACAGTGGAAGGCTTTATCAAAGTTACACTAATAGTGGATCAGAACTCTATTGATTAATAGTAAAATTTTGAAATTTTGAAGCTTAATACAAGAGTATCATAGTGAGGGATCAGAATCAGAAGCATTTCTTCCGTACACCTTAAATCATTTTTTGTATCACCTAAGTTTTTTACTTCCTCGGATATTCATACCTTACATTTACCAATTTCAAAACACCTTCAGAGACCCTCCAACATTTCTTAGAATCTTAAACACTTTCTTAGAAGAGTTTGTATCCTCAGACCTTACATAAACTTAAATCTTTATATTTTTGCTTACCCAATTATTTGACATGAGACATATGTGGATGAACATTGACTGCACTCATTGTAAAGTGAGTTTCTTTAGATAAAGGAATAGTAAAATGTTATATAGAAAAATTTTTGTAAAGTCTGGCAATAAGGTAAAATGTGTCCAGACCTAGCCATGGCAGCTTTCGGAGAGTGAGTGTTGAGGCCTAATCTTTACACAGGAAGAGGACTGAGAAGGCAGCTGAGGCCTTCGTTTTTGTTATTAAACTGACCCTCAAACCCATGAGACCTAAGAAGGATAAATCTTACCTGAGTAAGCAGG
This sequence comes from Rhabdomys pumilio, assembly GCA_030674055.1. Taxonomy (NCBI): domain Eukaryota; kingdom Metazoa; phylum Chordata; class Mammalia; order Rodentia; family Muridae; genus Rhabdomys; species Rhabdomys pumilio. The sequence continues at coordinate 26,485,272 of JANHMN010000012.1, read as the reverse complement.
AAGTGAATTAAAGAATGAGCAGCTTCTGGGTCTATTAAAAATGACACAGACTTACCAGCTACATGGCAGGATTCCTCCAGGATTCCTCTGTGGTCACTTGGGCATCCATCACTTCCATCCTGAAGGCTCAGAGAATCTTACAGACTTTCCTGTGGAGCAGGAACGTAGGAGAACTGACCTACCTAGTCTAGAGAAAGTGGGTCAACTTCCCAAAGTCTTGTCCATCCACATTTTAGACAATATGTTAGCAGCAGTAGAGACCAGGGCAGTTTACAGCCCAGAGACCTGCTTTGTCGTACTAGAAGCAAAGTCCAAGTGAAGGTTCTGTGCCCATCTCTTTTGGAGGAGATCAGGGGTGCTGTCAGGAGCAGGTGTGTCTCTTATAAAAACCTTTATTATTAAACATTTTACATGCCGTACTCTGAAGATCTCTGAAGTCTCTGAGGACCACCTGTCCATCTAAAGTATACCCAAATATACAGACACTGTTTGTTTTAGTTATTTACTTTTTGTTTAACTTTGAAAACGTATATAGGAGGCTAAATAAAGTTTGTTTTGGTAATTAACTTGTTTTGGTAATTAATCATGACTATAAGTATAGTTATCAATATATTAAATAATATGATTATTTATGACATTATTGATAAGTAACTTGTGTACTTTCATTATTTTTAATAGTTTATAAAATTAGTTTTAAGCTGGAGGCAGTGTCAGAACAGAAAAGGATTAATAAGTTGAGAAAAATGGCAAGAATCTTGCCTAAGGGAACTGTTATCACAAGGTTATAAATTATTTTGTAGTTTTTGTTTATCAGCAGTGTAGAATTTAGCTGTAGAAAGGGAGTCAGAGAGGCATGTTGGGCTGCAAGAATGGGTCTTTTTTTGTTGTTTTTTTGAGACAGGGGTTCTCTGTGTAGCCCTGGCTGTCCTGGCACTCACTCTGTAGACTAGGCTGGCCTCTAACTCAGAAATTCACCTGCCTCTGCCTCCCAAGTGCTGGGACGGCTGAAGGGGTCTTTTTTGAGCCAGGTCAATGAGCAGACTGTGGGATTGTTGGAGTGGTGCAGCTGGAACAAGTTTTGGGACCCATGTCGGCAAAGGGGGAAAGGTTTGTGGAAGGAATACAATAGCCTTTCATGGGCCTAAGGGAGAATATTTGCTCAGACTTTTTTTCAAGTAGGAGAAGGAGTTTCACACTGCAGGTGGGATTTGAAAGACAGCAAAAGGGGTTTTTCTAGCTTGTGCAGAAATGAGCAGGGGTTCCAGCCTAACACTTCCAAGCACACCAGAGAGAATGCAACTTTCAGGACTCATTAGCCAGAAGGGACTAAATATTCCACTATAGCTGAAGAGTTAAACTACTGTCCCAGGCACTGTTCTTTTGCTGTGAGGTGACTCCATGACCAAGGCAACTCTTGTAAAGAAAACGTTTAGTTGAATCCGGCTTATATTTTTAGAAGTTTAGTCTATTATCATCATGGTAGTGTAAGAGTTCATCTGTGATTTGCCAAAGAATGATACCCTGGACTCAAATACTATGTAAAAAGCATTTTATTCTGCAGAAGTCCAGCATGCCAGGGTCTCCCATTACCAAGACAGAGAGACAATCAAGTGAGCTCACAGGTTTTAAAGTACACTAGAATTCTGGGACAGATGATCTTTATCTTATTCTAACTCTAGTCATCCATTATTGGTGTGTGAAAGCTGCAGCCAGTTTTTTCTTTATCTCCTTTTTCTCTATTAATAATTGACTTGCTTGGGCTTGCCTGGGGTGACCCAGTAATTAGGCCTAGTCTTCTCAACTACAAATTTGAAGTCTGTCATAGAATCAGCCTAGACATCTCATTAGGAAGCATGGTGGTATGCAGGGAGACATGGCACTGGAAGAACTGAGATCTGCAGGCAGAAGAGAGAAACTGTGTGCCACACTAGGTATAGCTTGAGCATAGGAGAGCTTTGAGGTGAGCCTGCCCTCACAGTGACACACTTCCTCCAATAAAGCCTCACCTCGTTAGTGCAGGTTCATATGGCCAAGCATCCAACACATGAGACTACAGGGACCATTTCTTTCCTACCACCATATTTACAATCATCATCATGACAGGGAGCATGGCCTGCAGACCTGGTGCTGAAGAAGTAGTTAAGAACTGCATCCTGTTCCACACACTGGGGGTGGAGTAGAGGAGGATAGTGGGCCTGTCTTTAGCTTTTGAACCCTCAAATCCCACCCTCAAGGACACACTTCCTCCAACAAGGCCATAACCAACTCCAACAAAGCTACATCTCCTACTCCTTTGAAGTAGTGCCACTTCCTGGTGACAAAGCATTCAAATACTTGAGGACCATTCTTACAAAAAATGACCACATGCTCTGCCCCCAATCTCTAAGAACCCAGAGGAAGCCAGGCTCCCAGGTGCTCTAACTCAGGCAGTATCTTAGGTAAGCAGACAGCAATGGACACCCCAAACAGGGAGTAACTGGGACCCACAAGGACCCAGGAAGTCACTCCTGGCCTGGAGCACTGGCTCCTTTCAGTCTGGGCCAGAACACTGAGCAGATCTTGGGTGGCGGTTCTGCCCCCAATCGCTAAGAACCCAGAGGAAGCGAGGCTCCCAGAGCTCTAACCTGGGCAGTATCCTGTCTAACATTGAACACTGAGCAGATTTTGGGCTCCAGCTCTTACCCCAGTAGTTATACCCACCCCACACAGTTCTGATACAACCAAGATAATAAGAAAGACAGGCTCCAGTCAGAGACAGGGCACATAGCACTAAGGAGCTACAGATGGCAAAAGGCAAGTGCAAGAACATAAGCACCAGCAACCCAGGGTACTTGGCATCATTAGAACCTAGTTCTCCTGCACAAGAAAGTCCTGAATTCCCCGTATTGCTAGGAAAGCAAGATTCAGATTTAAAATCCCTTCTAATGATGATGATAGAGGACTTTAAGAAGGACATAAATAACACTCTCAAAGAATTTGAGGAGAACACAGGTAAACAGGTAGAAGCCCTTGAAGTGGAAACACAAAAATCCCCTAAAGAATTACAAGAGAACACAACCAAGCAGGTGAAGAAATTGAACAAAACCATCCAGGACATAAAAGTAAAAGTAGAAACAATCAAGAAATCACAAAGGGAGACTACCCTGGAGATAGAAAACCTAGGAAAGAAATCAGGAGTCATAGACACAAGCATCACCAACAGAACACAAGAGAAAGAAGAGAGAATCTCAGGTGGAGAAGATACCATAGAAAATATTGACACAACTGTCAAAGAAAACGCAAAATGCAAAAAGTTCTTAACACAAAACATCCAGGAAATCCAGGACACAATGAGGAGACCAAACCTAAGGATAATAGGTATAGATGAGAGTGAAGATTCCCAACTTACAGGACCAATAAATATCTTTAACAAAATTATAGAAGAAAACTTCTCTAATCTAAAGAATGAGATGCCCATAAACATACAAGAAGCCTATAGAATGCCAAATAGACTAGACCAGAAAAGAAATACCTCCTATCACATAGCAATCAAAACACCAAGTGCACAAAACAAAGAATATTAAATGCAGTAAGGGGAAAAGGCCAAGTAACATATAAAGGCAGACCTATCAGAATTACACCAGACTTTTCACCAGATACTATAAAAGCTAGAAGATGCTGGACAGATGTCATACAGACCCTAAGAGAACACAAATGCCAGCCCAGGCTACTATACCCAGCACAACTCTCAATTACCATAAATGGAGAAAACAAGATATTCCACGACAAAACCAAATTTACACAATATCTTTCCACAAACCCAGCATTACAAAGGATAATAGCAGGAAAGTTCCAATACAAGGAGGAAAATTATACCCTAGAAAGAGCAAGAAAGTAACCTTCTTCCAACAAATCCAAAAGAAGATAGCCACACAAAGATACTTTCACTTCTAATAACAAAAATAACAGGAAGCAACAATCACTGTTCCTTAATATCTCTTAACATCAATGGACTCAATTCCCCAATTAAAAGACACAAGCTAATGCACTGGATACTTAAACAGGACCCAGCATTTTGCTGCATACAGGAAACCCGCCTCAGTGACAAAGACAGACTCTATCTTAGAGTAAAAAGCTGAAAAACAATTTTTCAAGCAAATGGTCCCAAGAAACAAGCTGGAGTAGCCATTCTAAAATCTCCAGACCGAGAACACAAAGGGAGGGACTCATGGCTCCACCTGTATAGGTAGTTGAGGGTGACCTTGCCAGGCATCAGTGGAAGAGGACAGCCTTGGTACCTGAAAGTTTAGATTCCCTAGTGTTGGTGAATTGCAAGAGTAGGGAGGCAGGAATGAGAGGATGTTGGGAGCATACCCTCATAGTAATTGGAGGAGTGGGGATAGGGTAAAGGGTTAGGCATCAGTGGAAGTGGAGGACCTTACTGCCTGAAAGTTTGGATTCCCTAATGCTGGGAAATTTGAGAGCAGGAAGGTGAAAATGGGAGGATGGTGGGAGCACACTCTCATAGAAACTCCCAAAATTATATGGATTAGACATGACAGAGGCAGGCTGCCAGAAGACTAAATTCCAAAATTCAAACAAAAAATTATCTTGATACTAAAATTTGTTTTGAGAATTGTATATTGCAGAATACATAGCCTTGGTGTATCTACTCATCAAGCAAGCTGAGCACACCTGCTCGAACCTCTGATGTCCTGGAATTCCAGCTGGGTGCAGTGAAGACACAGTGTCAGAGGTTTATCAATTTACTCTTCCCCCTGCCCCTCTTCTAATATCTCAATACCCATAATCAGCTTGAAGAAGTTAATGAAGAGTTGGCACCCCTATTCCCTGGGCTTGGGGACTGAGGTGGTTAATATTGGGCTGTCTTTCTATGGAAAAGTAGTGGTTTTGTTGGAACAGGGAGGATTAGCTAGGATTTACTGCATAGCCACAACCTACTGGTAGAAATATGTATAATTGTTATTAAGATGAAGTTATAATTTCTTTTTTTTTATTGGATACTAAGTTTACATTTCAGATTTTATCCCCTCACCCCATTCACCACCACCACCCAGGAACCCCCATCCCATCCCCCCTCCTGCCTTCACAAAGGTGTGCCCCCACCTACCTCCCACTCCTCTCTACCCTCCCCACCCTCAAATTCCTCCCTGCTTGGTGTTCAGCCTTCATGGGATCAAGGATCTCCTCTCCCACCCATGCCTGACAAGGTCATCCTCCCCTAAGTATACAGCTGAAGACATGGGTGCCTCCCTTTGTGCTCCCAGGCTGGTGGCTTAGACCCTGGGGAGCTCTGGTTGGTTGACACTGTTGCTCTCTTCTTGGGGCCACCAACCCTTTCAGCTCCTTCAGTCCTCTAGCTTCTCCATTGGGAACACTTGATCAGATCAATGGGTAGCTTCGAGCATCCGCCTCTGGATATGTCAGGCTCTGGCAGACTCCGAGGAGACAGCTACATCAGGCTCCTGTCCACATGCACTTCCTGACATCCATATTGGCGTCTATGTTTGGTGACTGCACATGGGACGGGTACCAAAGTAGAGTGGTCTCCAGGTGGCCCCTCCTTGACTTTCTGTTCCACACTTTGTTTCCATATTCGCTCCCTTGAGTATTTTTGTTACTCCTTCTAAGAAGGACAGAGGCATCCACACTTGGTCTTCCTTCTTCATGAGCTTCATGTGGTCTGTGTGTTGAGTCTTGGCTATTCCAAGCTTTTGAGCTAACAGTGAGTAAATACCATGTGTGTTCTTTTGTTATTGGGTTAACTCACTCAGGATGATAATTTCTAGTTCCATCCATTTACCTATGAATTTCTCAAATTCGTTATTTTTAATAGCTGAGTAATACTCCATTGTGTAAATGTACCACATTTTTTTGTATCCATTTCTCTGTTGAAGGACATCTGGGTTCTTTCCAGCTTCTGGCTATTATAAATAAGACTGCTATGAACTTAGTGGAGCATATGGCCTTGTTATATGTTGGAGCATCTTCTGGGTATATGCCCAGGAGTGGTATAGCTGGGTCCTCAGGTAATATATGTCCAATTTTCTGAGGAACCGCCAGACTGATTTCCGGAGTGGTTGTACCAGCTTGCAATCCCACCAACAGTGAAGGGGTGTTCCTCTTTCTTCAAATCCTATCCAGCATCTACTATCACCTGAGTTTTTGATCTTAGTCATTCTGACTGGTGTGAGGTGGTATCTCAGGGTTGTTTTGATTTGCATTTCCCCGATGACTAAGGATGTTAAGCATTTCTTGAGGTGCTTCTCGGTCATTTGAGTTTCCTCAGTTGAGAATTCTGTTTAGCTCTATACCCCATTTTTTAATAATAGGGTTATTTGGTTGTCTGGAGTCTGATTTCTTGAGTTCTTTGTATATATTGGATATTAGCCCTCTATCGGATATAGGGTTGGTAAAGATCTTTTCCCAATCTGTTGGTTGCCATTTTGTTTTATTGACAATGTCCTTTGCCTTACAGAAGCTTTGCAATTTTATGAGGTCCCATTTGTCAATTCTTGATCTTAGAGCATAAGCCATTGGTGTTCTGTTCAGGAACTTTTCCCCTGTGCCTAAGTACTCGAGGGTCTTCCCAACCTTCTATTAGTTTCAGTGTATCTGGTTTTATGTGAAGGTCCTTTATCCACTTGAACTTGAACTTTGTATGAGGAGATAAGAATGGATTGATTTGCATCCTTCTACATGCTGACCTCCAGTTGAACCAGCACCATTTGCTGAAAATACTGTCCTTTTTCCACTGGATGGTTTTAGCTTCTTTGTCAAAGATCAAGTGATCATAGATGTGTGGGTTCATTTCTGGGTCTTCAATTACTATTCCATTGATCTTCCTCCCTGTCTCTGTACCAATACCATGCAGTTTTTATCACTATTGCTCTGTAGTACAGCTTGAGATCAGGGACAGTGATTCCCCCAGAGGTTCTTTTATTGTTAAGAATAGTTCTCGCTCTCCTGGGGTTTTTGTTATTCCAAATGAATTTGCGAATTGCTCTATCTATCTCTACGAAGAATTGATTTGGGATTTTGATGGGGATTGCATTGAATCTGTAGATTGCTTTTGGCAAGATGGCTATTTTTACTAAATTAATCTTGCCAATCCAGGAGCATGGGAGATCTTTCCATTTTCTGAGATCTTCTTCTATTTCTTTGTTCAGAGACTTGAAGTTCTTGTCGTACAGATCTTTTGCTTGCTTGGTTAGATTCACTCCAAGGTATTTTATATTATTTGTAACTATTGTGAAGGGTGTCATTTCCCTAATTTCTTTCTCAACCTGTTTATCCTTTGAATAGAGGAAGGCTACTGATTTGTTTGAGTTGATTTTATATCCAGCCACTTTGCTGAAGTTGTTTATCAGGTTTAGGAGTTCTCTGGTGGAAGTTTTAGGGTCACTTAAGTATACTATCATATCATCTGCAAATAGTAAATTTTTTACTTCTTCCTTTCCTATTTGTATCCCTTTGACTTCCTTTTGTTGTCTAATTGCTCTGGATAGAACTTCCAGTACTATATTGAATAGGTAGGGTGAGAGTGGGCAGCTTTGTCTAGTCCCTGATCTTAGTGGGATTGCTTCAAGTTTCTCTCCATTTAGTTTGATGTTGGCTACTGGTTTGCTGTATATTGCTTTTACTGTGTTTAGGTATGGGCCTTAAATTCCTGATCTCTCCAAGACTTTTAACATGAAGGGATGTTGAATTATGTTCAATGCTTTCTCAGCATAGGCCCTGGGTTTGTTTCCCAGGATCCACATGGTAGCTTATAACCAGCCATCTGTATCTCCAGTTTTAGGAACTCCAGCACCTTCTCCTGTACCATTTGTCATAGTCATACATGCAGATAACACACTCATAAACATAAAATAAAAGTAAAAGCAATACACATTTAAAGATGGTGGCTCATGCCTTTAATCCTAGCACTCAGGAAGCAGACAGATCTCTTTGATTTTGAGGCTGGTCAAATCCCTATCAAGTTCCAGACTAGCAGGGGCTACATAGTAACATTTTGTCTCAAAATAGATAAATAAATAACATTGTTGCAGATATAAGAAAAAAATGTGTATTTATCTTTCTGAGTCTAACTTATCTCACTCAACAAAATGCTGTTCAGTAGCATCTTCCCAGCAAGTGCTGTGAGCTCATTGTTCTGTGTGACTGAGGAATATTCCATTGTGTTTATGTGCCACATTTTCTCTGTTCATCAGTTGCTGGTACATGGCAGGTTCCACTCTCCGGATGTTGTGAACAGTGCAGCAATACACATGGATGCACAAGTGTCTGCGTGTGGTGTGACTTAGTGTGTCAGTGTCTCCCCATGAGTGTGTTACCCAAGAGTGAGTTAGTAGGGTTCTATGATCGCTTCGTTTTCAGTATCTTTCTTTTTTTAAGATTTACTTTTATTTTATGTGTATTGGTGTTTGCCTGTGTGTTTGTCGGTGGAAGGGTGTTGGATCCCCGTGGTACTGAAACTACAGACAGTTGTGAGCTGCCATGTGGGTGCTAAACTGGAAGATGAGCCAATGCTCTTAACTACCTCTCCATCCAGATATATCATTTTCTTGTTTGTTTGCTTGCTTGTCTGCCTGCCTGCCTGCCTGCCTGCCTGCCTACCTGCCTTCTTTCCTCCTTTACTTTTTTCTTTCTTTCTTCCTACCTTTCTTTCTTTCTCTCTTCCTTTCTTTCTTTCTTTGTATGCATGCTTTGGAGTGCATGTTTGTTTGCTTCTTTGTTTTTTGAGACAGAGTTTCTCTGTGAAACAGCCCTGGCTGTCCTGGAACTCACTTTGTAGATCAGTCTGGCTTGGAACTCACAGAGATCCCCCTGCCTCTTCCTCCCAGAGCTGAGGTTAAAGGTGTGCACCTTCACATCTGGCTGTCATTTGTTTTCTTGGTGATGGCCATTCTGACTCGAGTAAGAAAGACTCACAAAGAAGCTATAACTTGCATCTCTCTGCTAGCTAAGAATGTTGAACACTTCTTTAAGTAGTTATTGTCAATTTACATTTCTTTGTTTAAGAACTATTTGGTTCAGAACTTCATTCATTCATTCCTTCATTGTTGTTTATGTGTATGCCATGTGTGCAGGTACCAAAGTGTTGGATCCTCTAGAGCTAGAATTAGAGGTGGTTGTAAGCCTCCTGATGTAGGTGCTGGGAACTGAACTCTGGTCCTCTGCAAGAGCAGGAAGACCTCTTAACCTCTTCCTGTCTCTCTATCATCTCTCCATCATCTTTCCATCCCTCCATCATCTCTCCATCTCTCCATCATCTCTCCATCTCTCCACCTCAGTAGTTCATTTGTTGATTGGATGATTTGATATGTGGTAGCATAAAATTCACAGTTCTTTAATCTGCTAGCTGATGTGTAGTAGGTAAATACATTTTCCCATTGTGTAAATCTTGTCCCCACTCTTGTGATTCTTTTGCTATAGAGAAAGAAGCATTTTAATTGCATGTAATTTGTCAAGTCTTGGAGTTGTCTCCTGTACTGTGGGAGTCCTGTTCAGAAAATCCTTGTCTCTGCCTCTGTCTTGACGTGTCTTCGTCTCAGATTTTCAAAAGTCAAGCATTACACTGTGGTCTTTGATTCATTTTTAAGGTGTTTTTGTTAAAGGGGCTGTCTTCCCCCCCAACCAGTATGTGTTTTTGGAAGTTTTATCAAAATTAGGTATATGTACCTGTGTGTGCACTGCTGGGTCCTCCCCTTACACCATTGGTCTATGGGCCTTGTTACAGTGGCTCAGAACTAAGGCTGAGGATCCAGGACTGTCATTCAACCAGCACTGCTAAGAATTCCTTGGGCTAGGGCTGAAGAGAAGACCCTGGATGTTAAGAGCACTGACTGCTCTTGCAGAGGTCCTGGTACAATTCCCAGCAACTACATGGTCGCTCAAAACCATCTGTAATGGGATCCGATGCCATCTTCTGGTGTGTATGACACCAAATAAATAAAATAAATAAATGAATAAATTGTTTTTTTTAAAGTGTGTACCACCATGCCTTGGCCAAAGCTTTTCTGTAGCTGCTTGTATTCTAATGCTAATTGTGTCCCCCAAAACTACAGAGAGGGTCTACATGTAGCTCTGGGATCCTCCCCAGTTAATTCTGGTTGGTAAAGATGCCAGCAGCCAATAGCTGGGGAGAAAAGAAAGAGGCTGGGTTTTAGGTTTTCTTTGGTTTGGGACATCAAGAAGAAGACAGGCAGGAGGAGAGAAGCTATGCCAGAGAAGAGTACAGGGCAGAGCAGCAGAGCCACCATGTAAAGGGACCAAGAAAATGTGGCCAAGGGATGCTCAGCTGGGTCTAGAGCAGCCATGATCGAACACAGAAAATAGCAAGTAGTAACTCGGAATTATTGGCAGAGTAGATTCTAACAACATGGAGGTTAGGCAGTTGCCCAGCTATTGTGCTGCTTAAGGCATATTAAGATATAAAGTCTCTATGTGTGTCTTTCATTCAGAGACATAAACCATTGAGGCGGGCAGCAACCCTGAACCAGGATTTAATAAATTATTAATACTACTCTTCCCATGCCCACTGTGCCTCGAGATCCAGATCAAAATCCTCTGTCATCCAGTCTCAAGATCTGGATCACAGTTATGCCCTCTGTTTCTGGATTGTAGTTCATTCCAGATTAAAAGTCCAAATGAAAACAATCCAGGTAATAACACCTAACATGACATAACTGTTCCTTGTTCACCTGCAAACACAAATGATAACTAAGCGTAGCTGGGCGGGGTCTTGCCCTGGGATCACCTCTCCCTTCATCTGGTTGTCTCCTTGAACACAGGACTCAGTTCTAGTTCCTTCCTGGTGCATCTTCATTACTTGAACTATGCATTTTGTATCTTTCATTCCTCAGCTTGCCCCTTTTCATTAAGATGCTCTTGTGAACTTTAGTAACCACCAAACAGAATTTATAGCAGGCTGTTTCTGAGACTTCCTTTGTCAAAGCCATTATTTTAAATCTCTTCACCTTAGCCTCAGGCAGACTCTTCAAACATTGTCAAAAAAAAAAGCCACATTCTTCACCAAAATATTTCAAAAGCAGTTTCTAGGCCACATACTAACCTTCTTTTCCATTACAATCTATGAGGCCAGGTCTGCACAGTTAGGATCGTCCTCAGCACCAATGTCTTCCATGTTTCTACTAGGACAGTCCATCAAACCCCACTTAGAGCAGTCCATTGCTTCCCAAACCCAAAGTCCCCAAATCCAGATTCCTCCAACCAAAAACATGGTCAGGTCTGTCACAGCAATAGCCTAGTCCCTCCTACCAACTTCTGTCTTAGGTGGGGTTTTACTGCTATAAAGAGACACCATGACCAAGAACTCTTATAAAGGACAGCATTTAATTGGGTCTCCTTTACAGGTTCTGAGGTTCAGTCAGTTATCATCAAGGCAGGAAGCATGGCAGCATCCAGCAGGCATGGCCCTGGAGGAGCTGAGAGTTCTACATCTTCATCCAAAGAAAGCCAGAGGCAACTGTTTTAAGGCAGCTAGGAGGAGAGTCTCAAAGCCACCACCACAGTGGCACACTTCCTCCAACAAGACCACACCCACTCCAATGAGGCCACACCCCCGAATAGTGCCCTGGGCTGAGCATAGTCAAACTATATAAGGTCTCACTAAATTGCCCAGGCTGGCTTGAACTTATGATACTCCTGCCTCAGCTGCACCACCACCTGTGGTCCTGTTAGGGTTATGACCCAAACCATTTGGCAGTTTCTCTGCCATAAGATGAGCCCATGCAGGCCCTGGCCAACTTTTGTCCTAAGCTATTGGAACTTGAGTCCTGCCTTCAGACTTACATTAGCCCTTAAAAGGGATAAGGGAGTGTTTTTATTTTATGCCTATGGGTATCTTGCCTGAATGTCTATGCACACGCACTGCCTGTGGCAGCCAAAAGAGGGTCTCAGGTTCCTTAGAACTAGAGTTGCAGAGAGCTGTCAGCCACCATGTGGACTCGGGGACTAGAACCCCCATCCTCTGCAAGACAAACAGGTGCTCTTAGTCACTGAGCATCTCCCTCACCTGACTTCGGTCTTGCTGCACACTGCTTTGCTCACCTCAAACGAAGCTAGATCTTGTGCCAAGCCCAGCTCATCACAACCCAACCCATTTCTCAGACAGATATTCAAGCTCTGCCAAGAAGTCAAGTTTATTTTGAATGCCTTCCCTATAGTTGCAAGGGCAGCTAATGTAAATAGAATTCCATGCTTGTCCCAAAGAGACCCCAGTGTGGGGAAACAGCCCCCAACTCATCAGTACATTGTGCATAGCCTGTGAGGGGGCCTCCCTGAGCCTGAGGACATTCCAAGGTAGCCATTCAATGTGGAAGAAGCTGACTATGCAAGCGCCTGGAGGGGTGGGGTCACACCTATGGCTGACACTTTCTGTCTATCCAGCTATGCCATTTCAGTTAAGCTCTGTACAAGGGGTTGAGTAATGACATACGCATTCATTAACAGCCTGGTGGGTATGGAGTGCTTGCTTCAACCTGGGGTGCAATCCTGGCTCAGGCTCTCCAGCATGAAGGGATGTTAGAGACAACTTCTAGAAAACACCATTATATAGGTGGGTTCTGATATAAATGGGGATAGGAAATAATATTGATTGGTTATCCAAAGGAGTAGGGACAACAGGTATGGACAGGAGAACAGGTCAATTCCTCTTGAACCAAGGGCACAGAAACCAGAACAGCTGTAGGAAATAGAGGTAGGAAGAATCGGGAGTGCTGGATTACTGATGTAACTAGGAAGGCCATGACAGACAGGACTCTGGCTAGGTAGACTGAGTCCTAGGAAGGGCACACTCTAAGGAATGGACAGGCTGGCCTGCCAAAGAATAAATAGATGGACCAAGACTACAAAAGGCACTTGAAGTGGAATGTGCCATCCGCAACATGGTTTTCACATCGTGGGTCCATAGAAAATAGTTACAGGGCGAGGGGCACCAGTGGCCAGCACCAGGCCCACAGTAACCAACATCAGTAAGGCTTCTTCTGCAGATCTGCTATGGTGGGGACTGGCGACAGCATGGACAGTGCCCACAAATCTGGATACCGGGAGTGGCTCAACGAGGTTCAAAACAGCTCCATCGGCCTGCAAGGCTCTGGCGTAGGAATGGACTATCCTCATAGAGTGGAGAGTGGATGGGGCCTTGTGGGGTATGAATGGTGGTGGATGAAGCTGAAGAGAGTGGGGCTGCACTTTTGGACCTGCGCCCGGGCAAGCAGCGCCACCTGTTGGACAGATACTTGCGCTGCCGTGGAAACCATTGACTCTGGGTCACCCTGCAGCTAGCTGTCCTAGGTCTGTATAAAGGAGCAACTCAGTGGGTGTGGGAGAGGAACCTGGGGCCCGCCCTCACCCACTGGGTCCTGTTCACTGCTCTTCAGAACGCTCCACCTCTCCAGCACTCTACCCCATGTTAGATCTGGCGCTCACCCCGGAACAGAGAGTCCAACAGGTCCTGACTGACTCCTTTGGGGCTAGTATGATAGACCAGGAAACCTGTACCAAAGGAAACCAGTGAGCTCTGCACAGCCCTAGAAAACACTGGCCCAGCTCTCAGAGCCCTAAGTGGGTAAGGTGGCCTCACCTATCAGCACAGTGGCTGCCCTGCGCAAGGTGTCCTGTGGGCTCCGCAGGTAGCCCTGGGTCTGACTCAGGAAATGTTGCACGTGACTTGGATACCGCTGAACCTAGGAACACAAATGCTGGTGACAGGACGAAAGTTTCAGTCCTTCATGGACAAGGGACTGGAGCAGGTAACATGAACAAAGGCTATGGCCTGGCCTCACAGGAACATGGTGGTCATGATTAGCTCAGGTAGAGGCTCTGTTTTGAAGGAGAGTGGACTACAGACTCCTATGACAGGTGAGCAGCTGATTAGATCCTGGTGCGTTCTCTACTAACCAGGTGGTGGCAGACAGTTAAATTAAATAAACAAGTGAATAGATAAATAAACGTGTGTGGCTATTGCCCACACCCCAGGAAAAAACACTCCAAAATAATTAGGATTTTCTCACTATTTCTTTGTCCCTTAGACATTGGCAACCACTAACAGATTGGCTTGTTCTGGGGATTTTACACAGAATAACTTGCACAGTAATGGGCTGGGTGTTTGTTTGTTTGGTTGGTTTGGTTTGGTTTAGCTTTGGTCGGGCTTCTTCTGCTTGTGGCTGTGTTTTCAGGGTTCATCCACATTCTGCAGTGCATCTTAGAAGTGTATTCATGCCTCACAGTTGCTGTGCAAGCACCCTACTGTGGGTGGTGACAGAGCTTAGTTATAGGGCGCTTTTTTCCCTGCTGTGTGCAGGGCCCAGAACTGGGCAAAATACTGTACAGATTTGCTATTTTTTAAAATCTATGTATGAGTTGATGGACATTCAACTTACTTAAGGGTTATCTGCTTGACTCTTTAGAATGTTACCATGGAGACCTGGAGAAATGGTTCAGGGGTTAAGAGCACTTGCTGCTCTCACAGAGGACCAGGACTCAGTTCCTGGCACCCACATATGGTGCCCATGCATACATGCAGACAAAACACTCACACACATAAAATAAAACTTTTTTAAATCTCAAGAAAACCTTTAAGTACTACCATAAACACTGGTGTACACATATCCGTTTGATCTCCTGTTTGCTTTTTAGGCAACACTTCACCATTGATAGCCATCACCCCAGGATGACCTCTTGCTTTGGATATGCACCTAAGAGTCCAATTGCTAGGTCACCTGGTAACTCTACTTTCACCCGTTGGAAAAATTGCCTTTGTATTCTAGAACAGCTCTACTGTTTCCAGTTTCCTGTCTGCAAGGACCTCGGGTTTGTTTTCCTACAGTCTTACTACTATTTACTTAGGATGACAGCCAGCCAGCCAGCCAAGAAGCCTTTAATGCTATCTGGTTTTCATTTGCATTTTCCTGATAATTAATCCTGTGATTGCTGGCAACTGGCACAGTTGCATACCTCTAGAGAAATCCATTCAGATCTTTTACTATGGCCCAGGTGTTTAAGCAAGAATTAGCATTTTGAAGTTATAAGAAGCTGGACCAAAGGAAACCGAAGCTCCATGATACCAAGATTTCAGGGACTTCCCGAAGCCCAGGCAGGCTCTGCGAAGGAAGAAGGAGGAGGCTAGAGCAGGCCACAACAAGCTGTTCTGGGAAGGAGGGCTCCTTGATGAGCCTCACCCTGCTGTTCTGGGAAGGAGGGCTCCTTGATGGGCCTCACCCTGCTGTTCCAAGAAGGCTCTTTGAAGGTTGGCACACCAGATGGCAGCTCACAGTTTCACTTTTGTGTCCTGACACCTAGAGAACCTCTGTTACTGGTGGCTCCCTTTGCTCTTCGGTTGAACAGACAAGAGAGCCCTCCCTGGCACCCCAGCAGGTCCTTGCTTTGCTTGGTGAGCCCTAATACCTCTGTAGAGGTGAAGATCAAGGTGAGCCACCCTGCTACTCAGCCTCTCCCAGAGCCCAGACAGGCCTACTCTGGTGTGGTCTCTACTCTGTGTCCTAGATGCCTGCTTGTTGAGTTGGGGATTCAGCCTTCCAGAAGCCCCACTATACCAGACAGGTTGAAGAGACCCTAGCAGCTAGGGCCTAGCCTCTATGGAGGCCACCCACTAGGGATACAGTGGGACCAGCCTGGTTGGGGCTTGAAGCTGGCAGGGGAAGGATGCAGGAGAAGGGGAAGGATGGAGACAGGGGACTCTAGGCTTCGGGGCTAAATGCTGATTCCCTGGCCCACAAGTTCCTCCCTGATCCCCAAGGGCCTCTTGCCTCACTCTCCACCATTAGCCCAGAGACCCGGTGTCCTAGGGGTATAACTGTTGCTCCACACTGCACAGGATATCTGCCTCAGGTCTGTTTTAGCCTCTGACCCATGAAGGTTCAAGAGGTCAGGTAACTCAGCTGTATATTAGAGCCCTGGAGGAAACCACCAAATTCTGGAATCACCAAACCGTGGCTTTACTGTGGACTCCTGTGCCAAGTTCCTTAGAAGTGAGGGCTTGTGTTCTTTCCCCAGCCTTGGGCCTCAGCCAGGGAACACAACAGGGTATGTTAGACTTCAGCAGGTGGCCAAGGGTGACAGACAGTAATTAATGGTGTGGATAGTGCAGGACCTGCTGTTACAGGCTACCACCTCCACCTCCTCAGTCAAGTGCCAGAGACCCCAGGGAGAGACAAGTAAGTGAGCCACAAAGTGAACACTGTCGTCTATGTTGTGTTGGTCAGACAGGATGTGCCAGGACTAACAAGGCAAGGCTACTCTGAAGGGGTGGGGTTCCTGAGTGCTGGAGGCAACTAAGTATGAACCTCTGCCATCTACCCCCAGGATCATGCCATCAGCCTTTGAGAGAGCGGTCAAGAGTGTGATCCAGGAGGTGGACGACACAAGAGAGCTCATCCCAGTGGACTGCCTTCAGAATTCGACCAGCTTCAGGCTCTACTGCCTCCTGAGCAGGAGACTCTCAAGCTCACCGTTCTGGAAACCCCGTTATACATGTGTCAACCTGTCAATCAAGGACATCCTGGAACCCAGTGCTCCAGAACCAGGTATCTCCTTTACTCTCTCCCCTCTTCCCCATCCTGAGCCCCCAGATTGAATAGAAGAAGGGAGTGTGCAAAGCCCAGCCTGCCATCTTCCTGGGCACGTTCAGCTCTACTCCTCTGGCCCTATTTCCAGAGTGGGGAGTTCTTTAAAGGCCCCATTGTTACAGAGGAAAGACAAGGCAGTGGCTACTGGAATAGGACTGTAGAGCTGCTCTCGTTTTAGAGCCTCAGCAGATTGACCGGTTCCAAGTCTCTGATGTCTTCAATGAGGACATTCAGGGCAGTGTGGCATTGTCAGGCATGGCAGAAGGGAGAATTTCTGGTGGGGCTGCAGTGTCTGGCAGTTCCGGTGCCTCCATGAGTGTGTGCTTACTGCGTGTGAGTATGCTGACCTGGATGAGCATGCAGTCGAAAAGGTGAGTCCTGGAAGGGATGATGGCTCTCTTACCTTGACAGCCATGCATTTGGGAAGGTTGCTGGGTTCTGGGCATCAGAAGGGTTCTGAGGCAGCATCTCTCAGCACCAAACAAGGGAAGCCCAAGAGGAAGGGAGCAGTATAAACAATGTCAGGTTGGAGGGATATTAAACCTTGGTTGCCAGGACTGTATCCTGAAGATCAGGATATAAAGGAAGGGCCCAAGTCCCTTGGAATCAGGCTGAGCTCCTGGTTGCTATGGAAATGGGGTGAAGTGGACCTGGAACATTTATGAGTCATACCTAATGGAGTCCATCCGAAGGCACTTCTCCATGTTTAAACTTGTCATTACACTCACAAGCACCTAGACACTGTGGGGAACACCCTGGAAGGGTTCCCAAGCCTGATATCCATAGATTCCTGGATTCCCTAGCCTTTCTCTCTCCTGTCAGCAGGATGGGAGGGAGGGAGGCTAGTCTATAGTGGGCAAGCCTTGGCAATCTTTCTGTAGGCACCTGCAAAAGCCTGAGAATCAAATCTTGCAACAGCTTCGGAGCCGTGGGGATGACATGTTTGTCATCTCCGCAGTGCTGCAGACAGAGGAGGAGGTGCAGATCACCCAGACCCACAGCCGGGAGGGCTCAGGCCAGTTAACACTGCCTGGAGCCTCATGCTCGCAGGTATGTTATGCTACCCTAACACCAGCCTAGTTCTACTTGGGCACAAAGCAGGAATCTTAGAAGCCAGGGGCAACATCCCAGACAGTGGTAGAAGACTCCTCTAAGACCCCTTCAGAAGTCAGCCATAGCTGCACTTGCCCAGTTAGCTGGAACTGCTAAAGGCTGGATCGGCCATTACCAATGACAAGCCTGTCACCAACACTCCACTCATAGCTATTTACTCTATACCCCTGAGCCCATCTCCATCCTTCAGGGTGAAGGCAAGGGCCAACAAAACCAAAAGAAGATGGTGACCATTCCTGCAGGCAGCATCCTTGCATTCCAAGCAACCCAACTGTTCATTGGCCATTCATGGGGTGAGTTGCAAGGGACTGTCTCTAGAGTCCAGACTAAGTGACAAAGAAGCACTTGTAGCTAGCCAGAGCATGATGTGGGTATCTGGCTGCATGATCTTACCAGACAGGATGGTGAAGTGTGACAGGACCTGAGATGTGGGTCGTAGGGGCAGGGTCTCATGAGGTCCCAGGAGCCCTGGGGATAAGGGATTGATGATCTGCTTGCTTCTGCCTGCTATCAGGTATCTCTCTCATTTCTGATGAGGATTGTAGGACCTTTGAGCCCTCCTCAGGTAAGGCCCCAGACCCTCTGGCCCTGCATACCCCTTAGCATTGAGGTGTTCTGTGCTCAGGGCATGAGGTGGGCACACGCCACACATAGACATGTATACACAATGGGTAAGGCTCAACTCAGGTGATGTTGCTGAGTCTGCTTAGGGCCCATCTGCCCTGAGCTGCCATTCGTAGGAGGGATGGATCTGGGAAGGTTCAGGGAAAAGTCTCTGCCCTCTTTCACACAAGACAGTGGTCCCTGGGTCACTAAACAAAACAGCTCTTCCCCTTCAACCATCCAGATTTGTGCCTAGGCTACAGAAAAGAAGTGGACGAGAAGCGCCATTGCTTTAATCTGCGGGCTGCACTAAAGTTGATTGGTGAGCAGCCCAAATTCATGTTGGTTCAGTAACCACTTCACCACCCTGGAACTCCACGGCCTCTGCATCTGCTCCCTGGACCTACCCCTCCTAACTAATGTTCCCCAAGACCTCATGGGCATCAGGTGGTACTGCCCTCTCTGTTCCTCCAGATGAAATCTCTGAGGAAGAAGAATTCAGGAAAGACTTCAAAGGGCTGGATGCAGAGGTAGAGGCTGGCTCCTCAGAACTGATGAGCTTAGAAATGGAGTTGAGAGAAGACCTACTAGAGTATATCGGGGAGATTTTACAGGACCAGCCCAGCCTGGAAGCCTTAGAGGCCACAGTGAGTGAGAGTGTTGGTGGGGGACAGAGTCTGGCCAAACCCACTCAGCCTCACTTACTCCATCCCTACCTCAGCTAGGGCAGGGCCTGTACAGTGGCAGGCAGGTGGAGCCTATGGACGACGGTCCAGCAGGCTACATCCTTAACATGGCGCTGCTCTATTCTGGAAAGCTGGTGCTGAATATCGCAGCCCCTATCTTCTACCTGTTGGGAGCACTGAATGGTGAGCAGCCCAAGGAGGCATTGGTAGGGAACAGGGAGGGAGGACTAGGTTCTATATTGGGCATTCTGGAACCCTCTCTCAGCCCAGATCTCTCCCCAGTGCTGACTGAAACTCAGCGGCAGCTGTTGGCTAAGGCTCTGGAGACAATGGAACTGTCAAAGCAGCTGGAGTTGGTGAGAGGACCTGGCCTTGAGGGTGCAATGGGGCCCTGGGGACATTGAGGTTGACTCGGAAGATGCTGCTTCCCTCAGGCTCAAACTACAGGTGGCATCTATAACCTCTTACCCTCCTCTTTTGGTAGGTGAAGCATGTCTTGGAAAAGAGCAGCCCATGGCAGAAGCAGATTTCTGTGTCCCTGCCCTCCATGCTCCTTGGGGACAGCTGGAATGAGGAGGCTCCCACCTGGGTCTTGCTAGAAGAATGTGGCCTAAGGCTGCAGGTGGAACCCCCCCAGGTGCACTGGGAACCGACCTCTCAGGGCCCCACATGTGCCCTCTATGCCTCCCTGGCCATATTGTCAAGTCTAGGCCAGAAACCTCATTAGCCTGCAGGCCTCCCTTCCAGCAACATCTCCATGTCCTATCTTCCAGCCAGGGCACAATCTTACCAAGCCCAGCCTCTTGGAAAGACAAGTACCCAACTCAGTCACAGGGTTAGAATGCAACGAGACCCAGGAGTTGGGAAAAGTCAATAAATGTACAAACAGAAGCATAGTGCTGCGTTTTTGAGGTATACTGGATCATCAGTAGGATGGGGAAGGGTGGGGTTTGCACACACAGAATCAAGGTGGATATGATGGCTGTCACCTCACACCTGTGACCTACAGACAGGAGATTCTGGGAATCAACAAGTCTCATGACAAGGGGGAGTTCCTGGGCTCTGTGTCCAGGGAGAAGATTTTTCTAAGTGATGTGGCCAAAGGGTTAGGATCACCTCAGGGGGCTAGCAAAGCTAGAAGTGTTTGATATTTGGTGGGGACCACACCACCTCCATAGTGCAGCTCAGCCTTAGCTTGCTGAGAGGTGGAAGTAGCAACTACCTCTTCCTGATAGGTGCTTTCTATCTCAGTGATGCAAACAAAGGCCAGATTAGACCAGATTAAAGGTAGATAAAGGCAGGTTTGTTAGGAGGCAGCTCTCAGGTGGATTCACCAATGTCACAGGTGGAGGTCCAGGAAGGTAAACATCCAGGTAAAAGCAAGAAGCTTTTATGGTTCTAGGATGTGGAGTGATGACGTGTGATCTAGGAGGTTGGCCTGTGTCCATCCATGGTCCAAAACTGAGCCCCTGGTCGGAAACTCTGAGATGAGAAGTGACAGGTTACCCCAGAGTTTTCTCTGAGCAGGCAGAGTTGGGGGAAGGAGAAGCAGATGGGGTTTCCTAGCTAGTTCCGGAGATGAGCAGGGGTTCCAGCCTAACATTACAACCTTTTAGGTCCAGGGGCTCCCATTCAGATCTGGCTACTTCCTGCTGAAGAGGAATGGCATGAGGTGGGAGGGTGAGGAGTGGCTGAGTTTGGGCTTGGGAGGTATGGGTGCAGAAGCAGTTGGTTGACTGTCATCCCGAAGTCTTCAAGAATCCTATTTGTGGAAGCAGAGGAGAAGGCATGGGGCTAGAAGACAAATAGATTAGTATCTTCAGCCCTATGAATGGGCTAGCCTTGTGTGAAGAGCAAAAGTTGACAGAAAGAGTGGAATGCAAATGTTCCTGGTTGTATGGGCGGAGTTCTTTTTTCTTTTTTTTAAGATTTATTTATTTATGTGTGTGAGTACACTGTCAATGTCTTCAGACACGCCAGAAGAGGGCATCACATCTCATTACAAATGGCTTTCAACCACCATGTAGTTTCTGGATGTTGAACTCAGGACCTCTGGAAGAGCAGACAGTGCTCTTAACCTCTGAGCCACCTCTCCAGCCCGAGGGTGGAGTTCTTTAGACAATTTGTGGAGTGACTCAATCTGGGTCACCATCAGGCTTGTTGTTTTTCCTGGGGAACATGCAGGTCTCACCTTATCAGTTATGAGGAGGTTAAGATCCTCGAGTTTTGTAGGGCGTGGAAGTTTGTATGTTTACAAAAAGAAGTAATGTTTAGATTCATTAGCATTATCATTTGTCCTGGCTGGCTTTGTGCGTCAACCTGACACAAGCTGGAGTTATCACAGAGAAAGGAGCCTCCCTTGAGGAAATGCCTCCTTGAAATCCAGCTGTAAGGCAGTTTCTCAGTTAGTGACCAAGTGGGGAGGGCCCATTGTGGGTGGTGCCATCCCTGGGCTGCTAAGAAAGCAAGCTGAGCAAACCGGTAAGAAGCATCCCTGCATGGCTTCTGCATCAGCTCCTACCTCCAAGTTCCTGCACTGTGTTGTGTTTCTATCCTGACTTCCTTTGGTGACCAACAGCAATGTGGAAGTGTAAGCTGAATAAACCTTTTCCTCCCCAACTTGCTTCTTGGTCAGGATTCTTGTATATGAATAGAAACCCTGACTAAGATATCATTGTTTGTAATCTATACTGAAACTCACATTGTAGAAAAGACAGTAGACTCATACCTTTGTGACATAGTAGAGGCTTGGAATATGATTTTGGGTTAAAAGCATGAAGAATCTTTAAGGTGAGCTCAGGGAAGACAAACCTTCTGTGAGACAGAAGGGGTAAGAGCTCCCTTCATCATAATTTGTAGTATGACTGGAGATTGTGAAAGAGGGACTTCTTCCCTCTCTCCAGAAGGCTGGATGCATATAGATTAGATGTACCTTTTTAATGAGAAACACTTTTAAGTCTATATTTAGAAACCAATCATGGGAAATTTAAAATCTTGAGCCTGTGACTATAATAGTGGATCATACACTGGAAGGTTTATCAGAGTTACACTAACAGTAGATCAGAACTCTATTGGTTAATAGTAAAACTTTGAACTTTTGGAGCTTAATACAGCAGTGACATAGTGAGGGATCAGAGTCAGAAGCATTTCTCCCGTACACCTTAAATCATTTTTTGTGTCACCTGTGTGTCTCACACCCTCAATCTTCACACTGTACATCAACCAATCTCAAAACACCTTCCTAGACCCTCGAACACTTTCTTAGATCCTTAGACACTTTCTTAGAAGCTTTAGTGTCGTCAGACCTTACATAAACTTAAATCTTTATGTTTTTCTACCCAGTTGTTTGACATGAGACATAGGTGGTTGATCATTGAGAGCTGTGATTGTAAAGTCAGTTTCTTTAGATAAAGGAATAGTAAAAACTTCCATAGAAATCTTTTCTTTTAAAGTCTGGCAATAAGGTAAAATGTGTCCAGACCCAGCGGTGGCAGCTTTAGGAGAGTGAGCATCGAGGCCTGATCTTTACACAGGAAGAGGACTGAGAAGACAGCTGAGGCCTTGGTTTCTGTTGTTGAACTGACCCTCAAACCCATGAGACCTAAGAAGGATAAATCTTACCTGAGTAAGCAGGAAGTGAAGTAAAGAACAATCAGCTTCTGAGTCTATTAAAAATGACACAGACTTACCAGCTACATGGACAGGATTCCTCCAGAATTCCTCTGTGGTCACTGGGGCATCTATTTTTGGCCTTCAGGCCCAGAAAATCTTACAGACTTTCCTGTGGAGCAGGAACTTAGAGAAACTGATCTACCTTGTCTAGGGAAGTTAGTCAACCTCCCAGTGACTTGCCCATCCACAACTTGGACAGTGTGTCATCAGCAGTAGAGACCAGGGCAATTTACAGCCCAGTGGCCTGCTTTGTCGTAGTTGAAACCAACTCCAGATGAAGCTTCTGTGCCCATTTCTTTTGGAGGAGATCATGGGTGCTGTCAGAACAAGGTGTGTCTCTTAGGAAGCACTCTTTTATTAAACATTTTAAATGCCGAACTCTGAAGATCTCTGAAGTGTCTGAGGACTACCTGTCTATCTAACGTGTACCCAAATAGACAGACACTGTTTGTTTTTAGTTACTTACTCTTTGTTTAACTTTGAAAACATGTATAGGAGGCTAAATAAAGTTTGTTTTGATAATTAACTTGATTTTGTAATTAACTTGTTTTAGTAATTGATCATGACTATAAGTATAGTTATCAACGTATTAAAGAATATGATTATTTATGAGGTAATTAATTGATGTGTAACTTGTGTACTTTCATTATTTTTAATAGTTTGTAAAATTAGTTTTAAGCTGGAGGCAGTGTCAGGACAGGAAAGGGTTAATAAGTTGGGAAAAATGGCAAGGGTCTTGGCTAAGGGAACTGTTATCACAAGGTCATGAATTATTTTGTAGTTTATTTGGTTTTCAGCAGTGTAGAATTTAGCTGTAGAAAGGGAGTCAGAGAGGCATGTTGGTCTTTTTGAGCCAGGTCAGTGAGCAGACTGTGGGACCGTTGGAGTGGTGCAGCTGGAACAAGTTTTGGGACCCATGTCGGCAAAGGGGGGAAGGTTTCTGGAAGGAATAGGATATCCTTTCATGGGCCTGAGGAAGACCGTTAGCCCAGACTTTTTTCCGAGTGAAAGGGGGAGTTCTCTCTGTGCAGGTGAGATTTGAAAGACAGCAGAAGGGGTTTCCTAGCTTGTGCAGGGATGAGCAGGAGTTCCAGCCTAACACTTCCAAGTACGCCAGAGATAATGCAGCTTTCAGGACTCACTAGCCAGGACTCACTAGCCAGGGACTAAACACTCCACTATGGCTGGAGCGTTAAACTATTGTCGCAGGCACTGTTCTATTGCTGTGAGGTGACTCCATGACCAAGGCAACTCTTGTAAACAGTTAATTGAATCTGGCTTACACTTTTAGAAGTTTAGTCTACTATTATCATGGTAATGTAAGGGTTCATCTGTGATTTGCCAAAGAATGATACCCCAGACTCAAATAGTATGTAAAAAGCATTTTATTCTGCAGAAGTCCAGCATGCCAGGGTCTCCCATTACCAAGATAGACAGATAATCAAGTGAGCTCACAGATTTTAAAGCACATTAGAATTCTGGGATAGGTGATCTTTATCTTATTCTAACTCTAGGCATCCATTATTTTTGTGTGAAGGCTGGAGCCTGCTTTTTCTTTATCTCTCTTTTTTTTAATTATTATTAATTGACTTGCTTGGGCTTGCCTGAACTAGCCCAGTAATTAGGCCTAGTCTTCTTAACTACCAATTTGAAGAACCTCATGGAATTGTTGGACCCTAAGATCCAAACCGGGAAGACGCGCTCCCACAGAAACACTTACAGACAGGCGATTTGATGCAAAAGCAAGAGATTTATTGATCCAATGCTCTGGGGCTCACACACACACACACAGGCTAGAGGAACTCCGAGCTAAAGCTTAGAGCAGTTTTTACATGGTTTTCACGGGGTTTCCAAGGGCAATCTTACAGTCACCTCTTAGACAATGTTAACCACAAAGGCTGACCTCAAGTGGCCGCTCTCATACTCTCAATTTCATGGCAACTAATATTTGCACATTATCTTATGACAATGAATGTTAGCTAAGTCTATCTTATCATAGCTCCTGTTTACCCAGGTTTACTGCACTAAAGGCCCAGCTTCCTGATAACCTTTTAATCCTCTTATCTTGGGCCCTTCCTGAAAAGTGTCTAAGTCTTTGGAATGTGCTTCTCCTGGAGCATGTCTCTGGAGAAGTTAATTTTTAAGTTTAGGCTGGGACCTGTGATTCCTTCAGAATCAGCCTAGCCTTCTCATTAGGGAGCATGGTGGTATGCAGGCAGACATGGCTCTGGAGGAGCTGAGAGTTCTACATTTTGATCTCCAGGCAGAAGAGAGAGACTGTGTGCCACACTGGGCATAGCATGAGCATAGGACAACTATGAGGTGAGCCTGCTGCCACAATGTCATACTTCCTCCAATAAGGCCACACCTCCTAATAGTGAGTCTCCCAATGGTCAAGCATCCAAATATATAAGACTTGGGGCCATTCTTATTCAAACCACCATATTTAAAATTATCATCATGACAGGGAGCATGGTCAGCAGACCTGGTGCTGAAGACATAGTTAAGAGCTCCATCCTGGTCCACACGCTGGGGTTGGGGTGGAGAAGGATAGTGGGCCTGGCTTTGGCTTTTGAATCCTCAAATTTCACCCTCAAGGACACACTTCCTCCAACAAAGCCATAACCAACTCCAACAAGGCTACATCTCCCACTTCTTTGAAGTAGTGCCACTTCCTGGTGACAAAGCAGTCAAATATATGTACCTGAGGCCCATTCTTACTCAAACTACCACACCAGAACTAACAGTGGAAAAGATATTACTTAAAGATTTTGTCTCAGAGCGGATAAATAAATAACCTTCTTGCACGTATGTGAGAAAATATGTACTTATCTTTCTGAGTCTGACTTATCTCACTTAACAAAATGCTGTCCAATGGCATATGCCCAGCAAGTGCTGTGAGCTCATTGTTCTGTGTGACTGAGGAATATTCCATTGTGTATATGTGCCACATTTTCTCTGTTCATCGGTTGCTGGTCACATGGCAGCTTCTACTCTCAGGGTGTTGTGAACAGTGCAGCTATACACATGGATGCACAAGTGTCTGCGTGTGGCGTGACTTAGTGTGTCAGTGTCACCCCAAGACTGGGTTAGTGGAATTGTATGATCGCTTTGTTCTCAGTGTCTTTCTTTATAAGATTTAGTTTTATTTTATGTGTATTGGTGTTTTGCCTGTGTTTGTCTCTGTGAGGGTGTTGGATCCCTCTGTTACTAGAACTTCAGACCGTTGTGAGTTTCCATGTGGGTGCTAAACATAGGTTCTCTGGAAGAGCAGCCAGTGCTCTTAACTACTGAGCCACCTCTCCAATCCAGGTGAAAGACCCCCAAAGGGAGCCCCTCACTCGAATCCGGATCAGCATGCACCCAAGGACACATGAGAGACCTTCTTGATGCAATAGCAAAAGGTAGTTTAATGGCAAGGGCCCCTGGGTCGAAATGTATCCCACACAGGAGATAAAAGATTTGACCACAACCCCAGGAAGTTTGGGATATTTATAGATAGAGGTTGGGGAGAGCAAGAAAATTTGGTGTGGTTACACATGATTGGATATTTCAAACATCAGCAATTTGCGTAAGCAATCATTTGAGCTGGCAAGATGACTAGTTATTTTTTGACCATGAAACCTCAAACCTCCCAGAAGGGGAGGTAGAAAAGTAAACACCAGATAGCCCATTACTCACTTGGGCTTGTTTGGACTTGTCTGGGCAAGTCTTTGCATGACTTTTCATTTCTTGGTCACCCTGCCCCTGAAGGGACTTAATATTTTTATTATGGCTATATTTACCAAGTTGTTAGCAGTCTTTGTTGACCATGAATTTTTGTTATGTGTTTCAAACTTCTTTCAAGTTTTTATTCTCACACAGGTGTATCATTATCTTGCTTGTTTGCTTGCTTGCATGCCTGCCTTCTTTCCTCCTTTACTTCTTTCTTTCTTCCCTTCTTCCCTTCTTTCTTTCTTCCTTTCTTTCTTTCTCTCTTTCTTTCTTTCTCTCTTTCTTTCTTTGTATGCATGCTTTGGAGTGCATGTTTGTTTGCTTCTTTGTTTTTTGAGACAGAGTTTCTTTGTGAAACAGCCCTGGCTGTCCTGGAACTCACTTTGTAGATCAGTCTGACTTGGAACTCACAGAGATCCCCCTGCCTCTCCCTCCCCAGAGCTGAGGTTAAAGGTGTGCACCTTCACATCTGGCTGTCATTTGTTTTCTTGGTGATGGCCATTCTGACTCGAGTAAGAAAGACTCACAAAGAAGTTTTAACTTGCGTCTCTCTGCTAGCTAAGAATGTTGAACACTTCTTTAAGTACTTATTGTCCATTGACATTTCTTTGTTTAAGAATATTTGGTTCAGAACTTCATTCATTGATTGATTGTTGTTTATGTGTATGCCATGTGTGCAGGTACCAAAGTGTTAGATCCTCTGGAGCCAGAGTTATAGGTGGTTGTAAGCCTCCTGATGTAGGTGCTGGGAGCTGAACTCTGGTCCTCTGGAAGAGCAGGAAGAGCTCTTAACCTCTTCCTATCTCCCCATCATCTTTCCCTCTCCATCATCTCTCCATCTCTTCATCTCTCCACCCCAGTAGCTCATTTATTGAATGAGTGATTTGATATTTTGTAGCATAAAATTGACAGCTATTTAATCTGCTAGCTGATGTATAGTAGGTAAATACATTTCCCCATTGTGTAAATTGTGTCTCCACTCTTGTGATTCTTTCTTTTGCTATAGAGAAAGAAGCATTTTAATTGCATGTAACTTGTCGTGTCTTGGGGTTGTTCCCTATTCTGTGGTAGTCCTGTTCAGAAAAATCCTTGTCTCTGCCTCTGTCTTGACATGTCTTCGCCTCAGATTTTCAAAGCTTCAAGCCTTACACTGTGGTCTTTGATTCATTTTTAAGGTGTATTTCTTAAAGGGGCTGTCTTCCCTCCCCCATCCCCAGTATATGTTTTTGAAAGTTTTATCAAAAATGAGGTGCATGTCTCTGTGTGTGCACTGCTGGGTCCTCCCTCTACACTATTGGTCTATGAGTTTTGTTACAGTGGCTCAGAACTAAAGCTGAGGATGCAATCCTGTCATTCACCCAGCACAGCTAAGAATTCCTTGAGCTATAACTGGAGAGAAGGCCCTGGAGGTTAAGTGCATTGAGTGCTCTTCCAGAGATCCTGGTTCAATTCCCAGCAACCACATTTTAGCTCCCACCAGTCTATAATAGAATCTGATGCACTCTTCTGCTGTGTCTGAAGACAGCTACAGTGTTCTCATATAAAATAAATAAATCTAAAAATAAGGAAAGAAAGAAGAAAGAAAGAAAGAAAGAAAGAAAGAAAGAAAGAAAGAAAGAAAGAAAGAAGCAGTCTGAGCAAGCCATGATGAGCAAACCAGTAAGCAGCACCCCTCCATGGCATCTGCATCAGCTCCTGCCTCCAGGTTCCTGTCCTGTTTGAGTTCCAGCCCTGACTTCTCTCAGTGATGAACTGTTACTAGGAAGTGTAATCTGAAATAAACCCATTCCTCCTCAAATTGCTTTGGTCAAGGTGTTTCACCGCAACAACAGTAACCCTAGCTGAAACAATGGCAGAATGATGACTGGCTCTGGGAAACATGATGGAAAAAAAGAATCAGAATAGAGGGAGGGAGGGCAGACTGTTAGAAATAGAGTTAAAAAAAAAAAGAAACTTTTAAGACATTCACCGGAAGTGAAAAGAAAGTGGAGGGGCAGAACAACTGTGTCTCACAGAGAAGCACACCTAGCACAGCATCAGCTGCACATGTCCCTGGCTGAGGCAGGGGACTGAGATGCTTACCAAAAGGCAAGGCAAACCAAATCTTGCCCGACCCCTACACCGCATCCCGGATCCCTGGCTCTGGACAGGGTGACCCAAGAGGAGATAAGGAGTCATCAAGGGAGGAGTGAGTCAAGTGTAGTATCAGGGGAATCCTGCAGCTCTGACTGATTAGCAATCAGGTTACTTCTTAATTTATATAGATTTCTTAGAATAAAGACAGATGATCCAGGAAATACAGATTGTATCATTTCTGTCTCTGGACATGTGTGGAGTTATAGATTAAGTCACAATGAGAGAGTACAAAGAGAACAGATTTTATTTTTATTATCAGCCCTATGACTTCAACTCAAAACAATCTAAAGAATGTCTCAGCCAAAGCAAACACATTTATTATATGACAGCCTGCTTTGGGCTGGCAGCGTTTGCAGTTTTAAAGCACTTCAGACAAACAGAAAATACCTGAACCAGTCTTTTATGAATAGTAAACACTAACAACTAATTCTTTTTACTGTATAATTTTGTCATCTACACAATAAATAGGAAAAGTTTACTTTAGTCAATCTATTTTATTTACTTTTGCTCTATTCTTCCAGGCTGTACCCCATCCAATGTCAAAACTCCCCATAACCTATCACAGTTTCAACACTGTTTAAAAGTCCAAAATTCAGGCTGGAGAGATGATACAGAGGTTAAGAGCACTGACTGCTCTTCCAGAGGCCCTGGTTCAATTACCAGCAACCACATGGTGGTTCACTGTGGGGAGCCGACAGAAGGTGGCTATCATCCTTGCAGCCATCTTGAGCCATATACCCTGACAAGAGACTTGATTACAACAGCCTACAACAGCTGATCACACTTTGATAACATCTTGTTTTAGATACCCAGGATCTTCCCTTAGGTGTGTGAGACTTAGGGTGTGATTTAGAGATAAGACCTAAGGACGTGACTTACATGAGTGGCTTAGAAGTGAGACATATAAAAGGCGAGAGGCAGACAGAAGTTAGTTATTAGACACAAGACACTTAGCACTTGGAGAAAGAACTTGGAACTGGGAAAGATACTAACAACTGTAACTAGGATTGGTACTAGGAACTAGGGACTAGGAACTTAAGACTTGGGACTTGGACTAGGAAGAGAGAATGAAGAATAAATGGGATTGAATCACACTCTGTCTGGTCTCCATTCCTCACATCCTTCCTCACTCTCTCTTGCTGAACCCCAACCCTCAGACCAAAGCAGCTTGGGGCAGTAAGGGCTCTAACAATTTAGCCCCCAAGGCTTTTGACAATGCGGGTTCCAACATTGATAGAGTGGTCCGAGACATTTTTGGCCCCCAAATGTGGGGCAGCTAGAGCTGCAACAGTTCACAACCATCTGTAATGGGATTGGATGCCTTCTTCTGGTGTATCTGAAGAGAGCTACAGTGTACTCATATACATAAAATAAAGAAAGAAATCTTAAAAAAGAATTCTTCAAGTATTTGGGCATTTTTTATTCTTACATGTGAATTTTTGAATTACTGTTTCTAATAGAATGTCACTATATATTTGATGGAAATTGTGTTGAATCTATACATTGTTTTGGGCAATGCAGCCTTTTCCATGTGTTGATTCAGCCTACCCATGAGCACGGGAGACTTTTTCATCTTTTAGTGATTTCTTCACCAAGATACTTTTTGGTTTTGGTGTTAAAGTGAGTGTATTTCTGTGCTTTGGTTCTTATTTGTTTTCCATTTCTTTCTCCCCCATCCCCTCAGGGAAAAAATAAACAGTCTTTATTGGCCTTGGCTGCTTGAAGGGGATGAATTGGGAGGAGTGGATGGCACCAATACCAGGCCAACCATGCTTCACAGGCTTGTAGGTGATGGAGAACTCAACCAGGTAGTGTCTGATCATCTCTGGTTTGATCTCCACCTGGTTAAAGGTCTTGCCCATCATGCTGCCAACCATCTCAGGCCAAATGATCCTATCCCTAATGTGGGTCTTCACTACCTCAGGCTTCTCTATGGGTGGCATCTCCTTCTTGGCCTTTCTCAAGTGCTTCAGCAGTGAGTGCTGCTTCCACCACAGGCCATGGTTCAGGTGCCGCTTCTGGTGGGCTCTATACAACTGCATCAGCTGCTCTTAGGACATGTCCAGCTGTTGGTGAGGTCCATACCATGATTGGTGAACTGGCACTTGTGGAAGGTCCACTTCTTCTTCCACTCCACTTCAGCCATCTTGGCGGCTGCTTGGAAAAGGATGTTTTGTGTTTCTTAAGTTTTAAAAATACATACATTGTCTGTGTGTATGTGTGCACACACATACCTGTAACCAAGAGCTGAGCTGCCCTATATTTGGGGGCCAAAATGTCTCGGAACGCACTGTCAGTATAACAGCAACACTCTTTTTTAAGGGCAACACATGGTGATGTCTCCTTCCACACTGAGGACTTTCCAAGTCAGGTTTGCTGGTTGATCTGTTCCAGTTTGAAGGCAATTAAGAAGCATCTTCATGTTTCCTGCAAAGAAAAAATGTGCTTCTCAGGGGTTTTCTCCTCCCTGGGTTTGTTATTGTTGTCTATTTGTTTAATCAGTCTCTCTGGCAGCCAGTGTGCAGCATCTGCATTTTGGGAACATATGCAGACAGAACCTCTTCCCCAGATAAGTACTGGATCTGGCCCATTCCAGGTTTCAGTTAATGGATCTTTCCAGAGGACTGTTGCAAAATTCTTTTTGGTATCAGGATGCCAAAATCTATCTGCAGCGGATTTTCCTTCAGAATCCAAAGTTAAAAAAAAAAACTTAAAATAAAGAGTGTGTGATGAAGGATATTTCTGGGGGATCCCTTGGTAGGGTACCATCCCCCCTTTTTTAATTTTTTCAAATTGACATTTAATGGTTAGATGTGACCTTTCTACCATACCTTGGCCCTGTGGATTATATGGAATACCCGTTTTATGTAGTATTCCCAATTTTTCACAGAATTGGTAGAAACTGGAGCTTGTATAACCTGGGCCATTGTCAGTCTTTATCTGTTTAGGCACACCCAATACAGCAATTGTAGCAAGCATATGAGTGATCACATGCTTGCTTATTTCTCCAGATTGTAATGTCACATAAATGGAATCATTGTATGTATCTACACATACATGTATATATTTTTGATTGCCAAATTCATTATAATGTATAACAAACATTTGCCAGGTACTGTTTGGTATCAGTCCCTTTGGATTTACGCCCAAATGAGGAACTGGTAAATGTGTAACACACGATTGACATTGTTTAACAATTTGTCTAGCTTTTTCTCTGGTAATTTAAAACATAATTATTAAAGTTTTAGAATTAAGGTGATGTAACTCATGAGCCTTTATGGCCTGATCCAAGTTAGATGGCGGATCTTATAAAGTCACTGCAGCTACACAAGTAACTAGATCTGCCTTGGTGTTTCCCTCAGAGAGAGGACCTGGTAGCCCAGTGTGGGCTCTCAGGTGTCCTATAAAGAATTTATACTTTCTCCTCAAAATTAAATGTTGGCACTGTAAAAACAAATCAGCTGCTTCTGAGGAATGCTTTATTTGTGCAGCAGTTTCTAGCAGAGGGATAGATTGAGCTATATACGAGCTATCTGTATAAATGTTAATGGTTTGATTTGGAAATGCTTAAAACACAGCAATAAAAGCATGTAATTCAACCAACTGAGCTGACACAGATGATGTAGCAAAGGAGACTACTTGATCTTGAAAGGCATAAGCAGCTGTTCCTGATGAGGAACCATCAGTGAAAACTAGCAATGCTTCCTTGATAGGTACATTCAAAGTATGAGATGGAAAAACAAATTCATGGCGATTACAAAACTGAATCAATTTATCTGATGGATAATGATTATATATCTGACCAGCAAATGAGGCACATGCAATAGGCCAGACTTCAGAACTCTGCATAAGCCAAACCAACCTGATGCCTTGTATATGGTTGTACTATTACATCAGAATCCTTTCCAAAGTATTTTTGACTATTATCTCTACCCAACATAATTGTATCAGCTACAGCAACAAAGTATGGATAAAGAACCTTCTTAGGGCATGAGGGAAGATGGAGCCATAATATAGATGCAGTTTGCCAAAAAACTACAGTAGGAGTTAGTTTAGTGTTAAAAACAAGAAAATATAAAGGCTTAGAATGATTAAGATGAGTTACAAATTGGGATGAAATAGCACTCTCCACCTTCTGTAAGGCTTTTCTACCTTGTCAGACTTAAGGTCAGGATCTCCTTTGAGAATCTCAAACAGAGGCTTCAATTCTCCTGTTGTGAGTTTCAAATATGGTCGTAGCCAATTAATGTCTCCCAATAATTTTTGAAAATCATTAAGTGTCTTAAGGGAATCAGTCCTCAAGGTGGCCTTACTATTAATAATACGTGGACCATTAATCTGAAATCCTAAATAAGTATATAGATCTTGTAATTGTACCTTTTCTGGTGCTATTTGTTATCCTGCAGCCTGTAAAGCTGTTCTAAGATCATCAAAGTACTGGAGTACTTGTTTTCCATTTTTTTCCCTGCTATTAAAATATCATCCATGAAATGAATCATATAGATTTGCTTCCACATGGTTCTAACACCCCTAGAGGTGCAGCTGAATCAGTAGCCTCCAATCCTCTTCTTCCAGTGTTACCATAAACCTCAATAGGATGAGTAATCCCTTCGTCACTTTTTCCTAATCCTTTCCCTGGGGAAAATCCAGAGTTTACCATTTGAGCCATGTTTACTTCATTAGGGCTGCACATAATCAATCCCAACTGGGATAACAGATCTCTGCCCCAGAGATTAATGGAAAGGCCCAGGATGACATAGGGTTGTATATTCCCTGTATTAACTTCTTTATGTTTCCACATCAGCACCTTAGAGCTTTGTTGTAGATTTTGACTTTGGCCAATACCCCTTAGATTGGTTAAGGTTGGGGTCAGAGGCCAGGTGGCAAGCCAATCGCTTTGTTTTAGAATAGTCACATCAGCTCCTGTGTCCACCAAGCCTTGGAATGCCTTTCCATCCAGCCATAGTGTCATCATAGGTTTTTGTTTAACTATAGGTTGTACCCAATATGCATCAGAGGAACCAAAGCCTTGATCCCCTCTTTTAGGATCCTTATATTTGTGATTAGTAGGGAACAATGAAAGTAACAATAGTTGAGCTATCCTCCTTCCTTTAGGAATGGTGACTATATTCTGAACTGCCTGAGCCATTACCTTAATCTCACCTTGATAGTCATTGTCTATAACTCCAGGAAAAATTTGTAGTCCCTGCATAGTAGTACTGCTTCTTCCCACTATCAGGCCAAACACATTTGGATAGAGTAGTCCAAACACTCCAGTGGGTAAGGCCTGAGGTCCCATTTCTGGGGTTAATACTATGTGGGTGGCAGAACTGAGATCTAGTCCTGCGCTTCCTGGTGATGCTCGACTAAGTTCTGAAAGGAATTGTTGTTTGCTGGTAAGAAACTGACTGCTCCATAAGCCTGTTTTGGCTTGCGTTGGTTCGGGGCCTGGATCTGGCCCCTGTTCCCGTTTCTCTGATTATGGGGAAAGGTGTTTCCTTGTGCATCTCTTTTGGACTTACATTCACTAGCCCAATGCTTTCCACGTTTGCAAAGTGGGCAGTGCCCAGGCTGTTTTCTGGGCTGTCTCTGGGTTAACTCATTTCCTGCCTTGCAATCTCTTGCAAAGTGTCCAGGCTTGCCACATTTAAAACAGGCCTTTTGGTTTCTACTAGCCAAAACTCTCTTACTGATTGTTCTTGCATGGCAGCCGCCATAGCTAAGCCCTATTGGTAGGAGAGACCTATGTCAGAACAGAGTCTGATATACACTGTAAGGTCTGTCTTTTTCCTATATGGGTCTAATGACTGCTTGGCAGACAGGATTGGCATTTTTATATGCAAGTTGTTTCACATAATCTATACCTGCCTCTGCATTACCAAAAATTCTCCCTGCTGTTGTCATTAATCGATGAACAAAATCAGAAAATCGTTCATCAGGTCCTTGTCTGACTGCTGTTAAGGATGCACTAGGGTCCCCTTTTGCTGGGAGTTTACACCAAGCCTTCATTGCTGCATTTTGAATTTGAGCAAATAAGCCTGGGTCATATTCCATCTGGTTATCACTAGAAGCAAATTGCCCTTCTCCTACTAAGGCATCAAAAGACCAACCATTGCCTGCCTGAATGTTTCTCCTAGCTGTTTCTTTACAATTCTCATGATACTCTGATTTCCAAATAAGATAGTCACCACCACTAAGAGCTGCTCTCACTAATGTATTACAATCACTAGGAGTCAGCCACTCCTCTGCAGCAGACTCTAAAATTGCAAGAGTAAAGATAGCAGTGGCACATTATTGTGATAGTGCATTTTTTAACTCCTTAATAATGTGAAAATTAAACCCTGTGTGATGTCTCCAAGCAACCCCTTGATTGTCTCTGGTCTTTGATAAAGGGAAAGCCTCAGTATCTCCCTTCTCTGGATGATCTATGGCTAATCTTAAGCTAGGTGATAGGAACTGCCTTTGGATTCCTGGTTGAGAAATGCAAGGAGCCAGAGGATTTTCCCAGTTTACCTCTCGAGACATCTTTCCTGTCTTTAATTTTTGTAGCTGATTAATTAAGTCCTGATACTCTTTTTCTAACTCTATTTGTTGTTTAAGAACAGATATTTTTTCCTGTAACTCCCTTATGGGATCTATAACCACCATCTCCATTGGGGGAGTGTTGGGCCTTGGACAAGGTAACTCCATTTAACCTGCACCATCAATCACGTAGGACACAGGTAGATGTCTCCACCTCCAGAGATTTAAATATTAATGAGTCATCTAAAGGCGGGGGGGGGGGGGGGGGGGGCATAGCTAATTAAGTCATTCCCGCCCCTTCTTCCTCCTCCCTATAAATAGCCAGACCCCCTGACTTTTGGCTGGGTAAGCACATACCATCTACACCCATTCACCAGGCCATGAACAATAAAAGCTTTGGAAAACCAGACTCCACGTGTCAATTGAGCCTGCACAGTTGCCAGATTCCAGCCTTTGGAACCCTGGACTCTTCCAGACGCAGCCACTGCGGCTGTGTGAATGTGGGAAGCCCCCCGGGACCCCGCTGCCAGACCACCGTAGGACTCTCCCCCACCACCCCCAGTTTTGTTTTGTTTTTTTTTTTTACACAAGGGAGCACTTGGTGGAGGAGGTGCATAGGGAGGGGGTCTTCGGGAAGAGGGCCATTCAGGGTTGTAATGTTCGGCTGCCTCTTCCTCTAGGTTAGCACAATCTGGCTCTGACAAATCATCATCAACCTTTGGTTGTATTTTAGATTCTAATTTTGGATAAGTACATTTCTTTTTATTTTGAACATAAAAGACAGCATTCAAACAACGAAACAAAAGCAGACAATTAACACACATGAGCAGCAAACAACAAAATAAAAACAGAGAGTTGAGTTCAGACTGACTTATTTCTTGCCCCATTTTTATTAACATGACTTACCTTTCTCAACACAGCAAATTCCCGAGGTGATCACCTTCGTTTCACTTCTGAATTTTTGGCAGATCCTTCTTCCAGTAAGGTCCCTCACTGGGTCTCTCATTCTTGCTGCCTCACGTTAGGCGCCAAAAATGTTGCGGCCCAAGCTGCCCTACGTTTGGGGGCCAAAAATGTTGAGAGTTGTTCTACCCCATGTTTGGAGGCCAAAATGTCACAGACCGCTCTGTCAATGTTGGAACCCGCACTGTCAAAAGTCTTGGGGGCTAAATTGTTAGAGCCTGCACTGCCCCAAGCTGCTCCGATCCGCAGGTCGGGGTTCAGCAA
This sequence comes from Rhabdomys pumilio, assembly GCA_030674055.1. Classification (NCBI taxonomy): domain Eukaryota; kingdom Metazoa; phylum Chordata; class Mammalia; order Rodentia; family Muridae; genus Rhabdomys; species Rhabdomys pumilio. The sequence continues at coordinate 26,448,986 of JANHMN010000012.1, read as the reverse complement.
GAGAGTGAAGGCGGATGGGAAGAATGTAGATCAGACTGAGTGTGATTCAATCCTGTTTATTCTTCAGTCTCTCTTCCTAGTCCAAGTCCCAAGTCTTGAGTTCCTAGTCCCTAGTTCCTAGCCTCTAGTGCCTCCAAGTTCCAAGTTTCCAGTTCCAAGTTCTAGTCTGAGTCTCATCCAAGTGCCTGTGTCTAATTCCTAGTTCTTTCCAAGTCTCAAGTGTCTACTAACTAATCCTTATTCCGAGTTCTCTAGTCAAAGTGTCTAATCCAAGTATCTAATTCCTACTCTCTGAGTGCCTGATGTCTAATAATTTCTTCTGTCTGCCTCTCGCCTTTTATATGTCTCACTTCTAAGCCACGCCTCTAAGTCACACCTTTAAGTCATGCCCTTAGGTCTTGTCTCTAAATCTGATCTCCAAGTCACGCCCTTAAGTTACACACTTTTAAGTCTCAAACACCCAAGGGAAGATCCTGGGTATCTAAAACAAGATGTTATCAGAGTGTGCTCAGCTGTTGTAGGCTATTGTAATCAAGTCTCTTGCCAGGGTATATGGCTCAAGATGGCTGCAAGGATGATAGCCGCCTTCTGTCAGCTCCCCACACTAGACACTCTGGTAACTTGTGCTTTTATTTTCACTTAATTCTAGAAACTTTCTCATTTCTTCCCTGACTTCTTTGGAGACACACTAGTCATTGAAAGGTGTGTTGTTCGGTCTCCATGTATTTATGGAGTTTCTGTACATTTCATGTTACTGATTGTAGAAGCCTTTGGCCACAGACCAACTGGGTTCTCCTGAAAGGAGGGCTGGTAATGAAAAAGGGATGGAGGATGAGAAAAGATGAAGCCAACACAATGTATTCTGATCAAGAACCTAAGTTTAATGTTCAGCTCTCAATTTAAAGGGAAATCCCCTCACCTAACACCTACTTGTTTCAGCTGGAGATGGGTGGGGGAACCCATTCTTTGTCACAGCTGGAGATATCTAAACACAAGCTCAGCAGTCAATTATTCTTCTGAGTTCCTGTAGCATGCTGTACATGCAGCCAAGGTGGGTAACTCCACCTAGGTCCTATTATTTTTGGTCTATTGTGGAAAACAAGGTCTTTCAGGCCTGCTCAAGGCTGGAGGAAGGTCACAATTACCCCTTTTTAGTTTTTAAAGATTAGCAGTGCCAGCAGCTGGACAGGGCACAAGATTTCATCCCGTCTAGAGTAAAAAATGACCAGGCGACCCTGCCTGGCTTAGGTTGGTGTCTATATTGCTCCTTATTACCCATCATGGAGAACATACATACCATTATTGATGTATGTCTCTGTCTTAGGTCCTTAGGAGCTCAAGAACCCTCTTACCCATCTTTGACTACTGGCCATCTTTGGCACACTCTTTCCCATACAGATCAAAGCCACATTCAGACCAAAGGACCTGTGGGCATGTACTAGATGCAATTCTTCATAGTGATGGATAACTGCCATGGTGAATAGCTGAGCTTGTTGAGAGCGATCCTGTGTGAAGGCAATCAATCTGTTTAAGATACAAGGTTCAAAGGTTAAAAGCAACAGGATTATCCAAGCAGTGTAGAAAATAAGGTTGTAAGTGGGAATGTTCCAGTATCTAATCCAACTGCTGGTTGGCAGGAATCAGACACAAAGTCTGGCCACCAGGTATATAGTGGGTAGCTTTAAGTATTGATTAAAAAACGCTCTCCAGTAAGAGTGAAGACAATATGTCATGTTAAATCAGCTGGCTAATAGGGATTTTGAGCCATCTTCATCATTAGAATCATAATCATTAGGCTCAAGATCTGTGTCCACTTTACAGACCAATCTTTCAGGCAGCCATCGGGCTTCATTTTCTTTTTCTTAAAAAACACAGGTTAACCACAACCCTGTCCTGGCCCTCGGGGATTCGATGAGACCTTAGGGAAGAGGGGGAAAGAATGAAAGGACAAGAGACACAAAGAATGAGAGCAAGTCTAAGGTTCTGATCAAGCTCTGAAACTTTAATTTTGGGGGCAGGTTATAAGGACACAGCAAATCGGGAAGTTTGGGCAAGGGTCATTGCTTAGGGCTATCCTACTATTGAATCCTTATTGTCTAAGACAGACCATCCCATTATCATGACCAACTCCCAAGGAAATGCCAGACGTTCTTTAAGTTCCTGGGATCTGAGAACTGTGAACGTACTTTCTTAACCTTATACTGACTAGTCTTTCTAGAACAGCAGGTAATTTCCTGAGTTTCTCTCCGAACAGCAGGTAATTTCCTGGGCTTGGCTTCCGGTACAACCCCAAATTAAAACAGGGTCAGGACCATTCCATGTATTATATTAGTTACAGGGTCTCTCCACTTGACCCTGACAAATAAGCTGAAGGTGACTGGATGACAGTGGCGACCTGCCGCACACTGACCTTTAGCATCAATTTGCAAAAAAAATTTCAAACAAGTAAGACAAAAGCCAGGTGTGCTTTTGGTGTCCTTGGAGGATATAATTAACCCTCTTTAGTTTTTCAAAAGCCAATTTTTTACAGTTCCTTGCAAAACCAGGGCAGAAGCACCAGTAGCTGCTCCTGTCATACTCAGAGAGTTATGGAGATATTAAAGTCCCACAATATCTGTTTTACAATTCCTTATCCTTGAGGATAATAAGGAATCTCAGTAATATGAGTAATATTAAATTGTCAACAAAACATCTCAAATGTTTGACTGCAATTGCCAGTTCCATTGTCTATAATCTGATATACAACACCAAGCATTGAAAAATAATATAGGCAATAATTAATTATATTTTTAGTTGCTTCTCCTGTTAAAGCAGCTGCAACTAGAAAGCCTAAAAGGTGTCAAGTCACATGTACATATTTTAATTTTCCAAAATCAAAAATGAATAACATCCATTTGCCAAAATTGATTATGTGTAAGTCCTCAAGGCTTAACACCATTATGAAAAATTGAGGATACTGAGAACAAGTTTTTTGCAATTTGACTTGCACACTTTCTAGAAATGCTAAATTATTGTCTCAAGCGATTACTATTTTGAGGATGTAAAGAATAAGATTGTATGGCCAATTGTTTCTGTAAGGTCTATAATCTGCCTCGTGTACAAATCTGCTGGGGCATTGCCCTGGGGTCCAGGCAATCTAGTATGAGCTCTTAAATGTCTTATAAAGTTAAGAAACAGTACATGGTTCTTAAATTAAGCTGTATTTGTATAAATAACTATAAAATTTGAGAATTAGCAATATATAAAAAAGGAACAATTTTAAGCAATTATACTTCATGAACTATATACTGGATATGAGTATACAAATTGAAAGCTTGATTTTTTTTTCAGCATTTCAAGCAATGGCTACAGCACATAATTCAATTATTTGTGCTGAAGCAGGGGGAAACTCAAGAAAATGAACATGTGATCTAATTACATATACTGCCTTCTCAATAGATGAGTTGTCTGTAAAAACAGTAAACATTTTTCTATGGGCTGCATGCAAATTTACAGGAAATATAAAAGCATACATAGAGGAAAACTGTAACAACTTCTCTTTTGGATAATGATTATCAAATTTGCCTAAAAAGTTTGACATGTAATAGGCTAAATATCAGTATTCTCCAATAACAAATTTAATTGTTATTTGGAATAAGGAATAAACATTTCATCCAAAGTACTTTCAGGATTCTATCTTACAATTCTGGACTAACACAATAACAATTTCATAATAGGATGTTCAAACTTTACTTGCAGATAAAGAAAGATGAATCCACATTAATGGTTTCTTTTGCCAAAGGACTGCTGTGAGCACATGAGTAGCAATAATGCAAACAGCCAACAACTTTTCATAGTCTACATAATGTATCTGTTGATTACTAACAGATTACTTTATTTTCTGTAAATCTATTCCTCCTTCATCAGTTAATTGTCGAGAGGAATTAGGATTTTCATCCCCCTTGAGAATATTAAAGAATATTTTATTAAATATTAAATAAATTAATATTTATTAATATTAATATTAATAAATATTTATATTTATTTATAATATGATAAATATTAATATTTATTTATTAATATTAATATTTATTAAATATTAATGTTTATTAAATAATTAATATTTATTAAATATTAAATAAAAATATTAAAGAGGTTCAAGTTATCCTATGGTAAGTTTAAGATGAGGCTTTAGCTAATTAATATCTCCTAACAACTTTTGAAAATCATTAAAAGTAAGCCAATTTTTTTTTTGCATGTACACCTGCAAGCCAGAAGAGGGCACTAGATCCCATTACAGATGGCTGTGAACTACCATGTGGTTGCTGGGATTGAGCTCTTATATTTTTAGTTGTGAGTCTAGCCTTTAACGGCTGAGCCATCTCTCCAGCCCCAACTATCCTTTCTTATTCGAGTTTTCTGTGCCACATTCTGCTTAGATTTAACTGAGGCCCCAAATATTGGAAACATATTGCCTTTGAATCTTTTCTGAAGCAACAAGCACTCCAAAATATTAAAGCTCGTTATTTAGAGCAAAGGCTTGCAGAAAAACTCCTTCAAAGAGATCAGCTAATAAAATCTTATACAATTAATAATAGACACTGAGCCGGGCGGTGGTGGCGCACTCCTTTAATCCCAGCACTTGGGAAGCAGAGGCAGGCGGATTTCTGAGTTCGAGGCCAGCCTGGTCTACAGAGTGAGTTCCAGGACAGCCAGGGCTACACAGAGAAACCCTGTCTCGAAAAAAACAAAAACAAAAATAATAATAATAGACACTGAAAGATTCAAACTCTTAACTTTTTGTATTAAAGCAACAACAATATATATATCAAGGCTATCGGCCATTTCTTGAGGCAAACCTGATAGATGTCCACTCGTGGCTTAGAACAGACCACACCAGACCAAACGGTTCCAAGTGGGGTTTATTCAGGAGATAGGGAAAAGATGTGGGGAGAAGTAGAGGGAAAAGATGGAAGAAGAAGTGAGAGGAAGAAGAGAGCGAGGTCAGGGGTTTCTGTTTTATATGAGTGTGACATACCCTCTCCCAGGTAAAGGTGAGGTAGCCAGGTGGATTCTGGGAATGTATGGCAGTTGCCTTGGCAACAATGTGGGGGGTCGCCTAGATGTGATGTCACTGGGTTCATAGCTTGATACCAACATATCTCCGTTTTTCTTATCATAAAGAGAAGAAAAACCGGGAGGGGAAACTAATGGTGAAAGGAGAGTCGGGGCGCAGTGTCTCTTAAACTACTTCCTGCTGTATAGGGGCGGAGTCCATTGTGGGGAGTAGCTGTCTTTCACCATTGGGGTCCACTTGGTAGGTTTGTGTATCAGGTTCCTCTGTGGACAGTGGCTAGTAATCCTGTAACAGGAAGTTCTCTAAAAACAGCAAACTTCTTGGAAGAACTGGTGAAGACCATCTTCTTTAGCTGTCAGGACACCTGGCCCCCGTCAGTCCTGAAGCACCACAACTGGGATCCCTCGGGCCTTGTATGTAGAAAAGAATGTCTTGCAGTGTTGGTAGAAGAAATGGTTGGTCCGGGATCCTAGCATATGTATCTGACAAGACCAATATGGGCAGCCCCCATAATCGTCTAGCCAGTTTCTACAATAATCTTCTCTCTGGTCACAGAGAAAGCAAGTATAGAGAACGTACTATTTAAATGGGACAACAGATACAGGGATGATAGTGATTTGTATTGGTTCCTGGCATCCGGCTATGGTGCAGTTTCCTGACCCTGTTTGGAAAGACTGTTTGTTATCTGTGGGGGTCTCTTGAACCTTGAATCTTCAGATGTAAGGGCTGACATGGATGGAAACAAGCCTCAGGGGGAGGAAGAGAAACCCATGTCTAGAACAGTGAGGTCGACCTCGGCTGCCGGAGTGGAGTCTCATTTTCTGGGATTGAGGACAAGGTGGGTAAACTCAATATTCTCTGGAACTTAATAGAGCACAGTCCTGTTAGTGTCGACGTGTATGAAAAAGAGTTGATTTTAGGTGGAGGGATGAAAGGCTTGAGGTGAGACAGGTGGACTCAATGAAGGAGTCCTTCAAGTTTAGCAGTTGTAGGGGTCACATGAATTACCTTAAAAGGGCCCTGCCATTTGGGAGAGAGGGGTGAGGGCCGCTGATTTGGAGGGAAGAGAAGGACTTGGTCTCCAATGTTGACAGGCAGTGGACAGGAGACAGTGTGTGGTTGAGGTAGATGGTGGTCAGCAAAGTTCCACGGAGAGAACGGAGGTGGCAAAGTAATGGGGTGAGTAGATGGTCTGGGAGGGGAGAGCATTTAGATGAAAGACCAGGAGTTAGAACTGGATGTCCATACATGAGTTCAAAGGGTGAGATGAGGAGAGGCCGCTTGGGGAGAGCTCGTACCCTGAAAAGAGCCAGAGGTAAGAGTTTCACCCAGTCAAGATGAAGTTCCTGTGACAGCTTGACAAGAGTGGTTTTTAAAGAGTGGTGAGTTCTTTCTACCTTACCTGAAGATTGAGAGTGATAAGGAATGTGAAAATGCCAGGGGATGCCTAGGACCTTAGATAGAATTTGAAAATCCTGGGAAGTAAATTTAGGACCATTGTCTGACTGAAAGGAGTCTGGAACACCAAATCAGGGGATGATCTCTTGGAGGAGATCAGAGACTGTCTGAGCCCTTTTATTAGCTGTGGGAAAAGCCTCTACCCAGCATGAGAAGGTGTCCACCAAGACCAGGAGGTACTTGGCACATTTGACAGTGGGCATGTGGGTAAAGACAAGTTGCCAGTCAGGTCCAGGAAGGAACCTCTAGCCTGATGGGTAGGAAAAGGGGTGCTATGTTACTTTGAGTTGGGATCTGGCATCTGACAGATTTTGCAAGAAGCAGTGATAGATTTTAAGAAACTTAAGAAACTTAAGTTCTCAGGAGTAGGATGTAGGTGGGTCTTAACAAAATAAGGTAACACTTGGCTGTTAAGATGAAAGAGTTGGTGAAGATAGGACAGAGTTTGACAAGTGTCAGGGGGTGTAGGTGGGGATGAGGGTTGCAGTGTAAGAATGACCTGGGGAGGCTGAGATGAGTCTAGGCCCCTAAGGGCCGCAGCTCCAGCTGCCTCGTCACCTCAGATGTTTCCCTTGGAGACAATAGAGTCATCCATCCAGTGGGATCTGCAGTGGACAATCCGAATAGCTGTGGGAAGATGGGAGGCCTTTAGCACGGACATAATTTGGTTTGCATTAGTTACTAATCCTCCTTTTGTGGTAAGTAACCTGTGCTCCTTCCAGATAGCAGCATGGGACAGTAGGATATGGAAAGCATATTTGGAATCTGTGTAGGTGGTGCGGGATTGTCCCTGTGCCAGCTGGAAGACATGAGTAAGGGCTATGAGTGCAGCCTGTTGGTTGGTGGTATGGGCAGGAAGGGCCTGTACCTCCACCACCTTGGTGTCTGACACTATGGCAAAGCCTGGCCCCTTCATGTAGAAAGGAACTTTCATCTGTATACCAGGTATAGATGGTTTGAGGCAATGTGCCCTCCTGTATGTGTGAAGGGTGAGGCAATAGTTCCTCTAAAGTTTCAGTGCAGGAGTGAGATTGGGAGTAGTTAGTATTAGGTCTAGGAATAAGATTGGAAATAGCAACAGGTGGGAATGATTGGAAGGTGAGGGTGGAGTCTTCTATTAGAGCTACCTGAAGAGAAAGAACCTGGAGGGAGGTAGAGTCTGTAAGCCTTTATAAGTTAGGAGCTGTGACAGGTTTTGAGAAGAGAGGACAGTTATAGGCGATCCCAAGGTTAGTTTCTCTGACATTTGAATAAGGAGTTCAGCAGCTGCTAAGGTACGAAAACAAGGTGCCCATCCCTGGATGGTTAGATCTAGTCTTTTTGACAAGTATGCCACAGGTGCAGAAGATGATCCCAGTTGGTGACCTGAGACTCAAAGGGCAAATCCCTCTTTTTCAGTTACATACAGAGAAAATGGATGAATCAGGTCAGGGAGATGTAAGGCTGCGGTCTTAAGGAGAGACCTCTTCTGGTGGATTGAGACATCAAGGAGAAAACAGGGAGGAGGAGAGAAGCTATGCCAGAGAAGAAAGAGTACAGGGCAGAGCAGCAGAGCCACCATGTAAAGGGACCAAGAGAATGTGGCCCAGAGGGATGTTCAGTTGGGTCTCGAGCAGCCATGATGGAACACAGAAAATAGTAAGTAGTAACTCAGAATTATTGACAGAGTAGATTCTAACAACATGGAGGTTAGGCAGTGGCCCAGCTATTGTGCTGCTAAAGGCATGTTAAAATATAAAGGCTCTATGTGTGTCTTTCATCTGGAGACATAAACCACTGAGGCGGGTAGCAACCATGAACCAGGATTTATTAAATTATTAATACTACTTTTCTCATGGCCTCGGTGCCTCAAGATCTGGATCAAAATCCTCTGTCTTCTGGTCTCAAGATCTGGATCACAGTTATGTCCTCAGTTTCTGGATTGTAGTTCATTCCAGATTAAAAGTCCAAATGAAAACAACCCAGGTAATAACACCTAACATGACATAACTGTTCCTTGTTCAACTGCAAACACAAATAACTAAGCTTAGCTGGGTGGGGTCTTGCCCTGGGATCACCTCTCCCTTCATCTGGTTATCTCCTTGAACACAGGACTCAGTTCTAGTTCCTTCCTGGTGCATCTTCATTACTTGAACTATGCATTTTGGATCTTTCATTCCTCAGCTTGCTCCTTTTCATTAAGACGCTCTTGTGAACTTTAATAAGCACCAAATAGAATTTATAGCAGGCTGTTTTTGAGACTTCCTTTGTCAAAGCAATTATTTTAAATCTCTTCACCTTAGTCTCAAGCCAACTCTTCAGATAATGTCAAAAAAGAAAATGCCACATTCTTCACCAAAATATTTCAAAAGCAGTTTCTAGGCCACATACTAACCTTCTTTTCCATTACAATCTATGAGGCCAGGTCTACACAGTTAGGATCATCCTCAGCACCAATGTCTTCCATGTTTCTACTAGGACAGTCCATCAAACCCCACTTAGAGCAGTCCATTGCTTCCCAAACCCAAAGTCCCCAAATCCAGATTCCTCCAACCAAAAACATGGTCAGGTCTATCACACCAATAGCCTAGTCCCTCCTACCAACTTCTGTCTTAGGTGGGGTTTTACTGCTATAAAGAGACACCATGACCAAGAACTTTTATAAAGGACAACATTTAATTGGGGCTGGTTTACAGGTTCTGAGGTTCAGTCCATTATCATCAAGGCAGGAAGCATGGCAGCATCCAGGCAAGCATGGCCCTGGAAGAGCTGAGAGTTCTACATCTTCATCCAAAGAAAGCCAGGGGCAACTGTTTCCAGCCAGCTAAAAGGAGGGTCTCAAAGCCCACCCCCTAAGTGGCACACTTCCTCCAACAAAGCCACACCTACTCCAACAAGGCCATACCCCCTAATAGTGCCCTGGGCCAAGCACATTCAAACAGGTCTCACTAAAGGTCTCACTAAATTGCCCAGGCTGGCTTGAACTTAGGATCTTCCTATCTCAGCTGTGCCACCACCTGTGGTCCTGTTAGGCTTATGACCCTGTTTGGCAGTTTCTCTGCCATAAGGTGAGCCCATGCAGGCCCTGGCCAGCTTTTGCCCTAAGCTATTGGAACTTGAGTCCTGCCTTCAGACTGACATTAGCCCACAAAAGGGAGAAGGGAATGTTTTTATGTTATACCTATGGGTATCTTGCCTGAATGTCTATGCACACACACTGCCTGTGGCAGCCAAAAGAGGGCCTAGGGTTCCTCAGAACTAGAGTTGCAGAGAGCTGTCAGCCACCATGTGGACTCGGGGACTAGAACCCCCATCCTCTGCAAGACAAACAGGTGCTCTTAGTCACTGAGCATCTCCCTCACCTGACTTCGGTCTTGCTGCACACTGCTTTGCTCACCTCAAGCCAAGCTAGATCTTGTGCCAAGTCCAGCTCATCACAACCCATTTCTCAGACAGATGTTCAAGCTCTGCCAAGAAGTCAAGTTTATTTTGAACGCCTTCCCTGTAGGTGCGAGGGCAGCTAATTAAATAGAATTCCATGCTTGTCCCAAAGAGACCCCAGTGTGGAGAAACAATCCCCACTCATCAGCACATTGTGCACCCTGTGAGGGGGCTTCCCTGAGCCTGAGGACATTCCAAGGTAGCCATTCGATGTGGAAGAAGCTGACTATGCAAGTCCTGGAAGAGTGGGGTCACACCTATGGCTGACACTTTCTGTCTATCCAGCTATGCCATCCCAGTTAAGCCCTGTACAAGGGGTTGAGTAATGACATACGCATTCATTAACAGTCTGGTGGGTGTGGAGTGCTTGCTTCAACCCAGGGGTGCAATCCTGGCTTGAGCTCTCCAGCATGAAGGGATGTTAGAGACACCTTCTAGAAAACACCATTATATGGGTGGGTTCTAACATGAGTCTGAATAGAAAATGGATTGATTATCCAAAGGAGTAGGGACAATAGATATGGACAAGAGAACCGGTCAGTGTCTCTTAAGCAAAGGGCACAGAAGCCCGAACAGCTGTAGGGAATAGAGGTAGGAAGAATCAGGAGTGCTGGATTACTGATGTAACTAGGAAGGCCATGGCAGACAGGACTCTGGCTAGGCAGACTGAGTCCCAGGAAGGGCACACTCTAGGGAGTGGACAGGCTGGCCTGCCAAAGAATAAATAGATGGACCAAGACTACAAAAGGCACTTGAGGTAGAATATGCCATCCGCAACACGGTTTTCACATCGTGGGCCCATAGAAAATAGTTACAGGGCGAGGGGCACCAGTGGCCAGCACCAGGCCCACAGTAACCATCATCAGTAAGGCTTCTTCTGCAGATCTGCTATAGTGAGGACTGGCGACAGCATGGACAGTGCCCACAAATCTGGATACCGGGACTGGCTCAATGAGGTTCAAGGGAGCTCCATCGGCCTGCAAGGCTCCGGCGTAGGAATGGACTATCCTCATAGAGTGGATGGGGCCTTGTGGGGTATGAATGGTGGTGGATAAAGGGGAAGAGAGTGGGGCTGCCTGTTTGGACCTGCGCCCGGGCAAGCAGCGCCACCTGCTGGGCAGACACATGCGCTGCTGAGGAAACCGCAGACTCCGGATCGCCCTGCAGCTGTCCTAGGTCTATATAAAGGGACAACTCAGGAGGAGTGAAGAAGAACCTGGGGCCGCCCTTACCCATTCTGTCCTGTTCACTCCTCTCCAGGACTCTACCCCATGTTAGATCTGGCGCTCACCCCGGAACAGAGAGTCCAACAGGTCCTGACTGACTCCTTTGGGACTAGTATGATAGACCAGGAAACCTGTACCAAAGGAAACCAGTGAGGTCTGCACAGCCCTAGAAAACACTGGCCCAGCTCTCAGAGCCCTAAGTGGGTAAGGTGGCCTCACCTATCAGCACAGTGGCTGCCCTGCGCAAGGTGTCCTGTGGGCTCCGCAGGTAGCCCTGGGTCTGACTCAGGAAATGTTGCACGTGACTTGGATACCGCTGAACCTAGGAACACAAATGCTGGTGACAGGACGAAAGTTTCAGTCCTTCATGGACAAGGGACTGGAGCAGGTAACATGAACAAAGGCTATGGCCTGGCCTCACAGGAACATGGTGGTCATGATTAGCTCAGGTGGAGGCTCTGTTTTGAAGGAGAGTGGACTACAGACTCCTATGACAGGTGAGCAGCTGATTAGATCCTGGTGCTTTCCCTACTAACCAGTCGGTGGCAGACACGGCTGAGAGCCTCAGGGCTGTCATAGTGAGCCACAGTAACCATCTCCTCCAGCAGGCCCCATCGAAGGGCCTGATCACAGCGGGCTAGTGTCCACTCTGAGCTCTGCAATGGAGGAAGCAAGCAGGGTTAGGGGTCCAAGAGATGGCAATTGGTGCAATGAAAGGGAAGGCGGCCAGAAAAGGTTGGCAAAGCCCAGGGTGAGTTGCTCAGTATAGCAGCCCAAGGGAAGACCTGGACCTAAAGGTCCTTGAGGTTCTTGTCCCTAGTTTGAACCCTTCAGAGAGGCCACAAGATAGGAGAGGAAGTACTGGATGAGACAGATATGGGACAGAACACTGACCTCAGCAGCATCCTGACTGGAGTCATGGAGGCGCAGCAACAGTGGCACCAGACTCTGCAGCACCAATTTCCGCAGGGGTCCCCGAAGCCCCAAGCGGAGCCCCCGCTGGCCCCGCCGCACCAGTGTTCCAAGGAGTCCCACTGCTGAAGCACGGACCGAGTCCCGAGCCTTCGTGCGTGTGAAAATACAGTCAGAGCTCAAGGAAGCGAGAGTGGGAGAGATCCGTGCAGAGTAAGAAAGGACAAGGCCTGGTCAGGGCTGCAGATTAGGCCTTAATGTGGCAGGTCCACAGGCAACTGGGTGGGGAATGTAGGCAGAGCCTGTGGGTAGGACTCAGTGTCTGTGGACCATTCCAAGGGGGACAACAGTGGGACCACAGGGCTGGATTTTGCTCACATCATCCAGTAGTGGTGGGAGGCGTGGTCTCAGTTCAGAGCTGAGGAGTCTCACAGGGGCTCTGGGCTGTAGCAGTAGTCTCCGCAGCGCGCCTAGCGCAGCGCCCAGGATCCGCACATCACCTTCGCCCAGGGCTCTTAGGAGGACTGGCAGCAATGTGGTCATGTGCCTTATCTGTAAAGACAGGACTCGTGGCTGGACCTTTCCAGACTCTACCTCGGACCCACCTCGTCCGGCACTACCAGGTCAGCACCTTCCCACGATTCATTGCAAGATGGCCAAGGCCAAGTAGGCCCAGCCAGCGTACGGTGGGCTCTGGGTCACCCTGCCAAGTTCGAAGGCGTTCCAGGATGACTTCTTCACGTAAGAGCTGTGCAGTGGACTGGCTCTGCAACAGCTAAGCAAAGGGGCAGAGAGTCAGCATTATCTCTGTGTCTGAGCAGGCAGCTACCACTCACTATACCGTTCTGGGAAGCAGGCTCACCCCAGTAAAGAAGGCCATAGCTGTGAGACGCCGCTGGTTGTTGGCGCTTCGTAGCCGAGGGAGCAAGTCTGCAAAAAGGCCTCGCAGATGGTGGTCAGCATGGGCCACCATGGCACTGGAGTAGGGGAAAAGGAGTTCTTCCTCCACTTGGAAGGGCTCATCCCTGCCACCTCCCCCATGCTACCATCGCACCTGCCAGCAGGGAGCCTCCTCCTGTTGTGTTGTCCTGGGGTGTCTCCTCACCTGGCCAGCAGCAGGACACCCTCCAGGTGTGTGTGGGCTCCTACCAGTCTCCTCCAGCCTCCTGCTTGCTCCATACATGTGACCACCATTCGGCCACCATCCCCTGTGAGCAGGGCCTTTAGGGCCTCCACAGTGCAGCTGGAGTTGTGAACAGTTGAGCAGTGGACAGTGAGTGCGAGGAAGGCTTGTCCCACCCCTCAGGTATCCCAGGGTACCTCCTCACCTGGCGTGGCTGTGAGGTGGCCCTCGGTGAGAAGGGTCCCAAACCTTAGGGCTGTCAGGGGAATGAGCACCTTGAGCCAGCTCATGCAGCTGTGTGACCAGTGCTAACAGTAGGTGAGGGTAGAAGCCTCGAGTGGCTCCCACGCAGCCAGAGACTGCCAACATCTCTCCAAGAGCACGCGTGGCCTGCAGATCAAGTAAGCCCACCCTTGGAATTCTGCCAATTTTGGATGTGTACAGGACATCCCAGACAAGTGTGGCTCCGGAGCTAAACTGTAGTCCTACCCCTACAAGGCTACTCTTTGGCTGTTGGTGGCTAGGCCACGCCCCCTGTTGCCAGGCCACGCCCCCATGCACTTGCTCAAGCCACTTACTGCCAGTGCCTCAGACTCCGGACCCGCTGAGCCCTTCAATGCCCACAACAGTTGCACCAGCACCTGCCCGTTCACTCGCTGGTTCCGGCTTAGGCTTCGCCACAGCTCAGAGGCTGCCCTGGGGGTGAAGGGCCATGTAGTGAAGAGAAGCTGCACAGAATCCTCAGGAAAGCCCACCACTAAGTATGTCTCTAGGAAAAGGCTCCAGAAGTAAACCATCCTTTACCCTTCCATGACCTCATGCCCCAGAGAAAACAAATGCAGCCGACAACAGAGCCAGCCCGAGATCAGCCGCCCTCTGGACTACACTGAGGTCTGTTGTGTCAGCTACTGGCAAACAGACCTCCATTAATATTATTTTTTAATTATTATAAAGAATTAACCAAAAATAACTTTTGGGGTAAATGATCTGCAGAGCCAGAGGCTTCTCGGTCTCGGTACTAGAGTCACCATGCTTACTTATCCCGCCCACATCTTCAGGTAGAAAAGCAGGTGGCAGGGAGAGGATAGAGAGAGACAGGAGTTTAAGAGTTAAACTAAATCCAGGTAGGATTTACACCAGCAAAGGGGGAGGGGATCTCTGAGGCCCTGTTCCCTTACTGCCTACCCGGTGCTGCAGAAACCAGATTCTATGATCAAGCAATCAAGCAGGAAGGGGGAAGGAAGCCGCGTGGGGCAGCGCGCCTGGGCGAGGAGGGTTACCGGTCCGGGGGTAGTGAACTGGGTAGCAGCGCACACACCACGTCCTGCGCATGCTCCAGAGCCAGTGCGCTCAGCACTCGTAGGGCTGCCCTCCGGGGTCTCCCCTCTGCCAGACTAGGCACCTGTGCCAGCAGCCCACGCACCAGACCGTGGACCTGGGTAAAAGGAGCAAACGTCAGTAGTTAGAGCCCCGGGACCTCGAAAGGAAACTCTTGCTAGCACCTCACACACCTACTCTCAGTAAGAGCAGCCTTTATGGGTAGTGTGGTCGAGGTTGTTCTCCTTCCACCCTGAAGAGAGGCTTGCAGCATTCTCAGGATGGGGGTGGGGATGCTAACCTGGTCCTCCAGCCGCTGCCCCCGGGCTTCCAGGGCTGAGGACAGAGTGAGCGCTGTTGCCTGGGTCCCGGCATAGCCAGCCTCCTCGAGACACGCAGCTGTATACAGCGCGAGGTCTGCAAGGGTTCCTTCTTCCCAGGAATACTGGAAGGCCTATGAAGAAATAGTGAAACATGGAGTTTCTTAAGTCCCCAAGCCGATTCAGCTATCATCCCTAATCCCTCAGTCTTCTCATCGTCAGACGGCGACAAACCCTCCTCCCCTATGATCTTTTCATCCGTTTACTCTCGGTACTCCCCAAAGCCCTCACATTCCCCCTCCCCGACGCCGCACACCTGTACCTCTTGTCTTTCTAGCGCACAAGTGAACAGCCAAACCTTGCATCGTCTAGCATTCGCCCTCATACTCACCCGGTATGGTCTCTCGGGGGCTGGCTCCTGGGCATCGTGTGGGGAACAGATCTCACTACCAGCTGTGGGGACAACCACTTCATTCCCAGGCTGGGCCTCAAAGGCAGGGGTGAGTGTTTGAATATAGGGCTCAGCCTCGGGTCCAAGCTCCTGGGGCTCAGCCTGAGGGCCTGGAGAAGAGGGTCCCACAGGCTGCCCCTGGTTAGCCCGGATTCCTTCAGCTAGAGCTGTCAGAGTTAAGGAGCCCACAGGGCCATCCCGGCCCCGACCCCACACGCCCCCAGCCATAATGTTCCTACCAGAGGCACCTGCCACCACTCTTCCAGTGAAGTTTATGTCCAGACCTGACCTAGAATCAGGCCCCGGGTGGAACAACAGGCGAGCCTACAGACAGGCGTGGTGGCGTGGGCATATGTGCGCATGCGTGTCTGAGCATGTGCTAGTGGCTGGCTGTCCAATCACAGAGATATCCTAGCATGGGCTTATGACTGGTTTCTGCCCAGGCTGCTGGAGCCAAAGGAACGGCCACTGCATAGTCTGGCTTTGCTCACCAGTGCCCATGGAGATAGTGGACTATGGAGAAGAGGAAGGTCTTTAACCCAACCCAACTGCCTGTCCCCCTCTTGCCTGGGGGGGGGGAGGAGGGGGTCCAGGGCAGTTTTAGATCATTCTGAGGAAGTCTCAGCGGGGTCAGGGGCTGGGGCTAGACCACATAGCAAGATATCCTAGGAATGGGTGTTGGCGGATACAGTCATCATTCCTGAACTTGAAATGCCTGGGGTGTGGAGCAAAAGAGGTGAGGCAGGTGATGCCTCCTAAGTACATTTGCAAGTGCCCACTACTGTTGATATGGGCTCCTCTGCATCCTTGCCAGTCCTGAGGTGGTATGTCTCATGCCCTATATGCCCAGCCCCTCCTTCTCTGAGACTGTTTTCCCTGTGTTTGCGTAGGCTGTGTGTATGTATACTGTATGCCCAGATGTATCCCTTTCCAGGTTCATGCTTCCCAGGGCTGGCCCAACCTCTACCCTAAATCCCCACTCTCCACCCAACCACACTACAGGCACTGCCCAGCACCAAGCCCAGGGAGCTGGATGAACTAGTCTGACAGACTACTTGGGCAGGCGGAAGTGCACGGGGAAGTTATTCCAAGCAGTGGGCATTCACCTTCTTCAGCTCCTGTACCTCAGGCTACCTAAGCCCTAACTCTGCCTCCCGCCAAGCCTTGAACATCCTGCGGTGGTTTGAATAAGAACGGCCCCCATAGGTTCATGCATTTGAATGCCTAGTCACCAGGGAGTGGCGCTGTTTGAAGATTAGGATCAGGAGGTGTGGCCTTGTTGAAGGAAGTGTGTCACAGGGGTGAGCTTTGAGGTTTCAAAAGCCCATGCCAAGGCTAGGGTCTCTTTCAGTAAGTAGAACTCTCCCCTATGTCACTATCACCCATGCCTGCAAGTATGTCACCATTGTCCCCACTGTGATGATCACAAACTGACCTCAAAAACTGTAAGAAAGTCCCCAATTAAATGCTTTCTTTGACAAGAGTTGCCATGGTCATGGCCTCTCTTCAATAGTAGAGTGCCTAAGGCACTGACTCTCCTGAGCGGTTCTCTGGAGTGTTGCCTGGCTTGCTGTGTCCAGGCAGCTCCAGCCTTCACTAAGGCAGCTCCCTGGATCCTCATTAAATCTCCTCCTCCTTTCTTGGTGACTGGGTCAGAAACTGAGACTCCCAAGGCCAAATTGGCCTATAACTGATGATAGATCAGGCAGAGCTGGCCTGGGAAGCCTGAGCTAGCCCCATTGCCCTTAGCAGATATGAGTGCCTGGGGCTATGATTAGACTCTGGCACCCCATCTCAACCTTAGAACCTCCCTATCTGCTTCTAGTAGTAGGTGAGGGCTTTCATAATAATGTCCTCAAAACAGAGATAAAGATACCCATCCCCCTCTGTCTCTTGGCTCTGAGTTTCCTTTCAGACTGGGTTCCCACAGCCTAGCCCAGTGGCTACCTTCCCACATGCAGGGCTTTAAGTTTCAAATGGAGAGCAAGCAGCTGAAGTGCCTATTTAACATATCAAAGCAGACCTGGCCTCCAGGTTCTCCCAGCATCCCCCAGTCTGTTACAGGGTATCGCTTGACATATCCCACCTTCTATCAGGAACTAACTCTCCAGCCCAGGGGCTGGACTGCCCTTCTCACAAAGGCTTTTTCCTTATATAATCCAGATATTTCCGTCACCGGCTCTCCTTTTGTACCTTTGGCCTCCTGGCTGCTGTATTTCCTGTGCTCCCCCCTCCCCCGCCCATCTCCCCACATGGTTCGGAGTCATGACCACTCTGGACTCTCCCAGATGCCTGGCTATGCTCTCCTATCTATCTATAATAAACTCCTCCACCGTACCTAGGGGCAGTCAGGTCCTTTCCTTTCCTTATTTCTCTTTTTCATTCACTGGGTCTGTGCTTCCTCATACTCCTAACCCCAGCCCAGCCCTGGAAGTCCCAAGAGAGTAGCAGAAATTTGTGAACTAACGACACATGGCTGACAAGTTGTGGGAACAGAGTCATGTTATTTGTGATTTTCTCACAGAGGACCTCGAGTACTCAGATTGTCCGCCAGTGCCCGAAGCTTCTCGGACAACGCGACCTGCAGAGAGAAGAAGAGGATATGGGCAGGTGGAGCTGGGAAGCAGGGCAGGGGACACATAGGACACATAGGGCAGGCCACCTATAGGACTATACCGGATACACTGCCGGGCTCTGCAGCTGCTTATGCTCAGGGCGGAGGCGGCTCAGGGACTGCTGGGCAAAGGTTCTGGACTCATCCAGCGATGGAAGTGGCTCACACAGCTGCAGGGGAGGAGGAAGAGAAGGTAGAGATGCTGGCTTTGGATCAGAGCTCAGCCAAGTGAAGGTGCAGGTGAGGGACAGTCACCTGTCCCTGTTGCAGGTAGAGTCGCAGCAATGGCTCCACCTGGGCTGGCTTCACAGTGCAGGACTCCTGGGCCCCCCGAGGCCAAACCCTCAGTTCCTGCCCAGCCTTGGGTGGGGGCTCTTCTGCCAACTGCAGCAGATCCAGCAGCAAAGACCCTGTGGAAGAGGAAAGGAACGTGTCAAAGAGGGACGGGAGACTTGAAGAAGGACAAAGGCGAGGGAGAGGGAAATCACCATCAGGGCCTAGGAACCGGAAGGCAGCCTTGCTCCCTGGCAGGGTTTGCTTCTCGGGCTCCTCCGTCAGCTTTATTCGAGGCTGGCCTCCCACAGATACCAGCTGCAACGAGAGGGTGTTTGGATAGCTGCACCCCTGTCCCCTACCACCCACGATCTTCCAGACTTGTCCCACCTGGGGCCAAACATTGTCTTTACCTTGTAGACACAGCCCATAGAAGGCTGTTTGGGACAAGTGACCACATTGGTGCCAATACCAATGACATTCACCTCACTGCCCTGTGGGGGAGAAGCGACACTGAGCCACGCTGCCACCTCTAGGGTGCCAGGGCAATCTAGACTATCTGCCACCTGTCCCTCTTCCACTCTACCTTCTGGGATAGCCTCGCCAGCTCCTTCTCGTCAATGTTGTTACTCACTGCAATGGGAACAGTCTCTAGCCAGGGCACCTGGAACCTGCATGCAATAGATCCACAGGCAGTACCCCTCATGCTCATGATTTACTGTGGCCTCTTTCTTTGCTCCTTCCCTCCCTCCCTCCCAGTTAGCCATGCCTTTACCCACCCTTGGCTTAGGAGCCCTTGGTGATCCTACCCTACTCCTCCCTCCCTTCCGGGGCTTGCTTAGTTGCCCCTGAAATAGGCCATGGTCTCGCTATAGGAGAGACCTTTCTTGTTCCATCTCTCTGGGATTCACTCTCCCAGGAAGGTTCTAGCAGGCACACCATGCCCGTCATAGGGAACTCACTGGGCACCAACAGTCCGAAAGACGCCCCGGATCTCCTTAGCCTGCTGAAGCAGATCACCGCTGTCCAGCCTCACACCCACTGCCCTGTAGCCCAGCTCCCCCAGTGCCAGGGCTACTGCCAGGAAGTTAGGAAGACCACTCCTGCACGTAAAACAAGGGGGTCAGGGGCTCAGCTGCTCTACCAAGGCCACCCTGATAGAATGCTCACAGCTTACCTGCGTACACTGTAGGAATCCAGCAGGCCCTGGAAAGCCCGGGGAAAGGCCAGAGCATAGGCCACAAATGCTGCGCGTTCCCCCGGATGTGGTTCCTGCTCATCTAGCCCCAGGTAGATGCACAGGCGATTCAGCCACGAATTTACACGGGCAGGCAGGTCCACTGCAGGGCCCTCACTAGAAGCTGGAGCCAACATCTGTAGAAAGAGATCAGTAAAAGATGGTTCTAGAGTTCATTTTGAAGCTTAGGAGTGGCAAGTATGTCATGCCCTCAGGGCAAAGGTGATGCCATTCAATGCTAGCTATCTCGTGCAGCCTTGGATCAAGTGCCCAGGGCAGTATCTGCCAGTACTTATAGCCCAGCTCACCCTAGGGCCCAGCCCACTCTAGCTAGGGTAAAAATTGGTTTTGGATCCCAGCACTTGGGAGGCAGAGGCAGGCGGATTTGAGTTTGAGGCCAGCCTGGTCTACAGAGTGAGTTCCAGGATAGCCAGGGCTACACAGAGAAAACCTGTCTTGAAAAACCAAAAAAAAAAAAAAAAAAAAAAAAAATTGGTTTTGGGATCCTGGCTTCTAGAGTAAATCAGGCCCAGCATGGAAGCACACACTGAGACAGAAGCAAAAGGATCGGAATTTCAAGCCCAGCTTGGGCTACATGGGACCCTAACACAAAACAAAACAATACTAACCGGGTCAGGGGGTACCTCACTACCCGAAAATGAAGTGACAAAGGAGTGGGCCAGGGTCCCTGCCACTGGTACACCTCTCAGCTGTCCAGCAAGTGTGTTGCTGCTGCTGTCAAATCCTGGGTGAGAAGGCAGGTAGGCTTAGGAGACTCCCGATATGAGGGTACCTCCCCTTCCCCAACCTATGACTCTTCCAGGCCTCACCACCCAGGTAGCTGTAAATTGAGGCCGTGAAGCCCCCATCGGGACCCTGAGCTCGCCGCAAGCCCATTTCTAGTAGTCTCTTGTCCGGCCCTGCAATCAAGCGAAGCCGAGCAGCATTGGTGGCTACGAGGCTGTAGAGAATAACAAGCCAGGAGAACTCAGGTGAGGGTCACAAAGCTGCCCCAGTGGGAAGACTTAGCTCCAGCGCTTCTATTGTCTGCACCTCTCAGGGACTCCGCTTACCTAGCATAGCTGACCAGACACAGCAGCGGTGTCTCTAGCAGCTGTACCAGAAGAAGAGGCCCGGACACCTGCAGAAGCGGCACCTGTGGGGCGAGTGATCAGCTCCACAGTGGAACCTCCTGAGCCACCCCACTCTTCCTACACACCCAGCTCGCAGGGCACTCACACCAGGGAAGGCGAGGGAACCCTCTGGCAGAGCCCGCACCGTCACCCCAGAGCAGTCAAGGGCTCGAAGGTGCTCGAAGAATGCAGGGTCAGTGTCTTGGGGTAGCACTGAAGCCAGGAAGTGCACGTCTGGAGCGATAGAGAACATATGTAGTCTGGGGGAGGACTCGGCCAGGCAAGTGCAAGTGCCCTCAGAGGGCAGGGGCGTCAGGGGCGCATGGGGAGGGCACGGGAGATTCGTTCGTGAGGAAGTGGGGGTTCTCTTCCAGTCAGAGGAGTACGGGAGCTGATCGAAGAACTACCTGCATCCCGCAGACGGAAGGCGCGAAGAAAGCGTATACAGTCCTGCAGGCCAGCGGTCAGGGCAAAGGAGCCTCCGAAAGGACAGTGGCGGAAGAAGAGCTCAAACTCTGCTTCCTCGCATGCCCGGCCCGCACGCCAGTAGCCCAGCGCCATGGTAGCCTGATAGAGGTCGGTGAGAAGCGGCCGCACCACCATGCGTCCCTCGCCGTCCAGCTCCATCTCCATTCCGCGGGGTACACAGGCTCCGGGTTAATGGCGCCCTACTCCACCCGCTAGGGCACTGGTCCAGAGAACCGACTCACGCGGAAGGAGGGCCTTTCCCGGCAAAAGTGGGTGGGGCGATCCGCCTACACTGCTAGTTGCAGGGACTCAAGCCCACAAGATAGGAGACTTGGCACACCCCTATCTCAGTCTCCTGGACTCCAGCTAGCCACTTGCCCCTGTGAATGGTTCTTAGAGGTTTTGGAGCTCAACTAGTGGCACTAGAAGCAAACAATTTAAAACAGGGCTGGAGTGCTTGATCAGCTTGTACTTTACCCTGGCCTCTTGACCCCGACCTGGGAGGAGCAAACGGGGTTACATTACAGTTCTGAGCAGCTATAGGGAAAACCAAGAACCCCTAGAAGTCAGTGCTGCCTTTCAAGTGTGAGGGGAAGCCAAGCACTGGCATAGGGGGGATGTCTGTTCAACCCAGCAGCCAGGGTTGCAATGAGTCAATGTCCTAGGACAGTTTATGCTGAGCGTGGTGATAAGCATGGTGACAAATGTCTTCAACCCCAGCATTGGGTAGGCAGAGGCAGGTGGCATATCCTTGGTACCGCCAAGAATATACAGCAAAACTTATTCTTAAAAAATATATTTTTTTATATTTATTTATATATTAATATGTTTATCTTAATATATACATTATATATGTATATATATCATGAGTTTTTGTAATAAAGGCAGATGTATGCCCAGAGGCCAGAAGAGGGCATCAGAAACCTTGAAATGAAGTTACATTACAGCTGGTTTTGAGTTTCCAAGTGGGTGCTGGGAGTGAACCCCATCTTCCAGGAAGTGCAGCCAGTGCTCTTAACTGCTAAGTCACCCTTCCCCAGGTGACAGCTTTTGTTCAGGTCCCACAGGAGTCTCTAAAACCTTTAAAGGGGAGGGACCACATCATTTCCTGATGACTAAAGATCACGATGGACACCACAGAGGAAGCAGCCACACTTGGTACACCTTCTCAGCTTAGACGGCCACAGGGTTTCACCAGCACTGTAGTCCCAAGACCACCAATACCCAAGCACTCACGAGGGATTTTAGGGGAATGGGCAGGCAAACTCCACACAGCACAGCTGGCTGTCCAGATTCTAACCATCCCAGAATATAAAGAGGATATGATGTTCCCCTCAGAGGTGAGGAGAGTAAGAGTGTTAGGTTGGGCCTAGGTGTACTCCACATGGTCACAACAGCAGGGGCAGGAGACACATGGTGGGCAAATGTGGACCCAACAGATTCTGTTTCTGGCCCAAACAGTTTGAACACAAGAGGCAAGAGGTGGGCAGGTATGAGACAAGTATGGACCAGAGCCCAGCATAGCACTGAACACCAAGTAACCACAAGAGCCAGAGTGCGGGTCTCAGTCTTTCTTTAATCTCAGCAGGTCCTCACACACATGAAACCACTCTCTCCACTTTCAGATCTTGTTGAAAGCTGCGATGTCGACACTCTGCACCTGTGGATGGAGATAAGGGTGTCCTTGCAGACTGCCTGGCTAAGGCAGGCCCATGCTTCTCAGGGGGGTTTGAGGTACCATTCCTACGGATGTTGGGCACAGGAGCCAGGGTCCCAGGTTCACCCGGTCTCCCATACCCTTGTGCCTATGCCCACTTACATGCTCCTCAAACTTGGTGATCTCCTCTTCGAGCAAGTCGGTGCCCACTTTGTCATCCTCCACCACACACTGGATCTGCAGCTTCCGGATACCATAGCCAACAGGCACGAGCTTGGAGGCCCCCCAAACCAGCCCGTCCAATTGGATGGAACGCACACAAGTCTCTAGCTGGGCCATGTCAGTCTCATCATCCCACTGTGAGAGAATGTGGGGTGGGGGTGGGGGGCCGAGTGAGCCACCTCAGAAACCTCTAGAACCCATGACCCCCTCCCTTGAACTACGGGACACGCTTTTGTTTCTTTATAGAGCCATTAGAAACAGTCCCAGGTTCACATGTCCCACTCCACACTTCTGCTCTCACGTCAACATCTTTAACTTCCACTAAGACCCAGGAGGATGTGTCAGAGGCTGAGCCTATGGGCCAGCCACTCAACGCCCCACCCCCATCTCTAGCTGTAAGGTTCTGTTCCTAGCCTCCCAGAGGCCTATCACCTCTACCACTCACAGGTTTAACATCCAAGAGGATGGAGGATTTGGCCACAAGCGTGGGCTTCTTGGCCTTCTTCTCTGCGTACTGGCGTAGCCTCTCCTCCCGTAGTCGAGCAGCCTCCTTATCTTCTTCTTCCTCGTCACTGCCGAACAAGTCAATGTCATTGTCCTCATCGTCCTCTGCTGGTGTGGCTCCTTTCTTGGTTGGGGGCTCCACTTGACGCATAGGAGAGACATGCTGCCACAGAAGAAGGGAGGAAGGCTGAGACTCATCAGGCCTCTACAGTCCAGCTAACTGCAGGAAGGCAAGCCCTCAGGAGACCTTCTCAGATCTCAGCCTGCCCTGAGGGTCAGTCTTGCCTGAGACAGTCAGTAGGTAGGGACAGAAGCCAGGACATGTCCAAGGCTCCTTCCCAAGTGGGAAGACTCACTTGGGTCTGTGGGGCTGTGGCTCGGTGAGTAGGTGAACTCTTCTCCAGAGTGCTCAGCCGGGCCTCCAACTTGGAAATGGCCTGCTGCAAATCTTGGACAACTGTGGGCACAAGGGAGACACCAGTCAGATAGCAGAGGCTGGAGCTGGAGCCCCACCTGTCAGGCACAAGCCCTCACCGCCTCGAAGGTTCTGGTTCTCCACTTCCAGACTGGCAATCCGCACAATGAGCTCACTGTGGTCTCCACCAGGTCCACTGGAGGCTCCAGGGCCTGAGCTCTGTAAGGGAGGAAGAAGCTGCTGTTAGTCCTTTAGCCTGCTTCTAGGGTCCCCTTACAGCCACGCAGAAGCAGAGCCCAGACTGAGCTGAAAGTCTGGCAAAGGCTCAGTCGGTCTTAATGGGTACCCTGCAGCATTTGGTCAAGGAAGAAGCAATAGAAGGTAAGGGACCACAAGACACTTCCTGCTTAGGGTGAGCAGTGAAGACCTGCTGTCTTCAAGAATGGCTTTACACTGTGACCATCTCAGCCAAGCAGAGTGTATAGGACAGGGGAGCCAAACAGAGAAAGCAACAGGACTTACAGTCCCAGGGGTGGCCTGGCCCAGGGCCTCAGGGGAGTTGGGCAGCATCACCTTGAGCTAGAAACAGGAGGGAAAGCAGTTGAGGGGCTAGAAGGAAGGGGTATGCAGGTGGTGCCAGCACCTGTGAGCTTACTCCTGAAGTGGCCCCAGAAGGCTCAGGAGGGCACAGGGCAGGCTCCCCTTGCAGGAAACCCAGGCTTCTGCTTCATGCTCTCAGATGTTAGCTCCACTCATAGGTAGAAAGGTTACTGGCTCTGAAAGCATAGTTGCATGCAAGTCCCAGTCCAGCAGGCTCTGCTAGGACTTCCTCTGGGGGGCAGCCAAGCACTCTTAGTATCTGCTAGACAGAATCTGCTCCATAGAAGAGGTAACAGATGGACAGCAAACAGGCCTTCACCCTAGTGACCCAGTAAGGCAGCATTTGGGCCAACAGTAAAGATAACCTTGTTTGTTTGTTTTTCAAGACAGGGTTTCTTTGTGTAATAATGGTCTTAGCTGTTCTGGACTCACTGGCCAGGTTGGCCTTGAACTCAGAGAACTGTCTGCTTTTGTCTCCCAAGTGCTGGGATTAAAGGAGTGTGCCACCATGGCCAGCTACTGTTTTTGTTTTTAAATTTTTTTCTTTTTTCTTTTTGGTTTTTTCAAGACAGGGTTTCTCTGTGTAGCCCTGGCTGTCCTGGAACTCATTCGGTAGACCAGGCTGGCCTCGAACTCAGAAATCCGCCAGCCTCTACCTCCCAAGCGCTGGGATTAAAGGCATGCACCACCACTGCCTGGTGATTTTTTTTTTTTTTTAACTTGGTGTAACAGCAGAGCCCTACGGTACAATTTGGCAGAACTGGCATTGAAGGGAGGTTTTGCTTGCAGGTAGATTATAAACGTATCACCCTTCAAAAGACTAGAATATATGTGAGTAGAGGCTGGGCTGGAAAGTGGGGGCTTTCCCATTCTAGATAGCAGGCCTTAGACAAAACAAAGGAGCTGGCAAGCGACAGTCCAACTAAGCCAAGACAGGAAACGGCTGCTGAGCCTGACCCAGTTTTCTGGGGACTGAAACTCAATGTGCCTGGCCAAGTGCACCAATCTTTTACCTCAAACCACATCTAGCTAGCCTGAGCTTCACTGGCAGAGCACAGGATCATGAATATGGATTTGAGAATGATAGGATGAGAACAGAAGTCAGGTAGGACCAAGAAGGGGTCAGGTGTGTGCAGCTTACAGTTATGAAGTCGCAGTGAAAATAATTTTATGACCAGGGGTCACCACAGCATGAGGAACTGTATTAAGGGTTGTAGCGTGAGGAACGCTGGGCTCAAGATGCTCCGTGCACAGCAGCAGGAACCAGACAAAGGGAGGTAGGGACCATCTGACAGGTGGAAAAGATGGAGCAGATTCTCTCCAGACTTCTGAAGGACCCTGTGGACATCTTGGTTCTGCTTCACGAGATGCCTCTAAAGATCTGACGCCCTAAACTGTAAGATGGCAGATCTGTGTCATTTTTAAGTCACTAGCTGTGTGGGGTGCTGCTGGGACAAATTCCTAAAGATGTGGAGTGGGCACAGACCTTAAATGGCAGGAAGCACTGTAGGGAGGTTAGTCCCTGTGTCTCCAGGACTTCTAAATGAAAACCTGGTCTTCAGCTGAGATTCTCCAGCGCAGACCTCAGACCTGTGCAACCCTCTCACCTCAGCTTTCCCCAGGGCTGGGACCGGACACCTGGCCAGGAAGCGGATATTTCTAAGCCAAGTGCGGAAGGTGGAGCAGGTTTTCTTTTTGCTACTTAGGGAGAAGAGAAACTGAGGGGGAAAAACTAGAGCAGAAAGAAGCCAGGGCCAGATGGCTGAGGGAAATTCTTTAATATAGTTCCTCATAGAGTGCACAGAAAAAGATAAAGTCAGGGTGGTGCAATGTGGAGGGTGGCAGTGGCTACCTGGGAGGAGTGGAAGGGGCGAGGGCATAAAAGGTCAGAGAGCAGGCATGAGATGGGCGAATTCCCACGGCCGTCTTGACAGAAGCCAAGAAACGTGATAGGACCAAAAATACCTCAAGGAACCTCATATGACGGCACAGATTTCTGTGACAAAGTACAACTGGCAAGGTTCTTGAAATTTTACTAGCAAAAACACTACTTCAGACAAAAAAAAAAAAAGTCAGGATAAAATATTAAAACAAACAAAAAGAACCCACTTTAAAAAAAAAAAAAAAGACTAAGGATCTTTTCTACAAGCAGGAAGGTTGTTAAAATTCCAACCTCAAGTGTGCTATTTGGTGAAAATTGAATCCCAGTGGCCACATGAGCCACAAAGGAGTCATTCAGGAGGCCTGGCTGGATTCTGAACTGTCTAGAACCTCTTGTGCATTCCCTTCTTGAATGGGAATGCCTGCTGCGTATGAACCTCATGCTTCACACAAAATGCTTTCAAAAAATAACAGAATGTTAGAAGACAAAACAAGCCTACGGGTAGGCTTGGTTCAGTGCCAAGCATCCTTGTGATGGTAGGAAGCAGGAGGACCACAGGGATAAGCAGAGGCTGGGAGGATGAGATGCCAAAGGAGAAACACAAACAGGTAAACACTGAGAGCCTCGAAAAGAGTGCACTCTACTGGTTTCTGGCCCTATTTCAACTTCTGACCTTCAGGACCATTTGACGATAAACTTTCAGTTTTAAGCAGTAAGGTTGCGGTAACCCATTAGAGAGCTGTCAGAAAACCTGTTCCAGGACATGGCCCACTCCAGACAGTGAGGCCCAGTGTTCCATCCAGGACACATGGCCCACTCCAGACAGTGCAGGCAACAGGGTCCCTACCTAGGACTTGGTCTAAGATTATGCTAGCACAGCGAACCAAGTAATTATCCTCTTTCCAGGAAAGGTCCCACCTAATCAAGAGGAACAGTGGTCTAAGGGATGGGAGGCGTGTGCTACTTCAGCAAGGGAGCAAGCAGGAAGGAACAGACTTCAAGGCGTGTGCCAACAATACACACCCTGCACAACGACACTGATTAGCCCAGGCAGACCCCGGCAGGCACTGCGGGAAGAACTAGAGTGAGCTCCAGTATGTACGAGAGACACATGGAAAAGTCCAGAGAGCATTTTCCATGACAGTGTGGGCACCGAGGCTTTGACACTCACAGCCTACAAGAGCACAGCATCACACCTTGTGCCCTAACTTGCTCCAAAGGCCAACAGTCAGCAGTACTAAAGGGTTTTTTTTTTCCCTTTAAAGAAAAAAAAAAACCACAAAACAATCTGACATGCTGTTTGGCTGAGCACGAGCCCATGAGTACATGGGCCATGGGTACTCACTCCAGCCAAGGATTTCTGGATGTTCTCTCTGGCTCTTGCAATGTCTCGGAGGATCACGCTGGCACCATTCTCCTGCAGACAGTGCAGAAAGAACCAGTCTTTTTTGTTTTGGTTTAAAAAAAATTTTAAACACACACACACACACACCAAAAAAAGCCCACACAGAAAAACAAAAGCCCCAAGAACCCTCACCCAAAAAGCAAGAACACACTACAAAGAAGAGGAATAAATTATACAGAATGAAAGCTCCCAAGACATGAAAAGCGGGTGATCGAGACCACAGCCACAAAGTCTGCAGGTAGCTATACATGCTAAGGCCTGGCCACACACCCCTAGACACCTGTTTGCTGGTTGCCCCTAGGTGGCATATGTGTTAGAATCAGGAGCCAGCAGCAGAAGCACCCCAGGAGCCACTCAGCCCTAACTAGCATGTCTCTGGCCCACCGGGTTCCACCAGCCCTAAGTACAGTCCTTACCTGGCGGGAGCCAGAGGTCACAGGCCCATTCATCTGCTCGTAGAACCTCCTTTCTGCGTCGTCATATTTAAACTTGTCAAACCAGATCTTCTCGTGCACTAGGAAGTTTGTAGCCATCTTTCTGCTGAGATGGGAAAGAGTGGCTAGGTCAACCTCTGGCTTCACCTTCCCCACAGGCTCCAGGTCTCCCCAGCCTGAGCACTCTAGATAAACAGGTCAGAGGTAAAGAAGCAGACAACTCAAAGGCTATCACATGCTGGGCCAGCTCAGTCCTACTTGGCTCATCAACTGCTGCTGCCCATGAGCACAGACAGTTCTCAGTTCAACACCAAACCCCGTCCATACACAGAAAGAAGAGTCAACAGCCCTTCTGTCACCAAAGTGGGCTCCCTACCAGGGCTGAGTGAGGGATGGTCCCTGGGCAAGTTCTCCAGGCCACTAGGCACTCAGGCCCTGAGTTTTCCAACCACACAAACCCATACCAGCAGCTAGAGCACAAAAGCAGCCCAGCTGGAAGGCCTACAGCCAGCCATACCCACGCTTCAGTCCAACAGATTTGTAAATGAGCAGCCCACTTGTCTCCTTTATTTTCCATAAAAATGTTATCCGGGTATGCAATGTATCATTCTCTTTCAGTATAAGCACTTTTAGTACTTATCTGTTTTGATTAAGATGGTTAAAAAAAAAAAAATCAAGGGTACAACGAAGGCTCTGTAAATACCAAGAGCAGAGTTCAGCTCACTGTCTCTGCAAGCCATGCTCCGCCATGTAGCTCCTACAGTGACACGGCATGAGAGCTAGAGTATGCAGTGTCCACAGAGTCCACCATCTGCCATCCTGCCCTTCCTGCCAGGTGCGACAGACCCACCCAATCTCACTCTGCCAATTTTCTGTTTGGAAGGCC
This sequence comes from Rhabdomys pumilio, assembly GCA_030674055.1. NCBI lineage: Eukaryota > Metazoa > Chordata > Mammalia > Rodentia > Muridae > Rhabdomys > Rhabdomys pumilio. The sequence goes on along the minus strand of JANHMN010000012.1, from coordinate 26,419,973 downwards.
TCAGGCCACCACCAGCCCATCTAAGTGTCTTCTTATAATACAGGCCTAACACTGCTTCCCTTCCCCAGGACACACTGGTGGACACAAGGCAGGTAGGTGGCAGACAGGATGTAGAGATCCCAGGGACTACTGGGCTCTTCCCATTCCTCCCACACTGCCCCAGATTGGTATTACTTCTCAGGAGACCAGGGACCCTCCACTTCCTTCCCTGACCCTTCCGTGTTTATACATTACACTTGTCTGCCCAGGAGACCACCTCCCATAGTCACAGTCAGTCATTCCTTGGCCTTCAGAGACCAATCTTAGGACTACACCTGTGTTGGAGCAAGATTCCTTGGAGGCTGGGAGCTAGGTAGACTTCTTTCCCCACAGGGAGAGAAGAAAAAAAAAACAAAACAAACAAAAAAAAAAAAACCCCACACACAACCCCCCCCCCCCCCCAAAAAAAAACCCCACCCAGCAGAGGCTGCCAGATCAGACATGTGTTCTTGGATCTAATGCCCACCTTACCTCCATGGGCATATACTATAACCCATAACTATAATGGGCTATGGGTATCAAGACCTATCAGGTGCCAGAGACCCAGCTGCAGATAATGTCATCTGTGCTCTTTGACCCCTTTCCCCACCAACACAACTCAGAACTCTGTAACCTCCAAGGACAGAGCATCACTGGTGCCACCCTAACCCTACATAGCTGGAGTATGAGGCCCCAGCCTAGAGACAGCTGTCTCTATTTTTGTAGCCTGGGACAATCCCAACACCTGCAGCCATATTTCTCCTACTTGGGTCTCAGGCTGGACATGGATGGGCCAGAACGGGGCGTGGGTCGGTGAGCCAGGGAGGCAGCTTCTAGGCGCCAGGCCATGCGCAGGGCCTCAGCGGCATGGTGGCGGCACTCAGCACTGTCGTACGTAGGCTTGCTGAGCCAGGGGGCCTCTGCGTCCTTGTGTAGGAAGTACCAGTAGGGCAAGGCAGAAGGAGCCTCCCCATCGGCCCGTTTTGACCCAGCTCGCTTGTTTCCTACAGTATTGCGGCTCCGACGGTCTCTGCGGCCCCTCCGGGTACCCTCTGCCTGACTGGCTCGCTCCTGCAGGCGCACTTTCCCTGGAGGGTGACCATCAAAGAGGGCCTCATAGAAGCCCCTCTCAGCTGCATCATACCGGGGCTTTTCCAGCCACACCTCCCGCACCAGTGCCTGTAGGCTGCCCAGAGGCGGCTGGCCATTGGCTGGTGGGCAAGGCTGGCAGGCCAAGGCCAGGTCAGGAGTAACAGCCTGCTGGCCTGTGTCAGGAGTCCCCTGCCTACGGCTCCCCTCTGCAGCCAGCAGCAAGGCCTGAGACCACTCCACAAAAGCCCGCTCAGCTTGATCAAAGCAAGACTTGTTGACCCAGATCCCCCAGGTCACATGGTGGCATGCCACATGGCTTCCATGTGTACAGGGCCCCCGAGGGGCCAGAGCAGGTGGCTGGGCTGCCTGGGCAGCTACATCTGCCAGCCTCTGGCGGTAGGAGCTTTCTGCCTGGTCGAAGAGTGGCTTGTCCAACCATACATGGTCAGCCGAGAGGCCCACGAGGGCCAGGTCTGCCTGGCCAAGCCAACCCTTTGGGGAGCGCTTCCTCTTTTTCTGTAACGGCTTCTTGCACTCGTCATGGCTCTTCCTAGGATCACTCCTGCTGCTGGTGTTGGGGGTCTCTGCCTCGTCGGTGTCCTCCGTGTCCTCCTGGCTGGGCCCGTTTACAGCTGGCACTTCGTCCAGGAGCTGCTGGACAGAGGCGGCGGCGGCTTGTGTGGCCTCATGCTCATGGAAGCACTGCTCCGCTTCCTCATGCTTGTGCTTGTCCTCCCAGACGGTCTCCAGCGCACAAGAGGCCTTCCCACTCCTCATCTTCCGGCGCAGCATTAAAAAGCAAGCACAAGAAGGCAGTTGCAACACAGTAGAGGCACCTGCCTCCCTTGCCCTCCTCAGAAGAGCAGGCAAAGGTGGGCAGGGAGGCCTGGGGAAAGGGCAAGCCACCAAAGGGGCTTCACCAGATGACATGCAAGGGCACAAAAGTCAAATCCACACAAGGAACTTTTGTGAGTCAAAAAGAGCATACAAATATATGCATACATCCATATCTTATTACTATAAATGTTGCCTGTGCTATCCAATAAGCCCAGTAGCTTTCAGAAAGGGATCTAAACAACACCTCCAAACTCATCAGACACCTTTTCTTAAGGGGCCTCCAGCCAAATAAAACGAACAGCTGCACTCATTAACAATGATTTAATATAAATAACCAGTCTGGGTGTTTTGCAGCTTTATTTTGGTTTTGTTTTAGTACAAACACATCCTATGAGATGCTCTATGCTCACTTATAGCAAGAAACTACTCACGACTTATGTGAAATCGACCTCAGTCTGCCTGTGTTTTGCATGTTGAGCCTGGCACCTGAGATGGCTGCTGTTTCTAGTTCACTGACAAGGACTTGTGACTGCCCAGGTGGATGCAGCCCCAGCAAGCAGGGCATCTTAGAAAGTCACCTGCATGTACCTTGGCCATACATCTATCCTACGCAGACCAGTGTGCTCTCCCAGGGGCAAAGAGTCTTAGAAAAGGGGCTACTGTCAGCAGCAAAGACTGCATGCACATCACCACCACCAACAGAGATCCTTAACCTAAAGGTGATACCACTTCATCGGGCGGCCACAGACTGCAACTCTGGACCCCTCTGAACCAAAGGGTCACCATGGGGCCCTTGGACTCAGGACACCACGTCTCACTTGCTACTATAATCAATCTTTCCTCAGGACCCTCAGCTTCCTCACTGAAAACGGTGTTACCTCAAGTTACTTTCTGCTCCCTCAGCAGGGTGTGGCACTGAAGCACAGAGCAACAGGCACACAGGCAGGACTTTACTATTCCTGAGGCCAGATGTGGCTCCACGAAAGGACAGGCTCCAGGCTCTACCAACCAGCCCAGAAGGCAGCAGTAAGTGTTCTTTGAGCTGCCTTGCCCTAGACAGGTAACTCAATCAAGATTCTCGTAGTCTGGACTCTTCTAACACTTACAGACTAAGGGTACAGATACTGCTCTCATGCTTCTTCTGTGGGTCTGTTACTACAGACCCAGGCCATCTGCTGGGCACTCATGCAGTGCAAGGACACCCTTTGGCTGGACAGCAATCATTCACATCACTGTCTAGGGCCTTTTCCTAATACACCCAACAAAACACTTGACTGGAAGAGTGTTAGCTAGCTAAACCTCACCCATGTTAAGGACCTCAGAAAACTCTTCCTGTCCTCCCTGAAGCCTGCCTCTAAGTGAGAGCTAAAGTTCTCTAATGCAATCTACCCAAGCTCTCTCACTGTGAGGAGCTGGGACCAGGAGTCACAGGCTCAGTGTAGAGAGGTCTCTAGGCCACCCCCTCACTTACCAAGGCCAAGTGGCAGGGGCAGGGGCAGGGACTGAGGGGGATCCTAGGAGGCAGAGCATTGTGACATCACCCACTGTCACCAAGGGGGCAGTATATGCCATCACAGCAGGACGTGACTAGCTCTAACCTCCTTCAGGGACTGAGGTGAAGCTGTGTTCTCACGGAATACTTACTACAGGTCCAGGTTTGTCCTCACTCCCTTCAGCAATGCCCACTAACCTGGGCCCCTCACCAAACTTAAGACTAGGAAGCCCCTGAAGGAAACAGATGGAGCTGCTTTCAATGTTCCCCAGCCCATCCCCCTATGGGGCAGGATAAGGTCGTAGAAACGAGATGCTTCCTCAGGCCACATATTCATGTTTGGCCACAGCTTCTCCACAGGGCAGAGGGTTATGTGCTGACCTACTTGGTACCAGGGTTACATGGGTATGTACTTGCCTCTACAACAAGCTAACCACGCCACTTCCCAGTTCCAGCAAGCTCAACTTTGCATAGGTATGCCTCCCTCAGGCAAGGCAATGGCTGGGGGGGTGGGGGACCTCCTTGGCTCAGGTGAAGGGCAATACAGGGCGCTATGCAGGTGTGTACTTACTTTTGCTTTGGCCTCCTAGGACAGCATGAAGGAAAAGCAGCAAGGTTAGAGCGGTGGGAAAAGCCACCCATGCCAGACAGCAGCTTGAGCAGCCTTTTAGAAACTGCTTGCCAAGATGGCATGGCAACATAAGATAAAATAGTATATATCACCATCAAATCCCAGATGGCTGCTCAGTCCTCAAACTTGAGAGGCAGCACTCTTCCATTAGCCCTTGATACATAGTCTTAGGGTTCCTATGATCTAAGAGACAAGCAGAAACCACCATGGAAGCTGCCTGCTCCCACCTGCACCAAGGTGTGCTAGTACCTACAGATGCTCCCCTAGCTGTGAAAGAAACCCAGCCTCTCTCCTTCACTGACAGTCCTATCTCCAAGGGACCAAGTGCTCCAGGTCCAGACAGCTCCAAGCTGTGGGTCTCTGCTGCCACCTCTGGGTTGGGGACATAAAGACCAAGCATATAGGAATGCCACCCCAAGACATTAGCAGCAAAATGCTGGGGGGGTTGGGGGGGGATAAGGTCTTCCCCGGCCTGCTTTCCCCACAAGTGCACAACAGGCTCAGAACTTTAGCCAGTTTGCACTCAGACTTGGGCATACCTGAACTCCACTGCTTCCCCGGAGGACACACACACATGCAAACCTGCAGCTGTCCAGGAAAAAACAGCCGGGAAACAAGTAGCAGTGAATGTCTCAAACCAGCACAGGGCAAGTTTGTCTGTCACCACATCCCTACACAGGGTTGGCTTTCTTTCTCCTGAGGCTTTAATCTAGGCAATAGCAGGAACAGGCTGAAGAGATTGAAGGACCAGAGAGAAAGCAAGCTTCCAGAGAAGCAGGCTCAGCACATCAAAGGACCTAGAAAGAAGCGGCCTAAGCAGGCCCTGCCCTGCTCCCAATCATAGGCTGGACTCCAGGATATAACACATAAGGACCTGGTCACTTTAGGTCAGCTGTCAAGCTCAAGCCTGAGCTCTGAGGGCCTAGGTGCAGGCAGCTCAAGTGCCAGACAAGGCCTGATGGGTCAGGCATGGCCACAAAGCCCAGCACCCAGACCTAGCTTCCTCTCAAAAGAAGCTTGTACTAGCCAGCTGCAGTTCGAGGGCTGAGCTACAACTGCTCTGCAGAGAAGAGCACAGGTGTTCCATGCTCTCATAACTTTTACCAATCTGGGCCAGGCAGCAGCCTCTGCCAAGGGCACTTCTGGCTTGGGAACTGGACCCAGAGGGAGATGAGAAAGGGCATGTCACAGCTATGCCCCATCACAGTAGCAAACACCTGGAGGCTTCCATGTGCTGGGAATGAAAAAAAAAAAATGTCCACAGAAGAGCTGGCTTTCTGGGCCCTCTGCCTTCTATTCTCTGGATATTCATAACAGCCATGTAGTGGAGAGGCCACACTGCACCTTATACAGGCACAGGAGTGATGTCTTGGTCTCTTTTCATGGGTTAAATTCTAATCTCCAAGCTCCCACTGTGCTTCTCTGCCTCTGGGATATCCCAGCCCTACTCAAAAAAACCAGCCTGAGCTGTTTGCCTACCTTAAGACCCAGAGGCTAATGCTGGCGCTCCAGTCTAAACCCAAGCAACCCCAATCTCCTTACCCTAAGTGCCATTGTTTGTTGGCTCTATTACTGTTTCAGCAGATGGTACCCTGACCTGACACACAGGTCTTGAGGCTTTGCTAGATGGCTTGCTTTCTCAGCTATTCCTTTACACCTGATAATATCTGCACCATAATTCACACTTAAGGAGGTGGGGGTGTTGGTTGTGTGTCATCTTAGACACAGGATGGAAAATTAAGGCACTGATTTGGTATAACCGCACAGATCTATTGAGTCAAGTGATGTGTGGAGCTGGAGACCAAATCATGTTCCAGCACCCGGATTTCACAAGAATGTCTTCAAGACTCCAACCTTCAATAGGCACACAGCATCTTAGATCCCTGGCACACAAGAAATGCTCAATGAGAGCATCTCCTACCTTCATCCCCCACGAGTCACTCTTGCTGACTATTGAGCCCTCTCAAGCACTTTTGCCTCCTCTGTGCTAGGCCATGGGTCCTCACCTACCCAAAATATAAGCCTGGAGGACAACCCTGCAGCAGCCTCCTCCTGAGAGGACAGAAAGCCATGCAGAGAAAATCCCAGGCAACAAAGTCTAAACAGCTCCCTGGCTCCCTGTGCCAACTCTCCAACTGTTTGCTGAGTTCTCCCACAGTTCGAGGAGGTTCATGCTGAACTGGCCATCACAGAGCCTGGGAAGGGGACTCCTTGTCCCTTTGACTTCTTCCTCTTGACTCTGCTGCCCCATGGGATTGGCTTAGGGGGCACTCGTCGGTCCTGTCACATCCGTCCTTTGCTTCATCCACGAGAATCCGCCTGAGGTAAGACTCAGTTATCCCTGAGTGACAGGGCCAATTCAGAAGCATCCCTGGGAGTAGCACCCCAAGATTAGCTTCACCAAGTTCTTTTGCTCCCGAGGTAGCCGTTCACTCTAGAAAACCACGATGCCGGGAGAGAGCGCTCACGTATTAGAAAAAGTGCGACCGTACCCTTCAACGCCCCTTTCCCAAGAAAGCTGCCCAGACCATCTTATTCAACTCAGTAAGGAGAGCCAGCCCTGTTACTTTTGAACCAATCGGCACCACATGCCCTTTTTCTACCCTGTGTCCGTGGGCCGTACAAGTTTCATCAGGCTGCACCCGAAGCAACCTCCCTCTATGCCTAGAGCTCCGTATGCCCTCGGTGCTTAACCGCAAGGACCTAGGGCGTTGGCAAGAGCTGGGGAAGACGAACACCGGCCCAAAAGCTCCGGAGCTCGACCGACCGCAGGCAAGCGTGTCACTCAAGGCGGTGTTGAGCCGCCGGGCGGCCAGCCTGAAGCAGCGCTGAGGACCTGGCAACCATGTGGCCAGCGGCCCGCCTCCACACAGGCCCAGACACCCGCCCGCAGCCCGCACTGACCCACTGAAGCCAACCCTAAGGGCGCGGGGCCCGGGCACTCCAGGCCTCTGCCGCACGTGTACTCCATGAGGCGGGGCCCGCGGTACTCACAAGCCAGCCAAGGACGCAGCAACCAAAACCTGGGACTGCGAGCTCAGGACTGCAAAGGAGAGGGAGGGCGACCGCGTAGCTCCCGGAAAACGCAACGGCACAGACCACGAAAGGCGCGGCGGGGGACACAACCCTGGGCACGCGCTGCCTTGCCCTCAGAGCATGCATCACGATGCATGCAGGAACCACCATGGTAGAATCCAGCACACAGCTACCTCGAGGGCCGCGCTTCACTTAAGTTGTCGCAGCTAGTAGCCGAGAGCCGGGTCTCCCAACGCTCCGCACCCCTCCACAGCACGAAGAGTGGAGCCTCCGGACTAGGGCGGGACGAAATGAAGTTGGTGTGCGCACGCGCCGGTGACGCGCCCAAGGCCAGACTGTGCGCAGGCGCTACGGGGCGCAGGGGGCGGGACTTGCGGGCCCGTGCAGGCAAGGCTGGCGAGACAAAAGGGAGGGACCCTGGCAGCCCCGCCCCCGAGCCCCGCCCCTAGCGGCCCGCGCGGGGTGTCAGGCTCGCTATCCCGGGTGGTCCCTATCGCCGACGCCATGTACTCCGCGAGCCCTGCGGCCGGTCCAGCCCTGCACCCAGTCCCCCATCGCGCTCGTCTTCCCCCGCCCCGGTGCCTTGCTGAACCGCCGCGATCGCCGGCGCCAGGTCCGGGTTCCACGGCGCGCCCGCTGCCTCCAGCGGCCGGGCCGCGGCCCCGAGTGGCCGTGAAGATGACTTTCCGCAAGGCCTACTCCATCAAAGACAAGCTGCAAGCCATCGAGCGGGTCAAGGGCGGTGAGCGGCAGGCCAGCGTGTGCCGCGACTTCGGCGTGCCAGGTGGCACACTGCGCGGCTGGCTCAAGGACGAGCCCAAACTGCGCTGGTTTTTGGACCAGTTAGGTGGAGAAGTGGGCACTCAGCGCAAGAAGATGCGTCTGGCCAACGAGGAGGAGATCGACCGCGCCGTCTATTCATGGTTTCTCACCTTGCGCCAGCACGGCGTGCCGCTGTCCGGGCCAGTTATCCAAGCTCAGGCTGAGGCCTTTGCTCGCCAGATCTATGGCCCCGAGTGTACCTTCAAGGCTAGTCACGGCTGGTTCTGGCGCTGGCAGAAGCGCCATGGCATCTCTAGTCAGCGCATCTATGGTGAGGCTGAGCTCCCGGTCGCAGGCCCCGCGCCTGTCAAAGAGGAGCCCGCGCAGCCACCGGGCTCAGGTCTCCTACCTGATGGCGCCCCAACCACTCTACCCCATTCCGAGGGCGGCTATGGCGACGAGCAGATCTACAATGCTAACGTTACTGGTCTCTATTGGAGGTTACTTCCGGAGCAGGCCTCAACTCCGGGCACTGGGGATTCCAGGGAGCCTGGTGGGTGCAGTCGACGCTGGCGCAGCGATCGAGTGACAGTACTGCTGGCCGCCAACCTGACAGGCAGCCACAAGCTGAAACCACTAGTCATCGGACAGCTACCGGACCCACCCAGCCTGCGTCACCACAACCAGGACAAGTTCCCGGCCTCGTACCGCTACAGTCCAGATGCCTGGCTCAGTCGCCCACTTCTTCGGGGTTGGTTCTTCGAGGAATTCGTCCCTGGGGTCAAGCGCTACCTACGCCGAAGCTGCCTGCAACAGAAGGCTGTGTTGCTGGTGGCCCATCCACCCTGTCCAAGTTGGGCTACTAGCATGCCTGCCCTAGAGGAGAGTGAGGAGGCTCCCAGGCAGTGTCAACCTGAGCTTCTTGGGTCCCCAGAGGAACTTCAAACACCAGATGGTGCAGTTCGAGTGCTCTTCTTATCCAAGGGCAACAGCCGACCACACATCCCTGCACCTTTGGAGCATGGTGTGGTGGCCGCCTTCAAGCATTTGTACAAACGGGAGCTCCTGAGGCTTGCTGTGTCTTGTGCCAGCGGCTCCCCTCTGGACTTCATGAGAAGCTTCATGCTCAAGGACATGCTCTACCTGGCTGGCCTCTCTTGGGACTTGGTCCAGGCAGGCAGCATAGAGCGCTGCTGGCTGCTGGGTCTGCGAGCAGCCTTTGAGCCTGGGCAGCAGCCAGCCCACCAGGTAGAGGAGGCCGCTGAACACAGCAGGGTGCTCAGTGATGTCACACATCTGGCAGCTCTGGCTTACAAGCGCCTGGCACCTGAAGAGGTGGCCGAGTGGCTACACCTGGATGATGACGGAGGTCTCCCTGAGGGCTGCAGAGAAGAGGTGGCCCCTGCTGCTCCTCCATCCCCAGCTAGCCTGCCCTCTAGCATTGGAGCTGGAGAGGAGGAGGAAGAGGCCACTGAACAAGGAGGAGTGTTGGTACCTACTGCTGGGGAAGCTGTTTGGGGACTAGAGACAGCTCTGAGGTGGCTGGAGAGCCAGGATCCTAGAGAAGTGGGGCCGCTGAGGCTTGTGCAGCTCCGTTCCCTCATTACCATGGCACGGAGGCTTGGGGGCATTGCCCCCTCAGCAGCAACTTCTGATGATGGTGTGTGACTACCTTGGCCCAGTGGCCTTTTTCCTGCCACACTGGGAGAGAGGGGGCATACAGAGTCTGCCATCTTCCACCTTTTCTTCCTGGTAGTCCACTATAGAGGTCCAGGGATGCAAGCCCAGCCCAGCCCAGCCTGGAGGAGTTCTATTAGTAAAGAATGAACTGCCCCATGATGCACAGGGGCCTGGAGAAGCAGCTAAAAGAAGCAAATGTTCTTCCCTGGGTAGGACATGTGGGCACAGAAGCACAGCACCTACTGGACAACAGATGACTGTACTTCCATTCTGGCCCCTATGGGGCGCGCACACACACACACACACACACACACACACACACACACACACACCTGCCTCCATGTGCACTGGATGAGGCTGCTGCTGTTTCATCTGCTTCCCTGGTGCTACCTGGTCTCATCTCAGTGGGGAAGCACTTGGTTTTGTTTTAAAAACACATTAAACCTCTTTGGAAAAATGCCCTTCCTGGGGAAACCATGAGTGCTAAGCAGGGTGAGGTGGGCTCTGGGCTCTCTTGCTCTGATAACTGCAGGTCCTTGTGGTGCTGGGTCAAAGCCCAGGCTAGGCTCCAGTCCCTTACCTGAGGTGGTGTACTCACAAGAAAGTGGGAGGAGGGGAATGGAAGCCCAGTGCTTGGTGAGGTTTTGGATGCAGCAGAGAGGATAGTGAAATCTGTTCGACTTGGATTTTTAGTCCCCTCTTTAAAAACTACATCTGGATAGGTCTTCTATTCATGAGGTTGGCAAGTGTTTAGATTTGGACCCAGGTGGCTTGACCAGGAGGAGCAGAACAAACCATAAAGCACTTTGTCTAGCTCCAGGGTAATCTGATCTTCCTGGAAACAAGTCATTGCCTTTGCAAGTCCAACTGGAAACTCTGCAGTGCCTTAGAGTCAACCCCTAGCCCCACTGGCTCTTCCTGCACCAACCTTCTCCCTAAACTCATCCAATTGTCAAGGGTGTGGCTGAGGAGCTATTGCTGGACAGCCCAGGTTGAAGGAGAAAGGCTCAAAGGAATGGCCACGTTTTGTATCACTCTGCTGCTCTGTCCAACTGTGGACTCCACCCTGATTACTGAGGAAGGCACCTGTGTCCTACAGAGGGGCACTGTTGTCCTTGCAGAAATATTGTCCTGAGCCCTTGTCCTGGCGCTCTCTCCTCATCTTCACGTCTCCTAGTATGAGCCCTGAAAACATGAACATCTCCTAGTATGAGCCCTGAAAACATGAAGTGGAGAAGGGCAGGGGATGTAACAGCTTGGCAATGGGCAGAGCCTTGGGTGACGTATCTAAAAGTGATTTCCATGTAGGAACAAGAATACAACTCCCTGGAGCCACGACTACCTCCCAGTCAAAAATCTGCATAAATATCAAAAGCTGAGGGAAAGCATGGAGCAAGGGAACCGGGCTCAGGTAGCACACTCCATCTGTGCACACTAAGGGACCATCTGACCACCTAAGTACCCAGTCTTCCTGATGAAGACCTAGAGAACCTTGGGCAATCATGGCTGGCAGGGAGTCTCCAGCACTGGCTACTTGGGTAGGTTATCAAAAGTCTAATGTGTTTGTACCAGCAGCCTCCATATCAGCCAGGCACCCAGGTTAGGAGCTACCATCCAGCTTTGACAGACCTGATTTAAAATCTGCAGAGAGGCAGAACTGGGCCTTGGATGCACATTAGGCTGGGTAGCTTCTAGTAGCTGTTCAGCCTAGGCAACATGTACTGCTCTTTTGGAGAGGTTTCCATCTGGCCTGGGCCCAGGTAGACAGAGTTAGCAGAGACTAGGGCTCAGGTGTAAAACCTCCCTCACTAGCCTAACTATCCAAAGCCCCTTTCACTTGGGCACACAAGGCCCAGGAGGTTGTTATGGCCTCATATTACTGCTGCCCCATAAGTAAGTAAGTGTGGCCTGGCCTAGTGACAGAGAGTTCCTGTCAGGTTTGTGTCCATGTATTATCATTAACTCAGCTAGGGAGATGCCCATGAGGAGGCTCAAAGGTGTTATCCCAGGTTTACGAATGTAGTTCAGTGGTAGGGTGCTTGCCTAGGAGGCCTAAGGTCCTGGGTTCAAACAACTACACTAAAAAAAAAAAAGTAATGAAACATTCTGGTATTCTTTACATGCTATAGGCAGAGGTTCTAGTGGCTGAGTTCTGGTTGTGGACGAGGCTACTTTGCCCAGGTTGCTGGACAAATGCCTCGGCAGGGAGTCCTATAACTCTGGGGCTTATGGTGCTGAATAACCCGGTGCACAGAGGCCTCAGCCCCAATGCCAGTTCAGCTTGAGATGTGCAACCAGCTCACCTTTCTGTACTCAGTGTCTGATGGGGCTCCATGGGTTCATGGGTTCTCGGGAGAGAACCTTACACTCTCACTGTATATATAGCTATTGGTGCACCATGGTTCCCTGTGGGCACTGAGCTCCGTGAACTAGTAAGGAGGGTGACACTGTAGTTTCTTTCTTCAGCAGCCATTGTCACCTGCTGTGTAGCAGGCATCACACAGGAGTCCCAGTTCACTTGCTCCCCATAGTGTGGTGATCCTTGGCTTGGGAAATATAGACAGCTGTTTCTGCTATGTTCTACCTTGGATTCATAAACAGATTGTCTGGAGAAAGCACCCAGCACAGAAAGATGGGGAACGTGGGTTTTGGTTGGAGCTTCCAGCAGTGGGGGAACTGAGCCCTTTACACTACCTAGTTAGGATTGCCCTCAGAAAGCCCAGCTGGCACCTGGCACCCAGTGTAGCCTCTTCTGAATGTATCCACAAGAGCATCTTGATGGCAGCAGTTGTCCTCCAGAGAGAGGATCTTGGACTTGTGGGCTTCCTGTCCTATTGTAGGGCCCTTTCTCTGACACTCAACCTTGCTCACAGCTGAGTTCACCTGACCACGTGTAATAAAGGTGGTCATTAGCTACCCTGTTTTAGTCTTATTTTTGTGACTGGGTCTAATGCTTACATCTGGAACACTCCATAGGATGGCGGAGGAGAAGTGCATCAAAGTGGGGCAATATTGATTAAAGAGAACGCCATGAGCACCTACCAGTTTTTATCTCAGGAGCACACAGCAAGAAAGGGCCTGATGATAGCATCACAATTATATGGCCCCAAAGCTGCTTCTCTGAGTAGCCAACAGCCTGTGTCCCAGCCTGCCACCAGTGAACCTAAGGCCATGTAACAATGTGCCCTAGACTGTGACCCAGCAATGAAGGGGCGTGATCCACTTCCCAGCCCTGGTCCCAGGGACAAACAGCTGTTGGTTCACTACCATCACTGACTGTCTTGGCAGGTGGGCAACCCAAGGAGTTCCCACAAAGGGTTGCCTTATACCAGACCCTGGGACACCTAGACTTGGGAGAGCTTGGAAGCCTTGTTGCAGGGAAGCTGATTGTCTCGTGTGGTGTCTGAACGACACAGGAGATTGGCCCTGTAGCTGGAATGGTAGAGCCCTCTGCTGTCTGTATGGCCTGTCTTCTCACCTCTTCTCACTGGCCAGCTCATTCAGCACTTTGTATAAACATAACAGCTGAGCTGTTTTCTATAAATTCTTACAAGTGAAGAAATAGGGTCATGGACTGGACTCAGAATGGCCCTTCTGACAAGTGACAATGCCAGAGTCCAATCAGGTAGCCCATGGCTAAGAGGAGCTGCCACTGGGAACGGGCAGAGAGCTGGGCATCCAAGGCAAGGGGCTGAGAGAACACAGGGCTGCAGTGTTGGAGGAATGGGGCTGGGAATGAGACAGCTTCTTCTAGTCTGGAACTGCCATTCCCTAGTCCTGCTTCATGGAGAAGGGTCACCTTGCTTAGTATCACTCATCAGCTAACAGATGCCACCATGGGAGCTGCCCCAAGCCACAGTAATGGGCGCTTCCACCTAATCTCAGGAGGCTGCTCGGTAGAAGTGAGGGAGTCAGCACTTGGGCAGCTGAGTGATGATGATTGTCTTGGGGGAGAAGGTACCTGGAACAGGGCCAGAACCACACCAGGTCCTCCCTATGCAGTGCTCTCAGAGCTCTGGCTCTCAATCCCATCCCTCATTTTTCTCTATGTCCTGGTTTTCCTGGCATGCTGGTACAGAAAATGCTATCAAATCCTTTTTTCTTGTTTTTTGTGTGTGTGTGTGTTTTTTTTTTTTGTGTGTGTGTGTGTGTGTGTGTGTGTGTGTGTGTGTGTGTATCCTTTCAAATTCTATAGAGTCAAATCCTGCCAGGACAGTACCAGGGCTATAGGGCACTCAAGGACTCCTGACCCAAGCCAGAATTCTGGAGACTCAAGCTCTACCTGCCATAGAACCAGCTTAGGTCCAGAAGTGAAGCAGCCTATGTCCAGCTGAAGGCAGGGCTCTCGTCTTCCAATGCTGGCTAGGACACACCTTTAAAACCTCATAACAGCTCTTCCCCTTGACTGCAGGACTGGGCAAGCTTCCACTGGGGACTCGCTCCTCCTATGGGCCAAGGCTCTGGCTTTGTGGAGATGGAGGGAACTTTCTGGGCAAGTGACCTCTATTCCTCTGCCATTCCCATCCTTATCCTCCATTAGTGTGACCACTGGCTTTTGAGAAGTTCCATGGAAATTCAGAGGAGGGCCAGGGCTCCAGACCAGGACCAGCAGCTCTTGTTGCGAGCAGAAGAAGACTTTGTTGCTTCCAAAACAGGCACTGGAGACCCAACATTGCTAATTATGTCCGTAGGGTTATTGCCACTCTGAGGGGTAAGGAGGCCTGCAGAAATGAATACTTTTTCCAAGTGTAAAGGAAGTGAAGACACTTGTGTGATGGGGCAGAGACCAGTGGTCCTTAGAGATGGGACAACGAGAAGATGGGGGTGACCTAGAGAAGGAGGCTAGTGCCCAGTGTTGTAGGAATTTTCCCTGAGGAAATATAAATATGTACCCTCTCATTATAAGGTACCAAGGACAAACCAAAGTACAATTCCACTAAAGTCCAACTTAGGGAACCAATGAGTTTATTGGACTTAGAGAATATGGATGGGGTGTTGCTTACAGGAGTGTGGATGGTCCCAAAACAGCCATAACCATCAAAACATCTCACGCTAGCAGGGAGGAGGATGTCCGCCACCTCCACAGGCTACATATTCTACCAGCTCTTGAGACCACGAGGCCACGTGCAGTGAGGGCACAATTGCAACTGGCTGGGAGGTGCAGAAGGGAGGATCTGGAATCTCAGGTCAGGGTCAAGTGACCGTCCCAACCTTTTCCTTCCTCGACTGAATGTCCCTCGCCGCCTTGACGGCATCTTACAAGTGGTCACCACTTCTCAGATGAAGATGATGGCATTACGTTTAAAGGACAGCCCACTACAACTCCCACGCAAGGCTCGTCTCACCACAGAGGCTGTAGCTGGGCCAGGAGCCCGTTGTCTCATCTGAGGCCTGCCTTACTTCTTACTGAGTTCCTTAGCCCGGCAGGTAGCCGCTTCCACAGCACTCATGGTAGCCGCTCGAAAACCACCCTGCTCTAAGGCATGAAGCCCGTGGATGGTGGTTCCAGCCGGTGTGAGCACATCTGTCCGAAGCTGGGCTGGATGCTTCCCTTCCTGCTGCAGCATTTTGGCTGTCCCCTATGGAGAAGAGTTAAGGATAATGAGGGAAAAGAGAGGCAAGGCAGACACACATTTCCCCAGCCTGTCTGGGCTCTGCACACTTGTCTTCCTGTTTGCTGGAGACAGCTCACACTCCAGCCTTCCCAGCATTCTCCTGAGGAAGCCTTTCACTCACCAGCAGGGTCTGAGCAGCAATCTGGTGGGCCAGGCCACTGGGCATGCCCATCTTGATGGCACCTTCAGCCAGGGCCTCCGAAAACGTACACACCTGTAGGAGAGGAGGCATGTCAACGTTGGCCTTTTGCTGGACACAATTCATAGCTAGTGAATGCTCAGAATAGTGGTTCTCAACCTATTGAGACCTCTAACAGGTCGGGACCCCTGCTCACCCACCTGCACAAGCTGGGAAACCCTGTCCTTCCCCCAGTCCCACCCACACAGAGAAAACTCTTCCATTTGTAAACATGTCATTACTCTTTGTCTCTCCATTTCTGGCAAGCCACCTACAAGTGCCCACCCAGGGGCTCAGTTTTTGACCACGTACACTATGGACACAAGCCTAGCTCCTAGCTGGCACGTCATCACACTTCACCCAAGCTCTATAAAACCCCCTCGCTTTAGCCTGGATGTGTGACTTTGCTGACCTCCACCTGGGAGATTGGTGCACACAGAGAACTGCCACCTAATAATCCTAACTTTATCTACTTTTAATCTGATCTAATCTGGCCTATGTTTGTATCACCAAGGGAAAGAAAATGCCTATCAACCCCTTTGGGAGTTGAATGACCCTTTTACAGGGATGGCCTAAGACCATCAGAAAACACAGATATTTACATTAGAATTTATAACGGTAGCAAAATTTCAGTGATGAAGTAGCAACAAAAATAATTTTTTGGTTGGGGGGGGGGTCACCACAACATGAGGAACTGTATTAAAGGGTCACAGGAATTACGATTAGGAATGTTGAGAAACACTGGCTCAGAACCACAAGAAGCAAGGCCCTAGACATGATCACAGATACTTCTAGGTTATAAGGCCTAAACACAGAGTTTGGTAATGGGCCCAGCCTCAATGGTCTAATAAACTATAACGTTCTGAGGGACAGCAGAGCTTACAGGTGGCAGGTGCATCATTTGAAGCCCCCAAGGCTTGACCCCAAGACCTTGAGAGCAAGGCCTTTGCTAAGGGCTTGCCTTTAAGGGCATGGGTTAAGACAATACTCACAAAGGCCACACCACTGCCACTGAGACCGGTGTGGATATCTACGTAGGACTCGGGAACCTCTATGCACTGTCCACAGGCTTCCAGCAAGTTCTGTAGGAGCTTAGCGTCGTCATTCCCAGCATGGTGGCCCCGTGTCATCACCATGGCCCCCTCCTGGACTACGCAGGGTAGATTGGGAGAGACTCTCAACACTCGTGTGTTCGGAGGTAACAGCTGGATAGAAGAGAGTTCGGTGTCAGGCAGCCTAAGAGACTGGGCCTGCTAGGCAAACATGTCATCCACATGCAGCCTCTAGTCTCCACTTCCCAGAACACTATCCCAGCCACCTAACCCTGGGGAGCCAACTGGCTAACTTCTGGAGCTTGGCAAGGATGCTATCTGCTTCCCAAGTGTGGACCACAGAACCTATTTCAGAGTCAAGGCCTTACTCATGCCAAGGGGCCACTCACCTCCTCCATAGAGCTCAGAGAGATCCCAGCAGCCACAGATACGATGATGTGTTCAGTGGTGACTACAGGGGCCACTTCTGCCAGAACAGCTGGCAGGACTTGGGGTTTGGTGGCAAAGATGACAAGTGAGCAGTTTTGCAGCACCTCGTGGTTGGAGTGAGTAGTCTGGCAACCCAGAGCCTAAACAGACACAGGGGCCAGAAATGATGCTGTGTGAAGTAGCATCCTACATGGGCTGACCCGTGTGCCATCCATCATTCTGTATACCATGGGTTACAAATGCCTGTACTCGCGTACTCTCTAACGCCTAAGACAAACCCAACAGGCCCTGCTCCTCAAACTCTTAAGTACCTTCTGGAACCTTCCCTCCTAATAGTGTCCACACCCACCCTACATAGGCACACACTGCATATGCTCTAGTCCTTCCAGAAGCTCGGCTTTCTTCCTGGTCTCTGACCCCCCCAATTCCCCTGGACAGACCAAACCATCTCAAACCTTCAGTCATACATACCTGCCCCTGACAAATGCTTCAGAAAGGCAAGTCCCACTCACCCTGAAGTGGCAGAGGTTCTTGTCTGTTGGTGCACTGGCCAGCACTTGCTTAGCTTCTACTTTGCCTGGATAGAAGGGCAAAAGCTGGTGAGGACTGGGAAGACAGGAAACAGCTTGCCTAGCCCAGTGTGAGCCTCAGGCTCCTTAGGGACACAGCAGGGATGCTTGTCCTTGGCACTGATCAAGTCAATTCATCTGTACTTGAATGACACTGCCATTTCTGGTGGACACTGGGGCCGGGAACTTGCCTGATCTTAACAAGGAAGAAAGCCTCTGCTTTCAGGGAAGGGGCAGACTGGAACACTTAGGTCTGTCGGCCAAAATGCAAAATCTCTGAAGGAACACCAGAGCTAGGGCTGCATGGTGGATAGTGAGAGAGTTGGTAAAGGTCTGGAGAGACAGCTTAGCAGTGGAGAGTATTTGCTGCTCTTGAAGATGACCTGGGAGAGGTTCCTACAACCCACATGGGCGGCTGACCATCGATAAGTCCACCTCCAGTGGAACCAGTGCCCTCTTCTGGCCTCTGAAGATACCGAGTATGTAAGCGTGTGCACACACACACACACACACACACACACACAGAGTGCATAAACAGATAGAAGACTCATACATATAATCTTTAAAAAAAAAAAAATAGCTGATCTTAGCCTGGTGATGGTGGTACATGCCTTTAATCCCAGCATTTAGGAAGAGGCAAGTGAATCTCTGAGTTCCAGGCCAGCCTGGTCTACAGAGTGAGTTCTAGGATAGGTTATATAGAGAAACCAGTCTGATAAAGACCTAACAGAGGATGTGTTTCCTTTCAACAGGCAAGTGAGCTGGAACATCTTGGGGAGACTAAGTGGTCCCTCTGGTGGAAATCATCTGGTTTTGGAGGACAGAGGGGTAGAAAGACTGGGCCAGATGGAAGTGCATACCAAAACCTGAACACAGGGAGTCATTTATGTCAGTGCATCAAGAGACAGGTGAACTGGCAGGTTTTACATGTAAACACCTGAGCCTTGTGGGAAGCCGTTCTCCCGTGATCATGGACCTCTGGACTTTAAAGTGCAACTGAAAACAGAGAGGCAAAGGTCACCAACTTTCTCTACCTGCCATCTGTTCATAAAGGTTTCTCAACAGTGTACAGCAGTGCTGGGCCAGTATATACACCAGCAGTCCTCAGCCTGGAAGAGTTTGCCCCTCTCCCTACCCTACCCTCCGCCCCCAGGTAGCAGGCATTTGGCACTGGAGCCACTTCAGTCTTCAAATTCAAGGTATTTTTGCCATCAAGAGATAAGTCAGTGATGGAAGACACTCTTCAGAACACAGGGCCAATCCTCCTCCTCCCGAATGTCCACACAGCTGCCCACTTCTGAGAGTGGAGCTGAGGCATGAATAGAAAACCAAACCAGAGGCTCTGGAGGAGGAGGCCAGGAAGTTGGACGTTTAACTTGGCATTAAGTCAGTTCAATCTAAGGCATGATTTGAGTCACATATGGAACTATAAACTCACAGCCACATGAAAGGAGATAAAAAGTTAAAAGCGAGCCAGCTGGTAGTGGCTTGCACTTTTAATCTCTGGCACTCTGGGAGGCAGAAAAGGTGGATCTCTCTGAGTTGAGGACCAGCCCCGTCTACCGTCGAGTTCCAGGCCAAATAAACCCTATCTCAGGAAACACACACACACGCGCGCGCGCGCTACCCCCCCCCCCAAGAAGTCACGCGTGAAGTCAATCGTAATTGTCTTTAATGCAATACATTTAAAGAAATATCCACCAATACAATCAGTGTTAAATAAAATAAACTGTGGTTTCTTTTTCCACACCACGCCTGGCTTGCCCACTTATCCGCCTGGGAAGGGGCTGCGGGCTCACCCAGGGATCCTGGAGGCCTTGATAGAAGCCTGTTGTTGGATTCTCACCCAGGAAACGAGCGCATTCACCCTACTGGCCCTTGGGGTACCACGTGCGCCCCTCCCACCAAGGCTTACGGACTCCCCCAGTTATAAAGCTCCCCCAACCGGGCCTTGCCTCCCCACCTGCTCTGATGAGGCCTTGGGCAATGGCCTCCGCCATGCGGCCTGCACCCACGAAGCCCACACGCCGAGGTTCAGACATTGTAGCCGCCATCCGCCTCTGAGCCGGCCTTCTCTCCACGGCGGCAGCGGGCCCCGCCCACTAGAGCTGCAATGACTGACAGAAGCGACTGGGCGGGTTCGGGGAGGACTACTGGGCGGGTTCCGGGAGGACTGACAGCGGGGCGGGCACAGACTCTAGGATTTTGTTGCCTGAGGCGGGATTTTCCCCAAACCTAGGTAAAATGGCAGGTGATTTTACCGACGAGAAAGAACTGAAGGGATGAGGAACTAGTCCTAAGCAGGCTGTCTAATTCCTCCTGAGAAACCCGAAGCTGGAGTCTTTCCAAAAACCTTACAGTGAGATTGAGAGGAAAAAAAAAAAAAAAACTGCTTGAACCACCCCAAGATGGGCCTGGGGAGTAAGGTAGGTACTACAAGTCCAGCTCTTGCCTAGCTTGTGTGTCTTGGGTTCAGTCCTTGGAGCTGGTTCTGGCTCTCCACATTTAAAGCAGCACTATCAGTCACCAGTACACAGCACTAATTCTTTAATTAAAAAAAGAAAAAAAGAAAAAAACTTTGTGTGCTTTAGTGTTTCACCAGAAGCTATCTGAATTGAATTCCACATATAGTCACCTAGCTGGCTATATGTAGAGTCATTTAGCTGAAGCGAAAGAGCAAAGGAAAGAAAAAGCAAGTAAAACAAGAAGCCCCAAATAGAGCAAGAGCAGAAGATTTTGGAGAGTAATCAGTAGTGGGGCTGTCCTGGTGCACACCTTTGGTCCTGGCACTCGAAAGTCCAAGGCAGCTGGATTTCTGAGGCCAGCCTTGTCTACAAAGCAAATTCTAGGACAGCCAAGGCTACAGAGAGAATCCCTGTAGTAATAATAATAATAATAATAATAATAATAATAATAATAATAATAATAATAAATAATTAATAATATCAAGGTCTCATCCAAATTACCAATACAATTAGACTTAATTTTTATTCCCTAAAGTAACTTTAAGTCAAAAGTATACCTGGGCTTCCTATAAACTGGATAAAGGTGGTTTGTTGCTGTTTTGTTTTGAATGTGTGTAATTAGGCAAAATAGAACACAGCATTTAGAAGGGCAGTGAATGCTCTTTGGACTGTGAGGTCCCACAGTAAAGATGGCCTCCCCTGTTTGTCACAACTGGGATGTGATGGACAGCCCCTTCCTCTTTCACTGTGCAAGGTGAAGAGTGTATTCCCTCATCTTCCCCCAGACTCCACCAGAAGCCTAAGATCGCTAAGTCTGTCTGACACTAGATGGAAACCTGTAAAACCAGGAGCTAAAAACTAAAGCTAAATAAAGTTTGCCCTTCTTAGAAGGTAACTGTCTCAGGTAGCAACACAGAAAGCAGGTTGACACAGGGAACTTGCAGAATCCTATCTACAGACAAAATCCATTCAGGAATGTCTATGGGGAGGTGGGAGACAAGGAACATTCACCTGAACATGAGTGTAAGGAATTTCTGTATTCTGGGCGGCAACCAACAGCACCTGGAAGTGTTCAAGGATGAGACTTGGCCTCAAGCCTGTCGGAAAATGCACACAGCTGGCTGCCTATAGTGATCAAGGCACTCTGATTCTTAGGACAGAGTGCATTCCTTGACATAATGACACTTTTAACACACTGACTGGTGGTCACTTGTCAACTGAGTATCTGGCAAGATCTGATAAACTCCGATCAGCTCTTCCTGGCGGCTGGGGGCTACATCCTTAGTACCCTGGCCTGCTTGGTGAATGCTCATCAGAGGACGAGGTTTAAAGGAAGTCTGGAGATGGGTGCTGGGAGGGCACCAGCCAGAGGCAGACTGGGCTGTACAACAAAGGAGGGGGCAGCTGACAACACTGCTTTAGAGAGTGCACGACCAGGCAGGCCCTGATCGTCATGCTAGAAGACAAAAGGCCTCAGATGCAGGCTGAGAACCAAGGGTTCGTGGAATGAGAAAGAACAATTGGATATCTTTAATACTTCTAGGAGGTGAGAGGCAGAATGTATAGGAGGGTTGAGCTGAGTGGAGAAAGCTGAGCAAGTTATGAGACCCCAGCTGATCATTTGGAGAGGTGCTGGGCCAAATGGGGGTGTGAGTTGTCGATTCTGACTGCATCTGAACTTAACTAGAATACGAGCTGCAGGGTAAGCCATCACAGGATTCTTTTGGATTACTAGAAGCAGGAATTCCCACTGTAAAGCAAGGCAGCCCACACTTTGGTGGCAGCTCCATAACAGGACATGGAAGGGTAAAGCAAGGCAGCGCGCCCTCTGGCGGCAGCTCCATCACAGGACATGGAAGGGAACTTTTTTGTTTGTTGCTGCTAAACCCATCTAGGATCCCAGGAGACCAGCAGCGACCCAGGAGTCCTCCAGGCCGGCAGTGCCAGGCTGTGACTGTTGAGACATGCAGCCTCATACACCGAACAACTACCGGATTCTTGGCCTGTCCAGTGTTAGTCATTGTTGTGCTACCCAGAGCACATCCTGTAAGCCAGTCTAATCACCTCGCATGTGTAACAGTTCTGTTCCTTTCGAAAACCCTGACTTGTCCAGCAGCCCGTTGTCAGCTTTAGCTATGTGGCTGGTGGTCATGACTCATCACCTAGGAAAGCCTTAATGTTATCACACAGGTGCCAACTGTCACTTCTGCCTGCCTGGAGCTGTAGCTCCTGAGTCTTGGAAGTAAATGTTCCCCTCTGCTCTCCCCAGTCTTCAGGGACAGTAGCAGCTCCATTTCAAGATTGAGAGGTGTCGAGGAGCCTGTAACCTCCAACCCGATGTCATTGTGGACAAGAACAATGCTAACAGTCTTAGGTGAATAAATTCTAAGATGGAAGCCTGACAATGACCCAGAACTGAAGTAGCCAAAGACAAGCAATGCCAAAGTGACCAGCCCAGCTGCAGCAGCCTCAGGTGGACTCTCGTGCTGCCTGCCCTAACTAGCCTGGATTTGACCATCTAAGAATGAAGAGAACGGAAAAGCCCATGATGCCACCACACAAGTGGATAAAGCTCACCAACAAGGCCAGGCCTGGGGGGTGTCTAGAGAAATCTGAGTCACCCATCACCAATCCTCCTTGCAGGCCCATCCTTCTGTCCCCAGATGGGCACTGAATCTGTCCAAATCGAGACCCACCTTCCTTCACCATGGTCCTCAAGTCTGAGAAGAGTGCCCAGTGTGTGACCACAAGTGAAGGGCTAAGCATGGCCAAGATACAGGCTAGGCTGCTGGGGGGAGTCCCCTGAGCCCCGGACATGATACCACTGGGTCCTTCACACAGGGTCTCTTGCCTTGGGCCTAGTAGCTCTTAGGAGCTAAGTAGCACGCAAAGGACAGGAGTCCCAGGCCGGGCCGGGCCAGGCCAAGAAGGCTAGGCTGTGGGGAGGAGGAGGCTGATACGGCTTCTGAGTCCAGGCTCATGAAAACCCATTTTATTGGTTTCTAGTCCAGCAGGGACACACTGAGGTCGGGCAGAAGCAGCCAAGCAAGATGTTGGTCTTGCCTTTCCCCAAGGCTGGACATGGACCCTACTGGACAGCAGCATGGAGGATCCTGGCAAAGAGGTCAGCATGTGGCTCAGGTGGCTGGATATTAGCCTCAGTTCTCGCCAAGAACTGAGGGTGGTGACCACTGACTGGGCATTGCCAGGTGAGCACCTGCTTGTCCCGTGCTTTACTTCCGGGCCTGCTCATAGTTGTCGGTGAACCAGGCACAGGTTTCCTTCACAGCTGCAGAGACAGACAAGTGAGAGCCAGTAACTACCCTGTCCCCCAAGAGGTAGGGAGGGTACCCCCTCCCCAATACCCTAAACTATAGTGTCCTGCTTCTCAGTGGGTATAGGCTCTGATAAGGGTCTGGTGACCAAGCCAGCAGAGCACCAAACCCCATAGTCCCAGTATGGAGGCTAAGACCTCAGCAGGGAGCAGGGAGAAACTGCTGGTGCTGAAGCCAAGGGCTAATTGGCAAAGAGCCTGTAGGCAGGTTGGGGTGGTTAAGGGTTTCGGAAGGGACAGGAACTTACCCTGCTTGAAGGGTGTGAAACGGAAGTCAGGCAAGTAGGACCGCAACTTGCCATTGCTGGCTGTCTTCTTATACTGCCCATCTGACTTTGTTGAATCAAACTGGATACCTTGGTCAAGACCATAGCAAAAAGAGCACTACCCCCTCCTGCTGCCAGGGCAAGCAGCACCAGAAACAAAATGGTGTTACATTAGCCATCCTAGCCGGGCGGTCGTGGGTGCACGCCTTTAATCCCAGCACTTGGGAGGCAGAGGCAGGCGGATTTCTGAGTTCGAGGCCAGCCTGGTCTACAGAGTGAGTTTCAGAACAGCCAGGACTACACAGAGAATAGAGAATCCCAATCTCGAAAAACCAAAAAAAAAGAAAAACCCATTAGCCATCCTACAAGGGAATACCGAGTTACCCCTCCACATTGCCTCCCCAGCGGTCCATCACCAAAGGATACAGTGACTTCCCCAGAGAAGTCCATGGCCTCCACTACAGCCTCAGCTGCCTCCTTGATGGACACTTCATCTTCCTCGCCCACTGTGGGGAACCATGAGCCAGTAGTCAGTCAGGCCTCCCTGTCCAGACCCCAGGGGCATTGTCTGCTCCCACTCCTCAGGGTAGATACAGGTCCTGCCCTGCTGTAGGAAAGGTAGCTGCAGAATGCCCACCTGAGAGGATGATGGGCTCCACCTCATTGTACTCCCGCAGGACCCAGATGAAGAGCCGGGCTAGGTCCTGGAGGTCAAAAGGTCAGGTCAAATATCCATAAGTGAGCACTAAATACCCCTAGTGGGTAGGCTAGACCGCTGTTTCTGCTCCCCTGGGAACACAGCCAGGGCTCACCCTGATGGAGGTCCCTCATTCAGGGCATACTTTCTCCTACTGAGGTGAAGTCACACCCTAGGGACTTGGCAAGGCTCAAGGACTGTTTCCTAGGCCTCCACCTCCCACGAAGCTTTACTGGGAAGGCCATGCTCCCTGCAAACATACCAGCGAGTAGATGAACTGCCTCCGAGGCTTCCCTGTACCCCACACCGTCAAGGCTGAACCATTACCTACAGATGGGGCAGGTGTCAGAGCTCTGTGGCCAGGCCCAGTTCCTCGGCCACCCCACAGCTTAGCATAAAGGCCCCTCAGGCAGGTAACCTGGGCCAGGCGTGTGCCGGACAGCTGCACTCACTCTTGGCCAGGTGCACCTTATGGATGAGGCCGGGCAGCACGTGACCATCTTCGATGTTGAAGTTGTCATAAGGCCCAAAGACGTTGGTAGGGATGACAGCAGTGAAGGTACAGCCGTGCTGCTGAAAGTAGGCCCTGTGGAGGCACAGTGTCTCCTGGTACCGTCCCCAGAATGTGCCCCTAGTGTCCCCAATTCCTTCTGAAGCTGGCTTCTTAAGAATGATATAAATGAGGCAGCAGGAAGGCCCCGTTAACCCAAGGGTCCAGCCTCCCCTCTCCAGAGAGGCCTGGGCAAGACCAAGAGGGAGCACCTGTTCTGCACGTCAATCATCCTCTTGGCATATGAGTACCCAAAATTGCTGCTGTGAGGTGGCCCGTTGTGGATCTGGAGGAAGAGGAGATGCACTGAGAACCCCCACTTCTTGGTTCTGCCCACACCTTCAGGGAGCACCCCAGGAGGCCCCATGCCTCACCATTGTCTCATCAATAGGGTAGGTGGTCTTGTCGGGGAAGATGCAGGTGGACAGGCAGGAGACCACCTTGCGAGTGCCCACCTCGAAGGCTGAATGCAGGACGTTGTCATTGATGTGCACGTTCTTCCTCTGCAGTGGGGGGCACAGGTGGGTCAGGCTGCCTGTGGAGGACCCAAGCTCTCTCCTGATCCTCCACAGACAGACGCGGGAACATCCCTAGCTCAGAGATGGGCAGTATCTGTGCCTGTGGGTTTGAAGTGCTTCTAGAATAAGGCTAAACCTCCCAGCACTGACCTCATGGAAGCTGTCATCCTCTAGGACCTGCCCTGCCTGCCTGGGTGTGGAGGCCAGAGGGGCATCCTCAGGGCTACTGAGTTCAGGGAAGGTAGTAGAGATGAGGAAAACTTTAGGTGGGGTTCCCACTACAAGGGAGATGCCTTTCTTCCACTTCCAACTCCAGAGGAGCCCTGCCCTGCTGTATTCTCAGTGCCTTGCCCTGCGCCTCTCCAGTTCTCTTCCCTAAACATATATAAGGCATGCTGGTCTAAGAGCAGGGGAGAGGTAGAGATTGGGCAGTTTGCTGAAAAGACTGGGATGGGCAAGGGGAGCTTTGGGTGAGAGTCCTAGAGCAAAATCTGGAGGGAACCTTTGAGTACTGCAGTGCCTAGTCAGGTCAGCTCGGTCAAGGCCACTGACTGCCCAGAGGCAAGTGAGCCAACTCTTAGGAGCACAGTCAGCAGAAGCAGGGCTCGCCCTTCCTCCTAAGGCACATGCTACAGACACTCCGACATCCAGGAGTGGTTGGTAGATCCAGAAAGCTGAGGAAACCAAGCCTGTGAGCACAAGAATCTGGCAGCATGGCCAATGATGGAGCATGCCTTTAATCCAAGCACTCCAGAAGCAGAGACAGAGGTAGGTGATGAATCTCTGTGAGTTCGAGGCCAGTCTTGTCTATATAGAAAGTTCCAGGGCAGCCAGGGGCACACAGAGAAACCCTGTCTCAAAAAACAAACCAAACAAACCACCCCCCCCCCAAAAAAAAAGGAAAGAAAGGAGGAAAATTTGGGGGGCTGGAAAGATGGCTCAGCAGTTAAGAGTACTGGCTGCTCTTCCAGAGGACCAAATCCCAGCACCCACATGACAGCTCACAACTGTCTGTTCCTCTAGTTCCAAGAGATTGGACATCCTCACTCAGACATACATACAAGCAAAACACCAATGCACATTCCATAGATAGACAGATATAGATAGATAGATAGATAGATAGATAGATAGATAGATAGATAGATAGATAGATATACACACACACACATAATCTGCCTGCCAAGCAAGCTCAGTCTTGGATACATAGTGTGGACAGTGTGGTGTGCAGGCTTCTTTCAGCTTCCCAACCCTGCAGGTCAGCATTTGGCCAAGTGTCCCCAAGGCTGTACAAAACCAGCCCTCAGGGACTTCTTGGGGTAAATCTGTGGAAGTTTCAAGAACCTAAGCTCCTTGTTCCCAATGCTTGCCTGCCCCTGAGCACTCCAACTTACCCAGAAATCCAAGTTGTATTTGATATTCCGGAAAAGACCGCCTACCATTGCAGCAAGATGGATGACATGGGTGGGCTGTACCTTCTGGAACAGAGCTTGGGTTTGTGCCGCATCCCTGAGGGAAGCCAGGATGTCAGGGGAGGCCTAGGAAGGCCTGAGGAAATCAGGAGTTAGGAGCTTGGGCAGTGAGTATAGAAATGAATGGGTCCATGGCTGGAAGGGCAACCACAGAGACAAGTAGCTCTAAGTTCAGGGCTTTAGCAGCTGTCGGTTGAGGGAATCCCGGAACTATGGGAGGATGTTTACTTAGAGCATAGCTTGCAACCACAGCCAGATCAGTCACCTGGCAGGGAGGACCCACACTCGGGGTAGATTACTGCTAGACTGCAGAACAAAATCCGAAGGGTACTATTCAGTCTGGAGGGGGAACCAAGAGGGATTGGGTCTGAATATGGTCTCAACTTACGTCAGATCTGCATCTTTGGAGGAGACAAACACCCATTCCTCTCCAGGCAAGCCGGCCCCATCTGCGACCACCTTCTGGATGGCTCTGCCCACCAGTCCAGAGCCCCCTGTCACTAGGATCCTCATGGATCCGTGGGGTTCACCCATTGTGATCTGCACCTGGAGGGCCAAATGGCATTAGCTAAGGAGGATATAGGGTGTGCCATTTCACCTACCCCATTCTCCTTGGCCAATGGCAGCAGGCAAAGAATCAAAACTCCCAAGGAGTAGGACAACAGGCTGACAGACACACCCAGCTCTGTTCCCCAAGGAAGTCCTTTGCCCTGGGCATTATAGGTTCCTGCTGGCTGCCATCCAAAACAAAGCAGCTTAGTCCCAACCTGTGACTCTACTAGGCAGAGGAAAGGTACACCTCATCCCTACGACTGCAAAAGTAGGGCTGGCAGTTCCTTTCACAGATCTTAGCGGCTGCTTCTCCCCAACGTTCACCCTACAGACAGACAAGTGGCGGTGCCCGTACTTGGAGCCCCGTACCCACAAGTGCTGAGCTGATAGCCTACGACCTAGGAAAGCCTAGTTCTTCTAGGGCAGGGTGCACCGCTGAACGGCCGCAGGACGCTGTAAATTTGTTACTGTCCCTGTAGGGAGTCTCTGGACCAGCCGCATGGCTCCACCGTTACCCAGATGAGCAAGAGCCCGGCCCCCAAACCCCTTGGTTCCCGATCCAACCCAACTCCACGCAGACCCACGACGCGAGACGCACTCATACGGCCCTGACCAGCTTGAGAGGTCCCCGGTTTACTGCATCATACCCAACTGTAAGTCTCACCTGTGATGGGTTCCACCAGTCTAAGACCTATTTCCGGTGCACAATTCTCCAGCAACTCCCGGTTCTAGTGGAGGGGGCGAGGCCCTCCCGGGGAACTCTGGGAAATGAAGTCTTTGTCGTGCGCCAGTGAGGCGCGGGCCCTTCTGGGAAACCGAGTCCTGTGGGCGGGGCGGGGCGGGGCGGGGGTGGTCCCGTTTGGCCTCCAGAACTGCAATTCGGAGGACAAGCTGCCCACCCAGACACACTCTGGTGGTCAAACGGACACAGGTCCCGCAAGAGACTAGTGGGCTGGCCACGAATCTCCAGTTCTTATCCTGCAACGAAGACCACGTCCCATTAGCTCTTCTGCATGTCTTTGAGTGGCCGCGCGCTGGGCTGAGCGAGCATCCCTAACCAGTTGTGTGTTCCAGTCAAGAGTTCACAGAAGGCTCGATTTCTTTACCTAAATAGAGTATTTTAAAGCAGTGAATAAAATCTGCTCTACCTCGACAACATCTTAAAATGTGTTTCAGAAGGAAAAATTAAAATATCAGCCAAAGGGGCGCATGTTGGGATGGTGTCTTTTAAAGGCACGAAACTCCAAGCTTGTTCATCCGAGTTTGATGCACTCGGACTCATTTAGTGGAAAACCACAACTGACTTCCACAAGTCGTCCTCTGGTCTTCACGGTCACACTGTCCCACACACGCACTCAAACATACAAATAATAAATAAATGTAAAAACAAAAAAAAAAAAATACTGGTTTTGAGGAGGCAAGTAGGGCAATTCAATTTAGCTAATTTTATATGTGTATCAACTGTGATGGTAGTGTTAACTTAAAAATAGAGGCACAGAGGGCCGGGCAGTGGTGGCACACCTTAATTCCAGCACTCGGGAGGCAGAGGCAAGAGGATTTCTGCGTTCGAGGCCAGCCTGGTCTACAGAGTGAGTTCCAGGACAGCCAGGGCTACACAGAGAAACCCTGTCTCGAAAAAAGCAAAACCAAACAAACAAAAAAAATAGAGGCACAGATTTAAAACTACACAAAGTGTGATGGAGCATGCCTTTAATCTCGGTACTCGGAGGCAGAGTCAGGTAGATCTCTAAATTTGAGGCCAGTCTGGTCTATAAAGGTGAGCTCCCGGGCTGCCAGAGTTACATAGTCTCTAAAAAAACAACAATCAATCCAAACCAAACCAAATAAATGAACAACAACAACAAAAAAAAATAGACACAGGCTGAGGAAATGGCTCAGGACATTTGCCACCAAGCCTGATAACTTGAGTTCAATCCCTGCCCCACCTCTGGAACCCAAATAAATGATTGGGGAGAGAACGTGTGTTCTTCCTTAAGGTCAGAATTCATTGGACAATAATACATTCAGAAGGCACAGTGGTTTCCATTGGAACAATATGCCAATAGTCCAGATTTTCTTAACATTGAGCTGAAGCAAACACAAATTATTTTATTACAATCCTAACTATGATTATTAGCTTTGAGATTACGGATTACACATCACACAGTGAATCTGTCTGCAGTGCCTACATGTAGGCTGGAGAATGTCTACAGTGGGTTAAAGAGGGTACAGTGGAATCCAAGGAGTTTCAAAGTGGCCAGAGAGGCAGAAGCAGAAAGCTGATGGGTGACAGGAGTCCCTGTGGTGGGTAAGAGTCTGGTAACTGTTCTGTGATATCCTCGTCAACCTCATGAACCAATGAGTTTATTGGAGTTACTTACAGGAGTTATATCACTAAAAGCCCACCCCAGCATGGATGATGACTGGAGAATGCTGGACCTCTGGATCTTTCTGCATGATTTGCAGTTAGTTACGCAGGTCTCCCCTCCTCAGCTGTTTGTACTGCTAGTTGTTATAAGAAGTCCGACCAACCGCAGTTCAGAACAGACCACTCCAGACCACACGGTTCCAAGGGGGAGGAGGTTTATTCAGGAGATAGGGCAAAGGTGGGGAGAAGAAGGTGGAAGGATAAGAGCGTAGAGAAGTAGAGGCTGGTCATGACCACGTGGAGAGAGAGGAAGGGGGGAGGGACAGAGAGGTAAGAGGGTAAGAGTAAGAGATCAAGAGATTAAGAGAGAGAGGAGGGGGCAAGCAGCCCCTTTTATAGTGGGCCAGGTCTACCTGGCGGTTGCCAGTTAACTATGGGAAGGAGCATACCTGGCTGTTGCCAGGTAACTGTGGAGGTGGAGTTTAGACAGAATACTAACACTTACTGCTTATATAATCTGAGGGCAAGAAGGGGGCTTGTGAGTCTGGCATCAGGGACATCTTGAGACTTGTGAGTTGTTAGCTTCCAAAGTCTTAAGGAGCCTCTCCCTCTGAAGTGGAATGTTTCAGAATCTTTTATTTTCTCCTTAACAATTTTACGCATAGGTATAATGCATTTTTATTTAATTCACATTTATTAGTTCAATTATCCCTCTGACACCCTCCTAATTTTTATGTCTTTTAAATGGCTCATTGAATATAGTCAGGGTTGCTTGCATGAGCATATGTGTAGGGTCATTTATTGGAGCTTGGGGAACTTCCCACACTGACAGACATAGAGACTTTCTTCACGAATTACATTTCAAAGAATGATGTAGCCAGACTTTTAGCTACTTTGTGTGTTCTTTTTTTCTCCCACCCCTTCACCCCTAACACTAGATAGAAGAGAAAAAAGAATAGAGGGGGAAGGAGGCATGGTTATCCTTAGACTACGTCCTGTTGGTTAGCGGCATCGAGTTTCTTGGGGCAAGTTTGATCTTTGCCATCAGGATATCTAATTTCTTCTTGTTGTTTCTTCTTTGCACACAACTACTTAACAAATGGCAACCAACAGCAATTAAACAATGAACAATCCACAACCTCTTGGGGCCCTCGTATTTATATACCTCTGAAGCATCCCCAAAATTCCAAAAGTCACACAATCACAGACACTGTCTGCCTCTGCCACTGGCAAAACCACGCCTCTGCTAGAGCATGAGGCAAATCACAGTCAGTGAAGGCCTTCTGCATTGTTCCCACGGTGGATCCCGATGGAAAGAGAAACAGGTTTAAAGGCTTTTACTGTCATGGCAGAGAGTAGATGAATAAAAACCATCAGGGCAGGCTAAGCCCTTTTGGCCTTTAGGTATCTCATTAATATGGAGATCTGTCTTGAGGCTACGTGACTGAAAGACACAACTCTAGAGGGCTGTAGCCTCTTGTCTGGAGCCTGGAGCCTGGGGGCGTGGCAAAGCACATGCCATCCCTTAGGGTCACCTGCGGTCCCATCTGGGGCCCCTCAGGATCACCTGGGATCTTGGGAGGTTTCTAGCCTGTGCTCCACCAGAAACCAGGCTGCCTTTCAAGGTCCTACATTTTCCCAAGTTCTTAAAGCTACTAAATGATATTGTTCTATAATGGCATCATCAAATTGAATCTATTCTTGTATATCAGAGTACTACTGCCCTTCACTCAGTAACGCATCTTTGACTATATTCATTTCCCCCTCTATTTCACTGTTCAGTTACACGGCCTCTTCTCCCCACCATGTTAACCATTGAAACTGCAGAGCAGAGTCTAGTACAGCTGTTACCAGCCCCTTCCAGTGTTAGGGGATAATTCTGTTTTGAGTAGCCTAGTTACTTAGAATTTATTCCACAAAAGACGAATTCATTCCATACAAAACCACAGCCTCTTTAAAATGCCTCAGATCTATCAATTTCTATAGAATGACACCATATCTCATCATAACCTTGTTGCATCCCATTAACAGGCATACGCTGTATGACTACTGGGAAAACTGATGGTGATCTCATAACCCTGGGCCACCCCTCCTCTGTCTCTGGTGGCACAGTTGGTTCAAGAGTAATCCTTACTTTCAAAATGAGCTGTTTCATCAGTCTGTCCTCCTGCCTTTTCTGATATCTCTGATCTCACTACCCTCTGGCATAGTTTCTTTTTTCTTTCCTTCTGTAGAAAACTTCTGCTCTCTTGCTCAGTCATGGGGACTGAACCCTTTTGTTCTCCATTTTCTGCCACTTCTTGCCTCCCCAGCACTTCCATTTCCACCTGCAATTTTTCCACCTGCTCAGCCATTCTCCCAACTTTTTGGAGACAGAATATAGGAAGAAAAAAGAAAAAAGAAACCAGAAATTTCCCTCTGGTAGCAAAGCAAGGGACATCTCAGCAGAAGCAACCACATCTTGAACAAGAATATCCATCTGAAGTGGAAGTTCCTGGCTACATCAGGTGATACAGACTCGGGTGGTGTTTTGCTGAGGTAACACCTGTGGGAGGACATGTATAATGGAGAGAGTATAAATAGGACTCAATGGCCAGTGGTAGCATGCTTGCATAGCTAGCTCTGCAATGCTTCATTGGTCTCTTGTCTTCAGCTTTGATCTTTACTTCATTGAGAGAGGCATGGCAGGGAACTTTTTCTGTGTCCCTGGCTGGTCTTGGTCACTCCTACTGTCTTGTGACGACTGGCTGAGGACTGGAGCTTCTGCTAGATTGTGCCACTGCTGCTGACTTGTGTTTGGTACCCTGACACCACTGAACTGGACTGCTGATATCCTGACAAGTGGAAACTGGGATTGCCTCAAGGAACTACTTCTAAACAGGTTCTACCATCTTCCTTCCCCCCCACCCCCCGTCTTTGGACTGTGGGCTAGAAGGGGCGTTGAAACATTTGTGAACCCTTATTAAAAGCAGGTTTTTAAAAATCTAAGCCCACAACCATTCCTTGGTCCCTTGCTGGTTCCTTTACAACATTTAAAAGCAAATTCGCCATTCTACCTAGCTCCAAGTTGCGCGCCAAATATTACAGGACTTTTGTGGACCTGCCTGAGATATAGTGATGAAGGAGACTTTTAATATAGTCTAAAGCTTAGGCCTTCTACTGGGGCAGTCTCCCAGCTACATTTAAACTTAACCTGACTCTTCTAACCTATGACCCTCCATGTGGCTAGCTCTATGCCTCTCTGCTCCACTCATATCCATGTCTGTTCCCTTCTGTGTCTGTTTCTGATTCTTCTACTTTCCTCCCTGCCTCACTCTCACCTCCCAGAAGGCCCACCCTTGTCATTCCTGACCCTGCTATTTGCTGTCAGATCTTTATTACAACCATTTAGCAGCAAGCCAGGGCCTGATACACCACTTAGATTGCCGTTAGCAGGTGAGGAAGGACAAACATTTATGAAATAGAAAACCTGGTGATGGACCACAGAAATGACAGTATCAGAATTCCACCAGCACTTAGCTCTCTGCTGGTATAGTATTAACAATAGAAAATACAGAGGCACACCTTAATATAATGTAAGGAAGGTCACCACAACAGAATGGCACGCAAGTCTTTAAATACCTTGCTGCTGTGGGGAAGATTCCTTCACAGTGGGAAACCCTTTCCTAGATCCTCTAGAAAATTAGAGCAGTTCTACCTGAGGTAATGAGGTAATGCTGAGAGAATAGAAGTAGATGGAGTTTCAGTTACCAGGCTGGGGGATGCATGTAGGGAAGAGAAGAGAAGAAAAAAGGAGAGGAGAAGAGAGGAGAGGAGAGGAGAGGGAAAAAAGAGGGTAGGAGAAGGAAGACAGAGAGGACAGAAGGTCTCCATTAGACATGAGGGACCAGGAGAATGTGAACGAAGTGAAATGGCCCCTGAGGACATGCTGATAGAACAGAAATAACCCAGGTAGACTCAGTCTGTAAGTACCTGGGGGCACAGCTGGGGAATTAACAGTCTAGCTCTGGGGAAAAATAGGCTGGTGTTAATTCCCCCAGTAATTATTCCAAAGCTAAATAAATAAATCATAGTCTATGTCTCATTCATTTGGAAGCTAATGGGGCAGAAATTCAATTACTTTACAGTTCATTTCAGTGCAGTTCAGTGAATGCAGTTGAACGTAGTTCAGTTTGTGTAATTCAGAGGCAATTTTTTTCAAGCGGAGCAATTCAGTGAGAAGCCAAGAGAAGCCATCTTCAATCAGTTAGCTTGGAGAGGGGTTTGAATGAGAATAGCTGAGTTGAACCAGGCAGCCACCGTTCAGAAAGAACTAGAAAGGGTGAGCTTATTTACCAGTAAGCCTCTGAGATGACAATTATATCTGTTGAATAAACATTACTTTTACATGCATGTAAGCTTGTAGGGCATTTTCTTAGTGATTGATGGGGAAGGGCCCAGTCCGTTTTAAGTGGTGCCATCCCAGTGCTGATGGACCTGAGTTCTATAAGAAAGAAACATGATCAAACCACGTTAAACAAGCCAGTAAGCAGCATCCCTCCATGGCCTCTGAATTAACTCCTGCTTCCAGGTTCTGGCTCCATTTCAGTTCCTGTCCTGACTTCCTTCAGTCATGAACAGTGCTGAGGAAGTGTAAGCCAAATAGACTCTTTCCTGCCCTACTTGGTTTTTCATTGTGGGCTTTCATCGAAGCAATAGAAACCCCAAGACAAATTGGTACCAATTGTGGGGTGTTGCTGTGACAGACAAGGCTGTTTGGGGGGAGGCTGTGGAAAGTGTTTAGTGCTTAGTGAACTGCTCTGTGAGAGCTTGGAACATAAGACTGTTGAGGGCGGTGCCGAAGATGGAGACCCGGCTTGGTAAGTATCAGAGGGAAGCTTGGATTCCTTTGGGACCATTTGTTATTTTGAATTAAGATTCTGTGATTCAGGTTAGCAGAGGCTGAAGGATCAGCTGTGATGAACAAAATACCAGAACTACTAAAGTGAAACCTTTGTTTCGCTGTGATACGTGATGCTGGTCAGCTGCAGCTGAGGAGTTAGTGGTAATTAAGAAGAAACTAGCATCATTGACGTAAAATCTTCTAAGAATTTCCAAAGAGCTACACAGAAACTGTGTCCCAGAAACAGCCAATGTTATACCTCATGCTGGCAGCTGAATTTGGCAGCATAAGAGTTACCCAGGTGGTACTGGTTTCCAAGGCATGAAGGGGTCATGAAGAGCAGCTGAGGCTTGGCACTGTGAGAGGCCAGGGGAGGCCAGTTGTGAACATGCAGTTTCAGTGGCAGAGTTTTAAAAAACAGTATATAAAATACAGATATAAACCCACGCAGGTTTTTTAGATGACTCTTAAGGTTGTACCTTCCATGAGGCTGAAGAGACTAGTCAGAGGCAAGCAGTTGGTGCTCTTCCAAAGGATCCTGGTTCGATTTCCAGCACCCACATGGCAAAGGACTGTGTCTATAACTCCATTTCCAGGGAAATCTAATGCCCTCTTCTGGTCTCCAGGAGCACTAAGCACACATATGGTGCACAGACATACACGCAAGCCAATACCAAAACACAATAAAATAAAGCTCTGCCTCGATCAGTGAGCTTGGCATTCTAGGTTCTCACCTGACTTTGCAAGGTCACTAAATAAACTTCTTCGATTTCACTACTCTGAGTCTCCAGTGGTTTATTACAAAGATGCTGTGTCTTAGGCATATTGGCTCAAAGTTGTCCCTCCACCACAGGCATACACACATACAATAATGATAAAGATGTTCTAAATGCCCAAAACTAAAACCAAAAGTTTCATACAGAACCATCACTAACCAACAAGAAACCTTTACTAAAAGCTCTCTAAAGGGTCTGCCTTTCCCAGCTCTTCCAGAGAAATCTGGCGACATCTACTGCCTAGCCTCGCCGCTAATCCCACACCCACGAGCGCAAATAGGGATCTCAGCCACCGCGTCTGCGCGCTGGGTCCTCCGGCTGACCACAGGAATCTGGCCCGGAAGTCTGTGACACGGAGACGGCCCCGGCCCCCATTCTTATCCTAGAGTGCCTACGGATGTCCTCCGGGCGGAGCCTCGGGCAGCTTCCGGCCGGGGCGTGCGGCGGCGCTGCGGGCTTTGTGGCCGCCCGGGGTTGCGCGCCTGGATGCCGCTCGGCTTGGTTCCGCGCCATCCTTTCGCCGCCGGGCTCCGGGTGAGTGAGGCGGCGCGGCTCACGCCGGTGGGCGGGCTCGTGGCCGGCGGGGCTCAGCGAGTTGGTTGGTGTCCCGGGCCGGCTGCACTTCGCTTTTACCGGTGTCTGCAGCTCCTCGCTTGGTTCGGGCCGGAGCCTTGCGTCTCGTCGCCGAGCTGAGGGTGGTAGATGATTAGACAGGTCGTCTGCGGACATCGAGTCCCTCAAGCGGTGCACACTCAGCCTCGGCGCCTGCAGGTCAGACCTCCGAGCCGCTGCTTGGAGGCTAGCTGCTCAGGTGATGGAATGCAGGTGCGCACAACGCTGCTGTTCGGCTTGGACCTTGCCCTCCTGCCTTATGCCTTCCCACAGTCCTTTCGGCTTCTGTCCGAGGAGATGGAGTGCGGGCACCCCAGTGCTTCAGGGGTTGAAGATAATATGTTTGTTGAGCAGAATCAGCTCCATATGACCTGAAGGAGGATTCTCAGGCGGGGTTCAGGTGTTGGCCAAGCAATCCTAGCTATTCCATGAAGTGTCTGACAACGTCTGTGACATCTCTGTGATAATGCGAGGGACATTTAATCCTCTTTGCATCCTTACCTCACCGTGGTCCAGGAGTTCCCAGGTCTTGAGTGGTATGCTAGGGTTTCCCGGGGTGTTAGCAGGAGAACAGATCTAAACTCAAGTAGTTTCTAGGTGGAGCTGATTTTCGCAGTCGCCCAGTGCACTTACAGACATCGTTCCTCTGAGACCCGTCCCAATGAAAGAAACAAATGTCTTCTGCTCACGAAGAAATCAAACCCCCCCCTCTCCCCACACACATACAGGGCAAGTTTTAAGGGCAGAGAGCATATCTTCATTACTATCAAGGAATGTGCTATTGTCTCTCTTTTAATACTTGGCATAATGATGGCATTCTTTTTCATGGAAGGTACAGAGAAACTTCACAAGCCGACACGTGCAGCTCTGGACATTCCTGGAGGCTTGGGGGGTGGATTTCTGGTCCTGGAATACTTTGGAGGATGATATGTAGAGAGGGTAGACCTGGGAAAGGCCCCTCGACAAGACTGCATGATCTCATCTGGAAGTGCAAGGGATGTCAGATAAGCAGTGGGCTAGAACACTCAGAGTGGTGTCTCTGAAGTAAATCACAGAGCCCTTTTGATGTTCTGTTGGCTTATGGAAAATGGCTGCTGAAAGGCCCCTGAGCTTGTTATGAAAAGAAGATTGTTTGTGTCAGCGGGAGACCTTGTGTGTAGGTACTAGGGGTAGAGGTTGGAATAGCAGTGCTAAGAGAGCAGCCAGCCACTGGTTCTATTCTTTTTGACCTCAAATAAGCATGCTTTGCACACACAGTGCCCAGCTACCTCCACAGCCGTAGCAACACATCCACGGGTTGCCATGGAGGCGATGTCAAGGCCCACCTGCCTGCCTATTCCCAAGGTTGAAGCTATGCAAACTTTCCTGTTCCTATTTTACGTTATGTGTAAGGGTGTGTAATGTTGGTTTTTATTTTACTGCCTCCATCTGCTAGCTTGTCCTGGAAGCTAGTCCTCGAAGCTTCTAGCCTCTGTACAGTCCAGTCTAGGCATAAGATGTTTTCAGCCTCTGAGACTTGCTGCTGAAAAAGCTCACCCTTTCTAGTTCTTTCTGGACTGTTCTGGTTGGTTTAACTCAGCCATTCTGTCTCCCAGCTGACTGATTCAGTCTAGCCTCTCGATTGCTCTGCCTGGTCTCTAACTCTGGTACTGTGTTCTAATCTTCTGGCTTGTTCTCTCTCCAACCTGTCTGTAAAACTCTCCCTGTAAAACTGCCTCTCTCCTTTATACTGTCCCTTAAGTAGTTTCCCTTTCCTTTCTCTTCTAGTGAGAGTTGGGCATATCCTGTTCTGTCAAATCTTTCTTGATTTGTCACTTTGTCTGCCACTCAATTAGAAGTCACTTTCAAACATGGCTGCTTCCTTGTACAAACTATCTTTACCTTCATTGTTTGGGATTAAAGGTGTGTGCCAAGGGTGTGTCTGTGTTCCAGCCAGAGGGATTAAAGGTGTGTGTTAAGGCTGAGCTACACGTCACAATCTTGGTGTTCAGGTGTGATCAAACATCTTGCAGCATGAGTGTTTTGCCTGCTTGTTAGTCTGTCCATCATGTGTGTACCTGGTACCCTCAGAAGCCAGAAGAGGGCATTGTATCCCCTAGAACTTGAATCACAGAGTTGTAAGCTGCTGTGTGGGTTCTGGACTTGAACCCAGGTGCTCTGGAAAAGCAGTCAATACGGTTAACTGCTCAGCCATCTCTGTCACTCCCAAATTTCTGATGCTGAGATAAATACTTCTTCAAGCAGATGTATTTTATTTAAGAAACTTCCCTTAAAATAAAAAATTGTAAAAGTCACAGAGAGGCACACGTGGTTCTAAGCTATTCTTGTAAACAGCTGCAGGCTCGTGTCCGGGTACAATAGTCATTTTAAGTCTGATGTAAGGGGCTGAGGTGTAGCTCACTGGTAGAGCACTTGCTTAGCATGCATAATATCCTGAGGTCCATCCTTAGCGCTACATAAAATAGTAAAAGTTAGAAGGGATCAGTTATAATACCAATTCTGTCTATCTCTAAGTGAAATACTCTACACATCCAATATATGCTTATGAAGGATAAAGTCTCTCAAACCAGGACATGGACTCTGAGGGTGACAGACCTGACTGGGCTAGTGATCTTGGTTGGTCTCCTTTCTCTACCAGGCTATTTTCCCTCTGTAAGTAGTGCAGCATCTACTCTGGGACACACGAGAGACTCTGCAGGTCCTTCCCAATCACTGTGGCTGGCTGGGTTGCCTTGGACTTCCTTATGCTGAATGCCAGTGAGACTCTGGTGCCACGGGCTGGCAGCACTGCCTTGCTGTAGCTTTATCAGTTCTGAAGCTTAAAGCTTGCACTGAGCAGAATAGAGCACTGGCCCCTGGGGACAGCGAGCTCTTAGAAGGGGTGATGGGAAACGTTGAGCTCAAATGTCTTAGGATTTCACACTGTGAAGAGACACCATGATCAAGGCAACTTTTGTAAGTGACAATATTTACCCGGGGCTGGCTTATAGGTTCAAAGGTTCAGTCCATTATTATCGAGGTGGGAACATGGCAGCATGCAGGTAGGCATGGTGCTGCAGGAGCTGAGAGTTCCACATATTATTCCAAAGGCAAACAGAAGAGTACTATCTTCCAAGCAGCTAGCAGGAGGGTCTCTTAAAGCCCACCCCCACAGTGACACACTTCCTCCAACAAGGTCACGCCTACTCCAACGAGGCCACACCTCCTAATAGTGCCACTCCCTGGCCAAGCATATTTACCGCAATTGTCTAGTAAGTGACTCAAGTGTTTCTGCTAATTCACCTACGTACTTGGGGAAGAATGCTGACAGGAGAGGTTAGGAGATCCTTCAAGGTTTTAAAATAGAAAGTCACCATTTCACTTATGCTTTGAAAGGGTCAGCCTGCTGGCTTTGTAGAAAAGCAGTGGAGGAAGGGAATGTGAAGACAGGTTAGAAGCTTGTCACCCTAGTGCCTTGAGAAATAGCAGTAGAGGGCGCATTGAAATTCCGAGACAGGAGCAGGGTGTACAGTAACGTCCCAGCCTACAGGTGAGCACTGGATGTGGGGCGGGAATAAAAGTAAGGGAATGAAAGGTTACTGTATGATTATGTCTTGAACAAGTGCTGGAGATTTCACTGTGGAAAGGACAGGTTGAACAGACATCAGAGTGTAGACCCCTGCGATTAGACAGCCAAGAAAGCCCAAGAGAAGGCATCAGGTTGGGAGCTGGTCGAATGTGGAGGTTGAGGAAGAGCCCAGTTTCAGGAGGAAAACATTCTCGGCGGTAGATACCATCACTCTGCTAAGGTAGGTCAGTAGAGATGGAGGCAGGGCTTCACTGTCTTTACTGAACACTGGGAGGAGGTAGCTGGTGAGGGAGAAAGCTAGTAGAGGCTGTCCCAAGAGCACTGTGACAAGGTGACTTCATGAGTAAGAAGTGACTGGATGACAGGCACTGCTGGAAGTGGGGTTGAATAAGTGGCCAATGTGGGTGACAGGATAGACCTTTGTGAGTCCGACCCCAGTGAGGTCCTTTCCATAAGAAAGGAGAGGAGGGGCTGGAGAGATGGCTCAGAGGTTAAGAGCACTGGCAGCTCTACCAGAGGTCCTGAGTTCAATTCCCAGTATTTTATGGTTATACAGTGGCTCGCAGCCATCTGTAATGAGATCTGGCGCCCTCTTCTGGCCTTCAGGCATGCACACAGGTAGAATGCTGTATACATAATGAATGTCTTTTTTAAAAAGAAAGGAGAGGAGATGTAAAAGTAAACACAGTGACCATTGAGTGTCATTGTGAAGGAGAGTAGGGACAGTAGCTGGAGAGGAACTAGAACTTAGGTATTTGTGTTCCTTGGGGTAGGATATTGATATGTTCCCCAGAGTAGTTGATCCTCTTGCCTCAGCCTTCAGAGAAGTTGAGACTAGATATGTGTACCATTTAGTTTTTTAAATGAGATGCTGGCACTCCACCTACAGGGTGTCAAGGCCCTCTTGTTCCCTACTCTGTCACTTGCAGCTTTCCTTCCCCAGTTATGTGGATGAGCTAGCATTACTGTATGCTGATTTGGAATGGCAGGCTAGAGGAGCAGAGAAGCTTTTACCTAAAGAGGGAGGGCGTGATGGCTGGACAAGATGGGATGGGAGAAGGACTAGAACAAGGGGAGGTGAGGACCTTCTAGCAGGTCAAGTACAGCTTGACTCATGAAACAAGAGGGAGGTAGACTGATGGGGACACAGGTCAGTGATGGAAGTGGCCATTCCTGTCTCCCTGCCTTTCCTCGATGAAGTAAGGGTTAGGGGGTAGGAAAAAAGTATTAGATATTTTAAAAACTTATTTTATGCATATGAGTGTTTTACGTGTGTGTGTCTCTGTGTGTGTGTCTGTATCACATGTGGTCCTGGTGCCCACAGAAGTCAGAATATGACATCTTATTCCCTGGAACTGAAGTCACAGACAGTTATGAGCTCCCATTGGTTTGTGTGCTGGGAACCTGGGTCCTCTGCAAGAATAGCAAGTACCCTTAACCTCTGAGTTGTCTCTACAGCTCCAGTGATGAATTAAAAGAAAATAAGAGTTGGGAGAGTGTAGAACATGGCTGACACACCCTTGGGGTATCAGGACTGTCAGTGTAGAGAGCAAGAGTTCAGACAGATCCAAAACAGGTGGATCTAGCCAGAGCTGGTCTCCCACAAGGTGATGGGAAGAAAAGGGCAGGTGAGTTGCAGGAAAGGATTCTATCCCACTTCCTCACTGCGGGTACAAAATCAAACAATGCTTGAGTTTCGTAAAATGTTGTAGTTGCCAGAGTGATGGCATACACTTTTAATCTCAGCGCTGGGGAGGCAGAAGCAGGTGAATCTCGGTGAGTTTGAAACCAGCTTGGTCCATATTGTGAGCTCTAAGCCAGCCAGTGCCACAGAGTAAGACCCTGCTTTAAAGAGAAAATGTGTAATGATTGCATGCTGTCTACTCACACCTTTCTGTCCTTTATATCACCTCTGTTACTTGTCACACCTAACACACTGTGACAGGTAGGTAAGGATGCTGTTTTCAAGGAATGATGACCCTACCCCCAAAAAGGGACATGTTCATGTTTGGTACAGATATAGGGTGTGTGTGTGTGTGTGTTTGTTTGGTTTTGTTTTGTTAATTTTTTTAATCTGAAGTGGGCTAACTTTTGGGTACAGAACCCAACCATTTTGGGGGCTAAGTATGTATAAAGTATGAGCATTGTGTCAGTGAGGCCTAGGACAGGAACCACTGGCATCGTTCCAGTCATCAAGGGATTTCACGGAGGCCACTGGAAGGGTGAGAAATTGGAAGTGTGGAGCTTCTAACTGGGTTCTTGGCTTCAGGCTCAGTCACGGTAGGTTGGAAATGCTGCTAGCACTGAGGCCGTGCATCCTGCAAATAGTTAGAGTGGGATGTGCTCTGGGTAGGGACAAGATAGAGATCACGAGACGCAGAATGTGAACGAGGGTGGTGGGCAGTAGAATTGATAGATTTTATTTGAGTGATCTTGGAATTATATGTCTTGATTTTTAAGTAGAGTCCTGTCTATATTCCTACCCCTCTGTCACCCACACAGGACACAAGTTAGATGAGCGCTGTGTAGCGTAGCCTGTTTGTCCTAAGGTTGGACATATCACAGGTAGGGCCGTAGGAAGCCTTCTCACGTGGGTGGCTGGTCGGGGCTCAATGAAAGCTGGGAACAGTGAAGGGCAGAAATGTGGGCAGAGGAAATTATTCCTCCCTTAGTTGGATGACGGTTTAACTTTGTACCTTCTGCTACTTCAGCAGCTTCTTGTTAACGAAGGGGAAAGACCAGCTTCTTTTCTCGTTGCAGATTCTACTGTAGGAGCTGGTGGCAAGAAGATCCTGAAAGCCTGAATTTTCTGGGAATGAAAATTCACATACGATGATGTCAGACAAACTCACAGTGCTGGAGCCCTCTGCCTCTGAGTCTGGGGAGTTTCATGAAGACAGATTGGTACAGCTATTGGGG
Source organism: Rhabdomys pumilio (assembly GCA_030674055.1). Lineage (NCBI taxonomy): Eukaryota > Metazoa > Chordata > Mammalia > Rodentia > Muridae > Rhabdomys > Rhabdomys pumilio. The sequence continues at coordinate 26,377,606 of JANHMN010000012.1, read as the reverse complement.
AACCCAGAAAAGCAGAGCCTGGAGAGTCCCTCCTCCCAGGATGGGGGCTTCACTCAGATGACAGTGACCCACTGGAAGATTCAAACAGGAGACACAGCTCAGATGTGTAGTAAGTCAGGAAGAAATCCCATTCTCAACTCAAACCTTCTTATACTTCAGAGAGAGCTTATAGAAGGGGAGACCCATTCCTGTGGTGTTGGTGGCAAAAACTTTCCATTTAATTCAGATGTAGTTCCACATCAGATTTCTCACACAGGGGAGAAGCCTTATAAATGTGATCATTGTGGGAAAGGCTTCAGCCAAACCTCCCTCCTCACTGAACACCAAAGAGTTCACACCGGGGACAGACTCTATGTGTGCAATGTGTGTGGGAAAGACTTCATTCACTATGCAAACCTAATGGAGCATCAGCATGTCCATACAGGAGAAGAGCTGTTCAAGTGTGCACAGTGTGGAAAAGCATTTTGTCACAGTTCAGACCTGCTTCGGCACCAGAGAGTTCATACCAGAGAGAGGCCTTTTGAATGCAAGGAGTGTGGGAAAGGCTTCAGTCAGAGCTCCTTACTCATTCGCCATCAAAGAATTCACACAGGAGAAAGACCCTATGAGTGTAATGAGTGTGGAAAATCCTTCATTCGGAGCTCAAGCCTCATCCGGCATTACCAGATCCACACAGAAGTTAAGCAGTATGAGTGCAGAGACTGTGGCAAAGCCTTCCGACACCGCTCGGACCTCATTGAGCACCAGAGAATTCACACTGGAGAGAGACCCTTTGAGTGCCACGAGTGTGGGAAGGCTTTTATTCGAAGCTCAAAGCTCATTCAGCATCAGAGAATTCATACTGGCGAACGGCCTTATGTATGCAATGAGTGTGGAAAGCGTTTCAGTCAGACATCCAACTTCACCCAGCACCAGAGAATCCATAGTGGAGAAAAACTCTATGAGTGTAATGAATGTGGGAAGGCGTTCTTTCTGAGCTCATACCTTATACGACACCAGAAAATCCACACTGGTGAGCGGGTGTATGAATGTAAAGAGTGTGGGAAGGCTTTTCTGCAGAAGGCCCACCTCACTGAGCATCAGAAGATCCACACTGGAGACAGACCCTTTGAGTGCAAAGACTGTGGGAAAGCCTTCATCCAGAGTTCTAAGTTACTACTGCATCAGATTGTTCATACTGGAGAGAAGCCCTATGTGTGTAGTTACTGTGGGAAAGGCTTTATTCAGAGATCCAACTTCCTTCAGCACCAGAAGATGCACACTGAAGAGAGGCTCTATAAGTACAGTCAGCATGGGAAAGATCTTACCCCACCCCCGGATCTTGTTCACCAGGACGATCTTTCCCTGAGTGAGACTTCCGTTCATGTAGGAGAGAGGTCTACAGATCAGGAGTGTTGTGGAGATAATTTATAATACGGTCACTCTGAGCCATGTGGTGCTTGTAAACATTCATACTTACGACATATATGGCCTTGAAGATGTGGATTGTCAGCTTTTCAAGTCATAGATGGGCTGGTTTTAGTCTGTTGTCTGTCCCCAGGGCAGGCAAGCTGAAGGACAGCTGATCTTGAGCTGTATGCTGGGGAAGAGCCTCTAGAGAATTTTCAATGCCTCTCAAGTTAAATCCTTTCAGAGAAGAGCTGTATTGTTACTTGAGAAATGGTTCCCCTTCTGAAAGGGGCTTTCCTCTTACAAAACTACAAGTTGGTTCCCTATTGTCTGGAACTCATCTCTGAGCCATGGGGTTTAGTCTCTGGCCTTTGCTTCCTCAACTGTGTGACGCCTGGTAATGCAGTGGGTGTGTATTGCCACTCACATCCCCAGGCTGCTCCCACTCCTGTCCTGCTGTGTCTCCCAGTCACTCCTGATTATTAAGTGGGGCCTCTCTTAGGCATCATGCCCAAAAGTGCTTTCCTCGTACTGAGCTGGGTTTGTGTCTTGTGCTTCTATTGCTCGGTGCTTACCACTGCTACTGTACTTATGTTAAATACCACAGTTAGAAATTTCTTCTTTCCCATTATGCTGTTTCCTGAGGACAGTAGTGATGTGTCATTGATTCCTATCTCCCCAGTGTCTCACACATAACAATAAACAAAACCCCCAAGTCTGTGTAATTGACATCCTTTATCTGTTTGTTTGTTTGTTTGTTTGTTTGTTTTTTGTTGCTGTTGTTGTTTTGAGACAGGGTCTTACCATGTGGCCCAGGCTAGCTTCAAACTCAGAGCCTACCCTTAGCCTCCTGAGAATTGGGACTACAGATGTGTGCTCCAAAGTTGCTACCATTCTGTGTTTTTAAATTTGTGGATGTTCTTTTTTCATCAGTGTGATCTGTTTACTAGGAAGTGCTGACCTCGAGTCCTGTTGATACCCGTTCCTGTTAAGAGTTTCGGACAATCTCCTGCCTGCAGTTATTGCCCACCAGGTGTGGCGCAGTCTCATTCAGAGGAGTCCACTATACTCTGAGGACAGTGCCCTCACACCTACCTCACCTTTCCTGCTTTAACAGCTGCAGGCCCAACTGCCTCTTTCAGCATCGCTTGTTTGAAAATGTATTTTCCAAAGCTATGAGGAGTAGTTTTAGCTATTCGAAAGATGAGAGGAAGAAGGTGCCATCTAAGTGGAGTGTGCTGAGGAAGACAGACGGATCACAGAACAATGAGTGAAGGGCTCCAGTCCTTGAAAGAGCCCTAGATAAGGCCATAATTAGTGGCACTATGGATTTAGGAAAGCTCATCAACTAGGGATGGCTTATTGAACACCACATCCCAGGACTGAATGACCAGGGACATGATTCAGGCTCAGGAGCTGAACTGTGACCTTAAGATCCCACAGGGGTTTTAAGCCTAAAATTCACAAACATCTGTGCCAGGTTCTTCCACCAATCAGGATTTAGGGATGGATTTCCTTAGAAACATATCTTTGTTGTATATCTTTTCCTGTTTTCACTGGTTGGGGTTTTCAACTGTGGCAGGGGACTTGGTTAGTATTCATGTCTTGTCTATGAGGATGGGACTTGTCTAACATTCAGGTCTTAACTTGCCAACCAGATGTCAGTTACCTACATACATGTCTCTTTCTGCCAAGTAGGATGTCAGTTCTCAGAGAGGTCTTGGGAACTTAAACTTTACTCCACTACCATTCAAAATGGAAGTTTGATTCCAAATAGTTACTTATATTGGTACAGGTGTCTCTCTTATGTTGGGGTCCATCTCAGGGGCAGCTTATAAAAGCAAAAACCATAAAAGCTTATACACAGGCGCAGGAAGTATTGCTAGGTAGTTGGTTTGGGTCCAAGCTATTACTACTATACAAAGTAGTTCTATTGACTTCTATTGTGATTGGTTTCCAAAGGCATAGAACATAGCAGAATATGTAATCAACTTAGGCATAAGAAAGTTTCCTAGTAACAACAGAAACAATATAGGAGAAAGTTTCTTTATAATATAAGTAATAAAACAAAATGGCAGGCTAGCCAAGTAACAGTTACCTAGGCATTAACATTCCATCTAGGCCTTAATATTTTACCTAGGCTTTAACAGGTTCCTCTTCCAAAGGGCCTGGGTTTGATTCTTAGCAACCACGTGGGAGCATATAACTGTCCGTAACTTGAGTTCCAGGGGATCCAGTATCTTCTTCTGCCCCTTCATGGGCACCTGAGATGCATGTGGTGCACACACACACACAGGTGCAAAACACCCACACACATAGTAAATATTGAAAGTTAAAACAGATTTCCCAAAGGTGAGCAAGGTGGTTCCCACCTGCAATCTGAATGCCCCTTAGAAGGTGGAGCTGGGCTGTAGAAGGTCAGTCTTGGGGGATGTTATACCCCTAGATACCCTTCCATCTCACTTCCTGTCTACTACCTGATCCTGCTTATGGTGTTTCTGCCTCAGCACAGCCCCAGGGCCGTGAAGCAAAGTCCATGGACTAAATAAACCCTTTGAAACTGATCACAGGGCTGGAGAGATGGCTCAGTGGTTAAGAGAGCTGACTGCTCTTCCAGAGGTCTTGAGTTCAATTCCCAGCAACCACATGGTGGCTCACAACCATCTGTAATGGGATCTGATGCCCTCTTCTGGTGTGTCTGAAAATAGCTACAGTGTACTCATAAATAAAATAAATAAATCTTAAAAAAAAAAAATGAAACTGATCACAAACAAATCCACATTTCTGTCGTCTTCAAATATGTTGCCACAGTGATGAAAAGCTAACATATTTCAAAGTCCTTTTTCATTCTGCATGCATGTGTGTGTGTGTATTAAAGCTGAGCTCAGATGACTTGAGAGATAAGGTTCAGAAATTACATGAACTGCCTGCTCTACCAGAGGACCCAGGTCCATTTCCTAGCATCTATCTAATGGTTCAAAATCATCTATAACTCCAGTTCCGACACCCTTTCATGGCCCCTGGTACACAGACATACAGGGAAAACGCCCATAAACATAAATTTAAAAGTTTCATTTTTTGAGACAGGATTGCTTTGTGTAGCTTTGGCTGCCCTGGAACTAGATCTGTAGGTCAGACGGGCCTCAAATTCACAGAGATCCACCTGCCTCTGCCTTAGAGTCCTGGGATTAAAGGCACGCACCACCACGTCCCAGCTAGATTCTTTTTTTGTGGGGTAGGGTGGGGATTCAACCAGGGAAAATATATTTGTTAATCAAAGAACTTAGGAGAAAGTCCAACAAAACATTACTTAAAAGTTACATACACCAAAAAGTACTCCACAAAACAAAAAAACAAAAACAGAAAGGACTTCCAATGGTAGGAAGCAGTGTGAGGAGGGGGATGCAAAGTGCCAAGTGGGAGGACGGTCAACATAGTCACTCTGCCTCAAAGGTCACATCAATAGACAAGAGTCCATTAGATCTGGTAATCTTGATTGATGTCAGAGTAAAACTAATTGGTAGCGATTATTTCCCATTAAAGTTCTTTCCTGGCCTCAGTATATGGGGATGCGATTTAGAGATTCTGCTTTCAGAATTCAGATGAGTAGAGACTGTGGTGTGCAGCCAGCTTGCAAATGTTCTGTCTTCCACTAGATGGTAATTTCTTTGGAGCATAACTAAGGGACATACAGATTAAGTAAATCCCAGTCATAACCCTTGGAGTTTGGAACAAATAAGAAATAAGACAACCTACAGTACAAAGATGGAGTTATCAAATGTGAAGATTCAGAAGAGGAACAAACCATATGTAGACAACCCAGAAAGGCTTCTCAGATGCTAGCACAGAGAGTCACACATATAAATATTGGATTATAGTAATCGCTGGCATTTTTCTCTCTATTTCTAGGCAATCAGTAATAAACAGAGTCCCATTTATCCCAAAATAAAAAGAAATTGAAACTCATTCATGACATATTTATTTAAAAAAACACATTTAGGGGAAAAATCAATACAATGTATACATCATTACTGATAACTGTTTAACTTCTGTCTTAGGGTTTTACTGTTGTGAACAGACACCATGACCAAGGCAACTCTTAAAAGAACAATATTTAATTGGGGCTGGCTTACAAGTTCAGAGGTTCAGTCTGTTGTCATCAATGTGGGAACATGGAAGCATCCGGGCAGGCATGGTGCAGGAGGAGCTGAGAGTTCTATATCTTCATCTGAAGGCTTCTAGCAGAATACTAGCTTCCTCAACTAGGATGAGGGTCTTAAAGCCCATACCACTATAACATACCTACTCTAACAGGGCCATACATTCTAATAGTGCCACTCCCTGGGCAGAATATATACAAACAATCACATTCCATTCCCTGGCCCCCATAGGCTTGTCCAAACAGGAGTCTATAGGGGCTATACCTAAACATATAGCACAATGCAAAATACATTTGGTCCAACTTCAAAAGTTCCCATAGTCCATAGCAGTCTCAACAATGTTAAAAGTTCAAAGTCTCTTGAGAGTCATCCAATCACTTAACTGTAATTACCAAAGCAACACAGGAAACTGAAGGGACTAAGGTAGCAGAATAAACTCCATTTTGTTCTTAAGGCTCTATTCTAAACTACCCCTTAGAGAGACATGACCCCCACGCTTGAAGTCTGAGAAAAATCACAAAATGTCCCTGGCCGTAGCAAAATAGACACAGTAGCTGCAGCTAGCTGTTAACAACAGACTGGGCCAAGAAAACGTAAGTCTTTCCCAGGTCAAGATGCTCCTTTTTGATGTATGCTCCCGCCTTGTGGTTTAACCAGGTGCTGTAAACCAATTAGCTTAAAGACCAACGGTCCTTTACCCTCTCATGTAACGCCAAGGCTTGAAAACCCCCGTTTGCGATTGTTTTTTCCTTTATGACCCCCCTTCACCTAGACCTGGGGGCTCACTCTCCTATCCTGTTCCATCAGGAAGGTTTGTGGCCCAAGCTCGAGCTTGAGTAAAGACTTTCGTGTGCTTGCATCGGAGCTGTGGTTCCTGGTGGTCTTTGGGGTTTTTGCAATCTGGGCACAACAAAACCAGCTGAGCAAACTTCAAACTCTGCATCTCCATGGCTGATGTCAAAGCGGGTTTCAGATCTCCAACTCCTTTTTCATCTTTGTTGACAGCAACAAACTTCTTTCTCCTGGGCTGGTTCCACTCCCTGTTAGCAGCTTTCCTCAGCAGATAACACATGTCTCTGGCACCTGGAACATCTTGGGGTCTTTAAGGCAACTCAGTGTTACAGCTTCTTGTTTCAATGTCTTTGATCCACAAATGATTTTCTGAACTCCTCCAAAGGGCTGGTGTCACTTCTCCATCTCTACCTTCGGTAGCACTAAGCTCAAGTTGATCCACTCCACTGCAGCTGCTGTTCTTGGTGGTCATCCTGTGGTACTGGCATCTCCAATACACTGGGGTCTTCTACTGTTACTAGGCTTCACCAATGGCCTCTCCTAAGGTCTCTTCATGGTGCCAAGCCTCAACTCCTTTGCATGACCCCTTTAGTCCTGGGCCATCAAATGTAACTGAGACTGCACCTTCACCAAAGGCCTCTCACAGTGCCAAGCCTCAATTATTCATGACTCCTTCATAATTTCAAAACCAGTACCACCTGGGTTACTCTTACCCATTACCAAGTGTGGAGAACTTTTGGGGCCGTTTCTATAGAAACTTGTCATGAATTTGACATTGGGCCAGGACAAGGAAGTAAGCTCAGGCAGGAATCTGATTTTAGGCTAGAACAAAGAAGTAGGCTTCAGGCAAGAATGTGACTTTGGGGTAGGACAGGGAAGTAGGCTCAGATATTTTGGTCATCCTGATAAGTCCTTATAAACAGTGATCATGAGCCAGGCAGTGGTGGTGCATGGCTTTAATCCCAGCACTTGGTAGGCAGAGGCAGGTGGATTTCTGAGTTCGAGGCTAGCCTGGTCTACAGAGTGAGTTCCAGGACAGACTGGGCTATTCAGAGAAACCCTGTCTAGAGAAAAACAAAACAAAACAAAAAAAAACAAAAACAGTGATCATGGGACTTTGTTTATTGCTTGCTTGTTCCCTGACTATTTGTGTTGATTGCCTTGCTTGTTCCTCAATCTAGAACTGACCTAATTATCTGCATTTATTAAAATGGTATAAAAACAGACTGGGAAAAAAAATAAACCTACCTCAGCCTCAGAACTGGCTGGGGTCATGCTACATTGTTGTCTAATTGTCTTTCTCTTTTTAATTCTTGCTCCTGTCCTGGAGAACCTATTGACTGACTGAGCTGGCTTGGTCAGATGGCACCTCAATGTTGGAGCTTCGGTAAGCAAGATACAGTGAAGGGCACCATGGGAGGAAGCTCACAAAGGGGAGTAAAAGAAACTTTGGGCCATCGGTGAATAAACCTTGTAAAAAGGGTCAAGGTAATGGTAAAATGGTTTTTTGTATATGTTTAGAGTTATGCTAAAATCTACAGAAGCGAAAATAATTCTCATAGATGCTTTTATCTTTGGACCCTGACTAGAAATAGTTTACACCCTAGACATGAGAGAGAATGGGTTTGAGAAAAGCGTCTCGGGGATGCTTTGGTGAAAGAGAAGGAAAATGCATGTAAGATGTTTCAGAGCTCTCCTAGGAACAGGAGGAGGTCAGAAGATGTCCTGTCTCCTCTCTGGCTCCTACTGTGGGAATGCTTAGTTCTGGTTCTTAGGTAGGATGTCTGGGTCCCTTTGGTGGGGCATGGAGTTCTCTTCCCTCTCTACTGTCTGTCCTTGGTGCACCAGTCTGTCCATGTCTGTCAGTTTATGTCTGTGTCTTCGTTTCATTGCTTGATTGTTGTTCTGTGTTTCATGTTCAGAAGAAAAAAATGGTTAAAACTTTATCTGTGGGTCATTCAGCTGTTGATTTAGTTGTAACTTGTTTCAAAAACCAAACCAAACCAAACAAAACCTAAACAAGCAGTCTCAACTGGCCTGTGGAGCCCTGCATATGTAGTTAGTGGTCTAGCACAGCTGGAGAAGCCCTGCCAGGACCTGATTGTCTGCACAAGCCTCTTCTAAAGAGGCCAGCAGCTTCTTGGCTTTTATGGCAAGGAAGCTGATGGCTGTTTTCTCCTAGAAAAATCTCTGTGATTGTGATTATTGAGAGGAGACAAGGTGCTCCTCTCTTGAAATTACAGCTATAAAAATAAGAACATTTTGTTTGGTCTAAATATATAAGATGTGTGTAGCAATTTTATGTTTGTTTCTGATTGGTTTTAACTGTATAAATGTGCTCTGCATGTCTTGGTTATATCTTACTGGCTTATAAGTTATTGGATATAATTAAAAATTTGTAACGTTGGTAACAGAAAGTTGGTTTAAAACTGGTAACTCAGGGTTGGAGTCATTCAGAACAACAGCATGTGGCATGAGCCGACCCAGGGAAACAGATCTCTAATGATACCTCTAAATTAGGTAATATTTTATGTAATTTTTATTCTAGAAACCAGAGCTATATAAGATAGGATTTAGAGCCGTGTCTCTTTGGTGAGATATTAGAGGCTGCACCATTGTGCATTCTTTTGCAAGAACTGAGAGTCAAACTTTGCAGCATGGGTTTGATGCACTTGGTGTTGATTTTGGAGAGAATGGATTGTTTGCTGGAGGTTGAGTTTTGCTTTCCAAAGTTGTGGTTGTGCTCTAGTGTTGCAAGGGAAACTTGAAGATTATGGTTGAACTGCTTGTGTTCCACTGGCTGCAGTTTACACTTCAATCACAAGCTCAAGATTTTAACTCACACATATTTGTAATTAAGAAAAAAAATCAAGCAGGTGGAGATTGTTGCAGGGTTTGTGAAGGCTTGATGAGACTATGGAACTTGGTGGGGGTAGAGCAGCCTGGCTTGCCTACTCCAGCTGCCATTCCAGGAAATGCGCATAGAATTATTATGGATTTGGAGGATTGCTTTTATACTATTCCTTTGCATCCTGATGATTGTAAAGGGTTTTCTTTTAGTGAGCTTGTAATTTTAAAGAACCCATGAAGTGATATCATTGGAAAATTTTGCCTCAAGGAATGGCCCTACATTATGTAAAAAATTGGTTGTTGCTTTGATACAAGAAGTTAGGACTTTGCCGGGCGGTGGTGCGCACGCCTTTAATCCCAGCACTTGGGAGGCAGAGGCAGGTGGATTTCTGAGTTCGAGGCCAGCCTGGTCTACAGAGTGAGTTCCAGGATAGCCAGGACTACACAGAGAAACCCTGTCTCAAAAAAACCAAAAAAAAAAAAAAAAAAAAAAAAAAGTTAGGACTTTGAAACTTTCAGTGTATATTATTGCTTTAAAATTTTGGAAAGTGGCTGTTGTTCCAGAAAAGATACAAAGGCAATATCTTTTTCAATATTTGGGACATCAGTTATACCCTAAACAAATTGTGGCACAGAAAATTCAAATAAGAAAGCATAGTTTACTTTTAATGATTTTTCAAAAGTTATTAGGTGTCAATTGGCTAAGACCTCATCTTAAGCTTACCACAGAACTTAAACCTCTGTTTGATATTCTCAATGGGGATGCAAATCCTAATTCCCCTCGACAATTAACTGATGAGGGACAAATAGCTTTGCAGAAAGTAGAGGAAGCTGTTAGTCACAACAGATATATTATATAGACTACAATCAGTTGTTGGCTGTTTTCAGTCTTGGTACTTTTCATGTGTTCACATGAAATTCTTTGACAAAAGGGACCATTAATGTGGATTCATCTGTTTTCGTCTCCAAGTAAAGTTTTAACACCCTATTTTGAAGCCGTTGCTGTGTTAATACAGAATTGTAGGATAGAATCATGAAAGCATTTTGGGAGAGAACCTGATGAAATATTTATTCCTTATATGAATAAGGAATTAAGTTGGTTATTACAGAACACTGATATTTAGCCTATTGCATGTGCAAATTTTTTAGGCAAAATTGATAATCGTTATCCAAAGACAAGTTGTTACAATTTGCCTCTTTGCATGCTTTTGTATTTCCTGTAAATTTACACATGCAGCTGATAGAGAATACACTTACTGTATTTACAGATGGCTCACCTAATGTGAAGGCAGCATAGGTAATTGGATCACATGTTTATTCTCTTGAGTTTCCCCCTGCTTCAGCACAAGTAAGTTAACTACATGCTGTAGCCACTGTTTTTAAAATGCTGAAAAATCTAGCTTTAAATTTGTATACTGATAGCCAATATATAGCTTATGGTTTGCAATTGCTTGAAATTGTTTCTTTCTTTTTTTTTTTTTTTTTTTAGATACTGCTAATTCTCAAATTTTGCAATTATTTATGCAAAATAAATAATTTTATTGGTCTAGAAATCAATCCAATATTGTAAAAAAGGAAATGACAGTCTTCGTTTGGAAGGCTGGTTCTGGACATACAACTCAGTTTAAGAGAATGTACTGTTCCTTACCTTATAGGACATTTAAGAACTCATACTGGATTGCCTGGACCCCTTAGTGAGGGCAGTGTCACAGCAGATTTGTATACAAGGCAGATCATAGACCTTACACAGGAACAATTGGCCATACAACCTCATTTTTTATATCATCAAAATAGTAATAGCTTGAGACAACAATTTGGTATTTCTAGAGAATGTGCATGTCAAATTGTAAAGACTTGTCCTGAATGTCCTCAGTTTCTTCCTATACAACATAATGGTGTTAATCTTTTAGGGCTTATACCTAAGCAATTATGGCAAATGGATGTTACTCATATTTCTGAGTTTGGAAAATTAAAATATGTATATGTGACTGTTGAAAACTTTTCAGGCTTTCTAGTTGCAACTGCTTTAACAGGAGAAACAACTAAAAACATAGTCATTGCCCACATTGTTTTTCTATACTGGGTGTTCCAAATCAGATTAAAACAGATCATGGAACTGGCTATTACAGTCAAGCATTTGAGATGTTTTGTCGACAATTTAATACTATTCATATTCCTGGGATTCCTTATAATCCTCAAGGACAAGGTATTATGGAACTTTAAAACAATATCTTCATAAAATAAAAAAAGGAGGAGTTATATCCCATACACCACAAATTTATTTAAATTATGTTCTTTGTTCTTTTTACTTTAAAATTTTAAAATCTGGATGCCAAGGAACTCTCTGCTGAGTGTCTATGGCACCCTACAACTAGGCATACTTATGTCTAGGTGAAATGGAAGGATCCACATACTGGCATATGGCATGGTCCTGATCAGGTATTTAATATGGGGAAGAGGACATGTTTGTGTTTTTTTCTGCAGGATGCTGAAGGATAATGCTAGCTGCCAGAGTGATGGGTGAGACATGCTGATGCTGGGACAAAGAATGATGCTGCCCTGTGAGCTTTCAGAGTGCTCTGATAAGGACGACAGGGAAGCTGTAGTGGACATACGTTCCTGACCCATCTTTGCTTGCCTATACCCCAGGTTGGACAAGCTGCCTTGCTTTAAGCTTTTAGACCTTGTGGGACAGAGGACATGGAGACTGTGGAAACTGCCTTCAAAAAATTAATCAAATAGAGAAGTTGTTATAATGACCCTTCGCTTTCCTTTAATGTGACCAGTTATTCTGACTCAGTCATGGACTGGTCTAGAAATCAATCCAATATTGGAAAAAAGGAAATGACAGTCTTCATTTGAAAGGCTGGTTCTGGACATTTTCAGAGACATATCTGAAAATTGACAGCTGCCTTGTATGGAGATACATTTGCAATGGGTAAAATTGAACAGGGTCTGGATATAGAGCAATGACAGGATCTGGACTTTGAACAAGGGTTAGTGCATGTGTTAAGGCTCCTAATCTTTTATTAATTTGCCATGTTAAAATTACTTGTTTCTTCTACAGTATTTATTGTAATGCGTGTTGATTGTACACTTCCTACTTTGTGTTAATGTATTGAAAGGGGAAGAAGGGAAAGAGACACGAAGAATAGAGACAAGCCAGAGGGTCTGCAGTCAAGTCTCGTTTACTGTCTCCCTCTTATTGTTGTTTCTCTCTTACTGTCTCCTCTCATTGTCTCTCTTATTATCTCTCTCTCCCTTATTGTCTCTCTATTGCAAGGAAATCCTGGGTATTTATAAACACAAGCAGGGGAACACAGCTGAAGACACTTTACCACATGCACCATGCAGCTGGGGTCACTAAACAGCAAAACAAGATATGTGAGATAAACAAGATGTTATCAGAGTGTGCTTCAGCTGTTGTAGGCTGTTGAAAAACAAATCTCTTGTCAGGGTATATGGCTGCAAAGTTGATAGCTGCTTTCTGCTAAAAGTCGGCACCCAACAGGTAATCCCTTGGCTATCTCTGGAACACAGCTTCTTTGTGCTCTCAGAAAACACTTTTCAGAAGATTTCACCTCAGTGATGCTGGTCTCTTCTTAATCAACACTAATTTCTTAGCTCCAGCTAACCAGCATCAATTGTCCCAGTAATCCCTTCTATTCTGGACTTTAATGCTGGACTCATGTGGCCAAAGCTGATGAGTTCTGTTGCTTGCTGGGGCTTGAACATGGCCCCCTTGTTCTTTGAAATTATCACCAGCTTTCTGTCTTTCCAACTCCTTCACTGCCTAAGCTTGGCTGTCCTGGAACTTACTCTGTAGACTGACTTTGAACGCAGAGATCTGCATGCCTGTCTCCTAAGCACTGGAATTAAAGGTGTGGGCCACCAAGCCTGGATTTAAGTTTTTCTTCTCCAAGAATTTACTCTGTTATAGCCTGGCCTTGAACTCAGAGATCTGCTTGTCTTCACCTCCTGGGATTAAAGGCATGTACAACCACGCCTGGACCTAAACTTTGCTGGTTGGGAGTCACTACTCCCTTAATTCAATTTAATACCCTTGAACACAGGATTCAGCTCTATTTCACTTCCTGATGCCCCTTTAATACCTGAACCATATATTTTATATTTTTCCTTTCTAATCTTACTATGCTTGTTCAAAATGCTATTCATGAGACTTAACCAGGGAACAAAGTCTCTGCTGGGCTTTTTTAGAAACTTTTGTCAATGCAATTAATCTAAATCTCTTTACCTTAGCCTTAAGCAGGGTCTTCACACAAGGGCAAAAAGTAGCCACGTTCTTCACCAAAATACCACTAAAACAGTCTCTCAGCTACATATTTAGGTCTCTACTGAAACCTCGTGGGCCAGGTACTCACATTTCAAATCACTCCCAATAACAAAGTCTTCCATATGCCTACTAGGATAGCCCATTAAATCCCATTTAAAACATGCCAATGTTTTCCAAATCCAGTTCCACTGAACCTTGAAACTCAACCTTTCAAACATCACTGCTGAGAAATGAATAGACCACACAACACCTAAATGGAATATATCTACATATTTATAATGTAGGCCTATATATTTCACTGTTTTAGAAATGTTTAATCCCAATCCGGGGTTTCTAACCTGCTTTGATCACTCAGTTCCTGGATAAAAATCACACACGCCTTTATGTTTACAATAAACCTTAGATATCACAAGAGCTGGGCAGCTGTGAATCTATAGTAGTAGATTCTACTTTCCTATCAATAACCCTGAGTTATTACTGTGTTTCACCTGGACTGCTCTTAACTCCTGTTGGCCAGCCCTCAGGGCCACATTTTCATGACTCACCTAACCCATGGTGGCTTTTCTCTCCTCCTTCACCTTCTCTCCCTCATAGTTTTCCTCCAACACTGCCCTCCCAGGCCTGAGAACCCTAAAATCTGCCTATGTCTCTTCTGCTTAGCCATTGGCAGTTGGCATTTTTATTCACCAATTAGAAATAACTTGGGGGCAAGATCACATACTGTCACTTGGGTCTATGTGATAACTCTCTCATCTCTGGGGCAACCAGGTCTCAAGGAAACAATATTAGTATTAGAATACAAGCAGCATTGGGCCAACAACTTACTATAATAAGGGTTCAACCTCTCCTGTAGCCTACCACCCACCAGAGGTAGTGGAAAAGAAAAGTTGGTGTAAAAATATGGTGAAAGTGGGCCTGTTTAGAAATAGTTCTTTGAGGCAATTTCAGTCTTCACTGTTCACAGTCTAGTCCACTAGCAAACACCAAACACGAATCAGCAGCTGCAGTCCAGTCCACTCAGCAGATACCACACACAAATCAGCAAGGGCAGGAATCTCATTGGAAGTTCTTTGATGAGTTTCTTTCTAGGAAGTCACCACAGGGGAAGTCTAGCAATGGAAGGTAAACCACTGTGTGCATGTGGTCAGCAAGACTGGCAGGATGAAGCAAAGCCATCCAGTGCTGGAGGTCCCACTGTCTGTGGGGTCATGATTATATCCTTTCAAATCGTCATGCGTCCTTTCACCTGTGCCGACTTCAGCAAAACTTTCTTTCACCTGTCTGCCTCAACAAAACATCATTATAACCCATGTTTCCAAAGAAACTAGAAATTGCTGGCAGATCTCTGTGAATTTGAGGCTAGTCTCGTCTACTTTTCATGCCAGCCAGACTACATAGTGAGACCTTGTCTAAGAATAAAAAAAAAATAGCTTCTCTGCTAAGAGATATGTTTGTTTGTTGAGACACAGTTTCTCTGTGGAGCCCTGGCTGTTCTGGAACTTGTTCTATAGACCAGTCTGGCCTTGAAAGGCATGTTGTCACCACAGCTCGGCCATGGGATAATATTCTTTTAAATCTCCACCACCACCATCATCGTGTTTTTCTTTTTTGAGTCAAGGTCTCTCCACTATGTAGCTCAGGCTGTCCATGAGCACAGTCCATAGACCAGGTTACCCTCAAACTCAAGAGATCCACCTGCCTCTGCCTCCCAAATTCTGGGATTAAAGACCTGTACCACCATACCTGGTTCTTTGTTCTGGTTTGGGTTCCGAGACAGGGTTGCTTCCTTCACCTTCCATCTTTCCTACCTTGTAAGACGTTTATATGAACCTTTTGATTTCTCCAACTTGGTAAAACTTGTGTATACAAAGGCCCCCGTGCATTCCGGGATCTTGACAGCTTGAAGTGGCTGATCTTTCAATGCCTTTACACTGATTACTTTAGCTGATTGCAAAAGACTGTGAGGCCAGCTCCCAGCAGATAGGGAAAAGTGCAGTCACCTACATTAGGATGACAATCAAGTAAACTTCCTCTCTTGGTCCACTTACTGGTTGGAGTTGGGCTCTGATGCACCCTTTTTTGGAAAAACAAACAAACCAACCAAAACCTTGCCAAAATGCTTTTGCTTTGTTCTGTATTATTTGTGCAACACCAAGGTAACCTTTTCTAGTATAACATACCTCTCTAAATCAGTTATGATAATTACTATTTAAGCAAAACAAAAAGCCCAGAAATAATCCCAAGTAGAAAAGTAACACGCTTGGTAAGGACAGGGGGCATGTGAACCTCTCTCGGGCTGCCGCATAAGCACGACTGCATCCAACATAGAAACTGTTAATTCATCAAGTCATGGATTTGACACAAATCTAGAAAATTAAAGAACTTCTATTTTCTGAATACACAGTCCAAAGTACTGAATGTAAACAGGCAACATACACGTGTGTTCTTAGCTCTCTTGCTCAACAAAAACCACAGGAGGCCATCGTTGGCATTAGGCTTCTGCACTAGGCCTGAGCTGACCAGACTCAACAAAGGTGTCAACCATAATCAAGTCTCAGGTATCAAAGGAAAGTAGGTTGTTATCTGACCTTTTGGGAAATCAGGAGAGGGTGGATTTCCATGTGCATGGTAGTAGCACTCCTAGTTCCCTATGCTTTAATCTTACAGATGAGCAACCTGGAGTTGTTTTCCTATAGCCTGTCTCTGCCTTAGGAAGAAAGTAACTTTGTCTAGTCCAGTCTTTTTGTTTGTTTGTTCCTCTGTGTAGCCCTAGCTGTCCTAGAATTTGCTTTGTAGACCAGGCTGTTCTGGAACTCGTAGAGATCCACCTGCCTCTGCTTCCCAGAGCTGGGATTAAAGAAGTGAACCACCATTGCCAGCTAACAAGTGTTACAGGATATGTAATCACACTGTGAACTCTGAGATTATGTTATTTACTGGAAACAACTGCTTTTAGTTGTGGTATGACTCAATTTTAGCACACACCTTTAATCCATAGAGCTTTCTGCTTGAATATTGTAAACAGGATTGAATAAAGTCAACCATAGGTCAAGAGGCAGAGCAAGCAACCAGTTGACAGGAAGTGAACATAAGAGTATTAATAAAAAGCCAGAGAGTAAACAGAGTCAGTAGGATGGATAGAGACACACACAGGAAAAGCGGGGGAGGGTGTGGGCATTTGAGTTGGAAGCTTTTTGGGAATGAGAGAAGGGATTCCTTCTGAACATTGGCTGAGGTGGAATGTCAGCTGGGTGCTTTCTCTGTCTCTCTGAACTGGCAGGCTTTCACACCAGCATCTGGTTCTGGAGTCTTCATTGGTAAAATCCAACAATTAAGATTTTGGTAAAAACAACAGACAAGACCAATCTTATTTCTACCTTTTTCATTTTTCTTTTTAGATCTTCCCTCTATACCTTCCCTTCCATCTGCTCAGCTATCTTATTGTGGAATGAAGGTTGCCTAAACTAGAATTATAAGTAAGTTTATCTTTCAAATGAAATTTGGCATCAAAGTGACCCAAGTGTCCAGTGACCCGAGTGAACAAAACAAAGTAGGAAATCCTGACCCATGCCACTGACATGAACTAACCTGACAAACATCAGGTAGACAGTCATAGGACAAATTCCAAAGAATGTTGATGGCCCTGGCTGTTGGGGAGGAACTGGAGATAGGTTTTATAGTGCATGGACATTTCTGATTTGCATAAAGAGCTTTCCAGACCCAAAACGCAAAACTGCTGGTCCATAACACCACATAACTCAACAGGTTGAAAGGTAAGCTGTGTTATTACTTGTATTTTATCATACATAAAAGTACAAAAACAAACAAAAGGCGCAGGGATAGTGGCAAACGCCTTTAATCCCAGCACTTGGGAGATAGAGACAGGGGATCGGTGTCTGAAGCCAACATGGTCTACAAAGAGAGTTCTAGAATAGCCAGGGCTACACAGAGAAACCCTATCCCAAAAATCCAACAAAACAAAAACCTCCTCCCAGTGGGCTCAGGAGCGCCAGGGCTCAGCCTGCCTCCACGGTGGAGGGTCCACCTGGCCAAGTGCGAGCCTATAAAGTAGGAAACTAATCAAGAACGCACGAAGCACGACTGCCCTCAGCAATCGAAGGGTCGGGCCTTTGGGGGCGGGTTCGCGCATACTTCCGCCTTCTTATCTGCCTGCGCTATAAGTAGCCGGAAGCCGCTTCTTGTTGGCGTACTTCCGCTACAGAGTTGAAGTCAGAGCGGCGCGCACCCGAGTTGACGGGTGAAACTGCAGGAGCTGGGGACTCCTCTGGAGCTGGACGGCAGTGGCGCTTTGAACTGCTCTGCTCCGCGCCACTGCGCTTGCGCTGAAGCCGACCCTACCCCCGGCATCCCCCGCGGCCTTCACATGCGCCGGCGTCTTGCTGCTGTTGCTCCGGGTGAGGCTCGCCGAGAGCGCTGCAGCAGCGTTCTTCCGGAGCGGGCTAACGGCGATGCCCCTCCGGTGAGTACGGACCCTCTGCCCCCAGTCTCTGGCCCCGCGCACTGGATCCCATGGCACTGGCGTTCCGGTTTCCTGCTTCTCGCTGGTACGGCGCTCTGGCCGTCCTCGGGTCTCAGTCTGGGTCTCTGTCTGCTCCTGCCCTCCAGGACTGTGGCTTTCCGTTTGTGTTTCCCACACTCTTTGCTCTCTGACCTTGAAGTCCAGCCAGGCTTGTGGCACCAGTTCTGATGTTCAGATGAGAAATAGATATTCTCGTTTTATCATGCAGAGTTTGTGGTTGGCAGTCACAACCCAGACCTGTGATTCCCGAGCTTCGAGTCTTCCAGGTGTGTTCCAATTTGCAGCCTTGCTAGGCGAGTATAGATAAGAATGCATATCAGCACGTTTAGGTGGTTGGTTAGTCATGCCGCAAAGTCACAAGGTTGAGTGCCTGTAGGCGCAACTTTTGTGATAGCTATTAAAATAAATTATCTTGGTTTTTTTCTTGAAACAGTTTTGCTTTTGTAGCCTGGCTGGTCTCAACTTGTGCTGACCACTTTGCCTATGTCTCCTGAGTGTTAGGATTAGTTAGGCTTATTTTTTACCCTTTTAAATTGTTTCTCTTTCTACTGTTAATTTGTAGAAGTTATTCTAGACACTAGTTCTTTGGCAGGAAAACGAATTGGAAATCCTTTCATCTTCCTAACTCCCGTATAGAACCAGAAACCGTTTAGTTGGTTTCATTAAATGTTGTTTTGTTTGGCTTGCTTTTTAAGTATCCCAAACGGTCTTTGACATAGCTTTGTAGTCGAAGTTGGTGTAATGATTAATTTCCCAACTTGACACAATCAAAATAATTCAGAAAAATATCTCAAGGGATTATTTAGTTCAGGTTGGCTTATGGGCACGTCTGTGGGGAATTGCCTTAATTGATATGGGCAGATTTTGATTATAGCTTAATTGATTTGTGGCCCCGGACTATGGAAGATTAGAGAAAGCCAGGTGAGTTCTAAAAATGTATTAGTTTATTCTGCTTTTGACTATGATGTGAGTAGCTGCCTGGACTTCCACACAGCAGGGGACTGTAACTTGGAGTTGTAAACTAAATACGTCTTTCTCCTCTAAACTTTTTTTGTCGGAGTTTTATCATGCAGCAGAGATGAAACCTGGCCTTGGACTCTTGATGTGTTTGAGACTGGGCACTATAGCTGCTTTGGAACTCACTCTCATAGGCCTTGTTGGCCTGGATCTCAAGAGTTGTGCTAGGATTATATGTGTGGGCCACCGTTCCTGGCCTGGCCGTGAATTCTTGCTGCTTTTGTTTCTACCACTTAGTGCTTGGATGATAGACCTACCGGCAGCTATTTATTTTTGGAAAACTGTATTTACTGTGTATGTATGAGTTCAAGGCTAAACATCGAGACCCCGTTTAAGAGAGGGGAAAAAAAAGAAAGAAAACAACTGTTTTATGGATCCTGTTTCTGATAGTATTCTGTTCCTTTGAGCAGTATGTCCGTCTTTTGGGGTGAGAGGGGTACTAGTTTTGTTTTCAGACAGGATTTTTTTTCTTTGTACCCCATGACTGTCCTGGACCTTGCTATGTAAACCAGGCTGGCCTTGAACTCAAGAGATCCACTTACCTCTGCCTCCCAAGTGCTGGAGTTAGAGCGTGAGCCAATCACGCAGTATTGCACATCTTAAAATGGCATTCAAACTGTATCCCAGGTCTATTGAGATAATCAATTTGATTATAGTTTTGGTTTTTCTCTTACTAATTTGGTAGCTTTTCCTTGGGAAGCCTGGACAGATCCCTTCACCCTAGATAACAACGACGATTATATTAACTTGGCACCTAGGATGGGCCTCTGGGCATGCCTTTGGGGAATTTTTCTTCTATAGTTTTTTTTGAGAGTTTCTCTTTTTATCTTTGACTGGCCTTTGGCTCTCCAGGATCCACCCATCCCTCAGCCACCACGCCTAACTGGGAGATTTTCTTAATTGGTTAGCTGAAAAGGAAAGTTCCACTTGAATATGGGTAGCACCACTTACTAACTGGGCCCTGTATCAAATGAAAAGGAGACTGAGCAGAACATGAGCAGCCTTGAGGGATTGGTGGGTCAGTTCTAGGGAGACTGTTAGCAATCTCACTCTCATTGCAGTACACCTGGTTATTGCTATGCTGTTTGCTTACTTTGTTGTCCTGACTACGGAATCAAGATTATCTCTCTCTCCTGATAGCAGTGGGGATGCTCTGAAGGGAGGGTCATGCAGTGCTGTAGCCAAACCACAGCAGTAGCTGATGATGGTTCCTTTCTCTTTGTACGTTCTTACCTCTGTCTGTCTTATAAATTTAATTTTATTTTCAAGACAGTTTCTCTGTGTAGCCCTGGCTATCCTGCAACTGTCTCATTAGATCAGGCTGCCTCTGAACTCAGACCCACCGGTCTCTGCCTCCCACGTTTGGGATTAAAAGTGTGTGCTACAACATCAGACTCTGGTTCATTTTCAGTGTCACAGGATAAATTGGGGAGTGACGTGCCCAGCACTCCAGGGATGTCTTCTTTATCGGTAACTTGTTGCTGTGACATGCAGCTTCAAGGTTTGGGCTTGCTGTTTGAAGGGATACAGCCTGCCCTGGTGGCAGGAGTGTGAACTGAAACTGGACAGATTTCATCCTTGTCCAGGGGCAGACAGGAAATGCTGGAGCTCAGCTGTCTTTCCCCTTCTTCGTTATGCTGGAACCACAGTCCAAGGGGTGATAGTGCATACATTTAAGCATTGGTTAGACTTCTGGGAAACACCCTCAGTGAATACGAAGCATCACAGAAGTCATTGCTTGCCCTGACTCTTCTCCCTGTACTGCATGTGGCTTCTAGCATGCTCTTTCTGACTCACTGTCACTCAGTAGCAGGCCGTCCTGGAGCCATCTGTGTGTGAGGTGCCAGTGACCTTCAGAGACGTGGCTGTGTACTTCTCCAGGGAAGAATGGGAGTGTCTGAGTCCCAGCCAGAGGACCCTCTACCACGATGTAATGCTGGAGAATTTCAGGAACTTGAGTCAGCTAGGTAAGGGCTGCATGCTAGTTTCTGGAGCTTGGTGGGTCCTGTCTAAAAAACTCCTGTGCTGTGTCCAATCTTGTTTGGCTCCCCTGTGTAGCCTGACTACTCCCTCGAACCCTTGGGGCCCTGTGGGGTGGGGGTTGGGGAGGACTTTTGTCAACATGTGTGTGTTCACATGTAAGCATGCATACTTCTTCTGTCTTCTTCATTCCTACTTCCAGGAAGGTTCTCCAGGACACACACCTAAAAGGGTTGGCCAGCCTGCTGGGTTCTTGTGCTGCCCAGAGCTAATCTTAGTCCTGGCCTTACTGTCTTTTCACACAAATCAAATACCATTTCTCTCTCTTTTGGAAAGGATGCTGTGTTCGGAGACCGGGCCTTATTTCTCATCTGGAACAATGGGATGAACCATGGGTTGACGAATGGGACAGATCTGAGTTCCTGGAAGGACAAAAAAATGTCTGCCCAGGTAAGCAAGATGAGCGTCTCCTACTCTGTCAGTCACAGTGGGCAAGTAGGTGCTCCTTCTGAATTAGGGACTTTGGGGGCAGTATGAATGACATAGTTCTGTCACTAAGCTCTAATGGCGGGGTGTGTCATTGGTCCCTTGTGAGGTTGTACCTGAAGAGAGGTGTTTGAGAAAGGCAGTGTCCTAGCACTGTCTGAGCCTAGGAGTGGCTGGGATTAGACTGTGTTATCCATTCAGCAAGGCGGAGAGGAGAGAGAGGTCATGCTCCAGGTCCTAAGATTTCCAGTGCTAGCAGGTCATGGGTGGTGGTGGTGGGGGTTCTTTCTGCCATGGAACCCAAGGCCTCAGATAAGCAGTTGTTGGGCTACAACTCAGCTCAGATCTGTCCCCTCTAGGTCGCTGTGCCGTACACCTCCAGACAAGGTTTCTCTGTAGCCCTGGCTGTTCCAGAACTCTCTGTAGACCAGGCAGGACTCGAACTCACAGAGATCTACTTGCCTTTTCCCAAGTGCTGGGGTTAAAGGCATGTGCCACAACCCCGCTCGAGGTTCACTTTCACGTCTCCCTTTGTTAGTTTTGGCTCATCATCTGTGTGCACACTGAACACATCTTCACACCGCCGTTCTCTGACTCCCTGAGTCAGTTGAGTTGATTGACACTTGGTAGCCTTTCTTCATCTTCTTTGGATGTTGCTTATGAGTTGGTCTGTGTAAATGTATCTATTCCTCCACAGGAAGCAGGACGTCTATAGGTCATAAGGTGGCTTCAGCTCCTGAGAGGACCCATTCGCAGACAGGAGCCAAGAGAGGAGCTACCTTGAGGAAGAATGTCCTAATGTCCAGTAAGGTGTGTCTTCCCAGAGCTACCTCTGGGAGGAGAATGAACAAAAAAGATGCTTTCCAGAACCAGATGTGTGGAAAATCCCGCAGGAAGCAGCCAGGCCTCAAGGAGCGGAGCAAGAGTGGCGCAGAGGGACATCCATTTATCTGTGGCATATGTGGGAAGGCACTGAGCTGCCATAGCCGACTGGCTGCCCACCAGACAGTACACACGGGAACCAGATCCTTTGAGTGCCTGGAGTGTGGCCAGACGTTCCGCTGGGTTTCAAACCTTCTGCGCCACAAGAGAAATCACACAAGTGAAAAGCCCTTCTGCTGTGAGGTCTGTGGACAGGCCTTCAGCTTGAAAGACCGCCTGGCACAGCATCGCAAAATCCACACTGAGCACCGGCCCTATGTGTGCAGCGACTGTGGGAAGGCCTTCAAACAGAAGTCAAACCTCCTGAGGCACAAGCTTGTCCACACCGGAGAGAAGCCTTTCTACTGTGACAACTGTGGCAAGGCCTTTCGGACTAAAGAGAACCTCACCCACCACCAGCGGATTCACAGTGGAGAGAAGCCTTACACCTGTGGAGAGTGCGGAAAGGCCTTCAGGTGGCCCAAGGGCTTCAGCATCCACCAGAGGCTGCACTTGGCCAAGAGGTTCTATGAGTGTGAACAGTGTGGAAAAGGCTTCCGCCACCTGGGCTTCTTCACGAGACATCAGAGAACTCACGGGCGAGGAGAAGTGTAGAGCCGCCTGTGGGCAGCTGGGTCTTCCGTGGGGAAGAACTACAGCAGGTGCTCTCAAGCTGAGGCCACACACACGGTCCGTGAACCAGCAATTGTGACTTTTTGCAAGTCTCTAAGGAAGTTCTAACACAGGGAAAGGATCGGAGTTGCGCTGGCAGAGCCACCAACATCTGTTCCTTTGGTGCTCCTTGTCTCTGGCTACTTCAGCTAAGGAATTTGCCCCTGTCCTGAGTGTCACTTGTTTGCACTTTAATTCTTTTCTCTCTTAGCACTTCCACCTTGTCTCCTATCTTGTAGGAGGGAGGTTTAAGGCTTGAGCAGAAGCAAAGCTAACTGTTGGAGGAGCTGACAAGATAGCCCAGAGGGCAAAGGCCTGCAGAGTCTGGTAATTGAGTCTGATTCCCAGGGATCCACATTGTGGGAGGAGAGAACCGAGCTGTCCTCTGACTTCCCTCGTGTGTGTCTGTCTGTCTGTGTGTGCGCGCGCATGCATACAGACACAATAAATAAATCAATGCAAGAAACCTCTTCAGCCTCGGCAGGTGGCTATAGAACCAGCCTCGGTAACAGGCTACAGAACGACCTGGTGCACATGGGGGTGGCTTGTGGGGAGGCAGCCACAAATGGTACAGGCTGCGGGGAGTAAACTTCTATTACAGTGTCTCCAGCACTTTGTTCAGCTAGAGATACTGGATCTTTGCTTCTATTTATTAGGTTTCGTTAAAGTATAACCACCAGGTTATTTCCCAGTGGCATTGGAGCACTGCGGGAAGGTAGATGAGCCTACTGTAGAGAGCCATCCAGTGCTGGTCAGGGAGGGGCAGCTGGAACTCCTGCTTCTGACCTCGTTAAGAGCTGGAAGCTTCTGGATGGTCCTGTTTTCTCTCTGTACAAGGTCATGAATTGTAGAGATGCCTGCCAAGCTGCGCCCATTCTCAGCTTCTGGGTCTCTTCAGGAATGAGACCCCACTGTACTATCACAGGCTGTAGCTACTGCGGTGCTGAACGTCAGATTCACACCGGTCAGGGATCTGTCCGGGTCAGGTCTGCTACCTAGACAACGTGCCAGAGTGATGGCTTCCCCTGCCGTTGCCCTGAATGATCCTCTTTCAGCTCTGAACCTGGCAAAGTCCTTAGAATTAGGCTGGGCCTTATAGCAGTGTGAGGTGACCATGTGTACCACAGGGCATCTTCAGTTATAAGTGAGCATGCCAGCTATTCAGCTAGGAATTTGTCAACCAGGTGGAGCTCATGGACACAGCCCTGCATTCTGCAAGCTGATCAAGGGACCAAGCACATGTTCCCCTTATAGAATCAGGTTATCTCCAGATCTAATGACAGATTATGGTTTTAAAGAGTTTCAGGGGGCAAGAGAGATGGCTCAGCAGTTAAAAGTACCCACTGCTTCAGAGAATCCAGGTTCATATCTCGGCACCCACATGACTGCTTACAGCAGTCTAACTCCAATGCCAGGGGATCCAACACCCTCTTCTGGCCTCTGGACACTAGGCCACATATGTGATATCTTAATAAGCCACTAAAGGTTGCTTTTAAGATTTAGAAAATTTTATATGTATGTTACCCACATGTATGTATGCAATATGTGTGCCTGATACCCACAGGTATCTAAAAGATATCCCAGATATCCTGGGACTAGGTTTATAGATTGTTGTGAGCACCATATGCATACTGGGAACAACCCAGGTCTCATGCAAGTGCTCTTCACCCCGGCCATTGCTCCAGATTAAAAAACTTATTTAGACTGAGCCTGATCTTTCTGCTTCTACCTCCTGAATGGGTCACCACTGTACAGTTGTATAGATCAAACCCAGACATTGCATTCTGGTAGACACTATTCAAACCCAGCTACATCCTCAGCCCTGTAAAAATAGGGCCAACTAGGGCCCTGCTTGTGTGATTGCAAGCAGGCTGGGTCACGTCTGTGGATTTGCAGTTCCAGCATAGGAACCGTTAGCTCTGCGGGGGTTTGAGTTTACTTCTGTAAGTCAGGAGCCTGCATTCCATTTCCTATACTGCCTTCCACCTAAGGGCTGACCGGCAGGTAGGTGTCTGTTTCATGTTCAGTAGTTGGAGTTGAGAGGGGCTTTCATAGGTAGGAGCCGGCAGAAAGGTCTGCTTTGCCCTGTATCTGAGGAGTGGGGACTTTGACTTGAGTAGATTTGCTTGTGGTTCTGGAGATCTGAACCTAGCTAGAGCTAGACAGGTGCTGAACTGCTTCCCTGACCCTCTTTGAGACAGTCACATTGTCCAGGCTGATCTTGAATTTTCCATCCTCCTGTCTCAGTCCCCAAGTGGTTGGGATTACAAGCCTATATCACCAGTCCCTTGAGTGCCTCTATCCACATCAGCTGGCCTCTACCTGGTTGTGTGTGTGTGAGAGAGAAAGAATATGCTTGCTGCATCTCTGCCCACTCACTACCTTCTCAGAGCTGAATGAAGGAATGTTCTAAAAGCAGGTGAGAGGCCAGCAGTACCTCCTGACCACATCAGCTATGTAAGGTGTGTGTGCACATGGAGCTACTTGACTGTCCTATGGGACCAGCAAGTGTCAGGATTATGCCTATGACCTTGATTCCAGGCAACACTCAATTTGTCTAGCCAGCAAGCTATAAAACGTGGCATTCACTGGTTACCCTGAACCAAAGATGAGGTCCACAGAGCTAGGGAGAATACATCTCCAGTAGGACCAGCGCTGCCCCACTCACTCCAGTATCTGGAAGCCATGGCTAAGCGTGTTCCTTAGGTAGTATACCAATTAGATGAGGGTTTGGGGCTCATGGTACTTGGTTGTATGTCAGTTTTGGAGAGTCTTAAGTCCACAGGAACTGGGGTAGAAGACCCACTTCTCAGCACAGGTCTATCCCTAACGGTCAACTTGTGTTTATATCTGGGACCTACATTATGGGTCTCTAAATGACATAAAAAGAGTCGGCTCTTGGGTGACTGAATGTTGGAAGCACATTGGCTCTAAACTTGGATCACAAGTTTTTCGAGGTGCCAATCACCTCTTCACAGTGTCGCCTCCTGAACCGACCAGCAGACAGAAGACAACGGACACGGGATCTTCTTCCCAACACGGTTTATTCAGGAACCTTGAAGTACCGAGAAAGGCCCCAGAGCTCTAGCTCCCAGCCCTTAAATCTCTGTGTCCTCACCAATCAGAACCTGCCACGAAGTCATTCTCGATTGGTGTTGAGTCCATACATCACATGGCCCGATGAACAAGCAGAATGCATGCGCAGTAAAACCTAGACTACGTGCCAATCAGGCTTCCTGAAATGGTGAACCAACACACCAGGGGCATCTGGCACCCAACCAGGAGCCATCTTGAGTTCCACTCCCCACACATAGTACTACGGAAACCTGAGATCCATTCACAGTGGCATCTTGGGATCATGGAAGGCTGGGGCCACCTCTCCACCCAGGTAGAATTGATACTTCACTCGGGCATGTCCCTGCCTCTGCATACTTGTGAGGCATTTGACAACCTGCCTCAGCTTGCGTTGCTAGACGGGACCTACAGAGGTATTTCCCATTTCAAACCTGAGGCAAGACAAGCCTAAAGTGACCCATCATCTGCCAGCATGCTCACTGACTAGAAGTGGGCAACCACTGGAGCTTAGAATGTTTTAGTGGGTTTGTCCTAGCTTGGGCTATTGTCACCAGTGGGGATGGGAAGACACAGATGGCCAGCAGCACCTTACCCCTTTGTCTCACCCGTTTTACCCTATTTACAACTGCAATGCCATTTCGTCTCACTTGTTTTGAGGTAGTCTCTTCTGTGTAGCCCAAGTGCTGGGATCACAAGCCTGCACCACCACAGCCATCGGCAGCAGATTGGCCAACTCAGCTTTCCTGCTGCTCCTTTAACACAGTCCTCATGCTGTGCTGACCCTCAACCATAAAATTATTCTTGTTGCTACTTTGCAACTGTACTTTTGCTACTCTTGTGAGTCGTGATGTAAATATCTGTTTCCCGGCGGTAAGTGACCCCTGTGAAAGTCATTTGACCCCCAAAGGGACACAGGTTTGACAACCACTGATAACCTGAAACTTCATCTAGCAATTGCTGTGGGCCAGCTGTTCCCAGTGCCCGTTATAGCTCCTGTGCCTTCTCAGTCCACAGGCCATGTGGAAAACTGCAAAACCCCACACCATACGAAGGGAGAGGAGAAACCGTACCTTGTTTAAAAAGGTACTTAAGAGGTGAGAAGGGACCTGAGTGTCTCATGACTTTTGCTGGGATGCTGTAGTAGTCACTTCTCTGTTGCCATGGTAACACAGCAAGGCCAACGGCAGCTTAAGGAGAGTTTATTTTGACTCAGTTCCGGAGAGATCAGAGTCCATCATGTCAGGGAAGCGTGGCAGCAGGCAGGCATGGCTGTAGATGCAGGAACCTGAGAACATGCATCCTAAACCACACACACTAAGCAAAGACAGCACTGAACATAGGATGGAGTTCTTAATGGAAAAGTCCGCTCCCAGAGGCACACTTCTCCGGTAAAGCAGTGCCTTGAAAACATCCCCGAAACAGCACCACTACCTGGAGGCCAAGGGCTCAAAATACCACAGAAGCCGTGGGACTCACCCAACATTGACAACCACAGAGAGTTCCAAGAAAGGATTCCACTCAAGTGTAACCTGGTGAACCAATATTTTACTTTATGGAGAAACTTCACACGAGTTCCACCTTCAGTTAACACCCCACCTATACACTCAAGCACTTCTGAGAACTGGTTGCAGCTGGGGCAATATCAGACAAGGTTGGCGCTGGCAGCAGGGAGTGGCCAGAATCTTAGATATGGTCTGATGACCTACCCCCTTTGCTGAAAATGTAGGTAGGCTTGAGTTGGCGAGGATGTTTGGGTAACCGACTCAAATGGCAGTGATATCTAGTGAGTATTTCATACTTACGCGGTAGCATCTGCAGGTTGGGGGATGGCTCACTGGATAAAGCATGTGCTTACCTGCATGAGGGCCCAAGTTGAGATCCCTAGCACCCATGTAAAAAGCTGGATGAGCATGTAACCCACCTATAATGATAGATTTCTGGGGGCAAACTGGCCAGCTGGACTGAGTTCAGCCAGAGACCTTATTAATAGAGAAGAGGGTGATCAAGGAAGACCCCTGATGATGTTGAACTCTGACCTTCACAAGCACACCCACATATATGCAAACATACATACATCTGCAACAGAGATGATTTCAGTATCTGATGCTAGATCTGATGGCAGAGGTCTGGTTTCTAAACGGGCCACAAGGCTGCCCTTGGACAGCAGGACATACACCCTCGTGGTCTACAGCACTGCAACCTGACTTTTAGATCTTATAAGATTCCATGCAGGGAGCTGGGGAGACAGCTCAGTGACAAGCATTTGCTGTTCTTGATGTCCCAGGTTTAGTTCCACCCACACAATGGCTCACAAATATCTGTAACTCCAGTTCCGGGAATCGGACACTTCCTTTCACCTCTGCAGGCACCAAGCATGCATATGGTACACACAGAAAACACCCATACACATGAAAATCTAAAGAAGTCTTTAAAGATTTATTTTCTGTACATGGATGCTTTGTGTGTACACATGAAGGCATCCAGTCCCGTTGTCATGGCTATGAACACCATATGGATGCCCATGATCTCTGAAAGAGCAGCCAGTTTTCTAAACTGCTAAGATCCTTTTTATTTTTGAGACAGGGTTTCTTTGTGTAGCCCCTGGCTGTCTTTGTAATGTACTCTGTAGACTAGGCTAGCTTCACCAGCCTTTGCTTCCTAAGTGCTGGGATTAAAAACATGAGCCACCACCACCAAGCAAATTATTTTTTTAAATACAGCCCTATTAAACCCTAAAACTGTCTCCTGAGGTGGCTCTACCGTTTGCATTATCCCTCAACAATGGGTGAGTGGGTGAGAAGGTTTGGTTAGTTATGCTAAAGAAGGAATTCCACACTGACCTCTTGGGTGAGATGCCTCTACTTTGCTAGTCCCATCCAATCTTGTCCCAGAAACAGATGCATCAGAGTTCTAGCAAGTGTCTAGCCAACCTGCCCTTGTACAAACATGTGGAAGGTCCATGGGATTTCTGTCGATGGCTGTGTCTTTGAACACATGAACTTGAGGATCCCCAAGGCAGTGGTAGAAGGCTGTGAGCTCCCTCATCTTGCACCTTGGATCAGGAGGTATCACCTGCCCTGAACTTCCTGGACAGGAAAGGTGCCCAAAGCCAACAGACTCCAAAACTCAGTTAAGAAGCTTTTTTTGGGGGGTGGAGGGGTTAAAACAGGGTTTCTCTGTGTAGCCCAGGCTGTCCTGGAACTCACTCTGTAGACCAGGCTGGCCTAACTCAGAAATCCGCCTGCCTCTGCCTCCCAAATGCTGGGATTAAAGGCGTGCGCCACCACTGCCCGGTAGAAGCATTTTAACGACTGGCTTTGCACATTAAGACAAAGCGGGCTGGAAAGATGGCAGTTTGTAGCACTGGCTGCTCTTCCAGAGGTCCCAAGTCCAATCCCCAGCACCCACAACATGGTGCCTCAACAACCATCTGTAATGGGACCCAACGCCCTCTTCTGGTGTGTCCGAAGACAGCTACAGTGCGCTCATATACATAAAATAAGTCTTTAAAAAGAAGTTTAAAAAAAGAGACAAGACAAAGGGGCTGAGGTGGTGGTAGATGCCTTTAATCCCAGCACTGAAGAGGCAGAAGCAGGAAGATCTCTTGGGTTCAAGGCCAACCTGACCTACACAGAGAGACCCTTTCTAAAAAGAAAAGGTCAGACCAGCACAAGGGAATTTAAGATATAAGGTCCATTGCTAGTTACAGACACCACAGGGACAATCTGGCCAGTGTGATTTAGTTGATAGTATTCTCTCCAAGATGCATTTCCTAATTTTAATCATGTCTTGAAGAAAGTGGGACAGGACTTGAGGTGCAGCTCAGGGTGTAGGGTTGTTTATCATCCATACAGCCTGGGTTCAACACCCAGCCCCAGAAGAAAGCAGGTCAAAGTCCTATTCAGTAAACACACTGAATAGGGGTGTATTTAAAATTAAGGGGCATAACTGTCTTCAACAGAATCCCAGAGTGCTAAAAATATCAAATACATTTAGATAGGTGGCAACGGGAATTCTCAATAATTCTTGCAGTGTTCCCTAAATTGGAATATGTATATATGTATGTATGTGCGTGTATATGTATGTGTGTATGTATGTATGTATGTATGTATGTATTGGAAAAGCCCATTAATGTATGTATGTATGTATGTATGTATGTATTGGAAAAGCCCATTAACTTGCCCCTGTCTTGCCCCTATACTGAGAAGAGAATCGGCTCTCTGCTGCTGAAACTACACTTCCCAACTTCCCCTGAGCACCACCTATGCCTGCCTTGCTGGCTGTCGGTGGAAGAACATGTTTCCAGCAGCTAAGGAAACATTGAGCTCACTTGTAGCTCCAATGGCAGGCCTCTGCTCACTTGAAATACGGGGCCGTCGACCCAGGCAAGAGCCAGAGCATCAGAGTTTGTTTTACACTTTTATTAACATATTTATGCACCAAGAATTCTTCCAAGGTATGTCTCTCCACCCCATGCCCTACTACTGACCTGCCCCCTCGTGTGGGTTCAGGCTTGCTCCAAGACAGTTTCTGTGCCCTCTTCAATGCTTTCTGTCTCCTCCAACTGTGGGCTGAGAGGGACCTGATCTTCCGACAGGACAGAGAGAAGTCTGGAGCTGGACTTTGTAGGTGTGTCAATTTCTGGAGAGACCTCACGCAAGGAGGGCTGTGGAGAGATCCGAGAGCCCTCGCGCGACCGCAAGGTACCTGAGGTCATGGATGGAACCCTGGAGCCCTTGCGTGACTGGGCCACGGATGAGACCCGCGAGCCCCTGCGTGATGGAGTCAGAGATGAGACTCGAGATCCTGGACGTGATGGACTCCGGGGAGCAATCACAGACTCAGCCTTCTGAGACCGGCCCGGAAAAGACTCATTGGATAATATAGATGGAGTCTTGGAGGCTCGGTGTGACTGATCTACCGATGGGATCCGGGAGCCCGGAACTGATTGGGGCGTAGCCTGGGCTCTTAAAATGTGATAGGTTGAGTCCAGCGCGGTGGCAATTGACCCGATGCGCAAGTTGGGCTGGTGGCTTGGAGGTGGCTGCCAGAGTGGTGGCCCCCCGGGGCCCCTGTGCAACCAGCCGTGCATTTGCTCCAAGTTCTGCATGTCCACGTGCTCCCGGCGCAGCTGCTCCCGCTGCTCTAGCAGCTGCTGTCTCATGTCCTGCAGTAGCTGGGTCCTCTGGAGAAGCCTCATGAGTTCTTGTCGGAGACGCCCATTATCTGCCTTGAGGGCATGTGCGTGGGAAATGAGGGAACGCGCTGCCTCCCGCTCTGCGCGGCGCGTCATGGACTGCACGTGCAGGCGCGCCTCCCGCTCGAAAGCCGACTTGTCATCCAGGAAGCGTTGCTTCACCCGGTGGAGGAGCTGCGTGTGCTCCACGCGCATGTGCAGCAGCTCGCGCTCCAGCGTCCGGATTCGCGCCAGCTGCTCCAGCTGCAGCTCCTACATGGGGTGAGGTGGGGGTTGGGGTGGGGGTGGGGGTGCCGCGGATCAGCGCACCGGTAGGGAGCGCGCCCATCCCTCTCGACCCCGCCCGGTCCGCGCGGGGGCGCGCGCACTGGCCTTGTAGGGCTGAAGCTCCTGCACCTGCTGCGTCATGTCTTCCGCGCGCTTCTTCATCTCCTGCAGCTGTGCGCGCACCCCTTCCTCACGGCCGTGGTAGAAGGATGCCAGCTCGGCTCGCTGCCACCGGATCTGCGCCAGGTCTATGCGGTTCTGGTCCTCGAGGCGCACCACGGCGTTGGCGCAGCGCAGGGCGTGCGTGCTCACATAACTGGCAAAAAGCCGGTTCTCTTCGCGTAAGCGCTGCGCCTCGCCATTCAGGAACGCGTTGTTCTGCAGGACCTGGTCTATCCGCTGCTCACAGGCCACCAGGCTCTCTGAGAGGAACGCGTACTCGCGCTGTAAGTACTGCGCGCGCTCCGAGAGCGGTGGCTCCGCACTTTCCTGCTTGCGCCCGGCGTTTTGTCCGCGCTTCTTCTTGGGCGCCATGGCTTGAGGCCCAGGCCAACTGGAATCATGAGAGCACCGTGCTCCACCCGCTTCCCTAACTCAGTTACTCCCCCCTCCTTAACCCGAAAATTCTGAAGAACTACACCCCTAGGTTCAGGGATGTTTCTTCAGTTTATGAGGTTTCAGAGCGGGCAGGATTAAGGATCAGAGAGCAGCGTGGCCAATCTGTATTTGAGCGCTCCCTCCGGACCACAGCTTTCGCATAATGATGTGTACCTCTAGGAATGTTGATGTCCAGCTTGCGCATCCTCTATGGAGACAGAACTTGGTAGCCATGCCTCGACCCCACCCCATTCTGTTGCTCTGGCAACAGCTTGATTCGATCTTTCGTTCCCTACCGTTTCTTATATCCATGCATGACTCTTCAGTCATATCGTCCCAGTCCGGCAAAGCTTCAGCTTCAAGACACTGAACTAACGTCCAAATCCCTACCCTCCACTCATCAGGGTCTCAGTGCTCTCACAGTCACTCCGCCAGATGCTCTTCAGGTCCCACAGAACCAATCACAGATCCAGGAGGCAAACGAGACATCTAACATGATCAACTAGGCTGGGCAGTGGTGGTGCATGCCTTTAATCCCGAGGCAGAGGCAGGAGGATCTCTGAGTTCGAAGCCAGCCTAGTCTACAAAGTGAGTTCCAGGTCAGCCAGGGCTATACAGAGAAACCCTGTCTTGAAACGACGATGACAGCAACAAAGCAATGCTGAGAAACCCTACCTTGGGGGTTTAAAAAAGACATCAGTTAGAACCAGATTGGCTTCCTGAACAAGGAAAAATTGAAAATTTCATGGTCTATTTGCCTCACTGGGAAGAAATCCTGGATGCCACACTGAACTAGGCGTCAGGCTCCATCAATGTCACCGTGTTCCTCAGTATATTTGGTGAGATGTCACCGGGCAACAAATCCTGAAGATGTCATTAGGAATGCTTTTGGTAGCTTGGATGAAGAAGCAGCTAGTCCAGAAAGTCTACCATAGATCGCTGCTGACATCCCGGGTGACTGTACAGAGGAGGAAGTGGGTGAGCTAAACAGAGAAACCCTTGTTCACAAAAGTAGATTTCACCTACATGGAGTTCACACACAGCTTTCCAGAGGGAGCAAAAGACAGAGATGTCCAGATCAGCACATAGACAAACATTCCTGCCGCTGCCTGGGGTGTTTCTGAGATTTTTGTCCTTAGCATTACAGCATTTTTGCCTTCCTCGTTTTGTACTCTTAACCGTTTGGGGGCATATGTGAAGGGACTCGGCCAGCTTGAGCTTGGTGAGCAAGTCTCACCAAGGCCTTGCCCTCCTCCCCTATTCTCTCTGCCTTGCTAAAAACCATTAGATTACGCCCCTAAAGCGAGATATCAAGGTCTGTTCCCATATTTGGCCACTTCCTCCTCCTGAGGCTGATTACCAAGGTCCAGCTATCAAAGAATTGAAATGCAGCAATCAAAAGCCCCCTTTGGCTCACCTAATTAACATGCCCAATTAAAATGAAACATTTCATCCTAACACAGGGGATTCCCCCCTTGTACCTTTATAAAACACCACTTTCCTATGTGCCACAACTGTCACCTCTATCCAGAGGCAGCCCTTTGTCCTATTCCAGGACAAACATCCCTTCCCCCTCTCCTTTGCTCCTTCCTCTTCTTCCTCAGTCTCTCTCTCCTGTGTTTGACTCTCACTTCCTATCCTTCTGTCCTTCTGGGTCAAATAAATCTCCTTTGCAGGAGAACTGGGCCTTGGGGTATCCTGAGCCAATACTTTTCCTTTCAGCATGTATCTTTATAATCAGACTGGAAACAGGACTTTCTGTTAGTTTCAACCTTCCTGCCTCTCCCAGATGACTACAGCCCATACAGAAGATAACTACAGCCCATACAGAGCCTTCTTTCTTTTTTTTTTCAAAGAACTTCTTTACTGATTTTGTTTTCCCCTGAGTGATAAACTTTTTTAAATGGGAGTGTTTCTCTGGAGCCCTGTAAAGCACCACCCTGGGGGCTATGTGTCTGTTTCTCCTCCAGCTAGAAGCCTCAGGCTTCAATACAGCTCTGACTGAAAACTTACGTGTGCTTGTTTTACTCATTCTTGTCAGCAGTAGAATTTCTGTTCAGGTTTGTCCATGCTTACTTACATTACACTCTTACAAATCTTATGGACAGATTTGAGGATCATTGAGTTTATGAAACCAAATATATATTAAAAAAAGATTTTAGTAACCCTCAAATTCTGTGACTCTTCCTGGGGAGACATGAATAAACCACCTCAAAATCCGTTCCACTTAAGTCTAGCTTCATGAACCACTGAGTTTACTGACTTTACTTAAAGGAACATAGACCCATTCAAAGGCAACTGCATCATCAAAAGCCCACCCAGCAAGTGTGAAGGAAATCTGCCACTGGGAGTCCCTACAGGGCTTTCAGGCAGCCCAGTAGGTGAGACTTCTGGCCCTGAGTGAAGGCAACGTGGGGACATGTATAACTTTTGGGGGATCTCACTGTGAATGGGCAGTGAGGTTTGAGCAACCTTGACTGGGGCTACTGTGAATCTTGTAAATTTCAGATTTCTGGAACCTGTAAGTTTCTTTTACTTCCTGAGCTTCAGGAGTTGCCTCCTCTCTCCAAGAGGGAATGTTTCAATTTTCTGGAATTTGCTACACTCACTACAAAGCAGTCTTAATGCTTTGAGAACTTACTGTTATTAGGCCTGGCTGGGTAGGTCTTAGGGGTCACCTCATAAAAAATGTATAAATACAACTGGATGTCAAGGTTTGATCCTGTAATTTTAGCACTTGAAAGGTGGTGGCAGGAGTATCATGGAGCTAAAGGCTAGCCTGGGCTACATAAGATCCTGTCTCAAAAATAAAAATGCATAGTAACTGGGTGGTGATGGCACAAGCCTTTAATCCCAACACTAGAGAGACAGAGACAAGTAGATCTCTGAGTTGGAGGCCAGCTTGGTCTACGGAGCAAGTTCCAGGACAGCCAGACCTGAACAGAGAAATCCTGTCTCAAGAAAAAAAAAAGTATAAGAAATATTACTAAGTGTGATGAATTGAAAAGATATGGCTCCCATAGACTCCTGTGGTTGGTTAGGAGATGTGGCCTTGTTGGAGAGTGTGTCACTGTGGAGGCGGGCCTTGAGGTCTGTGCTCAAACTACACCCAGTTGGCACACATTCTCCTTCTGCTGCCTGCAGATCAAGATGTAGAACTCTCACCTCCATCTCCAGCACCAAGTCTGCCTGCATGCTGCCATGCTTCCCACCATGATGATAATGATAAACCTCTGAAAGTGTAGCCGGCCCCATTTAAATGCTGTCCTTTATAAGACTTGCCTTGGTCATGGTGCCTGTTCAACAGCGGTAAAACCCTAACTAAGACACTAAATTTAGGGTCTGGTGAGATGGCTCAACAGGTTATGGCACTTGCCACCTAGTCTCATGACCAGACTTTGATTGTTGGAATCCACATACTGCAAGTTGTCCTGTGATATTCTCACACTTGATACACATAAATAAACAATTAAATTTAAAGACAAAGGAGAACCTGTTTTAGTATTAATATTTAAAGTAACTTGACTATGAGAGTCTTGTAAGGCAATTAGATGTTAGTCTTTTAAATACTGTCTTTTAGGCTGAAGAGATGGCTCAGGGATTAAGAGAACTGACTGCTCTTCCAGAGGTCATGAGTTCAATTCCCGGCAACCACATGGTGGCTCACAACCATCTGTAATGGGATCCGATACCCTGTTCTGGTGTGTGGGAAGACAGCTACAGTGTACTCATATAAATAAAATGAATAAATCTTTAAAAAATACTGTCTTTTACTATGGAGGTGTACCTAATCTGTTACAGAAAACTTCGAAAAGACAAAAACCATTAGGGAAGTGACCAATCTACGCCAAATCTATGATCCAGCGGTTATATACGACTGTCCTCCGAGTCAGCCACCTGTCATCCTCAGGAGTTCAGCCATGCCCAGTAGACCAGTCTAGCTGGGCTTCTTGTCTACATCCCCGCATAGAGGGACAAGGATAGTCATGGGACCCTTACCTGAGTCTGCAGCAACTGGCTGTCTACAACTCTGCCTTAATTGCACATGGCCTAAAGGAGGAGCTAGAGGCTGTAGTGAGGGAAAGGACAAGGACAGAGGCCTCCGTCTGAGGAGCTGTGGGAAAGCCACCAATCCTGTTGAGGAGGACTTTCAAATGCACCCTTTTGGTAAGGGGAGCACCCTCGCCCCGCTGAACAACCCCTTATCCGTGCTCAGTCAGGAAGCCCAATAAACCCAGTAGTCTTCTCCAGAGTAAAGTTGAGTAGACCTGTGCTTTGCTTTGTCTTGGAATCGTAGGAGGGGAGAGAGAGATGTTTGTGAGGTCACCTTCAGAACAGAATTTTAGCAATAGGGGCTCTTACATTTTATCTTCTCCTCATGAACTTTTGACATCGCCTGAGAGGTAGCTCCAGTTTCATAAACAATGAAGACAACTCAGAATTCCAAGAGTCAAAGTACTTATCAGGCATGAATTGATATTTGAAAAAAAATATTGAAGAGAATATGGAGCTGGAGATATGATACCCCAAGGGGCAGCAGGAATGTTTGTCTGCCAATCTGGAACCCAGTCATCTTTGTCTTTTGCTCTGTCTTGAAAGCTGTGTGTGAACTCCATGTAGCTGGAATCCCTTTTGGTCAACAAGGGCTTTTCTGTACAGCTCAATAGCTCACTCACTTGAGACAACTTACAGAAGGAAGGGTTTATTTGGGGGCTTCTTGTTTCAGAGGGTTGAAGACCATGGTGCATTAACAAAGGGAAGGCAGCAGGCATTCATTGAAAGT
The DNA here is from genome assembly GCA_030674055.1 of Rhabdomys pumilio. Classification (NCBI taxonomy): domain Eukaryota; kingdom Metazoa; phylum Chordata; class Mammalia; order Rodentia; family Muridae; genus Rhabdomys; species Rhabdomys pumilio. The sequence goes on along the minus strand of JANHMN010000012.1, from coordinate 26,340,586 downwards.
GCACATCTTCTGGGGTTTTCTGGGTTAGGATTTTTTTTTTTTTTTGAGTCAAGGTCTCACTATATCGCTTGGCTGACCTGGCATTTGTTGTGTAGACCAGATTGTCTTCATACAGATCAGCCTGCCTGTGTCTCCCCAAGTGCAGGGATTAAGGGCATGTGCCAACACCACTGACATGCCTCCTTCAAAAAAGCCACACCTCTTAATCCTTCCCAAACAGTTCAACCACCTGAAGAATCAAGTATTCTTATGCCTAAGACTTATGGGGAACATCTCGTTCAAGCCACTCTTTAAAAGGAAACAAAACAAAACCGTCTTTTCTTGCCTGTCTGTCCTCTATTCTACAAGACATGAGGCATATTGCAATTAACCGAATTTGTAATTAGTGAGCCCATGATCAAAGAATGGGCTGAAACCCTGGCAGGACAGAGGAAAGATGTGTGCCTTTCCCTTCTGAGTATCAGATTGTAGTTATTTTTACTTAAGATATTGGGCCGGGTGGTGGTGGTGCACACCTTTAATCCCAGCACTTGGGAGGCAGAGGCAGGCGGATTTCTGAGTTCGAGGCCAGCCTGGTCTACCGAGTGAGTTCCAGGACAGCCAGAGCTATACAGAGAAACCCTGTCTCAAAATAAATAAATAAATAAAATAAAATAAAATAAAATAAAATAAAATAAAGTAAAATATTGGGATATTTAATAGGCATGCAGAAGTTGGAGCCTGAAGTTGACTGCCAAAGAAAAGGGGGAAAATCCCACAAAACCTTTTGTTTTACGCCTGGTGGACCTTGGAACAAAGAACTCCACCAAGTTCAGGAAGGATGGGGATCTTTCACAGGACCTTACAAAGCTTCTGCGGCTTCCTTCTCTTTTGAACATGGAGGAGTCTTTAAGACAGTGTCTATCCCATCTCCTTCAGGTCCAGACTTGAACAAGAACCTGTGAGACCATAGAGGTGACCTGGAACCCAGCTACCATTTTCCCAAACAAGGATCACCTAAGCTGTCCCACAGTGAGGCCAGCGTCAGAGAAGGAACTTGAAGCCTTGAACACCATGCTGGTGTGTACCCAGAGTTCAGTTTCTGGAGGCAGAAACTGAAGCAAAAGCCACGGAGGAGGCTGCTTGCTGGCTCGCTCCCATGGTTTGCTCAGCCTGCTTCCCTATAGGACTCAGAACCATCAGCCCAGAGGTGGCACCGCCCACTGTGAGCTGGTCCTCCCCCATCAATCATCAATCAAGAAAATGCCCTACAGACACACATAGAAGTCAGTCTGATAGGAGCACATTCTCAATTAAGATTCCCTCCTCCCAATGGCTTTAGTTTGTGTTAGATTGACAAAAGAAAAAAAATCTACACTGAACATTCATTCATTCATTTCTGTTCCTTATTTATTTATTTATTTATTTATTTATTTATTGTGACACAAGAAAACTCAGGTGATGTGCAAGAGAACCTGAGTGCATGGCAAGAATCTGAAAGCCCGCCCCTGTGTTTTGTCAGTTTCCTGTCCTACAGTAGAAGGGAACAAATCCACCAGTGACTGACAGAGAGGGAATCTAGGCAGGTGGAAAGCCAGGTCTCTGGGCAAAACTGCACGGTCAGCTATGGCATCAGCTGCCTTGGCTCAAATATACTGATGTCTCCTTTAGTGTACAACTATCATCCCCTCCCCCCTGTTTTGGGGGAACAATTATGCCCTGAAACTGTCTGAGAATAAATTGATGGCATGAAGATCTTTCCATACGTACATTTTACCACCAGCATGGCTCCCTGAGAAGGTGCCAGAATTCGATGAATTGAAAAAAAAATAAGGAAAGGACCTGACTTCCCTAGGTAAGGTGGAGGAGTTTATTATACATACATAGGAAAGCATAGCCAGAGGCAGATACATCTGGAAGAGTCCAGAGTGGTCATGACCCTGAACCATGTGGGGAGAGGGGAAGGGAGAGAAAGCACTAAGTACAGCAGCCAGGAGGCCAAAGGTACAAAAGGAGAGCGGGTAACCAAAACATCTGGATTACATAGGGAAGAGCCTCTGGGGGAAGGGCAGCCCAGCCCCTGGGCTGGAGAGTTTAGGGGTAGAGGGCGGGGTATGCCAGCCACACACTGTAACTGGTAGGGACTGAGGTATGTTAAATAGACTTCCCAGCTGCTTCCCTCCCCCCTTTTTTGTGAAATTAGATACTCACAAACTGAAGAAGGTACCAAATCTACCCTCATTTTTTATTCTCAAGGCCAGAGAAATGGGTCAGTAGTTAAGAACACTTGCTGTTCTTGTAAAAGACCTGAGTCTGGTTCCTAGCATGCAAATGATAACTCACAGTCATCTGTAATTTTAGTTCCAGTGACTCGTGTGCCCACTCTAGTTGGCTTCTGTAGGCACCAGGCACACATGCAGTACACATACAAACATTCAGACAAAACACTCATACACATAAAATAAAAAATACATCTTTAAACAAAACCCACCAGGCTCTCTCTATTTAGTCCTGGCAACTTACATGTAAATCAAGCCGGATTCAAACTCACAGAGATTTTCCTGCCTTCCCAGTGCTGGGATTAAAAGTGTGTGCCACCATACCCAGTGAAAATAAATAAATCCTTTAAAAAGTTCCTATATTTTGGGACTGGTGAGATGGCACAATGGTTAAGAGCACTGACTACTCTTTCAGAGATCCTGAGTTCAAATCCCAGCATCTACATGAGATCTGATGCCCCTATGGGGTGTCTGAAGACAGCTACAGTGTGCTTTGTGCTGGAGTGGGCAGTTCTGGGGCAAAAAAAAAAAAAAAGAGTGCCTACATTTTAAGTAAGGAAACTTTCACTGTTATTTTAGAAACACTTCCCCTAATTTTCTCTGAATGCACTATTTCCTGTGTTCTACCTAACAAACTTGGAGATCCCAGTATACAATCATGCTTGTGGGCTTCTCTCTCTCTCTCTCTCTCTCTCTCTCTCTCTCTCTCTCTCTCTCTCTCTCTCTGTAGAATTTCTGGGTGTATTTATGTGTGTGTTCATGTCTGTGCAGGTGCTTATGTGTGCCACTGCCTGTGCAAGTGTGTCTGCACATGTGCATGTATGTAGGTAGACCAGAGGTTAGTGCCTTAAGAGATCTCCACTTTGTTTTTTGAGACAGGGTCTCTCAGTGGGACCTGGAGCTTAATCAAGCCAGGCAGGCTAGCCAGCAAGCTCTGGGGACCCACCTAAGCTCTGCTTGCAGGCAATGGGATTGGTTCTTCTGTGGTGCTGGGATCACACTCAGATTCTTTTGTCCTCACATCTGCCTGGGTACTGAGGCAGGAAGTGAGATTTTACTGCAAGCACCTGGGGAATAACAATGAAAGGAATTCCCGTAACAGTGTAAATGCAGTTCTGGCTTAAGCCCAAAGAGAAATTGGACTTGGACAGAAACAACTTTGCAGCTAACATAGACTTTTAAACTAGAAGATTCCACACTTGAACTTATCTGTAAATCTCTTTTAGGTCCCAGCCTCGAGTTATACTTTGAGCAATTAAACATGGTTTGCAGAAACTGCAAACCGCCATTTTGGACAAAGGGGAGATTGACACAGCAAAGATAGTTCCCAGCTATTTTGAAATAGATCATTGTTGTTTCTAGGTCATTATTAAGCAGAGTCATCCTGCCTGACAGGATTACACTCCCTTTGATATAGAGACAGATCCTAATGGGCAGTCTTGGTGAACAAAACCTAACAAAAATATGCTTCCCACCCCACACCCCCGTTACCTTAAGTACACAAGAGTATGGCTCTACATTTCTTATGTTTCTGTAGTTCTTAAGAGGTCAGGTTAGTTCACTACTTACCTTCCAGTCATATTGGAAGCAGGGTTCCTTAGCTAAATTCTACTTTTATTTAATGATATATCCTAAGCATGTTAATGGTAAATCCTTTATAAGCTCAGCTTATCATTTTCTGTCATCACAACCTCCTGAGCTATCTCTCCAGCCCCAGTGGGGCATTTATTACTCCCAGGATGCAGGAGGAGCACACAGTTCCTGCCAGTGGTCGGTGTGTATGGCAGACATCCCAACAACTGAGTGGTCACACCTCACAGTGCCACCAGATATGCATTATACTTTGGCCACTAGTTACTCTGCCCACTTAGTTGCCACAGGCCTGACGTATCTGCTACCACGGTGGATGGTAGACATTTAGTGAAACAAGGCAGAAAGGACAGGAAAAGCTGAAAGCTCTTTCTTCTTGTTATTATTATTTTTTTTAATTTTGTGTGTTTTGCCTGCATGTATATCTGTATGAGGGTGTTGGGATCCCCTGGAACTGGCGTCACGGACAGTCGGAACTGAGCTGCCATGTGGGTGCTAGGAATTGAACCTGGACCCTGCAGAAGAGCAGTCAGTGCAACTGAGGAATCTCTCCAGCCTTAAGAAACTCTTCAAAAGCTGCAGCACAGGGTGATTTAACTACCCAACCCAGAAACTCAGTGATCATGATGATGGTTTCTTTTAAGTTTGAGGTTGGCATATTTTTGGTAATCCACATTCAATGTATTTTACACAACATTTTGTGTAAACATTTAACACAAATATTTATCTCCAACAGATATAAATTTTGCTAAAAAGGCTGGTCCCTAGGCGTGCTGGCCATCTGACAGTGAATGTGAGAGCCTGAATCAGCTCTGCCTGGTTCTCTACTGTCCCCAAGTGGCATTCCAGTCCAATACCTCTGTGTCACCGGCTCCCTCCACCGTCTAAGCTCTCTAACACACACAAAGTAACTCATACACACCCAGGCACACATAATTCCTGCCCTTATTCTAGGTACCACTCAGGCTTGGTGGATCCTGCTTATGTGACCCTGAACCATGCTGATGGAAATGGCCCTTCACTCTCAATGACTACGGTGGGCCGGGCCTCCCCAGAACATCTGGTGGAAACAAGAGAAGGGTCCTAGAAGTACTGACAGGTGGGAGGAGCAATGGGATTACTCTCCCTGTGGCTTGGGAGGTTAGGAGGGGAGGGCGTGCCCTGGTTGGATACTTGCCTTCAAGGATGAGGTCCCTGAGTCTCGCCTAGTTTTCTCAAGGAAACTGAGGCATAGGAAACTGGGGGAAGCATAATCGGCATCTTCCATCTTCGTTTTGTTGGGCGTGCTAGGGATGGAACTCTGGTCTTCGCGCATGCTAGCTAGGCAAGCACTCTGCCACTGAGCCACATGGCTTGCTTTCTGGGTCTCTCTGGTCAGCCCAGGCTTGCCACCCTTCCCACATCCTAGCAAAGTCCCGGATCTAGTTCCACACACTGTTCCTTGCTCTTGTGTGGTGTTGCCAGCCCCGCATAATCGCGACCTCCTGGCCCCGGGCAACCTCTTCCCTCTCATCAATGTGCCCAGTGTTTTGGTCCTCTGGGTGGCCCATGCCTTTGGGCTCCATCCAACTCCCCTGCCAAGCAGGCCTGGGGCCTCAAACCGTAGGGCTTACTTTCCCAGTCACCTACTCTAGTGCTCTTCCACCAGGGTCTAGGGCACCCGCCACACCCTGATCTCGCTAACTTTTCATCCACTATTGCATCCAACAGCTTCGCTCCTGAGAGAGCCTGGCTCTGAATCCCCAATACTTAGCACCCCCTTGCACCCTGAGACACGCACAACCCAGAGGCTGGCAGAGCTTCCTCCCCACCTCAACCTCCACCCCGCGTGCAGCACTGACCAGGGGAAACCAAGCGGACAGGAGGGGCTGGCTGTAGACCCCGCCCATTGGCGCAGGCGCAAGGGAGGAGCATCGCGGCTGCCGGTTCCCAAGCCAACGGATCAACAGGTCCAGCTTCAAGGAAAGAATCGGTGGACTCCAAGAGCCAGCGTCTGCCTCTCGCCATGTGTGCTGCCGAGGTGGACCGTCATGTAGCCCAGAGATACCTGATCAAGCGGAGGCTTGGGAAGGGGGTGAGCGCGGGGACTCCCGGTCATCTGAGGGACAGTGCAGTCACTTGCAGGTCTGATCAGCCCCTTCAAGATCTAGTTCTTCTGACACTCCTGGGCTTGAGTCCTGCCTCGTCCGAGGCTCCTGTACCCCTGTTTCCATAAGGAAACTAGGTAGCACTCGAGAATCTCTCCCTGAAAGGCAGGCTCAGGAAGGTCTGAGTGGGTACGTAGAATGAGAGCAGGGATTGTTTATGCGCATGGCTGTATTCGTGATTGTCCTGGGTCTGAGCATATGGGGCTATATGTGTGAATGTGTGTGATTGTACACGTGTTTTCTGTGTATCATGGAGAGGAGCAAGCAAACAGCAATTGCAAAGGCCCTGTTTGCTTGCAAAGACCTGTTGGCTGTTGGAGACACTACATTTTTATGCAGAGAGCCAGGAGGAGTTGGGATAGAGTGACAGTGTTGGTTCCCGTTGTGTGGAAGGGATCTGGGCAACCTTCAAGACTAATTGATGAACTGTAGCACTTGTTGGTAACACTTTACAAAGCTCATCTTGTTTACTCTGGTGAGGTTCCGTGGTGGTAATGGGTGGGAGTGGCCTAGAGAGTGGAGAGCCAACCCATAAGCGAGGCTGGAAGCTTGGGCCAGTTTTCGGAGTAGATGGGAGAGAGGGAAACCGGCAGGACCTGGATAAATTCTGAAGGTAATTCAACAGGATTTGCTAAGTAGGTGGGATGGGGTTGTAGAAAAAGAGAGAATGTGTGGGGAGCTGGAAGGGTTAAAGGTCATTCCTGAGACAGCAGGTCCTGCCCAGTAGTGCCCACTTGTGGTTTCACGATCCACATGGGGACCTCTCTAGCTCTCACCCCCATTTCTCACTCCAGAACATGATACAATTAGTTGTTGTAGGCTCTGTCACCTCCAGACCTGTCGCACTCTGACCCCTCTCAGTATCCAGAGGTGGATGGGGCAACCTGACTGGCTGGAATACATACGTATGTGTAGTAGAGGGCCCATGTTCCACAATGACCCTTGTGTTCCTCAGGCCTACGGCATTGTGTGGAAGGCCATGGACCGGAGGACTGGTGAGGTAGTGGCCATCAAGAAAATCTTTGATGCCTTTAGGGACCAGATAGATGCTCAGGTAAGTGAACAGGGAGGAAGTATGGAGAGTGTGGGGGGCATGGGAGGGCCCATCACTGCAGGATTCCTGGCATTTCTGGGCCGGCCCTGCTGGGCATTTCTGTTTCTTACAGAGGACCTTCCGTGAAATCATGCTTCTCCAGGTAAGTGGCCCAGGCCATCCTGCCACAACGTCCCTTCCCTGGGTGTAGGTCCCCACAGACAAGGGAGAAGCTGGCCCCAGTGGCCTAGAGCACAGGCCTGATTTCCCCTGCAGCAACAGTCTGTCTTCCTAGGAGTTTGGGGGTCATCCCAACATCATCCGCCTGCTTGATGTGATCCCAGCAAAGAATGACAGGGATATTTACCTGGTGTTTGAGTCCATGGGTGAGTGAGGCCTTGGCCAGACTGAAGTCCTATGTGAGTGGCCTGGCCCCTGCTGTATCTCTCACTCTCATCTGTCCCCTGAGTACAACACTGGTGACTACTGACCTTCAAAGCCTGGACATGAGCCCCCCCCCCCTTACCTGCCTGCACTGGCCTGATGGTGACCCATCCTCCCCATCCCTCCTGCACAGAATCTTTGCTTTGCCTTCATTCTCTCTGTCCTGCTCAGCGTGTCTACCGAGAACAATTGGATGAGAGCAATTCCATGGACCATTATGGTTCTGTTGACAGTGAAGACAGACGCAATGGCTGGGTAGCATGGCAGAGAGAGCCCAGGATGGGCTGAGGGCTGGTGCAGGCTCAAAGTGGTACAGACCTGCACTCTTCACCCTCCAGACTGACCTGCGTCTCCTTCCCCGGCTCCTGCCCCTTCCCAGACACCGACCTGAATGCAGTGATCCAGAAGGGTAGACTACGGGAGGATATCCACAAGCGCTGCATCTTTTACCAGCTCCTGAGAGCCACCAAGTTTATCCATTCAGGGCGTGTCATCCACCGGGATCAGAAGGTTGGGTTCACGCTGTGCTCACAGGTCCCTGGCTCTCCTTGTGCATCTGGCCCTCTGGGTCTGAAGTCCATTCCTCTTTCCAGCCAGCCAATGTTCTATTGGATTCTGCTTGCCGGGTGAAACTCTGTGACTTTGGCCTGGCACGTTCCCTCAGTGACCTCCCCGAGGGGCCTGGGGGCCAGGCCCTGACAGAGTATGTGGCCACACGCTGGTACCGGGCTCCAGAGGTGCTTCTGTCTTCTCGATGGTAACAGCTGGACACCCAACCTACCTTCTCCCTTCCGGTCCCTGTGTCCTGGTCCTGCTTGGGCCCACCTGAGTACTCACTGCCCTATCCCTGAACTCCCAATCTGCCTCTGTCCCTTTGCTCCCTGACCTTGCACATACCCCTTCCTGCCCCAGGTATACCCCTGGGGTGGACATGTGGAGCCTGGGCTGCATACTGGGAGAGATGCTTCGAGGGCAGCCACTGTTTCCGGGCACATCTACTTTCAACCAGCTGGAGCTGATCCTGGAGACCATCCCATTGCCCTCCAAGGAGGGTGAGCATTCACACCAGCCTCATGTCCCAACCTCAGCAGCCTGTCCCTAGGCATAGGATAATGAGTCAGAGGGCACAGCCTTGGAGACAAGCCCCAATATTGTGCATAGAAGAGAGTTCTTTGCCTCAGGAAAACTGAAAGGACCCAGTGGATGGGAGGTCCCAGAGAGCAGCTGCTCGGGGGTGGCTGGTGCAGAGAGGTAGAATTGGCCACAGGGACAGAGAAAGTGAAACAGTGTCAGGAAGGGGCTAATTGTGCAGAGGGTCGGCGGAAGAGGACTGAGGTGTCTGCCCTGGCTGCTGAGAGCATGGGTTATAGAGAGGGACATAGTAAGAGAGAGACACCTTCAAGGCCCAGCAGGGGTGCTGCCTCTGTTCTCTCAGCAAAGACCTGGTTTTGGGGTAGAAGCAAAGGGAGGTGTGACCCCCTCCCCCCAGCATCCTCTGAACATGTTACAGGTAAGGCACAAGTATGGACACTCATAGGCTCAGACAGGACAAACAGCTACTTTTTAGGGGTCTGTGCCCTTCTAGACCATGGACTCTGTGCAGAAGAGATGGCTTCCCCTTCCACCAAACCTGCTTGCTCATACCTCCTTCCTCCACCCACCTACAGAGCTCCAGGGTCTTGGCTCGGACTACAGTACGTTGATTCTGCAGAATCTTGGGTCAAGGTGAGTGGAACGCTTAGGTGTGGGGGAGGGGTGGCAGGTCACATGAGGGGGCTGCCATCTTGCAGCTGGCACAGGAGCCAGTTTGTACCAGTGCGGGAGCTCTGCGCTTAACCACAGCCTCTTAAAGCTTAGTTATGAAGCCGGGGCGTTTGGGGGGGGGGGGGGGAGTTGAGAAGGAAGCAAAATCTCGGAGATAGACAAGGAAAAGAGAAAACTAAGAAGAAAACTAAGACCCACCCCCCAGAAATGAGAACACCCCAGCCTTAGAAAAGGGGGGAACGTCCCACTGCGCGGGGAGGAGGGGGTGAGGAGGAGACCACCTCGGAAAGAGGACTCGAGGAGTAGGATTTACACAAGCAGAAAAGCAGAGGTCATGCCACAGACAGAAGGTTCCGCGGGTGGGGCCCTAGAGAGGAGACGACAGGCGGCTGCCCGCAGGCCACGGCAGACGCTGGACGCCCTCCTGCCGCCAGACACCCCCCCAGAAGCCCTGGACCTCCTCAAGCGACTCTTGGCGTTTGCTCCGGACAAGCGGCTTAGTGCTGAGCAGGCACTGCAACACCCCTACGTGCAGAGGTAGGACAGAGGAGGGCGGACCTTGGGGTGAACCGCAGGGGTGGAAGCCCTAGTGGTTTGCTCTCCTGCCACTTGTGTCCTCATCGCGCCTGCATTCATTTTTTTTTTCTGGCCCCGCAGATTCCATTGCCCCGACCGCGAGTGGACACGGGGTTCCGACGTGCGGCTCCCGGTGCACGAAGGAGCCCAGCTCTCTGCACCAGAGTATCGCAACCGCCTGTACCAGGTACAGGAGGCTGAGGACTCCCATCGTCCGCTTTCCACGGACACCCTCGACCAGTGTGTTCCGGGGCACTGCAGCGACCCCAGTATTGTCCGGCTTCCTCTGAGCGCCCCTCCCATCCCGCAGATGATCCTGGAGCGGATGGGGAACAGCCGTAGCCCTCGAGAGGAAGGCCTGGGGGTTGTGGCCTCGCGGGCAGAGCTCAGGACTTCTCCGGCCCGGACGCAATCGCTCAAGCAGGGAGTCCTCCCTCAGGTCCTGGCTGAGACGCCTGTGCGGAAACGGGGACCCAAACCTCAGAGTAGCCCTGGTCATGATCCCGAGCATGTGGGTGAGCTTTGCCTGCCTCCCACGCACCCTTGGCCCCTTCTGTGTAGGGCCACCAACGTGTGCAGCAGCGGGGACCTAACTCCAGGGGTTGCTCTTACGACCCCACAGAAGTTCGCAGGCAGAGCTCAGACCCCCTGTTCCAACTTCCGCCGCCAGGCAGGGGGGAAAGGCCCCCAGGGGCCACAGGGCAGCCACCCTCCGCACCCTCAGGGGTAAGTCGAGGCTGGGTGGGCACCGAAGAGCCTCTTGAGGTCCCTCTCCGTGACCCTGTGGCTCACCCCTTCCAGGTGAAGACTCAAGTGAGGGCGATGGCGCCCTCCCTGACTTCACAGGCCGTGGCTCAGGCGGCCAATCAGGCTCTGATCCGTAGTGATCCGGCCCGGGGCGGTGGGCCAAGGGCGGTCGGCGCGCGACGGGTGAGCCCGGCCCCGGCCCTTCCCAGCTCCCTCCAGTGCGGTTCGTACCCCCCAGATCCCTGCTCCACTCTTCCCCCTCCTGAACAAGACCCTCGCCTGCGTGCAGGTCCCTTCCTGCCTGCCCCGGGAGGCCCCGGAACCCCGACCCGGCCGAAGGATGTTTGGCATCTCGGTCTCGCAGGGGGCCCAGGGCGCAGCCAGAGCTGCGCTTGGCGGCTACTCCCAGGCCTACGGGACCGTGTGCCGCTCGGCGCTGGGCCGCCTGCCCCTGCTCCCCGGACCGCGTGCGTGAGCCGCCCATCCACCTCCTTGCGGCAACCTGGCGCCGTTCCCCAGCCCTTAGCGCATCATCTCCCTCCTCTGCTTTCCTGCTTTCGAGTTCCGGGAGGGTTCTCTGAGCCTCTCTCCCCTAAGGGGGAGTAGATGGAGGTTTCCACTCCACCCCCGACAATTTCTTCTAATAAAGTTTTATCTTTACTAGCCCAGCTAAGCCATCTTTCACCCACTACCATCCGAGGGTTCCCTTTCTAGGTCCTTTTGACACCCACTCTCCGGAGTGCTCCGCATTTGAATCTTGTGCTCTGCACAAAGTTGAATGGCCATGTCTGCTCTCTCAGAGGCTTCTACCCACTCAGCCTAGTACTGGGAACATGGATCCATTCCCCACCCAGGTGCAAGTTAGCAGGTCTGAGACCCGAGCCACAAAGAAAAGGGTCTTGGTCCAGAAAGTTCTTGCTACCTTTTGTGAGTGCAGCCTGTGCTGTAACCCCCCCCCTCCCCAACACCCCTCTGCCCTAGAGTGACGGACATCTGGCCTGTCTCCAGGTGTTGGTAAAAAGAACAGGAAGACACCTTGAAGATCTTGTGGGGTACTATTGTGCTGTGGGTTCAGACCAGACTTGTATAGGAGCCCAAGAACTCCACACAGCCTTTGAAGCTGGGCTGGAGTAGACCACAGGAAAGCCATCTCCCCCCCACCCCCCCCACACACACACCCTGACTGGAGGAGCTGTCTAAAGCTGCTGGCCACTGTAGGGCAGATGGCAAAAGGGACGAGGCGTGGGTAGGGTAAACTGGCCAGAGTTGGTGCCTGCATAGCCATGGTAACTGTGTGAAATGAGACAGATTTCAGAAATCAACTGAGTATAGGAGAGGGTGGGGTATGATTCCAACAGGCGGTGAGCCTGTCAGAACTGCAGCCAAAAGGTTTGTCTCCTGCGGTGGCTAACTGCCAGCGGGGTCAGTGCGTGGTTTCAAGAGTCTGAGTCAGAACTCCAAGTTGCTGACAAACAGAACAAAGGAGTCTGTGAGGGCAAACGCCGGAAGCCAGTGTGCCTGCAAGGCCAGACTGTCTATTAGGACAGGAAGGACTCGGGTTGGACAGGAGCTCCGAAGATAATGGTTGAGAGTGGTCGGTCTGTTGACTTTGAAGACTGGCGACCCAGATGAGAGTGGATGGTCCAACTAGCCAGGGCTTTGTATGGGGTTGGCAGGTATGGGAGAGGTCTTTGGACAGGCACAGAGGCACAGGCAGGACTCATGGTTTTCCAAAAAAGGAAAGTAGGAAGGCCACAGAGTTAAAGACTGGCATACATAGTTACGACTGTTTATATACACGCTGCCCTTCCCAACCCCCACTTTTATTTATGTTTGCATAGGATCTCGCTGTGTAGCCCTGGGTGGTCAGGAGCTTGCAGTTCCAGGCTGCCTCAGAACAGACCAGCTCACTTCCGCCTCCCACAGTGGATTATGTTGGAGTTTGTGCGTTGTTTATCGTTAGTGCCAGAACACAGGACACACTGCTTCAGGAAATGTCCTTCTCAGAAAGGCGCAGCCAGGGGGCTCAGAGGGCCCCAGGAAGGGCCCAGACATGGGGCTCAGAGGGCCCTAGGAAGGACTGCCGGCCTTCACTTTTCCATTGCAGAGCTCAACAGGTCTGAGCATGAGCAGTGACGCACAGAACACCAGACCACGTGTCCTAAGAAGAGCTAAGCAGTGAGCATGTCAAGACTAGGAAACACTCCAACGCATCTGGTTCCCAGGGGACCATGTGCGCCTGGCCAGGAACTTGGGGATTTTTGAGTGAAATGTTACAGCGCAAACTGAGTCACTGCCCAAGTCCCAGTATCCTCCCTTCTCCAGCTGCTGGAGTCAGAAGTACTTACTGTGGCTTTGTTCTCCTGTCTTTGCCCTCTTGGGATTCCATAGACACCGGCATAAACTATTTGGAAAGAATAGCAGACAGTAGAAACATATTTCTCAGTGCCTCTGGTGTGTGTGTGGGGGGGGGCTGTCTTTATGGGTCTAGTGTCATTCCAGATCAAAATTAATCCTTATCGGTAAGAAAAAATGCTGAGGACACACTATACACAGCCTCTTTTCAGACTTTGGCTTAGGAATTTACTGAGGCTTGGGGTCACAGAAAGTCTGTCCAGATTCCTTTATTGTACTGCAAAGTCCAGTGCTCCCCAGTCTTGGCTCCTCTTCAAGTGCTACCCAGAAAATTGCTGGATAGGGCAGACGTGGCTTGAGATGGGGGGACGGGGGGAGCCAAGTGTTTGGCAACTACTTTCCAATGGTCTGTCCGATCCAGCATCCCTTTCTTCCCTTAAACTGCCCGAAGCCAACTCTGCCATCCACACAGCAAGAGGGCAGATGCCAAGAAAGTGCTAGGAGGCAGTGAGGAGACAGAGTGGGAGCAGGCAAGGTGTGTTCCAGAGAGAGATGGAGATGAGAGGATGGGAGGAGCCTGTCACCAGAGCGAGAGGACCAGGAGCTGTGAGAGGCAAACCCTGAGAAAAAGCCCCGAGACAAAGGGCCTTAAGAGGGAACTGAGGCACAAATTGATCGAGTTCTTGAAAAACTGGGGCATAAGGCAGAGAGATGGATCCCTGAGGTGAAATAAGACCCAAAGTAGACCTGATCCCAGAAGGTGGTGGAGGCTGAGGTGGGAAAGGTGATTAGAAAAATGCACCAGGATTAGGGGGGGCTGAGCCCCTCGTTGAAAAAGCCAAGAGTGAGAGGCAGTGCAGCCGCTAGGCGAATTCAAGTGGAGCTCTGTTCAGTTGGTTGTCAGCCAGGTCCCAAACTGCTTTGACACCAACTGGCAGCCACCACTCCAGATGGGTATTGTAGGTTCAGTATGGCAGTGATGCAGAGTCCTGGCCTCCAAGACCAGGAGATCATTTTTTGCTTTTGAATGTGCCCAGGATCTTGGGAACAAATTTGCCCATTTTACTGTCCCTGGTGTCCTCATCTGCCAAGTTGTCTCCTGCTCCACTACTGCCAGCTTCTTCCTTTTTGCAGAAGACTTCGAAGCGGCTGTAGACACGCTTCTCTTTGCGCATGCTCTCCATGCGGCGAAGGAGTCGGTCTCGCTCCTCTGCGTTGGCTGGCAGGGTGCGGCTGAGGCGGCCTTGTGTCCCTAGGCTGTCTGAGCGGAAGATGGCTGAACACTTGTCCTTGTCGGACATGTCTGGGGCCAAATCTCCTGCAGTTGTTGGACGACCTACATCAGGACTGTTATGGGCTGAACCTGGAGCAGGGACTGTGCGGTGCTTCTGGCCGTGGGCACTGATTTGCTCCAGAATGGCCTTCGTGTCGTCTCGCAGGTTGCTGCTGTACAGAGCATTGGCGGTAGCTGAAGCTAGGCGGACTCTTGAGCCTCTCTCCTCTGCAGCAGCCTCCGTGCTGTCACCCCGATTCAGCGAGGGCCGCCGGGGGCTCTCAGGCTGCCCGTTTTCCTGCGGAGCCGGGAAGCTGCCTTCATCCTCCCCACGCCGCTCACTCTTGGGGCTCAGCAGCTGCCTGAGGCGGAGAGAACCCTTTCGCAGGACTTCCATGGGGCCGCCAGACGCCTCCTCTGTAGGCCCAGTCTTCGAAGACTCCCCAGCGAAGGTGAGACTGCCTCTGCGCTCGGGTACAGGGGGTACTGGACTACCCCTGCGCTCAGGCACCGGGGGCACCGGGCTGCCCTTACGGTCTGGGTAGGTCGAGGTGGGATTCCCCTTTTGCTCCATCAATCCTGTGGTTGGGCTGCCCCTTCGATTGGGAAATCCAGACGTGGGGCTCCCCTTGCGCTCAGGATAGGCTGGGGTGGGGCTCCCCTTGCGCTCAGGGTAAGCTGGGGTGGGGCTCCCCTTTCGCTCAGGGTAAGCTGGAGTGGGGCTCCCCTTGCGCTCAGGGTAGGTTGGGGTGGAGCCCACTTTTGGCTCAGAATAAGGCAGCTGGTGTGTTCCAAGCCCTTCTGGCGGAGGGCTATCACGACCTTGTGGAGATAAGGAGCGGCCCTGGGGGGAAAGGAAACGTGATGGTAGGCGGTCTGTGCTGCCCAGCGTGTCGAGCAGTTGCGCTGCAGTTAGCGAAGCAGCTCCTGGGTGTCGCTCTGCCTCTTGGTGCAACTGCTGGGCAAAGGAGTCGCGCAGGTCAAGCAAGCAACTCTCAAGGCTGCGGCGCTCAGTTCCCGCTCCTCCTGGTGCTACCACCTCCTCCCGCCAGGCCTGAGACACTACAGCCTTGCTGTGGCTAGAGGAAGTGACGGCACCCCCTGCACCGCCAGGGTCCCGGGCAGGGCCCTTGTATTTCTCCAGTAGCTCCGCTACTTTGGCCGAGGCGCTGGAGCGAACAGCCTCTCCGCTGGGACCCAGAGTTTCACTGACTGTTTGCTCTTTGTGCATGAGCTGTACTTTTTCAGTGGTGGCTCCTGTGGTCCCAACAGCACCCTCAGCCTGTGACGCAAAGATGAGTGATGAGCGCAACCTGGAGCTGCGCTGGATGAGCGGGTTCAAGCGTGAGCGGAATGAGTCCTGCTTAGCCAGGCTTGTCTCTTCTGGGCCCTCTCGCTCGGAGCTGTCACCACCACCGCTTCCTGAGCCTGGCTTTGATCCTTTAGCTGGGAAGGCTGCAGGAGTGCGGAAGGCGGAGGGGAGCAGGTCCCGACCTCCAGGAGCCAGCACTTCATCTTCACATGCCTCAGCCTCCATGGGTAGACCCTCCTCCCCACCATCACCGTGGCAGCCGCTCAGGTAGGAGGCAAGGCGCCAGTGACGCAGCCCAGCTCTGCCCTCGGGTCCGCCCCTGCGCTCAGGCTCTGCCTCCGGAGCGGTGTCCAGGCCTTGCCTCAAGGTTGCTTGGCATGGAAAACGCTGGCCCAGATTGGGACGCGAGGCCCCACTGGGCTCCAGACCACGAGGGCTGGGTCCGAAGGCGGGATCCGAGCCGTGGCGTACCTCCCGAGATGCGCTGGATGGCACATATTCCAGCCGTTGGTGCACATCAGCACCGAGTTCTGGGAAGCGGTGACCAGCACCTAGTGCAAAGTCGTCAGGGTCCCCAAAGCCAGGTCGGCCTCCACGAAGCTTCTCGAAGAGGCCCTGTGGGCGCGCAGGAGCAAACTGTGGGTCCCATTGGTAATGCTGCTGGTAGAGCTGATCCCTTTGGAAGTGGCTGGTCTGGAACCGGAAGTCATCACCATGACTGAGGAATGTTTGTCTTGACACCTGCCGTGCAGCTGCAAAGTTCTCCACCGCTCCAGCTCCATCGGCTGCTGTGTAGCTGTGCCGCTTGAAGGCATCCATTTCCAGGTGTCGTGACTGGAAGAAGCCCCGGGGGCCCGCGAGCTCTCCGAGTGGCCCAGCCTCAGCTGGACGCGCCAGTGGCCGGAGCCCTGGGTGAGGCTCCAATGCACCCCCAGGCATCCGCTGCAGCTCCTCTCGGCGGAAAGCCGATAGGAAGTGGCGGTCAGGGTCTAGGAAAGAGGGGAAGCCCAGGCCTTCTTCCCTGGGCGGTGGGAACAGGAGGTGCGCCCGTTTAGGGAAAGAAAAAGGTGTTGGTGCTCCAACCCCGGGGACGCCCACCAGGGGCCCAGCCCCAGTGTATGGAGCAAGCGCATAAGCATCCATGCGGGCTAGCGCCCCAGCTGAGGGCACCAGTGGCTCTGACTGTGCGAAGAGAATGCGGAACTCCTCGTCGAAGCTGGAGACCAACTCTCCCTGGAACACATGAGCCAGGCTGCGGTGGATTTTCTCGAAGGACCACATGAAGCTGTGGACAAGATGGCGGGAGTCAAGGAGAGGAAGAGGGGCTGCAAAGGCTAAATGCGCTAGTTGGATAATCAGGGATCTGTAAGGGTTTGAGCGGGTGGGCTGTGGCAAGGAGAGCTTTATGGGAAGGAAGTGGGACCCTGGAGGAGGACTAGGTGGGAAGGGCCGGGACTAAGGGAAACCCACTGGGCATACCTATAACTCCCGCTCATCACTACGGCACAGTCCACAAGCAAGAACTTCTCCTTCAGATGGCCCTTGAAAGACTTCCCAGTGCGACAGTAGTAAGTAGGACCTGCCACTGTGCGCACACGCAGGAACTGGAAGAGAAGGGAGTCAGGTCTTCACCAAAGGTATTTTCCCTCCACTCCCCTGGCTTGGTCACTCACATCCACATGATGCAGGTTGACGCGACACTTGTCGGCCATGTCTAGGAAGTGTTGGGCGTTTATTTCATCCAGCAGAATGTAGACCGGGACTCGCCTCGCAGCAGCCTCTAGCACTTCACTGAGCAGATCCACGTCAGTGAACATGTCCATCACCACAGCTACCACCTGGGAGGTGGGTATCAGGTCAGCGGAGAGGGAAAGGCCCCGCCATTCAGCCCATCTCAGGGTCACATGCTTACCCACAAGCAGTGTAAGATGACCATTAGTCTACCCCAGGAGAGAGTGGCCATTAATGGGAGGGTGGTAAAACAGACCCAGCAGAGGGACACAAAACAATTGACACTTGGTAGTCCTTAAGGTAGACCTTAAGTCCCAAGAGCATGGGCTATGCTTTTGGGGTGCTTCATTCAGAGGGGGAGTAGCTGCAGTTCCGTGAGTTCAGATCCCAAGGTGTCAAGGCAGGTATCAGTAAACTCCAGCTTGATGGGCCTGGGGGTTTAATCAACTTCCTGGAGCAGGGGCAGAAGCTCGGCCTTTACCATCTGGCCTTGCTGCCTCTCTCTAATACTCCTGAGGTTTGTGGGAGTGTTTCTGTTTCTTAATACAAGACTGGTCTGTTACTGTGTAGTTCAGGCTGGCCTCAACCTCCCTGAGCGCTAGGATTACTGGCATGAGCCAGTCTTCTTGGCTTAAACACTTGGTTTTGTTTTTTTTCAGTTTACCAACTGCCTGGTGTGTGTGTGTGTGTGTGTGTGTGTGTGTGTGTGTGTGTGTGTGTG
>JANHMN010000012.1:26268549-26322625 GCA_030674055.1 Rhabdomys pumilio | reverse complement strand
TGTGTGTGTGTGTGTGTGTGTGTGTGTGTGTGTGTGTGTGTGTGTGTATGTGTGTGCTCTCAGCTGTGCAAGGCCCTAAGCTTCCCGGTACTGGCCATGATCCTAGGACACTCGAATGTCTACAGAACCCACTAACCAAGTCCCAGCTGATAATGAATAGACTCTACAGATCAACCCCACTGCTGAGGTCTGGCTGGCCAGCCCTGGCATCTCAAGCACCAGAAATGTTTTTATATCTCCCACACCCTCCTATTCATGCTTTAAAACCCAGCGCAGGCTGCCTTTCACCATCCATTGAGCCCATGAGAATGCACCTGCTGTGCAGAGCGGATCATCCTCCGAGCTTCGTCTTTGATGCTGGGGCTGTCGGGTGGTGGCGGCTGTACCAGTGTGGTAACCTCTGTGCCTTGGAAGCCAAATGTCATGGGCCAGCCCAGGTCCAGCTCAGGCACAGCCTGGTCTGAGTTCACTGGCCAGTAGGTCCCTGAAGAACCGTCCATGTCCACATCGGGAGGGGTGCCTTCAGGGGGTTCCCGGGCCACATATTGTGGGGGCTGCAGGTGACGGCTCACGTGTTCCAGCTCCTCGGGGCACAGGAAGTCAGGTGCCCCCTCTGATGCCAAGAAGCGGTTGTAGGCTTCTGGCCCACCCTCAGTCAATGCGTCCACCGCTAGGCGGTAATATTCTTTGTAGTGAGGTGGCAGGTACCCAGGTGCCAATGGGTTGTCCCCCTGCGAGCTGCTCTGTGAGCGACGGGCCATGTTGGGGCCAGGGGCCTGGAGGGGCAGGAAAATGCATTAACTAGGAGCAGTAGGACCCACTTACCTCACTCCACAAGTGGACAAACATAGTTGGTGCAGCTGCTAGATATTGGGTTTAGCTTATGCCTGGGAGCTCTTTCAGGTCCCAAGGAAGACAGACTCACAAGCAGCCGGTACAGGCCACAGCTTGCCCCTAGCGGGGAAGACATGGGCCAGTGGTACTCAGACCTAAATCCCCTTCCTGGGGCTGACACCTTGTTTGCATCAGTCTCAGGGACTGCCAGTGTTTGCCCCCATTCCATACAGGTAAGAGGTCCCACCTACCCTTACTTTAGAATCAGTACACTCATGGCCCATTTATTTACTCCATGCCTCCCCTTTCCTCTAAACGTAAGTTTTGGTTAAGATACAAATGCAACTGGATTAAAGAGATTATTCTTTTCTTTGTCAAGAGTCTCCACTGCCTGAAGATCCTGGGCACTGCTCTGGCCTGTTACTTTCACTGCACACAGGCGGGACACCGTACCTGGCCCAGGTGAGCACAGTGGAGGGCGGATTGACTCATCCAGGGGTGATGGCCTTAAGCCCCACCCACACCTCTTTCCTCAGTCCACACCTGCATCTGCCCCACAGTATCTTCACTGATCTCCCTGCCTGGACTCCTCAACCCTCAACCTCTCTAAAAAACTTCACCCTTTGCTACTGTCTCACCTCAGCTAAAACCTCCCCGGGCCGCAGTTCCTTAGGACAAGCCCCTCCATGTAGGATCTCTCCTTTATACCCTCCTAGACTCATCCATCCTGATGGCGACAGAGACATTTCCTGAATCACCACCATCTCCCCAATACACTAAGAATGAAGGGAGAGCCTTTGCTACAAGCCTTGTCCCAAGTTCTCGGTCAGTGTCCCCTTTCACGGGTGCCTCAGTATTACACTGTTCTTGTTCTCTAGTGGCTGTGGTGTGTGTGTGTGTGACACACACACACATGACCTCTGAGCCTTGAAAGCCAAATGTCAGGGGCCAGCCCAGGTCCAGCTCAGGTCCAACCTGGTCTGAATCACTGGCCAGTAGGTGCCTGAGGAACCACCCATGTCCACATCAGAAGGTTCCTGGGCCACGAGTGTGCACAGCAGAAGCTTGTGGTTGAAGAAAGCATCAGAAGTGGCAAGCAAACACCTGGAAACCTGCTAGCCTCTGGCCGGGAAGTTGCCTTAGGACAGGCTCGCACCATTCCCCAGTGCTCCTCAGGTCTGAAATGGCTTGGGACTCACGGTCTGCCTAGCACACAGGTTCCTGGATGTTAGTCCAAACTAGAAAACTATTTCTGCCCAGGAAGAGGAGTGGTGTGAGGAGTGGGCCAGTGATGCTGGCAGGATGACAGCTCTAGTATTAGAGGACACTTGCCCAATGATGTTGGGGGACAGCGGGACTCTACTGTTGCATGACCCAGGGAGCTATGGCTCTGCCACCCCTAGGGGCATGGTGTAACACATTAGTGAGTCCAAGCGTAACAGAGATTGGAGGTGGGGACACTCCTATGTCTACTGGCCCTAAGAAAAGAGCTCTGACTTCCCTCTGGGACACTGCCTTGACTGGAGGCCGTTGGGTTTTCTTTCCTGTCTGTAATGTGAGGTGCGGCACAGTGTTCTGAAGAGACCAAGGCAGTACACCTAGGGTCTAATGCTGGCCTGTCTACTTGGGCAGGTCTCATACTGCACCCAGCCTTTGTAGGCAGCATTCCCACACTATCTGGGTCACCAGCATGCTCACTCAGAGGGACATTTCCTGGTCTAAGGAAGATTGAGAACTGACACCATCCAGCCTATAGACTATCTAGTGAGGGACCCTCAGAGAGATATGGGTTGGAAAGGGGTCTTAGTCCTGGGTGGCCACTGTAGGACACGACGTTAAACGCCCTTATACTCTTCCACTGATACACAAAGCCCCTTGACTATAGACCGGGTGGTGACCACTCCTATCAGCAATGAATCCAACAGTCTGCTCACTGACATCTGCGTATCCAAGTAGGGCCCTGCTTAAGGAAGGAGTCTATCCCACCCAAACCAGTGACTCAGCAGGAATTTTTTGTTCCTGACCTCCTACCTGAAGCTAGTCCCCCAGGCCCTTCACCACTAACAGAACAAGAAAATGACCTTTCCCCCTCCTATCTGGCGGGAGGGAGGTAGTAGTGTTTCTGTATCTGGAAGGGGGATCCCATGGGGAAGAACCTTAGGCTACTACGCAAAGAAGATGACTGTGATGAAGTAGGATTCGGGGACAAGAAGCTGGGAGGTGGGATTCGGCTCAAAGACCGGAAGTCGATGAATTATACAGCTCTCGGGTTAGGCACTGCAAGGCCCAAGGGTGTTACTGTACCCCAGGAAGTTAGCGGCTACCCAGGCCAGATATCTTATCTGCCAATCCAGTCCAGGGATATGAGATCAGGAGTTAGGAGAGTCCAGTTTACCCTGCGCTCCACACAAGGCTCCAGCCCTAGACACCTAGATTCATGGCGGCTTGGGGAGAGGCTCCGGGAAAGGTACAGGTCATGTCCTGACAACACCTAGGCCGCCAGAGCGAACCGCACTCTTCTGCCTCCTACTTGCCAGCGTGCCCCTGGGAAATCCCTCACTCGGTGCCCCGGAGCGCAGTCCCCCTGTCTCCGACCCAGCCCCACACACGCGCTCACTGCACCGCCCGGCCCAGGTCCAGAGACCAGACCCAGGTGCCACCGCGCTGAGGCCCAAGCCTCCCGTCCTGTGCGCCTCGCCCCGCCGCGCCGTGCCCGGCCCGCACCGGGGAGGGAGCCCTACCTGGCCAGGTGAGCGGTGTTTCCGCACAGGGGCAGCAAGAGCCCACCGCCGCCCAGCGGCCTCGCGGTCCGGTCCGTCCGACAGCCACTCCCCGCCGCGGCCCGCCCGCCCGTTCGGCCTGATTCACGCGCCCGCCCCCGCCCCGCCCGCGCTCTGCCTCCTGCCTGCCCGGGCAGCACCTGGGCGGGGCGGCCCCACCCCGACGCGCCCGCATTCCTGCGCCCTCCGCGCCCCGGACCCCGGCCGCGATCCTGGGTCCCCAGTGTGGCCTCAATGGCGCCCCCAGCCCACACCCCAACCCCGACCCCCGAGCGCTCTGGTGGAGTCCCAGAGCTGCGCTCCGGACCCTGGCCAGCGCCACTCCGGACTGCTAGAGCCTCTTCTTTCAGGACGCCGAAGCCCCTTGAACCCATTTCCAAACCGATCGCTCAAAGCCCCTACTGCCGACCCCTGACCCTCGCCCCGGAAGTTGGGGTGACTCGGAAGTTCCGGCTTAGTCGCTAGGAAACTGGCCAGCTCGACGCGAGGGGCGGAGCTTCTGGCCTCTGTGTTGCGAGAGGCAGGTGAGGCAGGTGAGGTCGCAGACCGGGGGGCCTGGGTACCCAGCTCGCTCAGGTGACCGCCCTACCGTACGCAGCCACACCTCTGGTTTCTCCAGTCTACTCCCCGGAGGCTCATCTTCGCACATGAGACCGACAGCACAGTAACTCCACGGGCCTCCCCACTCATATGCCCAACCATATAGGGTCCTGCGCACACACCTGTACCCATGGGACCCTTCAGGCACAAGGGAATCTGGGGTTGATCCACAAGCAGAACCTCCTTTGCCACACAGAATCCCGCAAACCAATCCCCCCAACCCCGCATCTCACTTGAGGATCACTCTCTAAACTGTCCCAACAGTGGTCGGTCCTGGCACCACTGATCCTTTCCTTGTGCACACCAACTGAAGGCACAGAGGTCCCCGTCTTCACGCATACATATTAAAGAGTCTGCACCCACGATGCTGCAAGTACTGGATCCTCTACAGACAGGGACCCTCATGCTCATATCAACCCTAACACATCACAGGGACACCTAAGGACTTACTTCCTCCTCGGTCCCTAGTCTACCCAGCCCTCCCTCCAACCCACTCCTCTACTTATGCCCTACCCTGAACTCAGTCATATGTCCAAGCCCTATCTACCACTTCTACCCCAAATTCTCAATGTCTGCCACCTGCCTGAACATTTTCTATAAGACAGCTTACTTTCAGTCAGTTTCTGGGTTCTGTTTTTTAGGATAACATTTCATTAATTCCATTCCCAAATGCACTCTGGTACCCTGTGGCCCCAGCCTAGTGGGCACACAGGTGTATGGAGTCAAAGATTGCACTACCCGGTTTCCTATTCATTGGCCCTGTGAGGGTTTCTAGGGCACTGGAAGACCCTACTACCTACAACAGGAGTAAAAAGAAAGTTCTTCCGAGGGGAATGAATGGGGGCCTGCCTTGTATACTAAGGAGAAGGGCATTGCTTCCAGAACCAGGACCAGCAGAGTTTCCCAAGGCCAAGAAGAAAGAGGGTTTGAGGGTGGGGAGGGGTTGTGTTCAGCAGACCCAAGTTGACAATAGTTGAAGGCAAGTCTGCAGAAACCAGGCTGTTGGGCTTCTAACCCAGCGATTTAGAGAATGGTGCTAGAACACAGCAGGACAGGCAGAGCCAGGACTGTAGAGGATGGGCACACCAGCACAAAGGGAGACATCCTCTTTCTTGCTAGACAGCCTTCTTCAAGCTACTGGGCACACACTCAGACAGCCAGGGGCAGACAGGTGGACCAGGAATCTGGCTGGGGAACGTGTGGAGGTCTATGCTTCTGCTGTGTGTTCATCCAGGGCCAGGGCAGTATGTCCACTGCCTTGTCTTCTGCCCTCCTGAACGTACCATCCCTGGACTTTTCCTTCCCACCCCCAGGAGAATGAGCACTAAGAAGGGGGGGCCCAAAGCTGCAGCGGGGAAGGGGCAAGCGCCTCTCCCTGGGTCCAAGCTTCGAGCTGCTGCTGGTGAGTGCCCCCCTCTGACCTCCAGGGCACTACCCCAACACTGACCACTAGGCATTTAGGGCTCCTCAGAAACCCTTTCTCTCCAAGTGGTTTCCAAGAGCTCTTTCAGTTGGGCATGGGTATGATAGTTTGTAAGCTCAAAGCTCAGATGTCCACTGCACACCAAACCTCTAGAGTTGCGGTGGGGTATGGGTACAGTGCTCAGGAGGGTACAATGTTAGGGAAGGGGTCAGGAGGAAACCCGAGGGGCAAACAGCTTAAAACCAATGTTGAAGCAGATCATCAGCCTTTAATCCCAGCACTCGGGAGGCAGAGGCAGGCAGATCTCTGAGTTCGAGGCCAGCCTGGTCTATAGAGTGAATTTCAGGACAGCCAGGGATACACAGAGAAACCCTGTCTTTAAATGACGACGGCAGCAACAAAGCAATATTGAAAAAAACAGGCCTTGAATCCGAGTTGGGAATCTTGATGCTAAGTAGTTGTCTAGTCACCGTTCCACAATCCTGCCTTCCCCTTCAGACTGTCTCTCCATAAGTAACCCCAGGATGAAAGGTTACAACTAGCCTGGGCTGGCTCCTGCAAAAGGATCAGAAAAGGGACTCCCTCACCCCCGTGCCTACCTTCCTGCAGCTTTTATGGCCCCTCTGCCCTGAGTCCTATTCATTCTACCAGAGCTGTGAACATCTTTCCAGACTGTCTCTTGCACCCAAGTTTGCCTGGTGTCTGTGCCTGCTGCAAGAGTCCCCACATGCAGCCCTGTATCTTAGAGTCTTTGGAGCTGGCAGGCAGTGGTGACTCCACACTACGCTAGGGTGCGATTCTAGTTGCCCAAAATAGCCCCAGCGGCGTCTGAGGCCAGTCTTCCTCCTGGAATGAGGATAATGGGCACCAGCATTGCGTTCTGCCTCTGTGATCTCAAGCCCTGGGCACCAAGCTGCAGTAAACATGGGGCAGGGCAGGTGGACCAGACAAGAAGTTGTCCAGGATACTTGGGGTGGGGACTGTTCCTTGGTTTTGATGTTGTCTATCAGCTGTGCACCCAGCCCTCATCCCACACCCTACTATGTGTACGCCCTGGACAGCTCCTGTAGCTATTTATCCTGGTCCCCTGACACCTCCATCCCCAAACAAGTTCCCTCCCTCAATGGCCTTGTGTGGTCTAAGCAGGCTCACTGTCCTTCATCTGGGCAACATTCTATGTAGTGACCACTGGCCCCTCTTGGTGTGTAGGCCCACAGACATCCTACATCAACCTGGCCTCCCAAACTTCACACATCTATAAGATGCTTGAGTGTCCACAGTACCGTCACTGCCCGAGCCCCTGCCCAATACCCCTCTAGGCCTTACCTGGCCTTGGGTTTGCAGTGCCTCGAGGCCCTCACTCCGGAGCTGCTCCAGGGCCACAGCCAGCTGCAGCCCCTCCATGTGCACCCAGGCCTGTTCCTCCTGCAGCTGCTGCAGCCACAGCTGCTCCTCCTGCAACTGCTGCAGCCACAGCTGCTCCTCCTGCCACAGCTGCATCTGCAGCTGGACCTGCCGCCTCCGGTCCTCCAGCAGCAGCTGCTCCTGGGCTAGGCACAGCTGGACTTCGTGGAGTCGCAGCAGTTCAGGGCCCAGGGCTGGCATGGAGGCCCCAGCTCCACAGCCCTCCATGTGCTCAGGGGCCAGCACCAGCTCAGATTCCAAAGCAGCAGCCTGAACTGGCCTCCAGGCTGCCTGTAGCTGCTCTGGCCTGGTGGCCCTGGAGTGTCCCTGAGGAGCCGGCTGAGTGCTGGTCACGTGCTCTGTCAGAGCCACCCCCACCTGGTCCTGAGGGCCCCCTGTGTTGGGGGGCGGGGGCTCAGCCTCAGGGCCCTGCTGTCCAGCTCCCCGCTGGGCCCTGCCCACCCTCTTGCCTCGAGGCTTTCGAGCTCGCCCCCGCCCTCGTTTTCCAGACATGGCCCTGGATCCAGAGCCTCTTTCCCCAGATGTCTGCTCGTCAGGGGCCTGGCTCATCAACTGGCCTGGTTGGGGAGCTCAGAGGACATCCCAGAGGCCACAGTAGGTTGCTTGCTCTCAGCCAGGTTCAGCCCTCTGCTCCTGCTGTCCCAAATGGCTGTGCTGCCCCTTGACTGATCTCGACACCACAGCAACAGAGACCAGGGCCCTGGCTCTGCCTGTAGGCCCCACAGGTCCCACTCTGTGGCACTGGGCCACACCAGAGAGTTTATAGAGACTTTGGCGGCACAGTGGCTCACCCTAGCCGAGGAGGCTGACTAACATGCTGACACAGGGTGCGGGACTTTACAGGCCACAGACTTCACTGGCCAGACTGGGAGGGAGACTGGGAGACTGGGGGCGGCTCTCAGTAGCTAAACTGCTGTTTGAGGACTTGCCTGGTCCTGCCTGGGCGTCACCAAGCCCCCCCACCTTTACCCCACCCTCAGTCTCTAGTCGCGGGAAACTCAAACTGGCCACAGAGCCAAGAGCTGCATCCCAAATGCACCGGCCCTAACTGCCCAGACCCTCACTGGCCATAGGCCATCCCAACCCAGCTGACCATTGGAGCTCCAGGCCTACCCAGATGAACCTTTGCTGGGCAGGAGCTTGCCAGAGATGAAAGGCCACCATAGCCCCAGCATGAAGCACTTGAACCACACCATGGGCTGGTGAAGACACTGAGCCTTCAAACGCCTAGATAAAAGTCTAGCTTGACTCCTGGGATGGGGTGTGGGACCTGACTATGGTCATGACTGGGAGTCCAGCATCCCCTTTAAATCAAAGCAAGGCCCAAGGCACCCTCACACGGCCCACCTGTTAGTCCCAGGGGTGGAGCTGGGGGTCCAGTACCAAGTCTCATCTGAGGCTTCCTTCCCAGGCCTCCTGTTTCGAGGAGTTGCTCCAGGTGACATCCTCCCCAGTGGTTCCCCAGCCCCAGCCCGCTGACTCACACCCACGCCCAGAGCCTCATCCCAGCCAACTCTGTTTCACTGGCCAGACTGGTTTTCCTGGCTCAGCCCTGCCCAGCACACACACACCCCCATCCACCCTGCCCTTGCCCAGAAACCCCAGGAGCAGACTGAGAGCACCTGTCTGGAGCAGAATAGGAGAGAGGCTCTGCTGAAGGGGTTGGAAAATGGCAGGGGCGTTATTTGGATGGGAGACAGCAGTCAGGACTATGAGGGGCACACTGTTTAGGGGTTTCCACATGCCCAGGCCTGGGGTTTTGGTTCCAGATACAGGTTGGTTCTTGACAGTCCCAGGCTAAGGTGTATTTGCTGTTGGAAGATGACGTTCATTAAAGTTGCTGCATGTGCTGGCCTCGTGAGTCCTTCCCTAATAGCCTGGGAACAAGCCTAGCCGCTGTCCCATAAATGCCACCTAAAGTTGATGGGCTAAGGAACCTCTCACATCCTTACACCCCTGCTACCTTCCTTCAGGGAAGCCGAGAGAGAATCGCCAGCTGCATAGGAAGTCAAGTCGTCCAAGCAAAGGGTCCTTCTCTGAGAACCCCGAGGCCCCTGCAGGTGAGAACCTGGGTGTCCTACATTTGGTGGGGGCATGGGCGAGGGGACTGGCAGGAAGGGGACTGCCCTGGGCCCAGATGTGCATGGTATGCATGAGTGTACATATGCACACGTGTGTATGCATGGACGAGCAAAAGCATACATGTCTACGTGTACACATGTGTGTGCTTGTATAGTCTATGCAGCAAGCCAGAAACAGGCAGAAAATCTCCCTTCCTCTGTCTTGCTAACCCCTGGCTCCAGACTACCTCTCAAAGGTCTCACTGAATCTCCTGCTCCAAGCCTGTCGCCCTCTGGCGGCAGTAAAATGATCCAGCTGTAGCTGTGCCTGGGGAGTCCCACCATGGAGTCCAGAGTCCTGTGCCTGCTTCCTGGGCACCAGTGCTTATGGACAGGAGAGACCAGGTCTGGCCAGCCAGCTCTCCTCCTGGCTCCAGTCCCAGCTCTGTGTTTCCAAGGCATAATTAGGTTAAGATCTCAGTGCCAGTGTCCCAACCCCATCTTCAGATGCCCCCTACCTACTCTTTGGGTGTCTTGAACCCAACACATCTAGCCAAGCTCCTCCAGGCTCATTCCAGTGTCCCTCCATCCATGATGCTCCCAGTGGCTGGTGCCTGGACCCACTTCAGCTGGCCCTGGTGTTCCGTGCTTTCCCTGCCTGGTTTCTGGGTCTACTTAAGCTTCAGATGCCTGCTTTCATTGGCCACTCTGCCTTGCCTTGCCCTTTGCCTCTCTCTCCCTCCCAAAGTTCTCTCTGTGTAGCTCTCAGAACACCTGTGTCTCTGTGGACCTCCTCCCTTCCCATCCTCGGGTGCTGGGATCAGGAGACCCAGCCTTATCCCAAGAACAGGATGCACGTGAGGTCTGAAGAGTGTTCTAATGTAGTTGAGTTTGCCTAATTCATTGACTTGGGTTCTGCATAGCTCAGGGCCAAACAGTCCTGAGACTCATCAGAGATGGATGTGTGGGGATGCAGTCCCCAGTAGAGACTTGGGGCAGAAGGGATGCAAGATGGGAGGAGCCTGGATCCTCCAGAAGGACTAGTGCTGTTTCCCAGAGTGCAGCAACACCTCTGTTGCCCCTGGGCCCAGATATGCATGAGTGTACATATGCACACGTGTGTATGCATGAACATGCGAAAGCATACATGCCTACGTGTATACATGTGTGTGTGTGCTCGTATAGTGTTGGGTTCTTGCATAGCCTGAGAAGACCTTCAGTGGTTGGGCAGGGCAGCCTCAGGAATATTACTGCTGGGGTGCCAGGAGTGCATTTGGGGTTTTCTGGAAGAGACCTTCACTTAGTTCAGGGTAATGATGGCTCCTTCACAGCATCTGGTGCTGGCAATGGAGGGGAGTGAGTGTGGGCTCCACCTGCAGCCAAGGCTCCTGGGCTTATGAGTGGTGGGAACAAGTTCTTCTCTCCACGTGCTTACTCTGTCTTCGATGTAGAATGGAGAGCTGGCTGCTATCCCAACCTGTTGCTATCCCAGGGCTACTCCAAGAGACCCTGAGAGCATCCCATTTTCTGGCCTTCCTTTTGCTGCTTAGCCCCGGTCACTATGGCTTTCTGATTACTCTCTGGGCCGTCAGCCAGAGCGGATGGCCTGAGAAGAAAGGCATGTTCGGCACGGGTGGTTTGGTCCAGGTTAATCTTACAAGAAGGATGCATGCTGAGATACAGTCCCCTCCACCACAGCCACTCTGTTCACAGCCTCCTGCCTGGGGTTCACAGGATGGTTGACAGGCGTCCCCAGATTGTAGATCCTCTCTAGGGATGTCACTCCACATGCCACTGTTCCTACAAACCTGCACCCCAACTTCCCTCAGACCTCTCCTCCAATCACTGTTTCTAGGCTGATTCCTCTCAGTACTCCCAGGAGGCCACCTTCAACTAGAGCCCACTTAGGACACACTTCTTGCCCAGAGCAGTGGTGGTCAAGTGTTCCTAAAGGGGACTGTGTCTCCCTGCCATGCCTCAGGAACTTCTGACATAGGGGATATTGATGGCAGTTCATCTGGATCAAGGTATATACCATACGTGGCCTGCCTTACCATCATCCACTCCCACCCAGAGCCACAGATGAACCACAGGAGACATCCATGTCTAGGTCTGGATTGGGTCAGAGTTGGTGAATGGAGATGCAGATACGACAATCTCTCTTCTAACTTAGGGTGTCTGTGTGCGTCCCAGATCTGTGGACTCCAGAGCCCCAGTCCAGATGTTCAAGGACTCTGTTGAGCTGTTTCCTTGTGCTGCAGGGACCATTACCATCAGTGGAGATTCTTACAATATGCAATACGCAGACATGCTTGCTATCCAGAAGTCCTGTGGGTTGGCAGCCAGCTGGATAGCCAGAGCAGCAGGTGGCATGGAGCCTGTTCCTTCTAATGACATTGTGGCCAAATCTGTTTTTTGTTCCTTCTCCCAGCTTTAAGACCCCTGCCCTGCTAGAGGATTTCTGCTCTCTTTTCTGAGTAGAGGCTACCCGCCCCCACACCTCCCCCTGTTGTATTCTTTGCCTCCATCTCCCTGTGTGCACACTGGGTCTCTGTGAAGACTGGTGCATCATTTCTGGTATTAGTCACTTTTCCTGCTGCTCTGACAAAATACCTGACAAAAATCAACTTCAGGGAGGAAGGGTTTATTCTTTTGTCTTATGGTTTAAGAAAATCGCACTCCATCATAGCAGGAAAGGCTATGAGAGCAAGAGCCCAAGGCAGCTGGTCACGTTCGTAGTCACAGTCAAGAAGCAGAGAGGGATGAATGGGTTTGGCAGCGTGGTGGCGCAGGCCTTTCATCCCAGCCTTCGGAAGGCAAAGGCAGGCAGATCTCTGAGTTTGAGGCCAGCCAGGGCTAAAAGTAGAGAATCCCTGTCTCAAAAAAAAAAGATATAAAAATAAAATAAAACAAAACCAACCAAAGAGAGGCCAGGGTGACAGGAGAATGCCTAGTGTTCTTTCCCTTTCTCTTTTTCATCCAGCCAGTGACCCTGGCCCACTGTATGATGCCACCAACATTCAGGGTATGTCTTGAACAAATGTCTCCAGAAACTACCTCAGACACACCCAGAGGTGTATATCCTGGGAGACCCAAAATCAGTTGTCAAGAGTAACCATCACATTTCCTTGCTGGTCAGCAACCTGAGGTCACCGGCACCTTGATCCCCTTCTGGCCATAAACTCAACATACTGACTTGTTCCAGAGACCAGGACACAGGCACCCTTTGGGAACCGTTGTTAGGCCTGCCTAGGCCTTCATGAACTATACCTCAAGAACAGAGATGCTTTGAGTAGCCTCAGCCTGAGGAGGGGGAGGGAGAGTATATCGTTGTCTGCACCGCACGAGACTCGGCCATCTTTACTCTTCCTCAGGACAGAGAAAAGGAGAGTGTTTGCCACTTAGCAGTCAGCCATCAACAACTAGGAGTGTGTGTGGACCTGCCCAGGAATTGCCTCCTGTGATCAACTGATTT
Source organism: Rhabdomys pumilio (assembly GCA_030674055.1). Lineage (NCBI taxonomy): Eukaryota > Metazoa > Chordata > Mammalia > Rodentia > Muridae > Rhabdomys > Rhabdomys pumilio. Next base: position 26,310,028 of record JANHMN010000012.1, on the reverse strand, counting down.
CCATCAAAGTTGATTTGCTTTTTGCAAGGGCCAGAGAAGTGGATTTGAACAGAGGTGGTGGTATCCATGATTCTTCCAAGGAACACACTTTGTATAGGCTCACTCCTGGAAGGGAGGATGTTCCTTGGGTTCTCACTGGGCCCCACCTTCCATGACGACCCTTGCTCCACTGACCAGTGAGTGCTGAGTGGAGTGGGCCACTGAGTGGAGTGGGACACTAAGTCTGCCCATTCCTATGTACAAGACAGCTCCAGTACTCTTTTGGACCCAGTGGAACTGGGCCTAGCCACAGTGCCACCTACCCTGACCTCTGCTCTATACACAGGGCCGCTTTGAAACCTCATTGTATAAACAGAATCGGTTTCGAATCTGTTTATTAGTTCTCATGAGACTTTCGTGGCCTACTTAGTGTTTTCAGGATCTGAAGGCATGTCATCCTTCCTCTCCTACCTGATGCCTTTCTTACTTTTTGCTCACCCAGTTGCTGTGGGGGGATTTTCAGTTCTGGGTTATATGAAAGAGAAGCTGCTTTTCTTTTCCCTAGTCTCTTTTATTTTTATTTTTTTTAAATTAAAAAAAATTGACTGGTATTGGTGTTTTCCCTGCATATAGCTTTGTGAAGGCCAGAAGAATGAACTAGATTCCCTGGAAATGGGGTTATAGGTGGTTGCTACCACCTTTTTGGTTGCTGGGGATATAACCTGGGTCCTCTGGAAGAGCAGCCAGTGCTCTTGACTGCTGAGCCATCTTTCCAGTCCCATGTTTTTGATTGTTTAAATAGGGTCTCTCCACATAGCCATGGCTGTCCTGGCTACCATTGTAGACCAGGCTGGCGGCAAACTCACAGAGGTCCATCTGCCTCTGCCTCCTGAGGACTGGGATTAAAGATGTGGGCCACCACACCTGACATTTCTCCCTAATCTTACAAGAAAAGCGTTTGGTCTTTTGCTGTTGACTATGATGCTCGCCACAGGGTTTTCGTAAGAGCCTTTACCCATGTCTAACATGTTAAATGTCTTGAAAACCTGCTTTCTTTCCACATTTTTCTGTATCATCTGGGGTGATTATACGCTTCTTCCCTCATTCTCTTGGTGAGATTTATCAAGTTTGTCAGTTTTCATATACTGAATCATCCTCACAGTCCAGCGATAAATCCTATTTGATCACGGTGGAGAAGACCTGGTTAGGCTACTGAACTCGGCTTGCTGGCGTGTGGTAGAGGGATTCCGTATTCATGTTCCTAAGAGCTGCTGACCTGGATTTTCTTGTGTTTGCCTTGCCTGGCTTTAGTATCATGGGACTCTGGCCTCTAGACTAAAGAGGAAGTGCTCCTACTCTTCACCACACGGGAAAAGCTGAGGCAGATGGGCGCAAGCCTGATACCCAGAATCCAGCAGGGAAGCATTGTGTCTAGGTCTTTGTTGGTTTTTTTTCCCCTTCAGATTTATTTATGTTTACGTATGTGTATGCCTGCCTACATTTACGGTACCGGTACCCTGTGCACACAGTTGACTGCTGATTCCAGAGGGCCCGGGATTCCCTGGAACTGAAACAGGTCGCAAGACACCTGATGTGGGAGCTAAGAACCGAGCCTGGGCCCTCTGGAAGAGCAGGAATGGCTCTTAACTGTGGCCCCTTTACCCTTTAAGAATTTATTTTTTATTATTTAAAACTATGAGTATGTGGGGATGGGGTTGGGGGTGTGTATGTAAGTGAGGTGCCCACAGAGGCCAGAGGCCTTGGCTCTGAGGCTGTGGTTATAGGTCGTTGCAATTCCCCCGCACGAGTGCTGGGAAACAAGCTCAATTCTTCCGGAAGATCAGTAGGTGCTCCTAACTATTGAACTATTTCTGCAGACCCTGCTGGGAGAGAGACCTCAATCTCTTCTCTACCCATTGGTCTACCCTACCTTACACCCATATCCCCTTGCAGTTACCCTTTTTTTAATTTTAATTTAATTTTTTTTTTTTGCAGAATCAGTAATATGATCCCCCTTTCATTTCTCCTGTTAAAATTATTTTAGTTTTTATTTTTCAGTTGCGAGTATGTATCTTCGTTTATGTGTGCATAAAGTTACCTAAAATGACCAGGAAAGGGTGATGGGTCATCCCTTGGAGCTAGGATTACAGGCAGTTGTGAGGGACCTGGGGTGGCTGCTGGGAACCATACCCGGCTCCTCTGCAAGAGCAGCAAGTGATCTCTGCTTTTTTTTTTTTTTTTTCCATTTTGTTTCCGTCTAATCTTTATTTCCTCTCCTCTGCTGTCTTTGGGTCTAGTTTTCCTTTTGTCATTCTTTAAGTCATAAAGGTGGGCTGCGGGTCTTGTTTTCTAATGTAATAGTAAATCCCTAATTCCTTCGAGCACTGCTTTACTAGCCCTGGCTGAATTTCCTGTGCTGTGTCTTCACCCATCCCTGAGACTTTCTTAATCTCCTTGTGATTCTGTCCCTGATCTCTTGGTTAAGAAAGTGGAGCACATGCTCTGCAAAGGAGTCACGGAGACCCCTGCCCCATGTTCCAAGATAACACCCCCTGTGCCCTCGGGCAGCATGTGCACGTGGGTGTTAGGTAGCCCTGGCTTTCTTGGTGTGTGTGTGTGGGGGGGGGGGTCCCCAGGCTTTCTTGTGTTACGCGAATTCTTTCTCCACTTCCTTCTGTCTGGTGTTCTGCCCATGTTAGGGACACACCAGCTTCCAGCTATTGCCGTAGAGTTGTTTGTTTCATCCTTGATGCTGAGATTCTTTTTTTCTGCACATCAATGGTTCACCATTGCACGCGTGCATCCGCAGAACTGGCGTGTAGTAAAACTTTTGATTAAATAATGTTCCTCTTCCCTTCTTTTAAACCTTTTTGTGTGTTTATTAGCATATATTACTCATAGATAATTGTATAATAATTGTACATTCTGACATTTGTGCATAAATATGTAATGTATCTTGATGTACCCTTGTGACTCTCTTGTCCCCTTCCCACTTCCACCATCCCCATCATCTTTCTGACCAGTCCTCTTCTATTTTCATATGGTGAGGGGGACACATTTCACTAGTGTTACTTATAGGAGTGTGGCTGTGGGACTATTTACAGGAGCATGGCCACCTCATCAGTGGCTACACCAATGAATAAAATGTCTCTCTTTTCCCTAGCAACCATGAACTGACCACAGGTCTCAGGGTGGGGCCTTGTGATTCCCCTTCCCCCACAGCATGGCGGAATGTCGATGGACCCAGTCTTGAGCTGGTCTCGTGTAGATATCCACTGCTGTGAGTTAAGATTATAATAATCCACGTCCTGCCTGGAAACCAGCATCATACAGCAGGCTACCCCTTTTCATTGATCATCTTATTTCTTCCATCTCGTTTGCAATGTCCCCGAGCCTTGCCGAGGACCATGTAGATGTCTCATTTATGGCTGAGCATCCAATAACCTCAGCACAGTAACTTCTATAGATAGTACTGCCCAAAACAACAACAACTTTTCTAACTAAAGCTGACAGCAGCGCTCTATGCATAAACATAATTATTTAGTCACATCATAACCATTTAGCAAAACAATGGCAGCATCTTCCACGCTGGCATCCATGACCTCACAGGCCATGGCTTTTGGCCAGGTCTACAGCGCCAGATGAGAGCTCCCTCGTGTGGATCAGGCCTCAAGTCCAACCAGAAAGCAGTGGGTTTCTATACAACAGACTTGCAATTATTGCGCCAATGGACACGTCCTGCTGGACAGTCAGCAGTGTCGTAGTTAGGGTCCACAGCTGTGACAGAGAATGACAATCCTCCCCAAGAAGCCTGCACAGCACCTCCACCATTAGGAGGGCGAACCAGCGTGGAGGGAGCGCGCTCAGCTGCAACTTGGTTTCTCTGTGTCCTGTGACCACAATACACGGTGTCTTCAGCAATAGGGTCTTAATGTTTTTATTACTACATTAATCCATTTGTACACATATGAGTGTTAGAAGACAGTTTTTAGAAGTTTTTTTTCACTCTCTCCTTCTACTATTTAGGTTTTAGTGATCAAACTCATACTGTCAGACTTGGTGGCAAGCTCCCTTACCCACTAAGTCACCTTGCTATCAGCTCCTTTCCTTTCCTTTGGTTACTGGTTATTGTGGTTTGAAAGAAAATGCTCCCCATAGGCCCATAGGGAATGGCACTATTAGGAGGTGTGGTCTTGTTAGGGTAGGTGAGGCTTGTTGGAGGAGGTGTGCCACTAGAGGGTGGGCTTTGAGGTCTCTGAAGCTTCAGAGAGTCTCAACGTAGAGCCACCTGTCAAACAGACTCCAGATAAGTACTCCTGTCAATCAACAGCCTAAGCTTCTCTGTCTACTGCCCGTACCTGAAGATGAGGTCCATCTCTGTCTCCCCTCCCACAACCCCAACTACCAAGGTCACAGGTCTGGACGTTTCCAGTATACACCTAGGGTAAAAATTTTCCTCTGAAGTGCTTAACTTTATCTTCTGCTCCTAGTCTATATCTGTCCCAGCAGATTTCCAATCTACTGCCAACTGCTCCAAAACAGCCTCCAACACACTTGCCAGCCATGGTCATCATGTCTCTTCATGGCAGTAAAACCCCAACCAAGACACTGACTGCCGTGAAGTTCTGGATGGGTACGTGTTGTTGACAGAGATACAGCCATGATAAGGACCAAGGCCTCATGGGAAATGGACAAAGCTTATATCCCCATATGAGTTAGGAGACAGCAAAGGCTTCTTTTCTGTGGTCGAAGTATGCCTGTGTACAAAGGCACAACTGGCCTGAGTGTGTAAAACTAACAACTACAGCTTTGTCCTCCTGGTGTTTACAGTCCAAGACTAGCTAGCCCCTCCTCGCCATGCTGCACCTAATAATCACACTGAGGTCCAGGATACAGCCACAGTAGGTGGAGCTCCGCCAGAGCAACTGCTCACTTGACCCCAGTTTTTCTGCATGTGTGTCTCTACCTTTTCTTCATCCCCTCACTGCTCTAGCCAGGGTGCCAGGGCAAAGCTGCACAGGATGTGGCACCCTTTTCTATCATTTTACAAAGAGAGAGAACGTTTTGGATCAGTTAGCATCACTGCTGTGTGTACTATGCGCTGGCATCCTTGTTGTAGGAGAAGCAGTTAACCAGTGTCTGCAAGCAGCTGGAGTACACTCATGCCTTTGAGCCACTGCAAAAGCTTGGGGACTCCCCCAAAATGATTTGGGGTTAAAAGCATGAACACTCTTTCCTCTGTCCAGGGCTGGGTATATAGATTGGTCAATGACGTTTTCAGCACAAAGGGAGACACTCAGTCTATACTTAGAAAATAGCCAAAGGACATTTTAAAAATTGAACTTGTGAATATGATAATATTAGCAGTGCTTTACCAGGGCTAGATTGATTAATAGCTTATCATAACTCCACTTATTAATGTCCAAACCTTAAACTTTTGAATTCTTAATATAACAACAGCATATAGAAAGGGGAAGAAACCTGAACCATTTCTCATTTTTCATATACCTTAAATCACTTCCTCTGACCTTTACAGTTTGCATTCATATACCTTAAATGACTTTCTTAGACCATCAGAACTTACAAACCAATCTGGCATCTGCATCAGTTAGAATGGCAGAGACTTAGCTACTACCTGGACAGTTAGTTACCCTGGGTTCCCTCATGGTAATCTCAATGATTTCATTGGGGGTGGAGTTTGTCTGTCTTTGCCAGTCACAGAGAACAGCATTAGCCTTCAGCTGCCAGACCCTGAAGGTCTGAGAGATGTCCCTGTGGAGGAGAAACTTGGGAAAACTGATCTACTTTGGCGAGGCAGAGGAGGGTAGTCAACCCAACAGTGACTACAGTGTGGGCAGGGCCTTGGTAGTAGGCAAGGCAGGGGGCAGTTCTTTCCCCAGGGGTTAGTATTAACACAGTCTGGGTGTGCATGTGTGTGTGTGATCTGTTCCTATGGTCGTCTTTGGAGACCTTAGGGTTGCCACTAGCAGTTGGCATTTCTGTCTACCACAGGAAGTTTTTTTCCCCCTCAAACACTTTAAATGCCATATGTAGCAGATCTCTAGGAGGCGACGATAGCATCTATTAGGTTTAATAAACTTTTCTTATTTTTATTTATTTGTTCAGCGTTAACCTTGAAAACATTCAGGAGGTTAAATAAAGCCCATCCCTGTAACAAATTATATTTGTACTTAGCATGACCCTGTGCTTAGTTCTGAGCACATTAAAGAATTTGATCATTTACAAAGTGACTGACTGGCCATTAACATGTCTTAATTATCTCTAGAGGTTTGCTTATTAGTTGTTTTTACAAGATCATGGTTTTATCCTTGTTAAGTTTGAGTTGAAGATTTAACTGAAGAGCCTTTAGCAGCAAACTAAAAATGTAAACCACAAACACAGTTCACAGAGAGACTGGGGACTTTATTCTTTTTGGTCCTTTCATTGTGTACCTTTAAAGAATATCACAGTTTCTTTCATTTTTTTTCATTTTTTTTTCTTTTTCAAGACAGGGTTTCTCTGTGTAGCCCTGGCTGTCCTGGAACTCTGTAGACCAGGCTGGCCTCGAACTCAGAAATCTGCCTGCTTCCGCCTCCCAAGTGCTGGGATTAAAGGCGTGTGCCACCACCGCCCGGCTATATCACAGTTTCTTATATGACTCAGTTTACTCAAATAGCTAAAGCCCAACAAAGTTAGCAAAAACAAAGAGGCTAGACTCGTATCTTCAAGTCAGTTACTGTTAACCTGAGTAAACCTTAGGAATTCATATCAAACATACCTTATTTATCAAACATGTTGTTCCCTATTTAAAATTTTTTAGAATTATGGGTTGAACACTGCAAAGGCAGGAGAGATTAGCTGTAAATCTCTTAGTCAGCTTTTCTTAACCTGAGTAGACCTCTTTATAACCTTAGGAATTTATCACCATACAAAACTCCATTCTAATCCAATATATTTTGGAGATCTGTATCTCTTTAGTTTAAAAAGGAGACATAATGATGAGCAGAAGGCTCAGGAGGACTAAGAAGTTTTAGGGGTGCTGCCTTAGTTGGCTTATACCACACGGTCATCTTAATCAAGATGGGGGTGAAGTTACATGGCATGTACTCTCCTTTTAACCTTAGTAAAACATGGTTTCCAGCCACATGATCGCTGTCATGATGAGGTCATCAGCTGAGCTGGAGGCAAGCAACAGCATTGCTATTTTAAAATACCTGTTTTCTTAAATAAGAGTTTAACTCAGGGCTGGAGAGGTGGCTCAGCGGTTAAGAGCACTGACTGCTCTTCCGGAGGTCCTGAGTTCAATTCCCAGCAACTACATGGTGGTCACAACCATCTGTAATGGAATCTGATGCCCTCTTCTGGTGTGTCTCAAGACAGCTACAGTGTACTCACATAAATAAAATAAATAAACCTTAAAAAAAATAAGAGTTAAACTCAGGGGTTGGGGATTTAGGTCAGTAGTAGAGCTCTTGGCCCCAGGTTTGGTCCTTAGCTAAAAAAAAAAAAAGAAGAAGAAGAAGAAGAAGAAGAAGAAGAAGAAGAAGAAGAAGAAGAAGAAGAAGAAGAAGAAGAAGAAGCAGCAGCAAGGGTAGCTGGGGTGAATTTGCACCAAGGCAGCAGCTGTAGTCACGAAGTTCCATCTTTCTTCCTCAAGATGTTGCCCTTGGACAAAAATGCACTAAGCTATCTCCAAGTTCGAAACATTCAGCAAGTGGTGGCAAGGCAGAGCCATCAAAAGAGGACACCTAATTTCCAGGACAAATATGGAAATGCTGTATTAGCAGGTGGAAGCATCTTCTGTGTTTCTACATGAACATATACAGCCACACAAACTGGAATAGAATGGAACCTGTCCCCTGTTGGCAGAGTCACCCCAAAGGAATGGAGAGATCAGTCATGCCAGCTGGTACAATAATCAAGGAATTGTTTCAAAACCAACTCATAAGTGAATGCCAAGTCAACGAGTCATGTACTCATTAAACTATGGCAGACTGAAGAACAAATAAAGAAATAAAAGTACCTTGAAATCTTAATATATACATGTATTATATAATTATATAATATTATATATAATAACAACAAAAAATGCCTTGCATGGAGGTTGTGGTGCATACTTTTAAACCCAGCACTTTAAAGGCAGAGACAGAGGCAGGAAAATCTCAGGCCAGCCTGGTCTACAAAGCGAGTTCCAGGAAACCAAAACAAGTTCTCCACCAAAAAAAAAAACCAACCTGAGAGAGAATTTACATAATAGTCTTAAGAGATTTGGTTTAGTTTTGGTTTGAGAGCAGAGAACCAAGAAATCACAGAGAGAAAAAGATTTTCAAGAGTGGAGAGGAGGAAAAGCTTAGAGATAAGAGACTTTGGGGATTATTTGTTGGTGCAATGGCATACATTGTTAAGACCTGCAAGAATTTGGAAACAGAGTGTGCCACTTTGTATCCCTCACCCAGGAAATCAGGCCAACAATTGACAAATGGAATCTCAAGCCATCAATCTGCTTCTTACAGCACAGGAAACAGTGGAGAGAATTGGTGGCCTACGGGATGGGAGGAAACCCTTGCCAGCTACACATCAGACAGAGGACCAGTACTTTCAAATGTATAGAGAACTCAGGAAACTAAACATCAAGACAACGAATGACCCAGCACAAAATGGGCTACAGGATTAAACAGAGTGTTCTTAAAAGAAGAAATGTATCCAGGACAGCCAGAGATACACAGAGAGACCCCGTATTAAAAATAAAAACAAACACCCCCCCAAAACAAACAAACAAACAAAAAACAGACAACAAATATTTTTTTAAAGTATTTAACATCAGTAGCCATCAAGGAAATGAAAACTAGAACTATTCTATCCCATCTCAAGCCAATCAAAATGGCAAAGTGGCTACCATCAAGAAAACAAATGATAAATGCCAAGGGGGAATGTGAGGCCACTAAACTAAAATTAAAAATAGAACTGCTGTCTGCCCAGCCATAACATTCTTGGGCACAAACCTGTATCCAACCACAGGGGCACTTGCAAATCCACATTTAATGCTGCTTGACTCATTCCCACCAGGTAGGCAATGGAGTGAGCCTAGACGCTCATCAAGTGATGAATGGATAATGGAAACGTATTATACACAGTAGAATCTTATTCGGCTACACAGAAAAATGGAATCTGGAAGGAAATGGACGTAACTGGAAAATAACACATTAAGTGAGCAAACCCAGGTTCAGAAACAAGCATATTCTCTTGTATGCATGTTCTACCTTCTAATTTAAAAAGTTATTTTATGTACTCATATGTGTTTCCCCTGCATGTATGTCTGTGCGTGGTGTCCGTGGAGGTCAAAGGAGGGCATCAGATCCTTGGGAACTGGAGTTACAGATGGTTGTAGGCTACCATGTGGATGCAAGTCTGTATCCTCTGGAAAAGCAGTCAGTCTTCTTGACTACCAAGCCATCTCTCTAGCTCCCGCCTTCTAATTTTCATATATGTACATTTATGTGGAAGTGAGTGTGTTTAAGGCCAAGAAACTAGAAAGGAGCCCATGAGAGGGGGAGAAGAGGCTTTAGGTTGTGGGTACGAGGGTAACAAAACACATGCAATATGAAGGTGAAAGGAATACTCAGGGTATTAAAAAAAGGAGTTTGAGGACTGGCGAGGTGGCTCAGAGGTTAGGAGCAAAGGTGGTTCTGAGTTCAATTCCCAGCAACCACATGGCCGCTCACAACCATCTATACTGGGATCTGGTGCCCTCTTCTGGCCTGCAGGCAGAATACTGTATATATAATAAATTAAAAAAGAGGAGGAGGAGGAGGAGGAGGAGGAGGAGGAGGAGGAGGAGGAGGAGGGAGAGGGAGAGGGAGGAGAGAGAGAGAGAGAGAGAGAGAGAGAGAGAGAGAGAGAGAGAGAGAGGAGAGAATTTGAATGGCGGACCCTGAATGCTTAGATAAAACTGCTTCCAGAAGCTATATATTGTTAAATAAAAATTCCCAGAGGTGCCAGAGGTGAGCCACCACCCAATGATTTGTAGGTCATGGAAGCCCCACAATAGCACTTACAAATGCCACTGCAGTTGGCTGCCACCACAAAGAGATGTTAAGAACCTAGTACTAAAGACGTATTTTCTCTAAAGACACAGAACTCAAGCTGGGGACTGAGCTGGAAGCTCCCTCCCTGCTAGCTCACCTCCTAGTGCTAGAAGGGACCATACAGGCTGCTGGGTGAGGATTGTCACTAGTTGTCTAACACAGCTGTGGACCCTAACTATGACACTGCTGAACTGTCCAGGCAAGACATGTCCATTGGTGCAAGTCTGTTCTGGAGAAACCAACTGCTTTCTGGTTGGACTTGAGGCCTGATCCACCGGGAGGAACTCGTATCTGGTACTGTAGACCTGGCCAAAAGCCATGGCCTGTGAGGTCATGGATGCCAGCGTGGAAGATACTGCTGTTGTTTTGCTAAATGGGTATGATGTGACTAAGTAGTTATGTTTATGCATAGAGCGCTGCTGTCAGAATTTGTTAGTGTCTTAGTCACAGTTCTGTTGCTGTGACAAGACACCATGACCAAGACCGAAGCAATTCTTATTTTTTAAAAAAGGCTTTTCATTGAGGGCTGACACCCAGTTTCAGAGGGTCAGTCCATTCTCATCATGGCGGGAAGCACGGCGGCAAGCAAACAGAAATGGTGCTGGAGAGGCAGACCATCCTGATTTGCAGGCTGAGAGTGACACTGGGTCTAGCATGGGCTTTTAAAACCTCAAAGTCCGCCTGTGGTGGTTTGACAAATGGAAGGCCAGGCACCTTAATCCTTCCTTTCAATCAGTTATACCTTCCAGTAACTAAGCATTCAAATAGGTGAGCCTATTGGCCCCATTCTTATGCAAACTACCACAGCTAGAAAAAAAATTTTGTTGTTTTGTAGCAGGCAGCAACAACTGCAGAGACTCACAACTGGCCAAAGTCCTGAGACTAAAGTGGCTGCTGAACACTCAAGCCACAAGTATCCATGTCAGCTTCTTGCAAGGCTCAGGGAACATGCTAGAAGAACCATGAGATGGGTGGAGTTTTATAGAATGCAGTGTCTTTCTCATATGTCGTGTGTGTGTGTGTGTGTGTGTGTGTGTGTGTGTGTGTGTGTGTGTGTTTTGTCTGGAAGTTGCATTACTGTTTTGTACATGTTTATTCACACATCTGTCTTCTTGCACACTTCATTCTTTCTCGAACCGACGACTCTAATTTGTCAGAGCTCCCTTCTGTGGGAAGCATGCCTTTTGTGTACAAAGGCACAGACATGCCGCGACTTTGTATTAATGCTTTTAAATAAAGTTACTGCTTCTTGCGTATATCTTTTTTCCCCTTTAGCTTTGACAATTTTCTCTAGCTCTATAGTTTTGTGTGTGCTTGCTAACGTTCATATTTACCATTGCATCTCAAAGTTGTGGCTTAATGTCTTTTATTAACTTTCAAAGATCTCTTCCAGTCAAATAAAAGAGCTCAGCTAGGCAGTTCATGGTGGTACACTCCTCTAACCCCAGCACTGGGGAGACAGAGGCAGGCAGATCTCTGTGAGTTCAAAGCCAGGCTGGTCTGCAACTCAAGTTCTAGGACAGCCTGTTGGAAAGAGAAACAGACAGAGAAACCATGTCTCAAAATGCTCTCTTCCAACATGGATAATCTATGTGTTATTCCAACTCTACCTGCATTAAGCCATTTTCTTTTGTCTCTGTCTTTTTCCAAATAGTTTATTTGCATTGTGTTCTGGGTCACTGATTCTGCCTTCAGCTCTTTCTATTATGTTGTTACACTTATCCACTAGGTTCTTCATTTGATATGTTTTGTTTTTGAGACAGGGCCTCACTACATAGCCCCTGCTGGGCTGGGAAACTCACTATGGATAGCAGGCTGCCCTTGAACTCACAGATTCACCTGTCTGGGTCTGGTCTCCAAGTGCTGGGATTAAAGTATGAGCCACCATGCCCAGCCCCAGCTGAACTCTTAAGAGTTTTGTTTGCTTTTACTCTTAAGTTTATAACTGGGTCCTGTTCTCTGACAAATGTTTTCAATCTTACCTTAATTCCGCAAACATCTTTATGTTCTTATCATTTTCCCATGCCTAAGAACACTCTTATTATTGTGCTCTGAATCTATTTCTAATTTGGGGGGTTTTTTGAGACAGAGTTTCTTTGTGTAACCCTGGCTGTCCTGGAACTCACTCTAGACCAGGCTGGCCTCGAACTCAGAGATCCATCCATCTGCCTCTGCCTCCTGAGTGCTGGGACTAAAGGCGTGCGCCACCACTGCCTGGCTACCATTTTACTTTTATTTTTTTAAAACACATCTTCTTTCTTCAGTTGTCTGCTTTGGATTGCCCATGAAACATTTGGAGGAGTGTTAAATATCTTCTTGCTGCAACCTATCTCAAAATAAAATAAAATAAAATAAAATAAAATAAAATAAAATAATAAAATAAAATAAGGCCTGGACATAGCTTGCTTAGCAGAACCAAAAGATTCATTTCTGGAGACCAGGAGATGGCTCATTCAGCAAAGATCTTGCTACACATGTACGAGGACCTGACTTCAATCCTGAAAACCACATAGTCCCAGAGAGACAGAAAGAGAAGGAGCCCTGGGGCTCACTGGCTATTCAGCCAAGCACACCTGCACACACATGAACACAGATTAACTTCAGGGTTTTCTTCTTCTTTGGGGAAATGGTTGAGAGAGGCTCTCACTGTGTTGCCAAGGTTAGCCTCCAACCCCTGGGATCAAGTGACCTTCCTAACTCCGTTCCTGGAGTACCTGGTTCTGCAGTGTGTGCCACAGGGGTGGCTCCATTTCAGGGTTTTAGTTTTTTGTTTTTGTTTTTGTTTTGTTTTTTTGTTCTTGGATGCTCTAAGCGAGGTCCTTTCCGTCTACCATCTGCCTGTGTCCTGGAGATACCAGGTTACCAGGTGACTTTGCTGTCTGTGCTTTGCTCTGGTTCTCTTCCTCCTGCCTTCTGCTCCATGCTATTTATTCCTGGACTGGATTACCTGGGACCTCCCCTCTCCACACAGCCACACACTGCCCACTCTTCTTGCTCTTCATGTCTGTCCAGCTACATCTTGTTTTCCATTTCCTTCCTTGTCTGTCCTGACTCATTTTTCACTTAGAGTCCCCATTAGATAAGACTTGCATCTGTCTCTTGTGCAGAAGGTACTCCTGACACTTGGCTTGTTGCTTGTCTTTTTTCAGCTCTTCAGCTTTCTTCAAATGCTGCTGATATCACTGTTGTAGCCCTACCATAGCAGACAGACAGGCAGAAAGACAGACAGACACACAGACAGACAGACAGACAGACAGACACACACACACACACACACACACACACACACACACACAAAGGGACAGAGACCCTGTGGGGTGGAACAGCCCCCGTGGCTTTACTCATCAGTGGTCAGCTAGTGACAGGAGGGACTGCATGGTATCTTCCCTGACTCCTGGAAGCCAGGCCAGCACATAGACCTCTGTAAAATGGTCTGAGTATGGGGTTGTGCCCACGTTCTAGATTCTCGCCTTCGAACTTCTGAGTCCTGGTCGTGGGCTGAGACCACTTGAGAAATCCTCTACTTGGAGAAATTTACAGCTTAGCTGCACCCACCAGGCTTTGAGGATTTGTTGGGCCAAGCCCAGTAAGAGCCGCTGGTTCTGGTGGGTGAGCCCTGAGGACCAAGGGCTGTTTTTCTGTCGTTCCTACTGGGCTTCCTACAACTTCTTTCTAGCCGTAGATTTCTAGAGATTTTCAGGCCCTGAGGATGTGGACTTCCTGCTCATGTCTGGCTCTCTTCTTCTCTGACTCTACTGAAGGAACATTAGTGAGACTCAGCTGTTTAGGAATTTTTATCACTGTTGTTGAGACTGTGTCTACCACTTAGCCCTGGCTGGTTTTAAACCACTGAACTCCGTGGGTCCTCCTGCTTCAGCCTCCTGAGTGCTGAGAGACAGGCATGACAGTCACTGCATCTGTCCTCCATGCTTTCTGAGAACCGCGTGGGTCCTCTATGTGGGCCCAGCAGCTGCATAGATGGTGGCTAGGAAGGAGGACTGGAGTCCAAATCCCTACTCTCCTTGCTCCAGCGCCAACCGCAGAGGACAAAGCTGCCACTGTCATCCAGTGTGCCCTCCGGCAATATCTGGCGAGAAGGGAGCTGGCCCGCCGTCGGCAGGAGTTCCGGGAGTACCTGGATGAGATGGAGAAGCTGCAGAGGGAGGTGAGCAGGGCCCAGCCACAAGACCCTGAGTGCCAAAACCCGAGTAAGAGTGTGGAGCGAAGCCGTGACCCTGGGTCTTTAGACGGGGACCTCAAGGCTACGGGCATGATGTCTGGGCTACAGGTAACCGTGAGCTGCGGACACTGCAGCAGTGTTCTGGGCGCTGGGGACGGTGACCGCGGGCCACATCTTGCAGGCGTACCTGGCCTTGGTGCGCCGGGAACAGGATGCGGCGCGGCGGCAGCGCGAGAAGGAGGAGGCGGAGGAGCGCGCCCGGCGGGAGGAGCTGCAGCGCCGCCGTCGCCTGCTGGAGGCCGCCTTCGAAGGGGACGTGGGCGAGATCCGCCAAGTGCTCAAGGAGGTCTGTGCTTGGCAGCGGGTGGGCGGGGCGGGGCGCGCCCGGTGGGCGGGGCGGAGGCCGAGATGACACCGCCCTGCGTCCAGGTGGAGCAGCTGATGACCCGCGAAGGCGTGGGCTACGACGAGGACGGCAAGGCTCGGCGGCTGCAGAGGCGCGTGGCCATCGTGGAGTGCGAGGACAGCCACGGGAACACGCCTCTCTCCGAGGCGGCGGCGGGCGGGCAGGCCAAGGCCATCCAGCTGCTGGCGGAGCTGGGTGCCAACCCCAACAGCAAGGTGGGCGCAGTGCGCCCAGCAGCGGCGGGGCCTGGTCCCCGCAAGTGCTCAGAAATCCTCTTCCGCAGGGCGCTTTCGGCCGCACGCCACTCTACCGGGCAGCTTTTGGGGGCCACCTGGAAGCCGTGGAGGTGCTTCTGAAGATCGGAGCAGACCCCCGGGTGTACGCGGATGACGGGAGCACTCCGGAGCAGGTGCGGCCCTGGCATGAGCATGCCCACCCACAAAGGTTTCTGGTCTGGTGGTGGTGCACATCTGTAACCCCAGCACTGGGTAGGTCGATTAACAGAAGTTCCAGGCCAGAAGCCTGATAGAGGCCCTGTCTCATAAGGAAAACAAAAGCCATGATCCTGGGATCCCTAGATTCTGTCTGGTTCCATCTCACCAACCAAATAGCTATCTGCCAGGAACACCTTCTGCGCGGGTTTTGTCTTAGCCCCTCCAGTGCTCTGGCTACCTGATGGTAGATTACTGGCTACTGTGATGGATTAGGAAACAGTCCTCAGAGACTGGCCAGGTATCACAGGTGCTAACAACTGGGATGCGCCCTCTGATCTTGGTCTGTTCCTGTTTCTTCCCTTGCAGTCAGTGGGACTGCCTCCCCTCTGGAAGGAGTACTCTGGTCCCCTTGCTGACCACTGGAAACTGTCTGTGGGTCCAGGAGGTCGCTAGAGAGGCTCACTCAGCAGTGGGGGCAACTTTGAGAAGACAGGCTAGGAAGTGCCCCCACCTTCTATTTGTTTCTTTACACACACACACACACACACACACACACACACACACACACACACTTCATAGTCCAGTTTGGCTGGGAACTAACGGTGATTCTTCTGCCTCAGACTCTCCAGTTGTTGGATCACAGGAGTTTGATACCACACCCAGCATTACCTTTATTACCTTTTAAGTCACCAGAATTTAATTCTGGTTATCCAGTTCCCTTATTGCTGAGGGTGCCATCAGAAACGGCGGGATAGGTGTCAGGCCTGCTGGCAAACATTTGCTTCTGCACCCACCCCTGAGGAAAGGACACCAGAGTCTTTGCCCAGCCTGGGACCCCCAACCTCAGGTGCCACTCCCAAGCTTTGCCTTCTGTGGACATTTCTGTGGGCCTAGCCTATTCCCTCTCCCTCTTGGGCTAGCAGATAAAGTGGTGTCAGCCAGAGTCAGGGAGTTCAGAGAGTGCTCCAAGAGCCAGAGTCTCTTAGGGGACGTAGAGGCCAGAGGACAGCTGGGCAGCCACAGGGCGGGTAACTGGGAGGCTGCGGTAGTAGGGAGGTACCCTAAATCCTAGCTGCCAGGAAGGACACTCAACACAAAATACCGGAGCCACTGGCAACCCACAGGTCAACAAACGAGTTCTGACCTGATTCTCAGACCTGACACAAAATTAACTCAACAGACCTGAGATTTCAGCACAAACAGTGACGTGTTACCCCTTTAGAAATAGGGAAATATCTCTGGGCCCTAGGGCATGTTGAAGCATTCTTAGATGCCACACCAAGAAGACAAAAGAAAAGTTGAGCCTCACCAAGATGAGAAGCTTCCCTGCACACACCTACCTGCCAGGGGAGACGCCTGTGGTCCTGAGGGTGGTTTTCCCAGGGCGAGGCTTCTCCTTGGCATTTCACATGTGCTGACTTCTGTGATTTCCCTAAATCTGGGAAACAAGTGCACTGTGGTCCTGGGTACTGCATTCACAGTCTCCCCTGGAAACGGGGAGGAAGGAAGGGAAGAAGAAGGAAGAAAGGAAGGAAGGAAGGAAGAAAGGAGGGAGGAAGGAAGACAGGAAAGAACAAAAAAAGGAAGGAAAGAATGAAAGAAGGAAGGAAAGAAGGAACAAAGGCAGGCAGGCAGGCTTCCCTTCACAAGATCCAGATAAGGAGCAATGGCCAGCTATGGGGAGAGGCCAATCACAAGTAATATACCCGACCAAAGATACTTCCCTGGGATATAGAAGCAAATCTGATCTCAGCAGCAAATAACCCTGATGTCCAGCCATGATGGACAGGGATGTGTTGTCTCTCCATGATGGGGAGGGAGAGGGATGTTCCTGCAGAGGATGTGATGTCTTCGGTCCAGCCCAGAACCAGAGTGTCCTGAATAAGCACACACCACGGCCGCTTGAGTGAAGGGAGGGGTGAACCCGGTGCTGGTGAGAGTGTAAACAAACTGGATTCTCACACCTTGCTGCAAACAGGAACAAGGCTCCTCCCTCTCCAGACTTTGAAGATCTAAGCACACTGTGTACCTCAGCAATTATGTTCTTGGACATTTAGCCCAGTAGCATGAAGCTTATGTCCACATAATAATGTCCACTGGAGCCTGCGTGGTAACAGCCTGAAATTGGACACAGCCCAGGTACAGATGTCCTTTCCTGGTGAAGGTTGGAACACACAGTGTGGACCGCCTTTCAGTTACAGAGCATGGAGGTCGTGGTTATGTCAGTGACCCACAGAGCTCTCCAGGACACTGTGAAAGAGAGAGCCCCTGCCACGAAGTACATCCTTTCGTCTCCAAACAGCAAAATGATAAAATGGAAGACAAATTGCTGGTTTTTACAGGAAGGAAAGGAGAGGTGGGTGTGATGAGCAGGGAAGGACAGCAGGACAATGACTTGGTGGGACCAAAGCTTGTGTTAAGTGAATCTGTCAGCTCGTTCTTACATTTGCTGGACTCAGGCGTTGGTTAACTGAGCTAGCACACCACTTGCTGTGTCTTCCTTTCAGTGAGCTGATTCTTCATCAACACTCAACTACTGATTGGCTTGTGTGACACCCGTCAGCTCCAGCTCACCACGTCACCCTCTTGTACTCTCTTTGGTTTCCGTTGATTACAGCTCTTCCACCCACAGACCAACCCTCAAGTTCATAAGCTGTTTCCACACCCCAGAAGATAACAGCCCAGCTCTGCAGGACTAGAGATAACTGTCAAGTTCCTTGGCAAAATCCTGGCACATGGTTCTCAATAAATATTCTTTGAGATAAATACCCATTATTTAATGTGAACTTGTGGCTCACACAGATGATTGTCCATCCGTGTGAGCATATACCCAAGCATTCATCCCTTCTCTTGCCTTGCATCCACTTCTCTGTCTACCCTTTGATTCTTACTCATCTTGGATCTTATTTTGTAAAATACAGATCACTAGCTGGACATTAAATGCATCAAAGTTGTGTGCGTGGCTCTGTGGCTCACCACAACAAACACCCAGTGGAAACCTGCCAGAGTGCTAGAGCCCCACCTCCTGCCCAGGAAACTATGTGGGAGATTTTAGAGGAAAACCTTCCTTGTTTCTCTTGTCCCACTATTTACTCTGTATTTAAACCACCATTCATTTGTTCATTCATTCATTCACCCATTTAGTTGCCCATCTATCCATTTTTAGGCCCAAATGTCCAGGCACAGTAGCTTAGTCCCACTGTTTTGAATCTTACACACGTAAGTTCATGCAGCGCTGTTCCTCTGACATCTCTGGCCATAAACTGTGTCTGTGAGAGTCAGTCGTTTGCACAGAATTGAATTCTACCCCCCTTTACTGGGATGGAGAAATGAGTTCACTGGTATAAATCTTGAATTATTTGATGCCTTGTGCTGGGCTTGGAGTTCCAGGCGTGGCTGTGGTATGCTGCCTGCATCCCTGAGTGTCTGCCGTGCACATACACACACACACACACATACACACACACACACACACACACACACACACAGTTCCACGGCTGTAGCAGCCCATTCACTCCTACCAGCAGTGCCTCGAGGTGCCGGTGCTCAGTATTCATTCCCGTGATGTGACGCTTGTGAACTTTGAGGGCCCGTGTATTAGCTGTAGTAGTTGCTTTGCTGCTGCTGTGATGAGATACCACGACCAAAGCAACTTAAAGAAGAAAATGTTCCATGGACCTTGGTTCGAGGGAACTAGCATCCATCATGGGGAAGGCACGTCATGGCAGCAGGAACAGGAGGCTGGCTGATCACGTTTTTATCCACTCACAGGAAGGAGAAAGGATAAGAAGTGGGATGAGACCACAGCCCCTCAAAACCCAACCCCAGCAATGTACTTCCTCCAGCAAGGCTCAGCCTCGCACAAGGTACCATAACCTCCCCAGACAGCACCAGCTACTAAGGACCAAGTGTTCAATACAGGAACCTATAGAGGACAGTTCTTCAAACAACCACATTGTCTCCCGACCCCACATAGGCTCACAGCCGTCTCATGATGCAAAGTGCAGTATTCCAACTTCAGAAGTACCCATAGTCTTTCACAATCCCAACATTGTTTAAAAGCCCCAAGTGTCTGACAGTGAGGACTTGGTGCGGCAGCTGGGGAGACTCCTGTGCTCAATGTGGCCAACAAGAAGCCCAAGGAAGGAGTCAAGGCTGAGAATACCAGTCATGTTAATTTAAAGGGAGTGGACAGGATGGTTGCGTGGTGCAGTTTTAGGCGAGGAGACAGACAGCACTTAGTGAACTAACAGCTTAGTGTAAAGAGCAAAGCTTTGCCAGTAAGGCAGGTCAGATGCCTGTTTGATGGGAAACAGACACACCCGAGCAGCTGGAAACAGAGGGTGAAGATCCGACGGATGTGTTCTAGCAGCAGACAGAAGATATCTACTAAAGAGGGAGGCTGGTACTTTTATTCTGGAATTTTGTTATAAACCAAGAATACATTCTCAATTAGAAAGCTGCCATTCTGGTCCCAGCACACCCTGGCTATTCCCCTGCAGTTTTCTCTTTCATTTCCTTTTCTAGTCCTTCATTGGATACAAAGTACCTGGTGTGTGAGCACACCACACATCAAGCTTTTTCATTTCTTTTTTGTCTTTTGTTTCTTTATTTTCAGGACAGGGTTTCTCTGTGTAGCCCTGACTGTCCTGGAATGCACTCTGTAGACCAGGCTGGCCTCGAACTCAGAGATACGCCTGCCTCTGCCTCTCCAGTGCTGAGGTTAAAGGCGTGCGCCACCACCACCAGACTTGAACTTTTTCTCTTAAACTAAATGGCCGATGTGTTTGGCTGGCCTCAGATGGTGGTGGTCTGGGGAGAGCCCTATGAAAATACCCCTTCCTGTCATTAGCACCATGCTTACTGGGCTCTGACCTCCATAGTCTAGAAAGTTATCTTGCTCTCATTGTTTTATGAGAAGAACCCAAACAATGTAACACTTGGTGCACAGTTTCTTCAGTCTGAGAACCTCAATGTCTTTCCTTCATCACTGTAAAACTAAGGACAATTTTGTAACCTTTCTGTACGTTGCTGTTACATGTAAGGCCATCTGTCTTTGACTAGGGATAGATTATTCTTGAACAAACTGTTCCTAGATAATTTTCCTTTCAAGTCAAGCATCTTGTTTAAATAAACTTCTTGTTTAAAACAAAAACAAAAAAAACCCACCCCCCCAAAAGTTCACCATCTCTGCTGAGACTCAAGGCAATTTCTAAACATGACCCCACCATTAAATCAAATCAAATCAAAACAAAACGACATGCTTTCAATGTATGATGGCAAGGAATGTGTGCTGTCGTTCCAACATGGAGGAATGAGAGCACAGTGAGGAAGTCTTGGACCAAAGCAAGATTGAAACCCAGCAGGGAAAACATGACTGCCTGGAGCTCTGTGCCTTCTTTCTGGAACTTTAACTGCAGAGGACTCAGATGACTCCTGCAGCTTTGCAGACTGCAACACAGATCAACAGCGTAGATCAGGCTGCTTCTGCACTGCTCCCCTCAGCAGATGTCTCACGGCTCTGGCATCTCCAGCATCTCGGAGTCTCCACTGCAACCCAGTTTTCACCATCACACCTTCATGCATTGGCCTCTCAGAGCCCCCTCGTAAGGACTTCAACACACACACGGCCTGGGCTCAGCAGCTCTCATGGCACGAAGAAAAACATTTGTAACAATAATTACACAACTTGATGATGAATGGCTGTCACAAAACTAAATGACACATAGAATCAAATTTAGTTGACTGCGAATCTACAGGGAAACTCTAGGGTTTGGCGCAGGTGGTGCACACCTTTGATTCCCAGCACTCGGGAGGCAGAGGCAGCAGGATCTCAGTGAATGTGAGGCCAGCCTGGTCTATATAGCAAGCTCCAGGAGAGCCAGGGGATTATGTAGAGAGAACCTGTCTCAAAACAATAAACAGACAGACAGACAAACAGACAGACAGACAGACAGACAGGAAATCTAAAGGAGTGTGAGGCTATGAAAAGGTTTACAGATCCTACAAACATCATCATCGAAAGGGTGGAAAAGCTTTGGAGTCTTGGAGTCTTCCTGTGAGGAAGATCAAGGTAACAAGAGTTATATACATAACTCTTATATGAGAGACGACTCTACATACCTACTAATGAGGGAAATAAATCAGACAACCCAAGAGAGAAGTAGAAACTCACCAGAAAGCACTTCTTTCCAAAGGTGTGTAAGCCTGGGCTGACAAGATTACTCAGTGGGCAAAGGTGGCTTACCTACTTACTCGACATCCTGAGTTTGATCCCTGGGACAGGGTGGAAGGAAAGCAGCAACTCTCATAAGCTGCCCTCTGCCCCCCCACACAAGCACACACATGAGACAAACTTAAGCAACACAAATATACCTTTTAAATAGTGGCACATGTCTGCAATTCCAGCACTCAGGAGGCTGAGGCAGGAGAACTGCCATGAGTTTGAGACCAGCCCAGAGTACACAGCAAGTATCAGGCCAGCCAGAGTCACAGAGCAAGGCCTTTATAAAAATGTTAACAAAACAATGTCTGTCTGGGGAGATGGCTCGGCGGTTAAGAACACTGGATGTTCTTGCAGAGGCCCCGAGAGTTCAGTTCCCAGCACCCACATGGTGGTTCATACAGTCAAAATGGCAAGTAACCATAAGACAGATTTCTCACCAATATTAACAGGGAAATGCATGTTAAAATCATAACTGCAACTGTTGTGGTTTGAGTGAGAATAAATTGTCCTTATAGGTTCATGTATTTAACACTTGATCCACAGTTGGTGGAGCTCGGTAGCTGAAATCAGGGATCACGGGAGCTTCTGTTTATTGTGGAGTCTTTTGAGGAGCCCAATGGACAGAACAGCCACTGTCCTGAATATCACTTGTCTTTGTCCCAGAGGAGAGGCATCCAGAACATTCAGTGCAAATTGCTTGCTGTTTATTGGCCAGACCCGGTCATTTGGCAAACATTTTTGCTGTGAGTAGGGACACACACCTGTAATCCCGGCACTGGGAGGCAGAAGCAGGTAGCGCTCTGTGAGTTCGAGGCCCACCTGGTCTACATGGACAGTACAGCCAGGGCTGCATGGCTAGACTATGTCTCAAAGCAAAACAAAAGTAAGCATTTAAAATTACATATTACAGGGCTGGGCGATGGACCTTAGTTGGTGAAGATTTTGCCTAGCATGCATGATACCCTGGTTTCTACCCCCCAGTACCACATGTACCAGACATGTTGACACTTGCCTATAATCCCAGGACTCAGGAGGTGGAAACAGGAAGATAAGGAATTTATGGCTATCCATGGCTACATAAGATACACACACACACACACACACACACACACACACACACACACACACACACGTTATATATTGAGGTTGGAGAGATGGCTCTGGCTGTTCTTCCAAAGGATGCAGGTTCAATTCTCATAACTTACATCATAGCAGACGAACAACCACCTGTAACTTCACTTCCAAGGACTTTGAGTCTCTCCGCTGGCCTCTGCACGTAAACAAGCAGCACACAAATGGGGCCCAGATATACATGCAGACAAAACACCTATACACATAAAATTAAATTACACAGCCAGTCACCCAAGCCTCGGGGAACATTTTAGAATAGGGACAGAAAGAGTTTGCTCTGAGATTGTGTCTCCTTGAAATGTCAGAAGGTACAGCCACACAATCTTGCCACACAACCACCCAAACATGAGCTAAACAAGGACAACAATGGACATGCTAATGGGGACGAGGAAAAACCTACGAGGACTCAGCCCACACAGAGAACTCCAGGCAACGGAGGAATGTCTAGAGAGCAGGAGAAACAGCCTTCCCCAGGGAAGAGCGCACCACTGACTACCCAACACTGATGGTCAGCCCTGAACACACACATACAAGTGACACACAGACCGAGCAGGCTGTATTTGGGAATATATGTGTATGTGATACCTGCATGTCACAACTAAGGACAAAAGAGGCCATGAGTTGGAAAGAACGAGGGATTATGGGAAGGTTTGGAAGGAAGAGAAGGGATACATGATATAATCTCAAAACCATCATATATTCATTCATAAATTCCTCCAGTTATCCATGTACCCATTCAACTGTCCATGTACATATTTCTCTATACGTTAACTTATCGATGAGTCTTCCCACATGGCCACCTTTCCTGTGCCATCTAGCCACCCATGTCAATACGTTTAGATGCACATCAGTAGACCCTCCATTCACTGATCCACCACTGAAGTGACAAAACATTTGTGCTCGGCAACATCCTAGGTGCTTGGGGGGAAACTCTTGAGCAAGTATCCAATGGATAGTTACTCCACAGTGTAAATGCCCTGAGGGAGTGGGGCAGGGTGAGGGGCAGTCCACTCAGGTGGTCAGGCATGTGGTAGTGGTTTCAAGGTGTCCACATCCGGGATCTCTCTTTCCAGGGAAGTGTCGTGCAAGAGAGATTTGGAGGTGAGGGTTGAGCACCGTGAGTGTCCAAGGATTGGCACAGAAATGGAAGGCCCTTCCTGAAGGGAAGGCTGCTGCCTTGGGGGAAGGGGGAGGAGCAGGTGCGGGGAGCCTCCGGATTGGAGCTGATCAAGGAGGGAACTGGACAAAAGGTGTCGGTGGCATACTGTCTGCAGGCGGTGGGTCAGTGCCATCATGCCACCCAGCACCAAGGAGGCTCAGAGCCGTGAAGGGCAATAGTGGTCATGAAAGGCCCAGGCAGCCCTTGGCTTTGTCTGAGGCCTTACAGCGATTGGGTGGTGATTTGTAGGGTATGAAAAGCAGGCAGGCAGTCTCTTGAGTTTCTAAAACTAAACTCAGGCTACACTTAAAGCAGTTGGATGTGACAGATTTTGCATTTGTCTCTACTAGACCTTGAGCCAATATGAAGCCAATGAGACGGGCTGACTTTCCAGCCCAAGGGGGCTGGAGAGATGTACTCTGTATGGGTCAGCCAGGTCCCCAGCCTTACAAAGGAGGCTCACAGCCCTCTACGGTAAACCCTTCTCCATCTCTCCTCCATTATCAGTGAGTGGTGGTCATGTTTGCCAGGTCCCATCATCCCCGTCTCACTATGACACCCCCCGCCCCCCCAGTGTCATCTCAGGATTACAGGTGTACATTATCACACCCAGAAAAGCTCGGGTTTTTGTGGCTCTTAGGACTTATGTCCTAGAAGGGTAGATCTTCAGGTGGACAGCAGATGAAAGCAGCTGCGGACAGTGGTGTCTGTGCCTGTCGTGTAGGTAGACTAGAGGCCTTGGTGGCTTTTACAATGAATGGGAGACAGAGACAAGGAGCTTGGCTGGTGGGCAGATGGAAAGCCAAAAGTGGCCCTGGAGGCTCTGCCACTGGAGTTGGGTCTGCTTGAATCTGGATAGTGAGCCCAGGGGGCCCGTGGCCTTGGCCTGTGGTCTATCAGTTACCAGCCATGAAACCCTCACCTTTGCAAATCTTCTGAAATGGAAGTGCCTCCTTCCTAGGTTGGCAGAACTCTCGGGACACACAGTGGCTCTAAGCATCAAATGCCCTATCATTAGGTGGCCTCACTAGCCGCGGTGGCCAGCGTGCTGCAGTCGTGGGACCTGAGCCTCACAGAAGTTATGCTCCAGAACATGGAGGCGGAGCAGCTCCGCCGTGCTCAGGAGATTCAAAAGCACAAGGAGAACGAGGCCAAGCGGTGAGCAGAAGGGAGGGCATGCCTGGGGTCAGGTTGGAGGTATGTGGAGGACAGTGACATGGATGACTCTGACCAGCCTGCCTCTCTTTCCTCTGCAGCATCAATATCAAGGTGCAGCAGCTCGCTAAGGAGCAGCAGAGGTGTCACAAGGAGGTGATCTGTGACCCAGGCCTCCCTGCAGGAAGGAGACCCTCAGGGAGGGCCTGAGAGCTGAGGGATCGGGGTGGGGGCGAGTTGCTGGGGTCTGCAAGGCCTGTCTGCCCACCAGCTCCAGCAGGCCTACTGTGAGCTCAATCGGAGGATCATGGAGCACGACAAGTGTGAGAGGAAGGGCATGGGCAAGACTGAACTCACACTAGAGGTGGGGCTCTCAGAGACATTGTGTTCCCTACATCTCCCCATGCCCTGCATCAGCCTTGAGGGCTCCTCTTCCAAGGGAATTTCAGGCATCTCTGCCCTCCAAACCTAACGGATACTTAGCAGCAGCGGCCTCCCTGGGGGCATGGGTAAAGCCAGGAGGTCCTGGCAGGCACTAACCTCATGTGTCTGGGCAGCCAACCCCACCTCTACCCTTCCACGAGTACTTGGTAGTTCTGAGGGGAAAGGGAGAGCCATAGTCAGCACAACCCCTTCTTTAGGCCATCAAGGATGCAGAAGCCCAAGTGGACAGGTTGCGGCAAGAGGCACAGAAGGCTGAGGAGACACTGGCCATGGCCAGGCTGGAGCTGCGGGAACAGGCCCAGGAGGGTGGGCAGGGCTGTGGTGGGGGAGCTGGGGACAATGCCAGGGAGGGATTTAGCAGTGGGATCTCCCATGCTCTGCAACTAACACCTCCACAGATGAGGAGATGACAGAACCTGGGCTGAAGTGCCGGGTCACGGAGCTTCACGACGTGCTGATGAAGGATGTAGGTGACCGCATCCGTACCGATGGACGGTCAGTACCCAGGCTGGGTGTGGGTACGAGTCAGAGGTGCCCATAGACTGCAGTGACCAGGTGACTGCCTTCAGGTGGCCTCTTGTCATCGACCCTTCTGGCCAGGCAGGCACTTTCTTGAGATACCAGGATACCAACTATGTGGACACCGTAAATCCGGAGCACTTGAGACCTGAGAGGATTCGGCTGGCTCTCCTGGGGGCACTCAGGTGTGACAGGCAGGGCCCAGGACAGCCCCATCCTGGGCCTTACCTGCCTCCTCACCAGACACACCTACAGGTACGGGAAGCCACTGGTGTTTGACCTGCGAGAAGTGGACCTGTTCCCAGTAGTACAGCAACAGCTGGAGGCAGTGCAGCCTGGCCTGGCACAGGCTCTGTTGAATCGTGGGCTGCTGGCAAAGGAAGGGTATCTGTCCCTGCTTCGGCCAACAGATGGACCTGAGTATGACCCCTCCCAGTTCCAAGAGGCTCGCCTAGAGAACTTCCGCCTCTTCTTTGTCACTCAAGTTCAGTGGCCACCAGCTGATCAGCTGCGGATTCTGCTCCCAGTGCGTGTGCAGCTGCCCACTGGAGGACTCTAGTCACACCCCAATAAAGCATGTGCCCAAGGCATTTCTGTGCACAGTTCCATACCCCAGCCAGTCTGGACCCAAGCTAGAGGACAGTAGCTTTTAAATCCCGTAAGGAACTGGTACCGGGATAAGGAAGGGCATAGGAAGGTAGCCATGAACACTGGGGCTTACAGGGCAGGAGGGTCAGTATGAGCCGGTAGGACAAAAGGACAACAGGAGGTAAAATGTAGTTAACTTTATTCTTCTTAAACCACAAAATAGAGTCTTTGGTTGTACAAACATCACTAGTTACAGTCTCGCCACGAAATCCCGGCTACGGGGGCAGTTAATCAGAAGCCATAACTCCTGAGGGGTCTCTTTAAAATGCTAACATCAAGGCTAAAAGACTTGGGGTGAGGGAGGTGATGAAGCTGGCAGGCTCCCCACCCTAAGTCTAGGGAAACCCTGGCCCTAGGAGGGCACAGGGCCCAGGCCCCGGCGTCCTGGCCGCACAGCCCGACGGCTACTGCACAGCGTCATGTCTTCAGGGCCCACAGCGCCAGGTGAGGGCCTGCCAAGGAGCACCAGAGCCACTTCTCCATCTTCTTCCTGTGGGCCTGTCAGAGGGGTAGGAAAGCCATGAGCCAAGGGCGTCAGAACTCTGGGTACCCAGCACTCACCCCTACAGGTGCCAACTCACCAGGACTGGGAGATGGTTCCAAAGTCCTCAGCTCCTCCACAAAATCTGGTGACTGATGGGGAGACAAGCTGGTTAGGGCAGGTCCCAGACCTGCTGGAACTTACCCATGCAGGCATGGCTGTCAGGGGCTAGGCCCACAGAGCCTAGGTCATAGTCATAGCACACTGGGCTGAAACCCAGGTGGGTAGGGAGGCCCCACATACAGTCAACAGAGTAGGAATCACACAGAAAGGAGTGGAGGAGGGCAGGTGACAGGCAAGGATGGGCTGGTGAAGCGTGCAGATGGCCAAGCAGCCCCAGTACCTGGATGTCATACACAGGTCTGGAAGAGGGCAGGGCTGCGAAGGCCCTGTAGTCAAACTTCTTCCCAGACAAAGGCTTGAAAGGACAGCATGAGGGGAAGGCAGAGTGCAGGGAAGGTGAGGCTGGGGGGTCTAGAGCCCTGCGCCTCAGGCCACAGCATGGGGAAGGAAGGGTCCTAGATGTAGGTTCCTTACCAAGCGTCCAGGGGAGGTACTGGTCTGGAGGCCAAAGTCTAGGGAACAAGAAGAGAGTTAGGAGTTCTCACAGCAGGTGGAGCCCTCCACTGGCCCCTGGAAACACGTACCTTCTAATGGTGTGGGTGATGGGGTGGGTGCAGGCGAAGGGGCCTCAGCCAGCCGCTCCAAGGGCCCTCTCTTGCCACGGCCTTCCTGGGACTTGCTGAGGACCATCTGTGCACGGAGGGCATCCTGCTCCAGAGACTTCATTCTGTGGAACCAAAGGGGATGATGCTGAGTGGATCCTGTGTGCGTGGCTAGGTCTGGTGGACGGCAGGAGGGCACTCACCTAGCTGCCCTCCACAGTGCTCGCTTCTCTGCCTCTAGAGCCCGTCGCTCTGCAGGAGACAGGGCCCGCTCCGGGGCAGGAATCTCTGGGCTCTGCATGCGCAGCCGTTCCTGATGGCGTCTCTCAGCTTTGGCTGTCCTCACAGGCGCGCTGCCTCCCAGGGGTGGAGGTGATGACGGGCTAGGGCTGGAGAGACAGGACACATCGTGGGCAAGGGGATGCAGCAGGCAGCGCCAGGGAGTAGGGCTCTGCCTCCTGTACTCACTCTCCTGCACAGCTTGGCACAGCCCAGGGCTGCTCAGCCTCCTGCTGATCATCTGGGGACTCCCTGTCTGAGGCGAGCCCCATGTCAGGCCCTGAGGTTATTGCTTCTTCCCGAAGCATCTGTGCCCTCTTCTGCTGCAGCTTGCGAGCTGTGGGCAGGCAGACATATCAGACAAGGCTAGGTCAATCACTCCACCCAGGCCTCTCCTCAAGTTAGGCTCCTCACCTTCCTCCTCCTGCATCTTCCGCAAGTCATCAGCACCCACCAGGGACACACGCTTTGGGGGACCCTCTGCTTGAGGCATCCGTACCTCCAGCTCGAAGTACTTTTGTCGTTCACGGAAGGACAGCTGCTCTGGGGAGGCTGCGGGACCAGGTGTTGGAGGCTAGAGGGGGAGCAGGTCCTCAGACTTGGCTGGTGTTTCTCTTGGGGCACTCACCTTGGTCACCCACGCTACAGAGCACACAGCAGCAGCAGGGTACCACTGCACATACCTGGGTAGCACTGTTCTCAGGAGGATGCACGGTGGGCACAGCTGCAAAGGCCCTATACGCCTGCTTCACATTGGCTGGCAGCTCATCAGGGGAAGGCGGCTGGGGAAATACCCACAAGTGAGGCTGGGGCAGCTATCCCTGTGCAGCCACTGCCCAGACCCACTGCCATATCCTCCAACCGCCTCTGACCCACACCCCCATCCTGCTCTGGAAGAAACTTTGTCACCCTCACCCACTGTGGAACAGGACACTCACAGAAGTGGGACCACCTCTGCCCCTGCGGGCTGGGGAGTCCCTTGGCCAGGCCTGAGCCAATGGCTGGATCACCCCTGGTTTTGTCTGCAAAGGTGAAGGGGATAGTGGCAGAGGAGCAGGATCAGAGGTCCAGGAGCGAAAGCAGGGAAAGATAGCAGGAGGAGGAGAGGGAGAGACAAAGAGAGAGCTGGAGACAAGGTAGGCTACAAGGGGACATTCATCCAGATATCTGTCTTGGCAGGGTTGAGGCTAGGAGCTGGGAATGACCCTGTGCCACCCCCACCCTCTACTGCACTGTCAGGAATGCTGCTCTAAGAAGTGGGAAGTTGGGAGTAGGCGGGACCCACAGATAAGAAGGGCAACTGTACAGCAAAGATCTCATGCTTTTCTTTCAGAACGCCTGAACTCCAGCAGTGTCCCTGCCTTCATCAAGGCCAGGTTTAATCAGAAAGGTATCCCTTGGACAAAAAAAATATATGACGACACCACCCCAGGGGACCCTGCATCTAGTACCCATCTGCTGCCCCAGCGGGGCACCTGAAACTGGGACACTCACATGCTGACTGCCCGGGGACCAGGGAGCTTCAGTCATCTTCCCTCCAGTGGTCGCAGATGGTCCCTTGAGGAAGAGAGCAGTGGCTGGGAAGGAGAGTCACCTACGCTAGCAGTGCACCAGAGAAGGAACAGCTCTGGGTGTTTATCTTGGCAGCATAGAGAGAGCTCCTGTGTGCCCTAACCTGACCACAGTCCAGGGATGCCACCAATTAGGTTTGGATGACCAGGAGGCCTCCATAAAGGACTTTCCTTCCCCAAGGCCCTCGGCCTCTTCTGATCTCCCCAGGGCCTAGTGGACAGTGCCTGGTCACAGCAGTGGGTTACTGCCAAGGAGAGCTGCGAACAGATGAACAGATTTAAACCAGACCCGAAAGCCCACCCACCACCAGGACCTGACCAGGCTTCTGTCTCAACCGTAAGTGAGCCAGAGAAGCCTTTCAGCCCAGACCCACTCCCTTTCTCAACCATGGCTTCTCCGCTGGGCTGCCAGGGAGGGAGAGATGGTACCCAAAATCCAAACGTGTTACTTCCACATCCAGGCCCTTCCTGACCTTTCTGCCTCTTTCCATGCTCAATGTCCTGGCCAAGCCTACCCCTTAAGCACTCACATTCTGGCAATGGCCTCCCAGCATCTTCAGGGAGTGACAGTTTTAAGAACCCTCCCGGAGAACAATGAAGACCAAATGTCCTTTCTGCCTGTCCTCAGGCCCACAACTTTCTTGAAGGCCGCACCCCTAGCTGAGGCGCAATGGCCACTCCCAGACCAGCTGTTAGTGCTGCATCTCCCCCACCCACGAGGCCTCCTTCCACAGGCTGCAGCTGCTGCTTCAGCCCACCCGCTCCATGGTGACCATGTATATGAGACCCCTCCAGGATGGTTGTGAGGAGTGACAGCTGACTCATCTTCCTGACAGCCTGCCTACAGCAGGGGGTAGATATTAGGGAAGAAAGAGGTTAGGGGCTTTTGAAGGCCATCCTCTTTGCACCTATGAGAGGGAATCATAGCAACTACCACAAAGATAGGCCAAAAGCTTGACAGACAAGGGCTGGATATGGAGGTCAGGGGTAGAGACAGACAAGGGCTAGACACGGAGGTCAGAGGTAGGGTGCTTGACTATTGCATTCAGGAGGCTCCATCTTGTATCTCCAGCACTGCCAAACAAGAACAAAAATCTCAAATGTTGCCTAGCTGGGAGGCAGAGCTCCAGCATGGATATCTACAAGCCATGCCTGATTCGAGACAAAAGTTCTCTGCATGATGACCTTGGGACTCAAGCAGCAGCAGTAGCTTCCACAGGGAAAGCAGAATAACATTAAGACAAGGAAGAGACTGACAGGCAGGTGATAGACAGGTAGAGCAGTCAGCATGCACCACTTACTCTGTGCAAACTCCCAGCACTGGGCACAGCAGCCAGGACACGGTAGTCCAGCTTTAGGGGCTCCAGATTCCGACCCTGGACAACAGAGTGGACCACAGTGCTGAGATTCATGTCCCAGGCATGTGGGTACTTGCTACTTGTGGGATGTGTTTACCACTGCAATGTTCTGACAGGAGAGGCTACCTGGGCTCAGGAGCTGGGCCCATGTGGGACTCACCATGGTCTCTGCAGACTCAGACTCCCAGGGCTGGGTTTGACTGGCCAACTCTTTCTCCTGTAAGCAGAGCAGACATGGTCAGGAACTAGTAGCTTAGAGCCAGTCCCAGGCTGCCAGCCACTTTGATCCTGACCTTGCCTGGGCCTTCAGGACTCAGTTCCCGGTCAATGGATGAAATGCTTTCCAGACTGTTCCTGTGGCCGAGGCCTGCTGCAAATGGGTTGGCAATGACACCTGGGGATACCTGAAAGGAAAGAAAGAGGCTGAGAGAAGAGACCTGCTGGCAAGGTCCCACTTCCGAGGCAGGCTGAGGCCTGGACTCAGGACCCCACACCCTCAACAAGCTGTTGGTCCACCCATGACCCTTGTGTACCTGTCCCCAGCCTTCCAGGGACAAAGAGTAGTTGTGGTCCTAGGTTCATGGAGTCACTGTGAGTATTGGTCATGTCTGTACACAACAGCAATGTAAAGCAGCTATACTCGGTCACACTACTTGGCATGGGGATAAAATAAGCTGAGTGTGGTCACTCTGGGAAGAAAGGAGGAATGGCCATTCTGAAGGGATTAGGGAAGGAGAGGCCAAAGGCGGTGAGCTTGGCAGTCACTCCCAGATGGGCAGGCTGCGTCAGAAGGTGGAGTCTGCGTGTTGAGTAAGACTTCACAAACACTGTAAGGGGAAATTCAACTGGTTCTGGGGCTGGAAATGTGGGAAGGAGAGAGGGAGAGGGAGAGGAGAGAGAGGCAGAGGGAGAGGGAGAAGAAGAAGGAGAGGGAGAGGGAGAGGGAAAATGAATGAATATGAATATGCACATGAGTGCCTGCTGTGAATGATGCTGGACAGGGAGCAGGCACCCGAGAGCACATGGCCTAACTGAGCTTAGATCAAGGGTAGACACAGGTGATGCAGGTGTGTGACATTGCCTGCCTTCTAGACCACATAGCACAAGGGACTAGCTCAGTCCTCTCTCACCAGGACAGGAGTAGGAGACAGCAGAGCCAAAGGCAAGATGACAGCACATGGCCGCCATGAGTGGTCCTACTATGCAGTATGGCCTCAGACACAAACCCAGCTGCTCAGAGAGCACTGAAATGAGACCAAGGGAACAAACTGAAAGCATGGAGCAGCTGCTCACAGCTGGGAGGATGGAGCAGGAGGCCAAGAGTGACAAGTAGGGACATGAGCAGCAGAAAGTGCATTTACAGAGGCCCACTGATCACACACTGTAAACACTGAACACAGAAGCAGCTAAACAGAGAGCAGGGTCACTAGAAATAAGAACACGGGGTAAGAACACTCACAATGGGAGATGAATTTCGCTCTCTCGGACTCTGACAAAACTACTAGATCAAACAATAAACAAAGTGCCTCCCTTCTTAATTTCTGGAATAATTTAGTCAAAAAGACATCGGGGAGGCCCAAGAGAGGCCAGCTCAGTGGGGTGGGAAGGACTGCCACACAGAGGGACTGAGCAGAAGGTACAAACAGCAAGGGCAAAGGAGGCAAGTTTCTCACGACAGCAAAGGCCACTCAGTAAGGCTGACCTGTGATGTTGACTGGAAAGATGGACAATGCCCTGAAGTGACCCGAGGCTTCCTATGGCCCCAGAAATAACCAAACAGTAACAATTCACACACTGTCCCTATCTCTGACCACAATACCCCAAGAGCACTGCACTAGACCCTGGCTTCTAAACATTACTGCTCACTAAAAGAACTCAAAACCCCAAGCGGCCAAGCCCAGGGCTGGGCAGAGTGTGGGACAAGTCTGAGAGTCAGGAACAGTGCTAGAACAAATGGATGGGACCAGCCGCAGTCTTCCCTGAGACAACACTGATACAATCTGACCATTAGACAACTGTGACTGGGGCTGAAGAGACGGCTCAGCAGGAAAACAGCTGCAGAGGAAGGATCTGGGTTCAGTTCCCAGCGTCCACATGGAGGCTCACACCTGCCTAAAACTCAGTTCTAGGGGATCCTAAGGCCTCTCTGATTTCCATGGGCTCATGCATGCATGCTGTGAACATACATTCATGTAAGCTAAACAAAACATTCATGCATACAACATGATAAATCTTAAATGAAACAAAACTGTGACGAATACACAGTACACCTGTGGAAAGGCAAGTCTGGGCTGACAGGCAAGAAGATGGGAGTCAGACATCACCAGGATGGAGCCAGTCCTTAGGGCAAATACTCAGGACAGGCACAAGAGCAAGCTGAGAGGTCTCACTCACGCACCAACACAGGCGTTCAGACTGACTGGAGGGTGAGGACAGGAGAGGCAGGTGTTCTTCAAGGTAGCTCTAGCTGGGGCAGGGGTGGTGAAGCAGTTTCTACTGTGGACATCACTGCTGCAACCACTGTCAAGTCACAAAGCCCTGAGTCCAACCACTGCAAGTCAAGCACCATCTGGATTGGAAAGACAGGCCGGAGTGATGAGAAAGATGAACAGGTGACCCTCAGGGAGCATTAGAGAAGCAACAGGAATATTCTCTTTACACCAAACACATGGTAAAGCAAAATAACACGTTTCCTTTGAGAAACCACATGGCTTAGGCCTCTAAGGCGGTACTGAGGTGGGGGGAGCTTGAGCTAGCCTGTGGCATTTCTTTCAGGACCCGCCAGCTGCTGTGGGGAACCTAGGAAGTCCAACAGCTACAGTCTGACAGCAAGCGAGAGCCTACATCTAGGTACCCTGCAGGAGCCCAGAGAACACCAGTCCTTAGCATAGGGCAGGCAAGAGAGAGCCAGCACCCAAAAGCCCGAGGGAGGCAGAAGGGTACAGGAACAAGCCACTAAACAGCTGGCAAACTAATCCCACAGGTCAAACAAGCCCGGATGACTCAAGTGGGTATTTTGAGAAAACTGAAGTGCCAGGCCAGTAAGACGGCTGGGGGATGGGTTGGGGTGGGTGAGAAAAGCACCTGCTGCCAAGGCTGATGACCAGAGTTCACTCCCTAGGACTGACAGGGTGAATGAAGACAAGCAACTCCCACAAATGTCCCTCAAAGGACCAGGACAAGATACTTATCTCTTCAGCCTAACTTGACTTAGAACATGAAAGTTCAGAAACACTAACTCTAAGGGAAACACTGGCTTCTTTGTTAATGTACAGTCAGCTACCAAAGCATAGAAGAAAAGCTGGGAAGATGCTGGGTGATGGGGCACACCTTTAATCTCAGCACTCAGGAAGTAGACAGATTGCTGTGAGTTCGAGGCCAGCCTGGCCTATAGTTGAGTTCTGGGATAGCCATGGCTACATAAAAGAAACTCCTGTCTTTAAAAAATTAAGGAGAAGAGGGAAAAAAAATCCAAAAGAGTGGAAAAAGGCAGGGTGCTACTTTCCCAGCCTTCCAGAGGGAAAGTTTCTCCAAGAAAAACCAGCTGAAAATTGAATGAAGCAGAGGGGTCAACTAATCTGGGCCCATGGAGGTTCACAGAGACTGAGCCACCAACAAAAGAGCATGCAGGGCCTAGACATAGGCCTCCCACACATTTATAGCAAGTGTGCAGCTTAGTCTTCATGTGGGACCCCTAACTATTGGAGTGGAGGCCGTCTTGGACTGCTGCCTGGCACTGGGTCCCTCTCACCTATCTGGACTTCCTGGTTGGGCCTCAGTGGAAGAGGATGTACCTAGTCCTGCTGGGACTAGATGCCCCATGGGGTGGGGAGATAACAGGGGGAGGGACTTGTAAGGGTGGGACTGGGATGGAAGGTGTGATCAGGACGTAAAGTGAACAAAAAAATTACTGAAAAGAAAGAAAAGGAAAAAAAAAACCAGCTGGGTATGCTAGCGAGTATGTTTAATCCCAGCACCTGGGAGGCAGAGACAGGTGGGTCTTGGTGAGCTCAAGGTCACTCTGGTCTACATAATGAGTTCTAGGACAGCCAGAGATACATGTGAGATCCTACTTTTTTAAACATCAAAACAAAAACAAAAACAGAACCCATACACAGTCCTAAAGGAAAAGCCTTAATTCATAAAATCTGTAAATGTTTGCAACCAAAGAGCCCCATCCTAAAAGGGCAGCAAAGCCACAAGCTGGATACAACGGTGCACAGATGTAACTCTACCACCTGAGAGGGTCTCAGGGGACTGTCAACCTCGGCTACACAGTGAGACCTGTTTCAAACAAACTCTGGAGCTAGAAGCATCCAGAAAGAAAACGCTCAGTGGAGGCAAACAGCTTCATGCTGGGAAGCACAAGACCGTCTCCGGGCTGGCGGTGGAGTTCCACCGTGGAGCCCTCCCTAGCATGTGCCAGGCCCAGGATGAGCCCCCTGTCGGTGGGGAGGAGACTGCAGACGACATGAAGGTGGTGTGCACTAGCAACAAAAGAGCAGCCAAGGCGGCTTGAGACGACAGACGGAGGGGACAGTGGTCACAGCAGACACTGCTGTGGTCAGGAAGGGGCTCCTCAAAGGTCAGCTGCCCGGGGCCCACAGCTTCTCACTAGCCTTGCTCCTCAGACAGGAATCAGATGAAGATCCAGCCAAGACAGGCTTTGGCAGGACTCAGCACATGTAGATATGCAGCTTCCCTACAATTCTGAGCCACCCAGGTACTGTAGGCACAGCCTAGGTTACAACAGCAGGGACCAGATGCAGAGCCAAGGGGACCCAGGCCCACACCAGCCCTCCAGGACTGAAGTCCCTGCTCTCTGCAGAGCTTCATTCTAAACTCAAAAACTGAAGTCTGCACCAAGCAGCACACTGTTAACTATGTGTGCTAATGTCAACAAACAAAAGCATGTTTTCTCTAGGGCGAAGTCACTCAAAATACTTCTCCAGGACACAGGATTCCCCTGGGGAGAAGTGGGACAAGGGCCACCCTTAAGCCCAAGGGAGTAGCACCTCACACAGGCTCCATCTAGATGAGAAGACAAAGTAACCTGTGTCTAATCCAAGTGATGCTCACAAGCTAGTACAGGGTTTGCGGCCAGAGGTATCTTTCTGCCAGCATCTAACAGGAAGTCACTAATCCAAAGATTCACTGCAAAAGAAGACCAACCAACCTAGGATAGCTGCCCGACCCTAAGGCTGAAACAGTAAAAGCGACAGTGAATGGTAATACAGCTGCCAACACACTAGCGACCAGCATGGCTCCCAAGGATGTCTGGGAACAGCAGGCAGCGCACATAAAGATCCCTTCAAGACTCACTTGGACCTACAGGTGAAGATGTTGAGGGGTCCCAAGGACTGCAAGTAGAAAGTGGGACAATGACAAAGCATGAACCCAGAGAGGCTAGAGGGAGACTTGGTCCAGAGTGCTTGCCTCTTGGGCCTAGTTCTGACGCCTGGATTCTCTTGTTCTGCTCCAAGGAACAAGAGAGCAGCAGACGTTCTACCCATGCCCATGCCCTGTGGCATACAGAAAGACGCTCCACCAAGGGACTGCCAGCAGAGCTGGGAAGCAGCCTTCCTGCTTTGGAGGTTTGGTTCAGGGGGACTGAGTAGGGCTCCTTGTCCTTTCAGCTAGCTGCCACATGCTCTCAAGTACTGCCTTCTCAGAGCCCTTCTCTCAGGACCTGATCACATAGGGACAGACACCCACCTCTGTACTGCCTACCTGCCCAGACCACAGCTTCCAGTACAGTGACCAGAAAGGGACCTATGAAACACAGTAGCCACCATTCCCACAAGCTTCCAGATGGAAGCAGAGAGACTGTAGACTATAAAGGTCAATGCCAGGACAGCACCTAGATCCCAGGGTAGGCAACTAACCTCCAGGGCTGTGGTGGTGCCGGTGTCAAAGCCATCACAGACAAGCACGGTAAGGGTGTCCCCTACACTGCGCAGCAGCTGCACGGCCTCAGCATGGGTGAGGCCCAGCAGGCTCTGCTGGTTTACTTCTAGCAGCCGCAGCCCCACACGCAGCCTCCCATCACGCCCAGCAGCTCCTGTAGGGCTCACCTATAGGGAGAACAGCGTGAGACCAGCACAAGGCACCTATCCACAGTCCCAGGAAGAAAGAGCCCTCACCTTGGAGATAAAGATGCCCTCATCTGTAGGGTCACAGGGGTTCCCTGCATGACCCTTGGCGCCTCCTCGAATGCTGATACCCAGCTTCTCCCCAGGGGCCTTCTGGATGCAGAGTTCCCGCATGCCTGGGGGAGGTGGGTCCCTCCGCACAAGAAGACACAGCTCCAGGCAGGGCCTGAGCAGGGCACTAACTGCCTCTTGATGTGTGGCCTCCCGAACATCCTGCCCATTCACTGCTAGGATGCGGTCCCCAACCCGAAGGCCACAGCGAGCAGCTAGGCCCCGAGGAAGCACCTGTAGGGTAGGAGAGCAAATCCAGTAGACCCGGCTGCACTGATGGCTGCCCCAAGTGCCTGGGCTTCCTGCTGAGTTGCCTGCCAGGTCTACTTACCTTGGAGATGAATACACCAGGATCCTGGACACCAAACGGGTGGCTGGAGTGATCAGAACCTCCTACAATGCTAAGCCCCAATGGGCCACCAGCCCTGGGCAGGCAGATTTCCTAGGTACATATGGTGGGCCTCAGTCAGAACAGGGCAAAGGTTAAAGGGACTAACATACTGGCCAAGGGCTCTGCAAGGAGGGGATGGATGGGCCTATGCCACCCCATCTACCTCCCTGTGGGGCAGTCTGCTACCCAGATATGCACATAGCCTGACATCTAGACATCCTTACAGACTATATAGCATGTCACAGAGCAGGCTACTGGTAGAAGATTATGCATGGGCAGATGGGAAACACCATGGAGGCTGACTGGATGCCTTAGCTTCTTGGATTCGTGTAGAAAGGCTGTGTACTAAGGGGTCAAGGACACCACAAGGCAACAGCCCACAGAATCAACTAACCAGGGCTCAAAAGGGCTCACAGGAAGCCTCTGTGGGTCTGAGATAGGTCCTCTGCATATAGCTTAGTTGTAGCTTAGTGTTTTTATGGGACTCATAACAATAGGAGTAGGGGCTGTGTTTAACTTTTGCCTGCTTTTGGGACCCCTTTCCTCCCGAGTTGCCTCCTCAAGTCTTAATGTGAAGGAATGAACCTAGTCTTATTGCTACTTGATATGCCATGCATATACTTGGTTGCTATCCTTGGGAGGCCTGCCCTTTTCTGAAGGGAAAAGGGAGAGGAATGGATGGAGGGGAGATACGAAGAGGTGAGGGAGGGACTGGGAGGAGAGGAAACTACTGTTGGGATGCAATATACGAAAAGAATAAATAGTAATAGTAAAAACAAAAACAAAACAAAAAAAACCCCTGAAATTAAAAAAGAAGAAAGGCTGTGTATTACTACACTCTCTGCCTAGAGTGGCTACACCACTTATGACCAGACGAGCCTGGGAAGACTTTTGCTCTACACCTGAAGCTGAAAGGATACTGAGCAGGTGTCTCACCTCCACAGGGTATGGTCCTTCCAAGGCAGTGGCCAAGAGGCTAGGGGACAGCCTAGGTAGCAGAGGTTCCCCAGGGACGGCAGTGGTCATGGTAGCAGCAACAGTAGCAATAGGGGTTGGGGAGGAATGTGGTGGGGGGCTAGGTGGGTAAGTCCCTCCAGTCTCCCTCTCCAGAAGCAGGGAGATGGTAGGGGAAGCAGCAGTCAGCAGGGAGACAGCATGATCGTGCCTTGCCTCAGTCATGTCCACTCCATTGATCTGCAGGGACACTCATATCAGAGAGGGTAAGTAGGAAAAACAAAAGGTATTAGTCAGGCCATACCTGGCCCTACTCACCGAGAGGACACGGTCGCCAACCTGTAGAGTGCCTGCCCGGTGAGCAGCCCCTCCTTCTGCAATGCGAGATATAAAGATGCCCTGTAAGGATGGAGAAGTCACATTAAAGCCATGATACTGGAGACCTGACATGCCTCTGCTCATCAAGGATAGCTCCCTGTATGCCCCAAACCATTGTCTCACCCCATCTCCAGCCCGGTAAGGTGTGGAGCCCTTTCCACCAGCAATGCTGAAGCCCAGCCCCTTTTCACTGCGCACAAGACAGGCAGCATGGCGCTGGCGGAGGGGTACAGGAGTCTCAGGCTGAAGCAAGGGCAGGCGCAGGCCACCACCCCGCCACTCCCGGGGACTATAGTCATCTTCAGGGCGTAGGGGGGTGATGGTAACCGCATTCTCAGGCTCCACCATTCTTTCCCTCCACACTCGCATCTGCACAGCAGCACCTGCCCCCCGAAGTGCGTCCACAGCCTGATGGTGTTCCGCATCCTGCAAGGC
The DNA here is from genome assembly GCA_030674055.1 of Rhabdomys pumilio. Taxonomy (NCBI): domain Eukaryota; kingdom Metazoa; phylum Chordata; class Mammalia; order Rodentia; family Muridae; genus Rhabdomys; species Rhabdomys pumilio. Next base: position 26,270,887 of record JANHMN010000012.1, on the reverse strand, counting down.
CACACCATTCACCTGCAGGTGACAGAAGACAACGGGCACAAGTGTGCACCCAGGCCTAGGCAGCCTAACATCAGACTGTGCGCTTATGTTCTTTCTATGTTTGTTTCCATGCCATAGTCCAGGCTAGTCATTCTATCCTGGGGCTCTCATTCTCAGTAAGTGTCACCTGCCTAGCAGGGAACATGCATCGTACTAAGTTGCCAACTCCACGTGCTCCAGGCAGAGCTGGGATTAGACCTGTGCAGGAAAGCATGAGGAACAGCAGCTTCCCCTTTAGAAGCCCAGAGCCCTCTCTACCTCACTCATCCTTGTCTCCATAGGAAGGCCAAAACTTTCCAGTGAGCTCACCAATGGCCAAGGAGCCAGGCAGAAACCTCCAGGGCTTCCACAGAGGGACCAATTCCCACCAGCACTACTGAGGTCTGACCCCACCAGGCTACTTAGAATTTGCCTGGTGCCTCTTGTCTAGCCCAAGGATTGCTTCTTTTTTCACACCCCATCCTCTGCAGAACTGGAGATTAAACCCAAAGAATCATGCATGGTAAGCCAGTGATCTCCTACTAACCTATATCCCTAGACTCGGATGGAGAGGGAACTCTTGGCATGGAGGACTTCTAAGACTATTGTTTAAGAGCTCAATAGCCTTACCCAGTTATCTTTAGGCCCTGGGCTTCTGAATGGGGAAGACAGGGCCCTACCTTCTGATGAGGACAGCTAAGTGTCTCAATAATCAGGACTATGAGGAACTTGGAGAGCACAGCTGTCCCCGCTACAAGGCAAGAGGATCACTACTTACCTCGAGAAGTTTGTCACCGACTCGGACGCCGGCACGGGCTGCAGGACCCTCCTCAGACACTCGAGAGATGAAAATGCCCTAGAGGACAAGTGGGGACTAGTCCACAAGAGCACAAGCAGAGGCAGGCACCTTCTCCTTATGGTGCGAAAGGTGCAGTGGCCACTGGACAGTAAGAGAACTACCTCCTACAAAGACGGCCCTGGCCTGCTCTCTGGAGAGAATCCAAAGACCCTAAACACATTAAGAACAACAGTAGGCTTCGAGGCCAGAAGGGCTGTTTCTCAGGTACTGGGAAGGCTCTAGCTCATGAAGCTAGAATATACAAGTCAAGCTTAGAAGAAACTTCTTTGACCCTAGAGCTGTCATGAGAAAATGGGGAAGGAAAACCTGTCTGTAGAGGGAACAGTGCAGCTGCCCTGTTAGCTGTTCTCAGATTCCTAACATCCTGCCTGATGACCACCCACTGATTTGCCACCCTGGGGTGACCCATGCAGCACATTCTAAAAGATACTAAGCAGGACATCTGGAGTGACCACTGACATCCCTTAGAGAAAAACGAAGTTTCCTGAGACAAGAGTGGCAGGTGTGCACAGGAGAAGATTCATGGAGAGTAGAGACTGACATGGACAAGAGAGGCAGGTGTGCATAGGAGAGGGTTCATGGAGACTGGAGACTGACATGGACAAGATAGGCAGGTGTGCACAGGAGAGGCTCATGGAGACTGGAGACTGCTTACTGACATGGCGGCTGCTCACCTCGTCGTCCCCTTTGTAGGGGGTGGAGCCTTTTCCCCCTGCGATACTGATGCCCAGGCCCCCTGTCTGCCGCACGATCGTGAGTGTTAACTGGAAACAAGAGTGGACAGAGATGCCTGAAAAGACCTGGGATGCCCTGGGGCTTGCAGCAGCAAGAAGGGCTGGCTGTAGACACTGCACTCATCCCTAGGTATCTGAGCCCACATGGGTAGCAGAGGGAAGCAGGGAGGCTCCTGCGATTCAAGGGCAGGCACAACTTCTGTGGGCTAGCCCACAAAGGTAGCTGTCCTCCAGAAAGTGAAGCCTGGCCTTGTTCCTGTACATAAAGATACCTCAAGGTTCATAGCAGGGTATAAAAATGGCCCAAATACCTCCACTCATCCCCTACAAAGCAGGCTGCCCCAGTGTGGAGACATGCTTGCCCTGCCAGAGGACCAGGAGGCCCTAGGGAAGTGGAACCAGAGTCCCAGTTCTGTGGCAGCTGTCAGGAACTCTTTCGGAGAGGGTGTGAATTGGAGCCATGGAGGTGGGGAGAAGTGAGAACCCGCAGCCCGGGAAGCAAAAGTCAGCAGCAGCCCTGGGCCCAGAGCAGAGAGCAGCGAGCAGTACAGACCTCTTCCTCCTCAATGCGAGCAGGCTCTATCAGCAGGTTATTGGCCTGGTCAAACGACACCCCCTGTTAGGACAGGAGCAGCGAGGCATGCAGGTTAGCCACCGCTGGGAACTGCCACCACCTTCCCCAGCCCTCACCATGAGTAGACAGGACAGAGGAAGACCCGTCAAGCCC
>JANHMN010000012.1:26234347-26268539 GCA_030674055.1 Rhabdomys pumilio | reverse complement strand
CAGCCCTCACCATGAGTAGACAGGACAGAGGAAGACCCGTCAAGCCCCTGTGATCTGAATCAGACCTTGTCCCCTAGGTCCCCCAAGACTGTAAAATCATGAGCACTTCTGCAGACCACATATATGGTGTGGCTTGGCTGGCTAGGATCAAGGCTCCAGAGGCCCAGGTCTATTCCTGGCTGTCTTTGACTTAAGCCCAAAGTTGTCCCAGAGATCCTATGCCAACAGTCCATACTCTCAGGGAATGAGAGTATAGACTTAGTAGCTGGGGCTTCCTCTGGCCTCGAGAAGTCCCCAAAGAGTGGGTAAGCTCTTTTTGAGCCATCAAAATCAAACACGAGGATAAGGAAGAGATGCCACTGTCCTATAGATTTGCCTGGATCTCAAAAAGACTTGACAAGGCACAAGAGCTTCTACCAGACCCACAGGATGGGCCATGGGGTCAGCAGCAAGGCCTCAAGGCTGGTCACTTCCTGAGGCAGAAAGGATCCTGTGAGAGCCAGTAGCTCCTGAGGAGGATCTTGTCCAAGACTTCCCCCAAACACAGGGGATACAGAGGGACCTTCAGCTTCCAAGTGCCCTTGGCCTTCCACCCCACCAGGTAGGCCCAGGGAGCTGCCGAGAACTTGAAAGATCAATGGCAGGGAATCCTGGGACTAAATGGTGAGCACACAGTGACAGCAAGGCCAATCACAGCAAACACATTCATTACCCTTCTCCTGACAGCCAAGGAGTCTGAACCAGGGTCTGACTGTGCCTGTCAGATGAGGGCTGGATGTCCTCCTGGTGTTACCCACCACCAGGTTCCAAAGCAGCCTGCTAACAAGCCAGCAGAGCCTGGGTCAGACAGGGGTATGGATGACAAACCTTGACAGAGGGAGCAGAAGCCACAGCCTCTTCTCTGTCTTCTTCTTCTGTGGTGGCCTCGCCTTCTTCCTCATCCCTGTTCTCCTCCTCTTCTTCCTCCTCATGGGCTCGAGGAGCCCAGGGTGTGTGGGGGCCATTGTGCCACCCTGTGGTGGGACCCTCCCTGTCTGTCTGCACCCCTTGCAGCAGTGCCACAACTGCTTCTGGCTGTGGGAGCTTGGAGATCTTGAAGTGCTTCTTGTAGTGGGGTGTGTCTTTGCGGATGAGCCTCTGCCGGCCACTGGGCAGCGGCCAGGGAGCCTCAGGCTGCCCCTCTTCACTTTCACCGTCTTCCCTAGGGATCAGTGTGTCCTCTGCAAAGTGCACTGTGGGCTAAATGGAAGAAAGATGAGGGTGGCAGCCTGGCCCTGGCTCAATCCTCCCAGGGCCCAGTTATGGAGCTGACAGGCTCGGACCTGCAACTAACAGCTTGAGGCCGACCAGTTCCCTGCTGAACATGTAGAAATACAAAGAAAATTCAGCTGCTAAGATCAGAAGGTCAGAAGATGCTGCTCCCCCCAACACATGTGATAACGCAAATGGAAACTTAACAACATATAAAGACCTAGCAGGTAGGAGCATTACACCAGCACCAGTAAAGTGGGAGACAGCATCTAGGGAAAGCACACAGGTACTAAATCTAACGGTGCTGAGCTTGGCTGAGCAGTGAAGCTTACCCTATCCCGGAACCTCTTTCCCAGGAACTCTTAGGACCACTGCCCTGTACTGCACTTTGCAAAACTGCCTGAGAAAGCCCTTTAATATCTCGTTATTGCTCAACCAGTAATTCGCATGGCCCCAATCACACAGCTCTGAAAGACATATAGGATGAGCAGCACTGACCCCCGAAAGCCATTCTGCCCTGCAGGCTCTCTTCTTGTCTGCTCTTACCTCATTATAGTCCTCCTCTGTATATTCTTCCTGTCCAGGCATGGCCTCATGCTGGTCTAGCCCTCGCACCTCAGCAGGGAGGATTTCAGGCTCACCTTCAGAGGCCGTGCTTGCTGACGGGACAGAGCCTCCACTCAAGGCAGACTCTGTACTCAGCCTCTTCTCCTGCAGCAAGTGGTGATGTCAGGCTGCACAGAAGTTTGTTACCCAGAGGCTACCCCTGTGTGGCCCTGGCCGTGACACCCCCAGCAGGCTCACTTCTTATAGACACTCCCCGTCTGAATCCAGTCATGCACGGTCATGGCTCTATGGCTCACATAGAGCCTTCTCCCAGATTCAGGAGAATAAATAAAACCTGAAGTGAGTTCTATCCCTACTAAGTTAGGAAGTAGCCATGCATAGCTGGTACATGCCCTGTTCGTGTCACTATGTCTAGATACCTAGAAACATGCCACAGCCCCAATGACAGAATTTTTGTAATAAGCAAACCACCTGTCCTGTTCTAGCACCTAACTCCTTTCCAGGTACAGGTGGGAAATGAAGGTAACAGAGCCTTCCTTCAGCCCCACTCCCGGCCAACCTCCATCATTTGCCACCATGGCGTGCCTAGCACTTGGCCCTGGGAACCCCAGCCCTGGCTCTGCCTTATTCTGACTCCACAGGTAGGGACTATGTGAGAGCCACCCACCTGCAACCTTTGTCCAGCATAGCCCTCAGCAGTCACCTGCCCGTGTGGTTCCAGTTCCATCCCCCAGCTCATCTGCAGGCCCCTCCCCCACAAAGCCTCTGCCCTCAGCTCCCTCTGCCAGGATGGATGGACATCCAGGGCTCCTAATCCTTTCTTGCCTACCTCCTCTGAAGGTGAGGGTGGGCTGGGGTCAGGCTTGCAGACAAAGGCCTCGTTCCGGCGCTCTTCAATGCCCCTCTTCATCACCCTGAGCTCGCTGGGATGAGGTGTGGCCCTACGCTGTAGGCCCTGCCATGGGGACAGGGATGAGGAAGAGGCCGGGAAGGGGTCAGGCAGGGATGAGACAGAAGTGCAGAGCCCATAGATCCCACCCCTCCATACCCGCTTCTCGGCTCCAGCTTCCTCAGCATCCTCTTCACCTTCAAGGGGGTCCTCGAACTGGATGACACTGACACGGCTCAGAGGGGCATCACTACAGCTCTCTGAGGGACTGCTCTGCTGTCCAGGGTCTTCTGTGGGAGGCAAGAGTCAGAGACCCATGCTGGTCTCTATTTCCAGCACCCACCATTCAAGGCCTAGCCAACAGCAACCTACCGAGACTTGGCAAGGGCTGCTGGGGCAGCAGGTAGCAGGTAAGCACCTTTTCACCAGTCTGGGCATCGTCTTCAGTCTGGAAGCGGAGCATGGGTTGTGCCTGGTTCTCAGCCAGCCACAATGCCTTGAGGTTGAGGTGGGTGAGCGCAAACGGCAAACTCCGCAGCCTGGAGGCCAGGCAGGCATAATCAGCACATGTAAGGATGCCCGCCTGGACCCCAGGGGTCACACAGACACTCACCGGTTCCCAGCTACGTCAAGCACATGCAGCTCAGCTGTGTGGGCAAGCTCAGGAGGAAGGACAGCCAGGCGGTTGTCTCTCAAAGAGAGAACACTAAGGGCTACACAGCCTCCAATTTCAGGTGGCAGCACCTCAAGATGATTCCGGTCCACATTAAGATTAGTCAGTTTGGTCAGCTTGCCCAAGGAGCGGGGTAAGGCCTGGCCGGGAAAAGGAAGGATCTGAGGCTGACAAAAAGTCCCTGGGTAGTTGGAAGAGAGGCTTTGGGAAAGTAAAGGTCTCCCTTAAGGTAAACTCCTTAGTTCATCAATGTTCCCCAGAGCCCATAGGAACTATGGTTAGGGGATCTAGACATAGAACCAGTTGTCACCCCCTTCCCCTTTCCCCGCTTAAGGACAGCATACACCCTGCCAGGGCTACTTGAGACCCCAGACTGTCCTCTCTGGCCCTCTCCCACAGCCACTCAGCTCAATCTACCAAGGTCATGTAACTCCTCCTCCTACCCATTCCTGTCCCTTTGTTTCTACACCACTCTCTCCTCTCACTAACATTATTGTGGGTACCCCAATACAGGAAAATTCCACACTACTGCCTCTCAGTCTGAGACTCACACTACCCCAGACATCTCTAGTTTGGGCCCTAGAACTTCTGCTCACCCTAGTTATATGAGCAGCAAACATGCTTCTGTCCGATTTGCCTCTGCCTTCTTTCCAATCCTCCCGGAGCCCATACTGCATGTCCGAGAAAGCATACCCTGAGCTCTTTAACCCTTATAGGGTCCCATAGGTTGGAGGCAATCTCATATGCCAGTGAGCTCTTTCTCCTGACCCCAAGAATGCCCTAGCAAGCACATCCCCAAGGATAAGCCACCAGCAGCACATGCCATTGCCATCAGGTGCTTGTGTTGCTGCCACATACCAGCACTGACTGCACTCATCACACCTGAAGAGGCTCGGTGCCTCAGGGCTGCCCTACCGTTAACAGGTTCTCTGTGAGGATCAGTTCCGAGAGGTTCTCACAGTCCCCTATGGCCTCAGTGACCTCGCATAGCCGGTTCTGGTCCACCTTCAGGATAGACAGTTGCTTCAGCTGACCTGGCATCAGGAGACATGGTGACTAGATTGAATCAGGTCAAGGGCACTTATGTGTATGTGGTTTCTCTGACTGGTCCCACATTCCAGTGACAGTAGATTCTCTGGGTCTCTTAAGATTTCCTATGCTCACCATGCTCCCATCCCACTTACTACAGACTTGCTCAGCTTCCAAGACTCGTCCCCACCCACTGACCCTTGTAAACCTATATTCTCAACTCTTGTCAACACACACTACCCTGATGTTTGAGTAGTTGGATGACTCTACTCTACTAGTAGTTGGAGTACCTGACTCCAGCGTTATCTTACTTAACCTGCCCTCTCTGGATACCTCCAGCCTGGGTCAAGTCAGATCCTAACCCAACCCCCTCTTTGGCACCTCACAAAGCCACTGATGATGACAGTGGCAGTCCCCAAGACCCCCTCTGGGCACACTGACCGATGCCCTCTGGCAGACGCTGAAGCAAGTTCTGGGAAAGCAGCAGATCTGTGAGCAGTGCCAGCCCACCCAACTCCACAGGTAGCTCCTCCAGCCTGTTCTCTGATACATCCAGGCATACCAGCCGCCGTAGATTGCCTAGCTCCTGAAGAAAGACAAACCGTCAAAGGGCAGCAGGCAGGAGATAAAGCCAGTCCTTCCCCCCTCACTTACCGGGGGCAGCGCTGACAGCTGGTTTCGGTCCAGCCATAGCTCCCGGAGGTTAGGCAGAGCCCCTAGAGTGTCAGGCTGCAAGAAGGGACAACACAGGAGAAAGCAGTGTGACACCCTGAAGCAGCAGCTGCCCCACACCACACCCGTGCTTCCCCAGGCAGCCCTCACTGCACCAGCACTTCCAGATCATTGCCTCCCAGATCCAGCTGTTCTAGTTTCACCAGGAAAGACAGGGACCTACAGAAGAAAACGTCTGGATGTGGCCACTCCGGCTAAGCCCCAGCATAGCTCTACCACAGTCTGGCTGGGGCCCCAAACTTACGCAGGGAGAGATTTAAGCAGGTTCTCCCGGAGTTCCAGGGTCACCAAATTGGCCAGGCTGAAAGAGACCAAGGGCCAAGGCTAAGGAAGGCAGGGGAAGACAAGTGCTCCCTATATACAGATCCACTCGAGGGGACACTCACTTGCCCACATCTCCGGGCAGGGCCTGCAGGGACACATCATTCAGGGCCAGGTGAGCCAGGCTGCGCAGCTGTGTGAAGCCATCCGGAAGCCTGGAGAAACAAAGTACCAGGCTTCAGATGCCAACCATTTAGAACTTCCAATGGTCAAGAGCCAACCCCCACTACGGGGTAACACATACCTGGATAGGGGGTTCCCGCTGAAGTCTGCAATCTCCAGAGCCTTACAGAACTTTATGCTCTCAGGTATCTCAGGAATATCTGTGTGTGGAGAGGGGTTTGCCATGAGGATGGCACAACTCAGGAGCTCCCAAGAGCCCCCATGCTCCATTCCACTTTCACACAGAGTGTCACCCTGGCCTGCCTGCCTACCATTCCGGGACACATCCAGCTCCACCAGCTGCATAAAGTTAGCCACTTCAGGAGGCAGCCGCTGGATCTCATTGTCACTGAGGCCCAACTTTCTCAAGTTCAATAGCCGGAAGAAGGGCTGTGGGTAGAAGATGTGATCAGGTGAATAGGCTCTACAGCTAAAGCCCTATGGGTAGAGAAGAGCTTCTAAACCAGGAGGATCATGGCCACAGGTTCCCAGACCTCTGTGTGTCCCAGGTCACAAAAGATTCGGGGGGGGGGGGGTGTCTAGCCATGATACCCAGTGTGCTGAAAAACCAGACAAAGAGACCTGCAAAATGCACCTCTGCCCACCCGATGCCTGGTCTCTCTTGTGTCATTTGTCACATGTAACATTGCTGATCTGCAATGATACTCTGCAAGTACTGAGTGGGACTCTACTAAGATCTATTCTGTCATCAGCGGGGAGCCCACCGCTCACTGTCACCCAAATAACATGCCCCAGGCGAGACATCATCAGCTCCCAGATAGATCATTCCTGCCCTCTGCCCTGTAGGCCACTCTCAGTATCCTACCTACTACCTCTTCCAACAGAGTCTGGAGCTCTTCAGGAACCCCAACAATGAACAATACGAGCTTGACAAAGAGAGAACAACAATAAAAACCCCAGAGAGCACCAGGGTAGGTTGTGTGTGTGTGTGTGTGTGTGTGTGTGTGGAGGGTAGGTGTTTGCACATCTTTAGTCCCCACAGAGGCAGGTAGACTTCTTGAGTTCTAGGCCAGCCTGGTCTACACAGTGAGTTCCAGGATAATCAGGGCTACAAAGGGGAAACCCTGTCTCAAAAAACCAACAGAACATAAAAGCAATAGCAACAACGAAAAGCACCAGAAAAAAAAAAAAAAAAAAACCCACAAGTGCAAAATGTCCAAGATTGACACACGGATACCCTAAAGGTCCGTGAAGAACGGAGCTGTCACAGACACACCCAGAGTGCCACCAGCCGTCAAGAATATCAGACCACCCAGCCCCCTATCTCAGAAAAGTAAATAACTTCATAACCTGCCTCCTTTGGTCTCCTTCCTAGTATGGCCTCAGAACTACAACAACAACAACAAAAAAACCCCCTAACAAACCGACAGGAAGGAACACAGACAGTGAGAGGTGGGCTCTCCGCTGAGAGATGATAGAAGAGATCTGACACCGCAAGTATCTTAGGAGAGTCCCACTCAGCACTGCATCCTCCTTCCTCCCAAAACGAAGGCACAACACAGGGCAAGAAAACCAAGTTCCTACCCTTAAAGCAGCCCAACTAGCTGCAACAGTTGCTAGCCCAGATCGGCCTCGCACCCTGGACTCATCCTCCTCCTGTGCTCTCACCGGTTTCTCTGTTGGCTCCCCTTTTAGGTTCAGTATCCACCCAGTCCCCAGACCGGCTGCCACCAGGTGCCAACACAGGCGGCTGGGGGAGGGTGGGGCTGGCTGGGGCGGGGTTCTGACCAGTAGGAACCTGCAGGGCCGGCTGGAGGTTGTGGTGCCTATCCCGGGCAGCGCCTGCTTAAGTCTCGCTTCAGCCGGCTGCCCCAGAAGTCATACACTACCCAGAGAACTGAGCGCGGGGCAGCAGGTGCGGCGGTCGCTCACCTTAGGTAGCTCGCGCAGCTGGTTGGCGTCGAGGAGCAGCTCCTCGAGGCTACGACTATAGCGATAAATCTCCTCTGGCACAACCTGCAGCGAGCAATGCCGCTTATCCACCGACTCCACGTGCCGGTTGCAACGCCAGAGCGGGATGCACTTCAGCATGATGCGGGCGGGCAGTGAGCGCGGGCTCGGGAGGCGCTCGGCGGGCTCGGGCCGGGGGGCGGGGCTCGGCCCGCATGAGCGCCGAGCGCGGGCGGAGCGGCGCGCGCGGGGGTGGGGCGGGCAGCCGGGACCGGGACTGAGGCCGGGGTCGGCGCTAGGCTCGGCCCGCGTTCGGTACGAACGCTAGGCTCGGACGGCGGCACACAGATGGCAGCGCGGCCTGACCCGGCAGCGCTTTCTTAGGCGCTGGGGGCGCGGCGGCGGCTCCGCATCCCGCCCGGCCTGCTCACCTAGCAGCTCATCCGCCCGCAGCACCGCAGCCGGAACCGCCGCCGCTGCCCGCGACAACCGCCCAGCCGCGCAGCCCGCCGGGAAGCCTAGACCCGCCCTCTCTGCTCAAAACTACAGCTCCCGAAGTGCCCCGCGGTATGGCATCTCCGACGACCCGTAACGGCCTCGCGCAAGGCATGTCGGGACTTCCGGCCCAGCTCTGGCGTGACCCATGGTAGCAGCTGTGAAAACTTATTCCCGACGGCCCGCAAAATCCTCTTGGTTCTGTATCCTACAGATCTCAGATCCAGGCTGCTCTCAGCACCATTCACGTGAGCAAGGGCTGCAAGCCAGCACTCCCCACAAAAGGAGATAAAGCAACGCCGGTCCCAAACGTTGGTCCCTCCTGTTCACCCCTGCACAGCATGCTTAACACCCTTCTTGTCACTCACTGGCCTTGGAACACAGATAAGACATTCCACACACGACCAGCCTGGATCATGGGACTAACTTGAGACAAAGGGACTTCAGGGCCAGCAGTATCTGCATCTTTATGTACACTACAGGGTGGGCTGGGCAGAATGCCTGGTCCCAGGGACACACCACTTTTAACACTTTACAAAACCCAAAGGAAGTAAGGGACAAGTGCAAGTCCAGGAAATGAGGCCAAAGTCACGCAGAGAGGTCGCTGTTATCAAAACGCTCCTGGTCATATACTTCAGCCACCACCTTTCGACCACCAAACCAGCGCCCATTGAGGGCCTGGATGGCCTTGTGAGTCTCTGAGGCCATGGAAAATTCCACAAAAATCTTGACGATGATTTCTGCATCTTCCTCCTCGCCCTGTTTTTCTTGGTAGATAATGACCCGGTTCACAGCACCAAATTTGCCACACTCCTCTGTCACCTCTCCCTCCAGATCATCATCGATGTCCTTGGGGTCCACCATGTTTCGGAGAACCATCACTGTAGACTGTGGGAAAGACAAGTGAATGCTGTGACTATCACTACATCCCACTACATGCACACTGCCCTACAGCAGCGCAACCCACACGGGCACCAGCCCACCCGGGCGCAGGCCCACCTGACCCACCTCCTGCTTCCTGAGGAGCTTCTGCATGACCATGTGACGAGCACTGCTGCCAGAGATGCTCATGTGCTCCTGCTCACTCAACATCTCAGGCCGCTCCGACTCAGGAAACAGCTCCTCCTCTTCCTTCTCCTTCTTGGGTTCCAACAAACCCAGTGTTGGTGGGCTGGCTAGGATGGGGTTCACCACACCCACAGAGGGGATGGTGACCGGAATAGGAGGGCGGGCTGGTGTCACACCTGCAGCAAAACCAACCAAGTTTAATAGCCACACATACACTGTCCTTCTTGGGAAGGAGCAGAAAGAGAGAGATGGTGGGCTATAGGCAGCCTGCCCTGGGTTGAAGGGATTGCACTGAAGCAAGCATGGGCTGGGACACTGAAGGCAGACCGGAGAGGAGAGGGGGAAAGGAATGGTGGAGAGCCGGATCCACTCAGACTCACCTGTGATGACTCCAGGGGCCTGGGCAGCCATGACAGCCTGGGGTAGGGCCCCTAAAGGCTGGGCCAGTGTCAGTGCTGGGGAAACTAGTCCTGGTGTGGCTAAAGTACCCAGCACTGCTGCTCCAGCCACTGCTTCCTGCAACCAAAAGGCAATCATAGTCAGTTTCTAGTCTGGGTCCTCTACCCAAAACCATCTAAAGAGCCAGTTCCCAAAGGATTAGTGGGTCTATCCACCCACTGTCAAAACACACATCACTGTGCCAGCTCTCACCTGAGCTGTAATCTTGGCTGTGGCTGCAGCTGCGGCCACAGCAGCAGCAGGCGGGAGACCTCCAGGCGTGGCAGGTGTTAGCAGGGGCATGGGGGGTGTGACGGCCTTGCCCACCCTCAAGTACTGGCCACCCAGATCAAAGAGGTTCATGGAGGACACAGCATCCTGGGACGACTGGGCCTTCTCATATTCTGCAGGGCAGGATGAGCAGTGAGAAAAGCCAGCCCCAGTACGAGGTGGGCTCCCTCTTCTCCTTGGCCCTTCCCACACTTACCGATAAAACCATAGCCCTTGTGCTTGCCAGTTGTGGGGTCCCGGGCCAGCGTACAAGACTTGATCTTGCCAAAGGCTTCAAACACACTCTTGATGTCATCATCAGACAGGTCCTGATGTACAGAGGCCACATATATTCGGTTGAAAGCCCTAGCCTCCTCAGCCAGCTGGTCTATGATAGGTTGGGCTTGTCCAATGTTGCTAGGTCTTCCCACCTGAAGAAGGTCAAGAACAAACAACAGCCTAGGCATGTGATGACTGCTTGTATGTCTGTAACTTCACAAAGCACTCAATTACTGAAGGCCCAAGACCCAACTTTCTTGTCCTTACCTTGATGTTTCTGCCCCCAAGCATCACAGAGTTCATCTGTTCCAAAGCCAGCTGTGCAGCTTCTGGGACCTCATACTCCACGAAGGCAAAGCCCTAAATACAGGAAGGGGTTATAAGGCAAGGAGCAGATAGAAGGGCAAGCTAGTGCACCGGGGAGCTCAGACCTGCTTACCTTATGCTTCATGGTAACGGAGTCCCAGGACATATCAATGCTCTTGATGGGGCCAAAGGGAGCAAAGGCCTGGCGAATAGTGTCTTCTCCCAGCTCATAGTAGATGGAACCCACATAGACCCGGCACATGATAGCCAGTGCCCGCTGCCGCTGAGCTGCCATCTGCAGCAGGACAGAAGGAGAGAGCCACTGGCTTGTCAGGAAGGCGGGAGACTCAGCAGCCCTCTCCCCATCCTGGCCCACCCGCCCAACTCTGCTGTGGGAAGGACTCCCCACGCAGCAGTAAGGTGCAGGCTGGGCCCTTGCAGCCAGGGTTTAGGGGTCAACAGGACCCCACCCCAATGAAGGCCAGGCCCAACAGCAGGACATGGAAGTGCCCAGCCCACCCAGGTCCCAGACAGACTTTGGCAGCAGAGCTGACAGGTGGTCAGAAGGCAAGGCTGAATGACCTATAATTCAGCCCACTTCTGTAGTCTGGAGGCCAGGTACCTGGGCTGGGCTGGGAGATCCTCCCACTAGCCCAGCCAAGTATTGGGACAGAAGAGGGAAGGAGGAGCTGTCCAAGCCAGACACACCTACTGGCATGGAGGCCAGAAGAGAGGGTGGCAGAAGACAGGGCAGCCATTGCCCAGAAGAGATCCCAGGGAAAGAATTTGGGAGCCCAGAAAGGGGCTCTCTGGAGAGAACAAGGAGCAAGTGCTCATGCAGGGAGACATAGGTGAGGACTCAGTGTGCTCTATACTTTCCCCATCCCAACACCTCCCACAAAAAAAGAGCTGCTGGGAGCACATGACTGTAGCCACAAGAGCTGGCCCAGGTAAGAGCATCACAAGGCAGCAGAGAACCCAATGAAGAAGCCTCAGGGATCCTTAGGGCTGGGAAGCTGGCAGGACTAGCAGTGAGCTGGGCCACTGTAATGAGGGACCACCCATGCCCTGGGAAAGGCTCCTTGCAACACTTCACAGATATGCCAGGCAGGGGGGTTCTAGAGCCACACATAATGGGGCCACAGGTAGGGCCCCATGGGCCAGGGCCTTCCTCCTTAACACAAACAAGGGCTCCTCTCACCCTAACAAAGGTCCCAGTGGCAAGTAACCAATTTACTTCTTCAGACATTAGCAGGCCTAGGATAGCCCAGTCTCCCTAAGAGAGAGGACTAAAAGGTCCACCAACACAACTCATCCAGGTGGGGCCTATCTTTCCTCACATTAGGAGCTCTCTGAATTTGGGATCACCCCCTCAAGCTGGCTGCTAACCAGCCTCAGGTTACTGTCCAGATGAAGGGCCAATGGTAGAGCTGCCCCTTTTCTAAGCCCCACACAGACATGAAGCCACATCTGTCCTTCAGGTCACAGTTTGACAAGAATATCTCCCAGGACTCCACAGAGGGTCAACAGTTCCCTTTCAGACATGCTTTCCAGAGCAGACAGAGTATGTCTCAAATATGAGGACAACTCATCCAGGGGTGGCCCTCCAAGTGGACACCTCAGAGAAAGGGCCATGTCTTTCCCACAGGATCTCCCCAGGATAGGGCCTGGCCACTTCAACTTGCCTCTGGGCAAGGAAGAGCCATCTCCTTCCCAAACTCCTCTGCTTAATGCAGCCATGGCCATGTGACCTCTACCCCTTGCTGAGAGCTAGGTCTATGACCCAAGTTATCGTGTGCCCTTCCCTCTCTTGCTCACTCAGGGCCCCAGCCCCCATCCCATCCATCCATCCTCCCTCCAGAGCATGATGGGGCCACAGTTAGGACCCCTCTCTTATCAAGGAGCTTGACCCCAACCCAAGAGCCCGGGCAGCCTGGAGACTGTCGGAGCTGGAGACCCACAGGTCCATCCCTCACATGGGGTGGCAAGGCATAGATGAGCCTGGCACTGGCAGCTACCCTCCCTGGCTGGCTGCCGCGGCTGCCCTCCGCAGTTACCTGGCCGGTTAGTTTTAAGGTGGGCCCTCAGAGCAGATGGAGGCCTCCCCAGGGGCGGTCCCGGGGTGAGTGCCCACACCACTGGCCCCACCATGCCTGGCGCTCTGCTGTGCTCGTCCAGAGCTGGCGGGCAGGGCCGGCCAGGGGAGCAAGGTCCCCAGCAGTGGGCTGCACTGCCCCCCTCTAGCCCTGACTAAGGACATGAGCCCCAGAAGAAGTGAGCATTTCTATTGACCGATTGCAAAGGTGAGAGAGGATCTCCAAAGCCCATTGTCACTGCTGCCATCTGAAAGACAGTAAAGACAGAGTTCAGTCTGTTGGAGCCGAGCAGTCTCCCGCTCTTGTCAACACCTCACGCAGACAGCAGCAAGGCGCGGAGTCCCCGCCCTGCCAGGGAGGCCCGCCTGCCTTCCCACACTGCTGGCCACTCTGGCTGGTCACTGGCACCTGCCCAGGGGGGCTTCAGAGCCCCAGGTGCCCCGCCCCACAGCCTTTGCAGCAGGACCGGCGAGGGCAGAAGGAAGGGAGGTAGGAGAGGGATGGACAGAGCACAGTGAACAGCCAGTATGAATGTCTGAGGGTTGGACCTGGGGGTGGGGAAGGCTCAAGGCCCAGGAACCTGTCAGCTTTAAATAGGCTTCTTCCCATAGATATCACAGCCTCCAGCCTAGAGTAGGGCCCAGTAGAGCACACCCCTAGAATGCCCCAGGGATAAAGGCCTGACCATAGGGGCAGGGAGGATCACAATCTACATGCTACCATCATGGCTGTACACAGCCTGGGTGACAAGGGTTTGGTAAGACCCAGAGGCACTAGTGGGAAGACCAAGAAGGAGAACGGGGCAGAGCTACAGAGAAGGAGTGGGAAGGGGGTGGAGAAGGGGCCTTATCAAGCAACCAGAGGAAAGGCCAGGCCACTCATGCCTCAGAGAGGACCCTGGTGGTCAGAGAATGAATCTTGAGAGTCTGAGAGTGATAACACCTTCTGGGGGCAGTCGGCCACAGGCACAGGAGGAGGCAGAGAAGAGGAGGAGATGGTGGAGGTAGTGGGGAGGGGCAGTGGAGGCTTCCTGGCCCAGGCTGGGCAGAAGGGCCTCCAGCAGAGCCAGCCCCAAGACAGTGGCTGTGGCGTGCAGGAGGGTGGTAGGGCTCACCTGCAGGTTGGTGAGCTGCTGCTGCTGGTGCGCGATGGTCTGCTTCACCAGCACACTCTTGATGCTCTGCTCCATTGCATATTTCTTGGCCTGCAAGAGATGGCAGTGAGGAGCACTGGGGGGCCCAGCCTGCAGGGGAGTGGCCTGCCTTTCCAACCCTGGTTAGGCAGCTGTGCCCAGGAGATGCACTCTCACCTTCTGGAGGGCCTCCTGCTGCTCGGGCGTCAGGGGAGGCAGCCCCAGCTTGGTGCCTGTGCTTTGCCCATTTTCCATCTTGATGGATTCTGTGCCCTGGAGTAGGAAACAGGGGAGTTGTTCAACAGCAAACTCTAGATTTTCTCATGTGGTCCCAGAAACCCCACAGGCCGTTTATCCCTAGTCTCCTGAGCCAAAGTAAGATATAAGCCCCAATACAAACTACCTCCTGCCCGGCTAGAATGCAGGCCTTCCCTTTAGACACTGCTATAACCAACCACCCAGGCCTTTGTCACAGACATGACTCGTGACTGGGACATATTAAACTAGGCAGGTACCCTGTAGGGCAACACAATGGCCTCTTCATGCAACACAAGAGAGCAGTCTGCCTGCTTTGTTGATAATTTGATCCTAGAGTCTATGTCTCAAGTCTTGTAGAAGAGCCAACCTTTATTGTCCTCCAGACCCCAGAAAACAGAACCATGAGCAAAGACTCTACTCATAGGCTACCAGGCACTCTAGCCTTCTTGGTTTCCTCAACAGGCCTTACCAGGGCCTCAGGCCACCCCAGAACAAGTAAAGGTAAGGGACCTTCCCTCCAACAATGGCCATTTCAGGCCTGAAGACATTCTTTCAAAACACACCTTCCAGAGGGTGCTGCTCCTCAGTTCCTGAGCCCCACAGGGGACTATAGCCCACTTCCGTTAATAGAGCAGCACCCTAGCCAAATCAATGTAGAACAGGCAGAGCTGGCCGGGGGGAGAGCTGGACACTTGAATGCTACTAGAATTGTGTTTAAGTTCCTATCAAAGCCATTTCCAAGTTGTTTGCAGGAGAGGAAGATAATCAAGCAAACAGGGAAAGCACAATGTCAGAGACAGCAGATCCTGAGAGTAATGGACAGAGCCAGCCTTTGTAAACATTAATTCAAAAATACCTCTTATTACTCTTCTAAGCTTTAAGACACAACCTTTGAGAGCGACAGAAGAGAAAGGAAGACCCTCAGCATAGGAGTAACAGACAAGAACTAAAACACAAAGAAGACAGACCAGGTCTGACGGACGCAAACCCCATGGACCCTATCAAGGAGGCCAGAGTGCTGAGTTTCTGTTCAAGGTCAAAAGGTAGGAAGCTTATAAGGGGCGGTATCAAGAAGACCCTAAAGTCTCTCAAGAGCTGTCAATGGATGGGACCAAGGGCTGCAGTCTGGCTCATACTAGATCTGTCCTCTGCCCTCTCAGCTGGCCCCAAGCCTATAAGACTGTGACACTAGAGTAGGCTGTCACCATGGAAATCAATGCCAGTGCTTCTCAGCCCCCTAGAAACTTTTCAATCTCTTCTTTGTCTTGGTGAACAAAAGGCCCTTCTCCCACCAACCAACAGCACCCTGGCCAGCCAGTCAGGACGGAGCTTCAGCCCCCACAATTTCCCAAGATCCATCAATGCATACCAATATCTGTCTGCAGCCCCACTCCCCCACACACACACCAGTGCCTGGAGGGCTTAGCCAGAGGCCAGCACAGTATCTTGTTGAAACCTTATGGGACTCTTGTGGAGGCGGGAATAAAGAATCTATCACCTAGCAACAACAGAGCCCAGCTTCACATCCCAGAAGATTTACTCCCATGGGCGAGTAACTAGAGAACAAAATCCATCCATACCCACCCTTAACTCCAGAGGAGATTGGGGGTGGGGGGTGTTTCCCTAACACACATATGCTTTTGACTTACATGTTATTTTGCTGTTTTACTTACATGAAAACAAAGAGCTAAAATACAAATCCCTATTTCTAGCTCTAGACACAACACTGCCATTCTGAAACAAGGGGGCCAATCCTGCACAATGCTAATGGCTCAGAGCCAGCACCATTCAGGGCTGACCGTATTTATTCCCATCAGCCCCATCTCTTCACCCTGCTGCCTGACTAGCCAACTGTTGGGTCCTGCCAGGCTTAGGCTAGATGGACTCTCACAGAAAAGAAACCAAACAGAAGCAGGCTTAGGAGGGGGCAGGGCTAGGCCCCAAGATTTCCCCCACCCAAATCTTCAACTTGGCCCAATCAGGTCTCTCTAGGCCTAGAAATGCATTGGCAGGCAGGCAGGCAGGCAAGGGAAAATCATGTTTAAGATTAATACCTGTGGAGGTTTCCATTTGTCTCCTGCTGCCACCACTGCCGCCGCCGCCGCTGCAGCCGCTGCTGCTGGCTCCGACCCCCCTCCTTGTTGGCCATTGACCTGCTGCAGGCAGGAAGGAAATATAAATAGTCATACAACCTATCCTCTTCAGACCCTCTCCTCTTCAGAAGTGGAAGGTTGCCTTCCCATCTAGAATAAGGGAAGCTGGCTGAGGGCTCAAGAAGGCCCACTAAGTACTTACTCCCAGAGTCACTCCCACCTTCTATTGCCCTTATCCCCTCTAGCCTGCCAGTACATATGCAGCTCCCAGGGTACCAAGAGAAAGCAGAGCAACAGCTGGGCCAGGCCCAAGTTGACAGTCTCCCGCCAAGAGACAAGAAAAGCACAGAAACAAGCAGTATTCTAGCCCAAGGCCAAAGAAAGCCACCCTTTTCTGCTGACAGACTGAGCCAGGTTAGATGACAGGGTGACCAGCTGACTGTGTCCTCCCATCCTTCCCAAGGAAGCAGGAACACTGCTTCCATCACTTGGGCTAGGCCTCTCTCAGCTCAACATTTATTCCAGTAATTCCATGAGCTCTGGGCAAACCCAGGTCTCCCTCACTTAGCAGGCAAAGTGAAAAACTGTCCTAGGATGACAATGACAGCTGAGAACTTGGCTCTCACCATCAGAAGGGACACAGAGTCTCTCATCCAAAGGCAGCCCTCAGGAGATGGAGCTCTTATCAGGTCTGTGGTGTGGTCCCTGCCACCCAGTAGACTTCAGGTAGAAGTGGTCAGTGTGGTAAGGAGTGGGAGGATGTGACGGAAGGGCCCTAAAACCCACCCCAACTTCTCAGAAGACTGCAGTAACAGAACAATGTGCTCACCTTACCATCAGCTAAAGTACATGATCCACACTATCAAAAGACATAGAGATGGTTGTGCCCATTCTTAGAAACAAAGCCAGAGGCTGGCAATTTGGACAAAGTCTTTCAGGTCATCAGGCTACTGAAGGAGAGATTAGCAGTACGACTTAATGCACTGCGAAGACCTTGTGATAGAACTGGAAACGAGGCTAACACAGCCTATTCGTGGAGCTCCTCCTGGTGCTACCAACATGAGTGTGCATTGCTGTCTGTCTTTGCACCACTGTCACTCAGAAATGCTGTCTGAGAGAAAACTAGAGGAGTGGTGACTTCTGTGGCACCGGCATCTACAAAACAGAGGCTGCCTCTCAACACCCACAGTGAAAGTATGCCTCAGGCACTAGCCAGACACCAGTAAGAATGCTGACCCTGGAGCACATGCATAACTTTCTGTTTCTCCAAATGAGTAGCAACCCAGGGACAGGAATAGTGCTGAAAGCAGCAGACGATGCATATGCACAATTCCAGAGAAAGCTCACCCGTGGACACTACATAGGACAAACCACAGCAGAGAGGACTCCAATACAGACTCTAAAATTCTGCTCTAACCAGTCACTGGGACAGCCTAGAGAAAATCTGTTATCACAGCTGGCCACTAATATGTACTTCAGCCGTGGTGAATTGAGAGAGGGGAAGATCCCTTGAGGGATTTGCTGCTGAGTGTCTCAGGTACACAAGCCAAGCTCTGCCCTTCACCAGCTCAGAATAAAGAGTTACTTCCATTACAAAACATATTAAATAACCTGAGCAAATCACCTAAAATCTAGGCCTGAAGTTCCTCTTGTGCAGGGGAATGGCCTATCTCTCAGGCAGCAGCGAAGATTTACAGAATCAATTTCCATGAAGTCCCTTAAGTCTCTGCATATGGAAAGCAAGTCACAGGTTCTAGCAACATTTGTACCATGGAGAGCAGTGCCAGACCTCAAGGATAGGACTGGCTGAAGGATGCTGTCTTCCATCTGTTCAGGTCCCTTCACAGAGTGTAGTACTACTTCCTGGGTAGCCAGGCTTGTACTGAGCACTGTGGATGCAGCAAAACAAGAGAGAGAGAGAGAGAGAGAGAGACAATTCTCCGAGCCTCGTGATCAAATGCTGGCAAAGACTATTCCAGCTGCTTCAGTGGTGAGACTTATTGCTCAAGACCATCTCAATGACACTACCTGTAGAGTATTGAGCTAACCTTTCAGTCTGCACGAACACCAGGGGCTACCCAGAAATGAGGCATCCGCTCTCCTCCGGTGCTGTTCAAAGTATCTTACACCCTGCCCTCCCCCTTTCTTCTATAATCTGACAGCCACCTAAGGGCAGTTCTTAAGTCCTCAATACTCTGGTCGTCTTTATGCAAAGACAATTTACACCAGTAGCCTCAAGCAGCAGAGCATGATTTTTTAAAAAGGTGGTCCTGATGTGAAGGATACACACTAGATCTATCACTCACAAGCTGGAGCGAGTGCCCCTCTCCCAAAGTGAAGGTGCAGTTCCCAGCTAGTCTGTATGCACTACTTGACACTCCCGTCTAAGTCTGGCCTCCAGGCATCTGCTTAAGTGGTCTCAGACCCTGCCTTAACCCTCTGGATGAGGGTGGCAGCTAATAAAAGGTTGGACTGCAGTGGGGTTAGGTCTAAGACATAAGTAGTTCCTAAAGTAAGTGGGGAGGAAGACTTGTGGTAGTCACTCCCAGAACATTCCTGACTGACCAGGGCAGAACGAAGTTCAGCCCTTGGAGCATCCAGCACAAGTCAAGGGGTTAGCAAAGTCTTATGATGTCCACCAGATCAGTGACCAAGGCAGGCACTGACTGTCGGGTTCTCCAACAGAGCCAGGGACAGAATGACTGTTTGAAAGGTGTGGGGGGTAGGGGGAAGAGGGGGATGTTCTTCCCCTACTACGTGGTAACAGAATGGGAAACCCGCTTCTCTGTGCACCATGGCGTAGAGCAAATACCAGTGGGTCCGCCCCTTCCGCGTCCCCAACACGGGGCGTAGGGGGGCAGGTCTGGAGCAGGCTCCAGGGCTCCCAGACGCCACCGAACGCCTAGACAGCTGTCGCCCAGCCTCAGCAAGGAGAGGACCGCCCAGCGGGGATCTAGCTGGGTAGCCCGCAGCCGGCCCACCCCGCCCAGCAGCCGGAAACTGGAGTCCTCGAGCCGGAAGCTGCAGCCAAGCCACAGCCACGGCCGCAGCCGCGCGCTCCCGCTCCGCCTCCGCCCCGCGTGCCGGGGACCACAGAAAAGCCCGTATGAGGTCCCATCAAGCCGCTGCGCACCCAGGGGCCCCTCCGCATCTTGTCCCAGCCTACGACTCACTCCTACTAGCTGACGGCTGCCCCCGGCCGCGAGGGACTCACTTACGAGAGCTATAGTCGCCGTCGCCATCTTGCGTCCGTCGCGGCCGCCGCGCGCGCCACAAGCACCAGCCCCCTTCGCAGTCTCGCGCGATCTGGGCGCCGGATGCGAAATTCTCGCGATATACGACGTAGTTACGTGAGCGGAGACCGGAACGCATTTCCGGGGGTGGGGTCGGGGGGGAGGAGAGCGGTTAGTTAATGTACCGGATGGGGGGGTGGGCCGGGCCGGAGTTCTGGAGTCGACACCCGTAGAGCCCTCCCTTGTTCGGGGGGTCACCACTCGCTAAAAGCGGGAAAGAGAGGCCGATTTCTTCTCTTCGTAGACAGACAGAAGACAAAAAGACTGCATCATCTTTGCACTGCTCATCTAAAGTCAGGAATCCTCATTTATTTTGAAATACGATCTCTTTCCTAGTGAGAGAGTAGCCTTTTAGAACTATTGATTGACAAGGAGGTAGCCCCAAAAGACGGTTTCGCAGGCGGTCCTGTGGTTACAGTCCTGTGGGCATAAATGTGCACGCTTGTCCCCAAGTCCTGAGCTATGTGTAAATCTGTATGTTCATCTGTGCTGTTCTGAGGAGCTGCACTCAGTACCAAGACCCTAAGGCTGCCTGCAAGACACCATCCACATCTGTAAGCTCAAACCCCCTTCAGACTACACTGGCTAGCCATTCTGTTTTCCACCCCTAAATTTTTCAGAATTTAATATAGAGATCTCTAGCAAAATATGGCACAATACTTTCCTCCCCTTCCAAACCCCCTTTAAACAGGAAAGGAACATTGAAAGCAAAGCCTAAGTCGGCAGAGAAGTGAAACGCTGGGGAATCAGGGGAGAGCCTTAGTAGACTGGTTAAAAAAAGGTAGGTGCTTCCAGATTTCTATTCCTACATGATGCTAGTCGTTCTGGCTTTGCCAACAGTGGCTGTAAATTAGCTTCACTCGGGGAAAGGAGCATTGAGACCCAGCTTAGCGTCTCACTCTAACGCACAAGTGGCCAGCCAGAATCACCAAGCACGAGAGCATGAGGAAATGTGACACAGAAGAAACCAAGACAATAAAGGAAATGGGAGCTGAGCAATGGTGGTGCACGCCATTAATCCCAGCACTTGGGAGGCAGAGGCAGGTGGATTTCTGAGTTCAAGGCCAGCCTGGTCTACAGAGTGAGTTCAGGACAGCCAGGACTACACAGAGAAACCCTGTCTCGAAAAACCAAATAAATAAATAAATAAATAAAATGGGAGAACAAGAATAGAAACGGAGAAAGCAATGTCATCAAATATACCCACAGATGTTGCATCCCCAAAACAAGAAAATAAAGACCATGAACTTAGATTTCTTCCCAATTAAAAAAATAAAATAAAAATGACCAGGTGGTGGTCCTTTAATCCCAGCACTTGGAAGGCAGAGGTAGATCTCTGAGTTTGAGGCCAACCTGGTCTACGTAGGTCAGGACAGCCAGGGCCACACAGAGAAATCCTTCTCTCAAAAAACAACCCCTCCCCAAACAAAAACAACCCCTCCCCAAACAAAAAAATCTGAAAATGAGCAATTCAATAAGTTGAGCTGGATGTGGTGGCACATACCTTTGATCTCAGCACTCCAGAGGCAGGGGCAAGGAGGATCTCCGTGAGTTGGAGGCCAGCCTGGTCTACCTTTCCAAGTAGTTCCAAGCAACTTCCAAAACAGCCAAGACTACATGGAGAGATCCTGTAAACAAAATACAAAACAAACCCTAAAGTCGAAAGTTCCAAGAAGACAAACTATAATAATCACATTGGTCACTATTCTTCGAGAAAAATGGGCCCACTAGAGCCTCTGAAAATACACACACACACACAAGCACAAGAGTTCGGAGGATCGGAGGATGTTGAGTGGGCTGGGTCTCACCACCACCACCAGGGGGAACCCCAGGCACCACCCTCTGATAGCGTCGGACCTTGCTTTTCAGAAAAATGTCTGGCAAGCCGATAAAAAACTTTAAAGCTCTTTGAGATGTTGAATCTGTCTTCTCTAGAAGAACTAGTCAGAGGCCAGACTGCATGGTGACAGTATTTGGCTGTTTTAGATAGCTTGTGAATCAAGAGTGAAGACTCAATGATTTTTATTTAGCAAACACCACTTTCTGAGTGCCTGTTCCTCTGTGAGTTGGAGGCCCTCCTGGTCTACCTTTCCACTTAGTTCCAAGCAACTTCCAAGACAGTCTTGACTCCATAGCAAGATCCTGTTTCAGAAAAAGAAAACAGATTAGGTTGGCTTTAAACTCTGAGATTCCCCTGTCTCTGCCTCCAGAAAGAGTGTGTATCACCACAACTGGCACAGACCAGCTTGGACTACGTTCTTGGAATACTGCTCGTGTAAGACACCAGAACCCCAGGGATTCACAGAGTTGCTTTTGGAAATAAGTTTTGTCTCTCTACCAGAGGCCACACCTGCCAACAGAAGTCCAGATGAGCACCTAGGATACTTGTCATCACACATGACTCTGCAACAGACCCACAGCTAAACATTAGGTGGAGAGAGAGAGCCCAAACTGGAGATTTATACCCACAGATTCAACTAAGCAGGGCTCACAAGGTCTATGGTAGGCCCTCTGCATAAATGTTATGGTTGTTAGCTTGGTGGGTATGGGGGTGTCTCTCTTTTGCCTGCTCTTAGGACCCCTTTTCACCTCCTGGGTTGCCTCATCCAGCCCTGATATGAGAGTTTGTGCTTCATGGCCTATCTAGTTATGCTGTGTTGGGCTGATATCCCTGGGAGACCTGCTCATTTCTAAAGGAAAACAGGAGATTAGACATGATGGGGGAGGGGAAGCTGGGTGGGGTGGAAGGGGAAACTTTGATTGGGATGTCCTGAAAACAAAATTAATAAAGGAAAAAAAAAAAGGAGAAAAACTCTTCACTCTGCCCTTGAGCCCTCTCACGGGCAGCTCCGACATGTGTTTACCCATAACCACCTGAGAAATAAATGTAAAACAATAGAAAATACAAATCCAACATCTCTAATTTATCCAGGAAATAGAGAAGTCAAACAATTCAAGAAAAATGTCATTTTTCTTTCTTTTTCCTCTCTCCCCTCCCCCACCCCTTACTGTGGCAGGTCACTGAAAATTTTCCAGAACACTAGGCAAAGAAAAGATGAGGAGAAACAGAAGAGCTTTTACACAAAAGGTCAGAATTGAGAAGCGTGGCAATTCCTGGAACTAGAAGAATGTAACATGACACCCTTAAGTCCTGAGGAGAGAAGGTTTTCAGCTAAACAAACTTCTTGCATCTCGGTACATTTCAAACGTCTAAGATTCGAATAAGAATAAACAGGCAAAGATTCCATAATTTCCCATCCATTCTTCTCTGGAAATCTGAAGGCTGTTTCTTTTCAAGTGGGGTAAATGAAGAGGAATGCATGGGATGCAGAGGGAAGAGAGAAGCATGCAGCCAGATCCTGCTGCAGGGCAACGCACACTGAACCAGGACACAGGAACAAGCAGCACTCGGCTCACTTGGCTCACTCGGTGGAGACCCAATAAGAGAAGAGTGATCAGTTGTGCTTGGTCTTAAATATTGAAAGTAGCCCAAAGATGAATTAATGGCAAACATGTACCAGAAAGTAAGGAGCAGAGCTATCGAGTGGCTCAGCAGTTAAGGGGGCTTGCCACCAAGCCTGATATCTGAGTTCAATCCCCTGAGCTCACATGGTGGAAAAAAAAACCCTAACTCCTACAGGTTGCTGTCTGACCTCATGAGCTGTGGGGAGCCGACAGAAGGCAGCTATTATCCTTGTAGCCATCTTGAGCCATATACCCTTACAAGAGACTTGTTTACAACAGCCTACAACAGCTGAGTACACTCTGATAATATCTTGTTTTAGACACCCAGGATCTTCCCTTGGGTGTGTGAGACTTAAAGGTATGAGACTTAAAGTTGTGACTTAAAGGCATGACTTAGAAGTGAGACATATAAAAGGCTAGAGGCAGACAGAAGAAAGCACTTGAGACTGGAGATTAAAACTTGGAACTGGGAAAGAGACTAGCAACTAAGAACTGGAATTAGGACTTGAGACTTGGTGCTAGGAACTAGGGACTTGGAACTTGGAACTTGGGACTTGGAGAGAAGAGAGACTGAAGAATGAATGGGATTGAATCACACTCTGTCTGGTCTCCATTCTTTGCATCCATCCTCACTCTCTCTCTTGCTGAACCCCGACCCACAGACTGGAGCAGCTTGGGGCAGTGCGGGCTCTAACAACTTAGCCCCCAAGGCCTTTTGGCAGCACTGCTTCCAACACTGATAGAGCGGTCCCTGACATTTTTTCCCCCCAACGTGGGGCAGAGAGGTCTTTGACAATGAGCCATGGAGCGCGCGCGCACACACACGCACGCACGCACGCACGCACAATGTGTAAAAGAACTGAAAAGGAAAATTATTAACTTCAGAGAAAACAAAAAGTTGTGCAAGAGAAAATATAATGCAGAACATGTTGTTCTCTGCTAAAATCTACACTGATGGAACTGTTAATACTCATCCGTGATGCCCATCAAACTGGGATGATGCTGGGGTAGAGGGCAGGTGACTAGCCCTAAAGACTGCCATATGGGGGCACCTACCATATAAAAACCAATAAAAAGGACTAAAAGCATGCTTGTGACTGGGCACTGTGGCACAGGCTTTTAATTCCAGCATTTTGTGAAATTGAAACAAGCCTGGTCTATGTAGTGAGTTCCAGGCTGTGATGGCTATTTCTGGTTGTCAAAATAACTACATCTGGAATGAACTCCAATCCAGAAAAGGAGGACACACCTGTGATCCAGATCTTGAGGTTAGAAGACACAGGCTTCTGACTGGATCTTGACATGGAGTTCTTGAGGCACAGGTGGCCATGGAAAGCTTAGGTCCAGGCAAGGTAGTACATGCTTTTAATCCCAGAGACTGAGGCAAGCAGATCTCTGAGTTCAAGGCCATCCTGGGACAATGTAAGGCCAGCACATCTGTTAGAACCTACTTCTTCAGGATTCCAGCTTATACAGAGACCAGCTGAAACTAGCCTCATGGGTCTGAACAATTACTAGATTTTTGAACTTCCCATCCACAGCTGCCCATTGTTAAGTTACTTGGACTACAGACTATAAGACAATAAATTTCCTTACTATATAAAGACATTCCAAAAGTTCTGTGGCTCTAGAGAACTCTGACTAATACACAGGCTAAGGCTAAGAGATTTGAATTTGTGTAAAATCAGGGTAGAAGATTGCATTTGTTATTCACTATTGACCCTTCCCGGCGGGTCAACTTTTAAAACAGTATGTCTGCAATAAGGCACAATGGCTTACACCTATAATCACAGCACTAGCCTTCTCTGGATACTGAATTCCAGGCAAGCAGAGCTGAATAGCAAGACTGTATCTCTAAAGATAAACTGAACAGCCAGATGCCTTTAATCCTAGCACTTGGGAGGCAGAGGCAGGCAGATGTCTGAGTTCAAAGTCAGCCTTGTCTACTGAGTTCCAGGACAGCCAGGGCTACACAGAGAAACCCTATCATGAAAAATCAAAACAAACAAACAAAAAGAAGCTAAAGGACAGCTTGATGCTCTCAAGTTCAGTTTAATTACCTCTATAATCTGTTGTAGATTTTAAAAACAAACTACATCAGACCATGCATAATCAGAGTTCATTTATTAGGTGTCCCATGACAGATTTGCTTTATTTTAGGTTTTGGTTAGGATGGCATGGTAGGTGACACAGCAACAACACCCACGGCCCATGGTCATTCTCTAAGCACCAAGACCCAGGATGATTAGTCTCGACAGCAAAAGGTACTGTGCAGGTGTGGTTAATCAACAGACCCTGAGAAGGAGCGCATCCTAGGTTATCCAGGTGGGTCTGACCTACTCACAAAAGGCCCCAACACTTCCTAGCAGCGGAAAACCAGACAGCTAGTCCATGACAAAGATTCAACTTGACGCTGCTGGTCTTGAAGTGGGGAGGAAGAAGAGCTAAGAAAAGTTGGTGGCCTCTCAAAGCTGAGAAGGGCTTAGATGGCAGCTGTTAAGAAAACAGGAATTTCTGCCTTACCATTGCAGGGAAGTGAATTCTGCCAACAGCTTGAAGGAGCAGGAGGTGAGCCCCAAATTCCAGAAAGGAACTTAGCCTGGGTATTAATTTACATCAAACTTTTGATGTACAGACCTGTATGTGTGTTGTCTCAAACCACTGGATTTTATGATATGTGTTAACAGCAGCAACGTGGAACTATTAATAATACAACAGTGAGCTTTCCTGGTTTCACACACAAGGTGTTTAAAAAGGAACGTGAATGCATTAAATCTATATATACATTTAAAAACGTTTAAGACCTTAAATGTGAAGTTCAAAGAGGCAGTTCAAGAACCAAGAAACCAGGGTGGTTCTGAGGGGAAGAATTACCAGGACTTTGAACCAAGTAAGACTGACAGGCAAGTTGGGTTGGGGAAAAAGAGGGAGCCAGGAACCCACATCCTCACACTCAAACACACAACTTCCCCAGGGAGGAGATGCAGAGGATGCCTGACCTCTGAGCCCCTAGACCAGAGGTATGATGAGTAGAAAGATCCTGCCCACAAGGGCTTTGGGGAGGACACAGGTTCTGGTCTCAGGTGTGTGGAAGATCAGAGAGAGGGCTCAAGGCTGTTCTACAAGGGATTGGGACTGGTCTGAGTGGGACCATGGAATTTCCTGGCCATGGGTCCAACTCCAAGCTCTCTAGTCTATGGTTTTCCAATCAGGTCAGCTCTGGTTGGCCTGATGTTTGCCATCTGAAGGGGCTCTATTACTTTTGAGTCCAGGCTTCTTCCCCAGGTTTCTATACCACCTGAAGGCATGGGTGTTGTCCAGACCAGATGGAGTGGTTCCCCTAACTGACCTGTATCCACTCCCATCCAGGCTCAGGGCTCCATTACCACCCCAGGGTCCCACACTGCTGCAGACAGCTGGGGGACGGAGGAGTCTTCACTAGCAGGGCCTGTGTTCAGTTCCAGGGAACACAGGCAGAAGGCAGCTCTGAGCAGTGTGGGGCTCTCTGCCAAGTGGACAACCCTGAGCCCTGGTATCTCTGCTGGGCTGTCAGGACTGGGCTGTCATGCTTGTGTCCCACGGTACTTGAGAAAAGTGGTCTCCAGAAAGGTTGCTAGCTTTGCCCGGTCATCCTGCAGTGGATGGGTGGGAAGCATGGTAGTACCGGGCAGCTCCACCAACCCTGCACCTTTCCAAACCCGAAGCGTACCCGCCCACCTCGTGCAGGAAGCCATAATGCACTAGCTCAGCGGCGAGGTCCTGGGCACTGTCGGCTGAAGAGAGAACACAGAACACATGAGTTGTAGCACTAGCCAGTGCCTGAGCCCCAGCCCACCACCTGACCCCCTACCAGCCTACTTGGGAGCAGATCATAGGTCAGCTGCCGATGTAGACGGTCCTCAAGCACCAAAAGTAGAGTAAGCTGTGAACGGAAGGGTGTGGTCAGGGCGGCGCCAGAGTTGATTCGTCCCCATCTTCCCTAGTCCCACCCAGGGCCCTTGCTCACGTGCCACCGAGCCTTGTCCTCGCTTCTTTCCAGGTTGCACTGCATCTGGACTACCTGAGGGCAGGGAAGTTGTATTAGCCACAGACTACTACTTAACAAAGGAGCCCAGAAGGATCAGCAGAGACCCAAAGATGGTAAACATCTCCAAGGGAAGTCCGGAAAGCACACCTTACTGAACCAGCCCGGAGGTATTAGGGAAGGCTTCCAAGAGGGGCCTTCTGTTTGGGTACTTTAGGATGGATAGAAAGCCAGAGAGAGACAGAGACAGAGACAGAGAGACCGAGACAGGTAGAGACAGACAGAGAAAGAGAACTGTGGAAAGCAAAGAAATGTTGTGTCCTAGGGTGTGACTGTACAGAAAAGCAAAGTGCCACCAGGAGCAGGACAGGAGACTGGGGCTTAGGCTGATTTCTACTAGCTCTCTGGGCAGCTGGGATCCAGGACTCGTAGACTACTGGCATTTGAATTTAGGGTGTACTGAGGAAGGAAGGAAGCTAGGAGGAGGAAGACCAGAGTGATGGTTCTGAATCCAGATGGAGCATGGAGGTGGCCAAAGCCTCTGGAACAGAGCATGCAACAGGATGGGGGAAGAACTGTAAAAGTGAGAAGCCTCTGAGGAAAATGGTTGTCTTGGTTCAGTTACAGCTTCCATAAAGGTGTCAGCTTGGATTTGGTCTCTGGCAGCCTGGAGGAGAACTTGGATGTGGAGATAGGTCCTCAGAGAAAGGCATCCATTCCCTGGTTGTGGTCAACTCCGAGAGACAGCATAGTAGAGCAGGGTTGGGATTCACCTTCCTGGTCTCCAGGTCAAAGGGTTCTGGCGTTGGAGTTTTGGCCTTTTGGGCCTCCTCTGGGGGTGGGGCCAACACACGGGGAAGTCCCAAGGGCCGAGCAGCTGCAAAATTCATCAGTGGATAGATCCCGTTCCTGGAGATAGATGAGGGGGTAGGTAGGTGGGGGGCTCAGGCCTCATAGTGCTTTTCTTCAGTGTCATGCCAGCTCTCACCTGACATCCTCTAGGAATTTGTCCAGCTCCAAGAAAGAGACCTCTGAGTACCTAGAATGGCATGGAAGGTACATGAGAGGTGTCAGGCCAAAGGCTAGCCAAGCAGCTAGGAGGGGAGACCTCATTTGGCCATCACTCACCGCCACTGCATTGGGGGTCCATGGGGCTGGGGCATCTCAGCCAAGACTGCATGGAGGTCCATGGCCTTGGTCTTTTCCTCTACCACATTTTCAGGCATGAGGTCTGCAAACCACAAAAATACTCATGGAGATGGCCCCAACCTAAGGGTCCTGCAAAGACCCTTCCATGATCTGACCCCAGGATCCTGGTCCATCCCGGCCCTTCTGGCCCTCACACTGGTGCTGGATGAAGCAGTGGGCTGCCAGTAGCTTCAGTGAGTGCACCTCGAAGAGCACTCGGTGAAAGAGGAGGTTGTGGGCTGAAGGTCGACGGGCAGGGTCCCGGGCCAGGCAGGAGAGGATGAATTCCTAGGTTATGAAGAAGAAAAGCATTTGGTGGGTAGAAAAATCCTAGCTCTAGAGGAGGTCCTTGAAGACCCTAGACCCCATGGGTCCAATTACCACAACCTCCCACCTCAGAGATGCTGGAGGAGCCTTCCTGTATGAATGAGCAGAGAAGGCATCCCATTAGCAGTTCAGGATCTGATTCTGTAAACTTGAGGATAGGCCTTGAGCTCCAGACAACTATGCCCTATTTCCTTCACCCTTGTGGAATTCGTGAGCTTCTAGAAGAGTCTTTCTTTCAGGTGAACCTTAGTCCACCTGCTACATTTTCAGATGCTAACACTTTCAGATGGACTGACCAGGCTACCCCTCTAGCCTGCCTATAGCACTTCAAAGGCAAGCTGAAGCACCTTCAGCCAGCCCTAGAGGGGCAAGGTAAGCTGCTCACCCGCATGTTGGGGTCACTCAGTGAGTGCCTGGCTCGAGCAATGGCCTCTTCTGTGACTCGGGTATCCCCATTGGCTTGGATCTCCAGTACAGCCATCTGGGTGCAGGGACAAATTGGAAATGGCGGGATGAAGGAGAGCCCGGAGCAGAGGCTATAAGGAGAGTGGACAGTACCTCTAGTGCACACATCCCAAAGGAGAAGATGTCCACAGCGGTCCCATCATTGACTTCTGAAACGGGAAAAGCAAGGCAGGGTTGGTCAGTCTGATGTGCCAGCAGGTCAGATGCCTGAGAGCGGCTTAAGGCTTAAGGACTCACCGCCATACTCTGGTGGGAAAAAGTGCAGGTTTCGGAGTTCCTCCCGTTCAGCTCGAATAGGGCTCCGGAGATCATCAGGAAGTGCTAAGGAAAAGCGTGGAGCTAAACAGACCAGTTTCTCCACAGCCCCCACCTCCCAGAGACCCCACACACCATTGGAGAAGATGCGGTACCACACTGCAACGTCCAACGCGGAGAGAAAGAGAGGGCGTTAGTGGGGCCGGGAGACTGGGCAGTCTCTGTCCTGGGCTCCCCCGAAGGTTCCTCACCCCTGCCCCCTGCCCCACCCGGCCTCGCCAGCACCAGAGCCAATCTTGATGAGGCCGTTGTGCTGAATGAAGATGGTGTCGCTGGTCAGGTTCCCATGGATGATGGGGGGACTGCAGGCGTGCAAAAAACTGTAAGCATAGAGGAAGGGAGGCAGGAAGAACCGGGTCAGAGAGCACCAGAAAGGTGCAGAGCAGGGGGCAAGTGCGTGGGCAAAGCCAGGCTCTCACCTGAGTGCAGACAGGATCTGCGTACACCAGCGCTTCCAGGCCTGGCAGCGGACGCACGACTCCGTCGGGTGGGCACCAAGAGGCTGCTGAGCCTGCGGAGCCCGCCCGCTACCCCACTCCTGAACCCAGGCCACTCGGAGTCCCCCGCCCCACCACTGTCCCTAAGTTCTGCTGGACTCCCTCCAGTCCCCAGCCCACTCCCCATACCCGGGCGTTCATGGCCTTGTGGTTCTTCTTGGTCTTTTTGAGAAACTGCTTGAGGCTGCCAGACGACACGTATTCTGTGATGAAGATGACCTGCGGGCAGGCGGGCTCCGCCGTTGCGGGTGGGTCCCCATGCTGCCCCACCCAGCCTGTGGCTTCACTCCGCCCTTCACCCGCCCCCTAGCTCACCCTCGCGCGGGCCTCAGAGGCGTCCAGCCAATACTTGTGCAGCTTGACGATGTTGGGGTGGTCCACCAGCGCCAGCTGCTCAAACATGGTCTGGATCTTCTCCTGGGGAAGGAGGATGGTCGTGGGGGGCAATCAACGGTATGGGGCAAAGGGCGTACAGACAGGCCTCACCTCATGGGCCGCAAAGGCCTTCCTATCCCCGAAGTGGAGTTCGTTCCACACCACTTCTACCCCCTCCTCCGTGTCCATGGCCAGAAAGGTGCTCTGGATCCCGGGCATGTTCCCTTGGTTCACCTAGGTGGGAAGAATGTGTGTCCTGATACGAATAGACCCAGGGTGTGGACATGGTCTCTGCCATAACCTTCCCCCAGCCACGAATGTGCTGCTAGCCCTGCCCAACTCAGTGGGAGAGCTGGGGGTGGTAAGACTGGGGATCTAGAACCCAGGGAGAGAGGGGTGGTGCCCAGGGGCTGGGCCAGAAGGTAAAGCAGGTTTTAGAGGTTGGGGACGATCCCCAAAAGGGAAGTGGGGGATCCAAGAGCACGTGGAGGTGGTCCCAGGATGACAC
Source organism: Rhabdomys pumilio (assembly GCA_030674055.1). Classification (NCBI taxonomy): domain Eukaryota; kingdom Metazoa; phylum Chordata; class Mammalia; order Rodentia; family Muridae; genus Rhabdomys; species Rhabdomys pumilio. The sequence goes on along the minus strand of JANHMN010000012.1, from coordinate 26,238,112 downwards.
TGGTGTTCAAGGAATGGGGGGTTCTCACCAGGGCTTAGGGCCAAAGGGATCCGAGGGCCTCCAGAGGCCAGAGCGTCCTGGGAGACCCTCACACTGGCTCGGCCCCCCAGATCCCACGGCCTCCATCCTTAGGCTACGGGACGACGGCGTCACCCGCACCCGTGCCCACCTGCTCCCGCCGCTTCTGCCAGCGGCCACACGGGCTCTCCTCCAGGATGTCGCTCTCGTCCTCGCTCTCGTCCTCCCTCTCGCGCTCCCGGCCTCTCCTCGGCGCCGGCTCCGGGGCCGCCATGGCTCGGCGAGCCCAGGCCGCCGCCCTCCGCGCAAGCCCTCGCCCCGCTCCCGCCCGCCCTGGCCCAGCGCCCGGCAGCCCAACCTGGAGCCCAGCGGAGCGGCCGCCGCGAGCCCTCTTCGGCTCCGGGAATTGGGAGGCGCGGGCTCGCAGCGGACCCGAGGGAGGAGCCGCCCCGCCCCTCCGGAGCCGCCTCTGCGGGCCGGTGCTGGAGTGTAGCTCGATCCGGGGCGGCAGAGCCCCGCCCCGGGCACACCCGCCCGCCCAGACCACTCCTGCTTCCCCAAAAGCTCCGCCTCAAACAGACGCGCCCCTCAAAGGCGCCACCCATTCCTGCGGAGGCCTCCCCAAGGTTTCCAAGGCAGCTGTGGTTCTCCTGGCAGACTGTGTCTGGCCTCTTCGGGAATCACTTCTGCCCAACTCTTAGAGCCAGTTCTTCCAGCACTGCATCCCGATCCTGCTCCTATGACAAATGTCCTGAACTCTGCCCAATGAAGAGAGTCTGGATGGGGCAGCAAGAGTCAAGGGCATCTGGGAGCAGCAGGCATTTCAATGGTAGAAAGTCATACAGTCTCAGAAATGGGGGCTAGTTCCCTCCTTAGGTAGCCAAGGAAAGCCTCACTAAAGATGGCACAGCAGCACAGACTGACAGGATGCACTTTAAATCCTGATCACCTGTCTCTTCCTGGCCCAGAATTCCATGCTTCTCTTTCGGTGTACCTTTCATAATGGCAAGTTTCTCTTTTCTCCCCAAATGTGAACCTCTCATTTCCACTATGGGCTCCCTTGAAGCAATGACTCCACAAAGAGGGAGCATTGCTCACTTGCCACATCCAGCGGAATTCCCGCCCCAAACCTCTATCCACCCCTCAACTGCCCTCACTCCTTCAGCTGCCCTCTTACCCACCGTCACCTCCCCTTGCTATATAGAGACCCCATCTGCCCTCTGATTTTAAGTACCATCCGGCCCCTGACCAGCTCTATCCCCCACCCCACCCCCACCCTGACTTCTGTCATAGCCTGCTCAAAATGCTGCAGCTTGCTGTGCTTTTCTGCCTATCCTAACCTGAGAAGGGTTAGCTAGTTTAGCAGATCAGGAGGGGTTTAACCCTAAACTGGCCCCAGAAACCAGAACAGGGCCAATGCCTGGAAGACAGTTCCCAAGTCCTTGGATCTACCTATTTGCATCTGTTTTATTGGGACCATAGCCACACTGGAGAGTCTGTACTAAGAATGCAAATGACGAGGAGCCTTGTACCACAGTGTTAGCAGAGCATCTTGGGGTGGGGGGGTGGGGGGGTGGGGGGCAGGCACTACAGATAGAATCCATTTTTAAAAAATGTTTTGACATTGAGGACTCGTTGGTTAAGAGGACCCAAGTTCAATTCCCAGCACCCATGTGACAGTTCACAACTACCTGTTACTCCACTTCCAGGGGATCTGCTGCCCTCTTCTGGTCTTAATGGGTACCAAACACACATATGGTAGTTCCCGTACATAAACATAGGTGCTCATTATTACATAGACATAAAATAAACCTTAAAAACAATCCATAACGCCAAAGCTAGCGGCGTGCATCACTGCTGGCAGAAGCACATGTTGTCTGAGAAGTGTAGAGGACAGCGCCAACTGGATGCTCCCACAGGCTTCCCCTAGGTTCCATTCCGTAAGACCTTTGCCACGACTGGTTTCCATAGGCAGTCTTTGTGGAGGTCAAACCTGCCCTGAGCACGCTGGGGCTCTGTTTGCTGCATTTGACGGGCCCATCCCTCTTTGTGCAGACCGTGTCTCATACATAGAGTACATTTTCTGTCATCCTTTGAGTCCACTTCCTTCAGGTGTTGTTGACTCAGGTGTCATCTCTCTGACAAGACTTCTTAGGCTCCATGCTTGCACACTCTGTCCCCTCCCTAGCCTCACAGCCTTTCCCATGACATTTGGCACTGGACCTGCCTGTGTTGGTCTGTTTCATCTGTCCATGCTGGAATGTGGGTCTATAAGGGCAGCGTCTATAGGGGCAGGGTGTCTGCTCTTGGTGCACACACCACACCCTCATCAACGGTGTGATGGATGTGCAGCGAATGACATATGAAGGCTTGGGTAGGTGGTGCAGAGAGTCTCCCGAGGCTGCAAGTATGAGTTGAGCCTCAATTCATTTTCTTCCCCTTTTCTGTCCTATAGCCAGTTTCATGTCAAACAAGTGTGTGTATTCTAACCCCTAGTGCCTGGGAAACGGCCTTGTTTTGAGATAAGCTCTTGTTGGATTTAGAGAGGACTGTGGAATCCAACATTTGGCATGGAGCCTGAGGCTGAGGTATGTTCTTGGTCACTTTCCTCAGCCACTGCTCCAGATCCAGTTGCCCTCTTGTCTCTGTCTCTACTCCTGTCCATTCCACCAGGTGCTTACTATTAATCAGATGTCCCCTCGGCATACCCCCTCTCAATGGTCATCTACTCCCTTGACATCTTGCCTTGTGCTTTAGCACCCAAATGCCTTTCTTCTACCTCTTGTAGACCCACCATGGATCCTTGGTTGTTCCTTCTGGGTCTCTCAGAGTCTGTCCCTGCTGAAGGGTAGACAGGTAATCTAATTTCTGAATTCCAGACCATTTCTTTCCCTCTGGCAGGTGGCTTTTAAGGCTTAGACAGGTGTCCCCAGAGGCCAGATATTCCAGGTAGGTAGACAGGATGTCCCTTGCCTTGCCACAGCACCTGGCTTTGTGCTTTTAGGTAAGACCCTCCAGGACTGTAGACTGGGTTTAGAAACTTACCTCAAAGACCAGAGGAGAGCAGTAGTGAGAGGCTGGCACCTTTGGGATGGGCAAGGAAACTGTGGCTTCTGTTCTTATTCCAAGGAAGCCAATATTGATCTTCCAAGCTCCTCCAAGGAACTCACCCCATGTGGCAGGAAACTACTGCTTTCCGACGACAGTCAATGAGGGCCAAGCAGCCTTTCTGTAACTTTTTAAAGTTTGGAAGCGGTTCCAAACCGCTTAGTGAGTGTGCATGTTTGGGAGGGGGAAGATCAGCTGTTTTAAGAGATTTCAGGAGAATAGACATCTATTTAATCATCAATCACTACTGGGAAATAGAGGCAACAGTGCTAACTAAATAGAAGTACTGGGTCCTGCAGCAAAGTACTCCTTGGGTACCAGGCCCTCTTCAGTGATGTCACTCCATCATCCACCAAATTGCCTCCAAGGATGACTTGAACATTATTACATTTTTATTGATTTCAAAAATGTGCCCAAAAGATCAATTTGTACTCGGTCAATACAACGGTACAAGCAAATACATTCAAAGCTGTATGGTGGGCACACCTCAGTGGATGAGCTTTGAGCTCTTCATGGGTTATCAGTAGTCACAGCACCAGAATGAAGGAGACACTCAACAACCATTCAGCTGCATTTAGAGGAAGAGGAGGAGGGGGATGGGGATGGGGATGGGGATGGGGATGGGGATGGGGATGGGGA
>JANHMN010000012.1:26223325-26234247 GCA_030674055.1 Rhabdomys pumilio | reverse complement strand
GGGGGGGGGGGGGGGGGGGGGAGGAGGAGGAGGAGGAGGAGGAGGATACAAATTATTTCTCTTGTTGAGATGATTTACTAGATGCCATATTTATTCAGTTTTCAATATTGACTAAAAATGGATGGAAGTCTAAGGCAAAAATGAACTTGCATAGAAAGTGATACAATGTAACATTTCCCGTTTCCTTAAAAGAGTGATTATTGCCAGGCAGTTCTTGATGGGTGGGGGCTGCATATACCTTTTATCCCAGCACTGGGAAGGCAGAGGCAGGCAGATCTATATGAGTTCAAGGCCAGCCTGGTCTACAGAGCAAGTTCCAGGATAGCCAGGGTTACACAGAGAAATGCTTTCTTGAAAAAAAAAAAAAAGCACAGAGGGGGTTATTTGAGGCGTCATAACAGATACCACAGGTATGGTGACTTAGAGAGCAGAAATTAATTTTCTCATAGCTCAAGGGTAGAAGTTCAGGATTGCAGAGCAACAGGTCTTGTCCACCCTAAAGTTCCCCTTGGTGTATGGACAAGTTCTCCTCTCTGCGTCCTTGAACCGTTCCTCACTGTATGTGAATGCACCTTTACTTCTTTCCTTCTTTGTTTTTTTTCTTTCTTCCTGGATTTATTTTATTGTATGTGTAGGGCTTCGGCTATGTGTGTTGTATGTGCAGTGTTCAGGAAGTGCCCATGGAGGCCAGAAGAGAGTCGGCAGTTGTGAGCCTCGATGTGGGTTCTGGGAATGGAACCTGAGTCCTCTGGAAGAACAGAAAATGCTTTGAACTGTTGTGGTGGTTTGAATACGCTTGGTCCAGGAAAGGAAGTGTGGCCTTGTTGGAGGAAGTGTGCCACTGTGGGAGTGAGCAATGAGACCCTTCTCCTAACCACTAAGTGGGAGCCAGTCTTCTAGCAGCCTTCAGATGGAGATGTAGAACTCTCAGCTCCTCCTGCGCCATGGTTGCCTGAATGCTGCCATGCTCCTGCCTTGGTGATAATGAACTGAACCTCTGAGCCTGTAAGCCCAGCCCCAAATAAATGTTGTTCTTACAAGAGTTGCCTTCATCATAGTGTCTGTTCACAGCAATAAAACACTGAGACAACTGTTAAGCCATCTCTCCAGGCCCTGACAATCTCTTTCTTAATTATTTCAGTCAGTACTGGGCATGGTGTTGCATATCTGTGATCCCTGAATTGAGGAAGCTGAAATAGGAGAATTGGGAACTTGAGCCTATCCTGAGCCATACATAGCAAGTTCTATAATTTCCACTGAATGACCCTGTCTCCAAATAGTGACATTTTAAAGCACACTTAACCTAAAGGTTAAAATGTCTATATTTTGACTTTTCAGGAATAATTTTCATATAAAAAAATCATATTTTTTCAAGATAGGATTTCACTGTGTAGCTCTAGCTGTCCTGGAACCTGTTCTGTAGACCAGGCTAGCCTCAAACTCCCAGAGATCCTCCTGTTCTACCTCCTCGGTGCTGAGTTTAAAGTAACCCCCCCAACCTGGTTATCTAGTAACTCTAAAACTAGTATTATTTGTTAGTAGATTATTGCTTAGAAAGATACTTGTGAAGATTTGTTTTTATTATTTTCATTTGTGTGTGTATGTATGTGTGTGCACACGTGTGCATATGCGTGTGTGTGTGTGTGTGTGTGTGTGTGTGTGTGTGTGTGATCTGGGTGCCAGATCCACTGGAGCTGAAGTTTCCGGTGGCTGTGAGCTGTCTGATCTGTGTACTGGGAGCTGAGCCCTGTTCTTCTGGGACAGTAGTAGCATTCTTAACTGTGAAGCCATCACTCCAGCTGCAGAGAACCATCTTTAACATTGGAACACAGAAAGATGACATGTTGGCATATGCCTGTGATCTCAGCACTTGGAAAGTGAGGCAAGAGAACCAAGAGTTCAGAAACATACACAATTACATAGGGAGTTTGAGGCCAGCCTGAGCTATATGAGGCTGCGTCTCAAAAGACAAACAAATGAGGTACGAATAGGCACAAGAGCTGGCTCAGAAGGTGAGGGCACTGACTCTTCCTTCAGAAGACCCAAGTTTGCTTCCCAGCACCACATGGGAGCACACAACCATCTATAACTCCAGATCCACCCAGAGAATCATAGAGGTTTTCTTTTTACTGTAACAAGAAATAAGAACAACATAAAATTCCCAAGTTCTTTTTTTTTTTTAAGGGGGAGGGTAATACTCCTGGGAATGTGGTAACCCTTGGCCAGGTATGGGCTGAGTGTAAAAAGCACCTTACCTATGTCAATGATTATAGCGTAGCTATGGCTATGGCTTCAGCCAGAGTCTCAGCTGAAGAGCCTCATTGTTTATAAAGGGAAGACTGCCACACAACATGCAAACATCCCAGAATAAACATCCCAGAATGCCCAGAAGAACATGTGGAATATTTTGAGAGTGTGCACAGAATAGGAACAAACTCTGAAGAATCAAAGAACAAGGTTCTAGGCAAGGGCAGCTTGTGAGCTGGAGGGGTGTGTGCCTGAGAGAGAGAGAGAGAGAGAGAGAGAGAGAGAGAGAGAGAGACAGAGAGAGAGAGAGAGAGAGAGGAGAGAGAGAGAGAGAGAGAGAGAGAGAGAGAGAGAGGAGAGAGAGACAGACAGAGAGAGAGAGAGAGACAGACAGAGAGAGAGTTAGTTCTGGATTCACTGTGTGTGCAGCTTCTATCAGCCCCCACTGTTGGCATAAACTTTTTGCAGCCTATTTTAATAAACTTTCCATCTCTCCTCTAGTCCACCTCCCACCAGAGGTAGTGGAAGAGAAAAGTTATTAGGATATGGGGGGAAGTGGACCTGTTCAGCAATAGTTCTTTGGGGGTGAGCTCAATCTCCTTTGTCAGCAATTTAGTTCCATAGCAAACACCAGCTGCAGACCAGTCGTCTAGGCAGGCAGACACCACACATGAACCAGCAGAATCCTGAAGAAACCTTAAGGTGGAGCAAACCAAACTAAGGCTTCAGCTCCCGCCGTCTGTGGGATCATATGTATACTCCTTCATCACACATCCTTTCACGTGTTTGCTTCAGCAGACATCCTTTCACCTGTCTCTGCTACAGGAAAACATTCTTGCAGGGGTCTGCTTTAGCAAGACATTTCTTTCACCTGTGTGCCCCAGCAAACCTAACTTCCCAAAGAAACTAGAAATTCCCACTTCACCCCACAGTAAAATAGACTCTGGTAATCAACCTGGCTTGATCCCCAAATGTTGCTGTAAACCATCAACACAGAGGCCAGACCTGGTAATAATCCTCAAAATAATTCAAACAGACCCTGGTAGGTGATGTTCAGACTCACCAGGTTGAATGAGGCACTTTATACACAAAGCCTCATTAAGGATCTATATCTACGAGTGGATCCTTGGCTTTCTCTAGGATAGACCCTACTTTCCTTCTTTCTACTGCTTTGTAGAACTCATCATCCAATCATCCTTTGCTTCTCTGAGGCTCAGGATGTCTGTGGGTTTGCTATGTCTTGGTGGGGGCTTTGGGGACCAACCCTAGCATCTTGCATATGCTAAGCATGTGTTCTACCAGTGAGCTACATCCCCAGCTCTGGGGACCTCTTTTTTTGTTGTTTCTCTTTTTTGTGGCCATGGCTGCTTCGGAACTCACTCTGTAGACCAGGCTGGCCTTGAACTAACTCTCAGAGATCCACCTGCCTCTGCCTCCACTTCTCGAGTGTCAGAGTCACTTAATGGTGTGTGCCACCACACCCCGCTTCCTGGAAACTTCTAAAAGTAGACATTAATGTCTGATCAGATCTGGCAAACTCCATTTCATCACCCCTTCCAATACTTCCTCTACTCATTTCACAGCCCTTCCCCTTCAGGCATTGGTCGGTGTACATTAGAAAATCCTACTGTGCACCTTTCTTCCCACCCTCCCTTCATGCTGTGTTTCCCACAATGCCTGTTGCACTGTCTTGTTCACCCACGTCTGTGTGCAAGTTTTCTGACACGCTGGTTAAATCTGTCTGTCGTTAAACCTGTTTAATTCTGCTTACTCTAGTTTTCAGTCTGAAAGTTCCCTGGTGACTACTGTGGTGACCAGTGCCTATGCCTGTTGCCTGCTCCCTTGTTTCGGGGCGTTCTCATTCCTGCAGCCATAGCTCTTGGTGTGCCCTGGTCTTTGATTATGTGATAGGCACTACTTCATCTTATGTGTTTTGAAGTGGGAATCTCAATACATTGTAAATGTTGCTTGTGAGTGACTCGGAGGCATCCTCTCGTTTTAGACTCCCAACCACTGGGACTAGGAAGACAAGAAGAAAACAAACTGTAATATCGTGCCTTGATGGTGCTGCTTTGAAATTTTACTTAGAGGAGTAAACTGAGGGTGCCACAAAGCACAACTTTTCCCCCAAGGAATCTGATTGTGGCTTTGAAAGTCATTGATCTGGAGCCATGTTACCTGAATTCAAGACCTTATTTTCTGAAGACCAACCAGTGGGTGTCTGTCTGAGTGTAGAGTTGGTGTACCTATTTGTATTTCTTGGATCCTGAGATTGTTAGTGTGAGCTGCCGCATCCAGTCCTCGGGATCTTTCCCCCACTTCCCTTATCCCTCTTGCTCTAGCCCTGCTCGCTACGGCCAAAGGGTTTTGTTTATTTGTTTGTTTTTTAAAATTATCTTATGTAAATACACTGTGGCTGTCCTCAGACACCCCATAAGAGGGCATCAGCTCTCATTACAGATGATTGTGAGCCACCATGTGGTGTCTGAGATTTGAACTGAGCACTCAGTGTTCTTAACCACCGAGCCATCTCACCAGTCCCCTTAGGATCTTTTAAACAGATGTTTGAAGGATCTCTAGTTTTCTATCTTTGCTGATCCCAAGGCAATCCTGTGTCTAAGAAATCCAGCTTCTCCTGTGTCTATAACAGTTAAATGTGCAGAAGTGCCAGGTCCCTGGGCCACATAGGAATTGGTGCTTCCTAACCATCCAGAGTCTCAGCCTGGTGTGGGAGGGAGGTCACCTGTGTGTTTTGCTGTGAAGCCACCTGTTTCCACTGTGGGCACTGCATCAGATGACTCAGCTCTTATCCCAGCCTCCACACAAGAAAACCTGAAGGGGCTCAGTCTGCTGGGTAACGTACACCTCACTCATCCTTGTAGCCCACACGCTGCTCTGCTTTGGGTGGCTCCTTGCCCTTTTGGGTTTGTCAAGCAACTCCTCTCGGGCCTGGATAGTCAGGGAAGACTAGACAAACTGAGAGAGGAAAAGAGGCCAAGCACTGGACTGCCCTGCCTCAATCTGTCTTTCATGTTACCAGGAAAAAGGAATGAATTGTATGTTGGCAGCTGGACAAGAAGTCATGTCTGATCTGTAGGGAATAAAGCAGCCAGAACCCAGTTACTACCTGACATTCAGCCATTAGCCTTCTGTGAAGTTTCCCTGCCCCCCAGCCCCAACACCCCCTCGTGTGTGTGTGTGTGTGTGTGTGTGTGTGTGTGTGTGTGTGTGTGTGATGTTTTGTGGTTGTTTTGAAGCTTGTTCAAGGCCAAGTTTTCCTCAAACTCATCATCCCCCTGCCTCAACCTTTGAGTGTTGAGATTATAGGGACAGGTTGCCATGCCCAGTATAAAGTAAATTTTGAACACAAAGCTATCAACTAATTTGTGCCTTTGGATTGTTTCTATAGCAACCTTAATTTCCTTGGCCTGATTTTGAAAAAAAGGGGTCTTCTGTTTAGATAAGAAAAGAAAAAAACTAGAAACATGTTAAAAGCTGTTTCGTGGCAACACTACTGTAGATGCTTTTAGATCACCTCCAGAATCCATTAGACTTGCAGACAGGACCCCCTCTGAGGCATGTACTGTTAGTACATCACTTTGATTAAAAAAAAAAAGGAAAGAAAAGAAACTGGACTGTCAAAAACTCAGTCACTGGCCAAGGAGTAGGTGGAGGCTGGGCAAAGATGGTACTAGGAACTGAAAGTCGTGGCTGGAGCCTGGAGCCTAGAACCTGGATTTACACTTTTTGGAAGCCATGGTCAGTTTATGAGTGTAACAATCTAAGGCTGGGAGATGTTTATTCAAGGGATCTCAGAATAATAAGACTTGTTTTGGTGACTAGTAAATGCAGGGGCTCACAGTGGTCACTCAGGCGGGCTGCTGTGCCCATGCCCCTTGCACTCTGACCCCACTTACTCTCCTTTTCAGACACTCAGCATACTCCCCGCTGACTGTCCCAGCACACCGGTGGCATTCCTACTTGTCAAGATTATCCAAATTTTGATTGTGTCTTAGGATCCTGAACTTCCTAGAACAGGATACAACCAGCAACATCCTTTCAGTGGCGACTAAGAGCTTGCTGCATGTGGAGGACGCAGCTTGTCTTTGGTGCTTACAAGTTTGCAGTCAGACACTGGAGCCAGGCATATCATTACTTCTCAAGTCAAGATAGTAATCCCTAAGCCCTTCATGTCTGGCCAAGATACAGCAATATGCCTCAGCCCAGATCTCACACAGTCAATCTCTCTGGATAGATCATGAGCATCAGGTTCTGGGGAGGGACTGGGGAGACCTGGGATGCTCACAGTGGTGGCAAGATGGGAAGGTCTGGTCAAAGAACAATTGGTAAGGTGGAGTGTCCACTCAGTCACTCTTGTGCTGTGTGTATGGTCTCCATCAGAGGATGGCAGAGTCTGAGTACTGCAGTGGATAAGTTAAAGTCCTGAGGGAAACTCACTCATTCCTCTGCAAGCTCTAACCCAGTGGCTCTCAATCTGTGGGTCGAGCCCCACATATCGGATATCCTGGTTATCATTACATTACATTACATTACATTACGGTTTGTAACTATAGCAAAATTGCAGTTATAAAGTAGTAATGGAATAATTTTATGGTTGGGGGGGGTCACCACAACATGAGGAACTATATTAAAGGGTTGAAGCATTAGGAAGGCTGAGAACCATTGTATCTAGACTGGAACAGGAATCCTGTTTCCTTTGTTTTCCCCAACCCTGTGGTGTCAGAGTGAGTGTCATTATAGGGACCTAAGAGCTTCCAGAATCCTTACCTTCGTGGACAAAGGGTTCGGTCACCAGGTCCTGGTAGTGTGGCAAGGAGATGTCTCTTTCTCTCTGGCTGCTTTGCCCTGAGCATGGTTATATGAAATTGTCTGTCAGCACAGGAAATTTAAAAATGGGGACAGATCCTGGTATCTAAATGGGGGATCACAAGAATACCACTGGGCCTCAGGTTATGTATGTGTAGGAATCCAAGCAACCTAGCCAGAGCTAGAGGAGAGGCCCTCTGCTCTCCACACACTTCACACAACACTCAAGCTCATGTCCAGACTAAGGGGCACCTGCTGAGAAAGGGCCCCAACAGTACAGAATAAAACTTCAAACGACATTGGATACTGAGACCACCACCTCATAAGTGGACGTCACCCATGGGCCAAACCTAATCAGAATGAGGGCCAGCTTCACAAAAGGACAACATTCTCAGGAGTCTTTAACAAGATCTGGTAGGTTATGAAACCATATAAAATAAATGACATTTAAAAATGGCTCTACATTCTAAGTGTAGGAATGAGTGAGTGTGGAGGGAGATGACAGTTGACAAGTGGCAGTGGTAATGGCCCAGGTGTTAGAAGTATCAGGAGAAAGTCTAAAGTAGCATGTTAGGTTTTCTGCTAAGTGCCACTCAACACAACCAGCCAGTTGGCCAGACACGCTGTTATATTTATAGGGTTCTATAAATTTATATTATTTATAGATTACAGACAGGAAAAAAATCTCCAATCTGAAATGTAGAAAAGAACTTCAAAGAGACAAACAAGAGCTAAGATCACTGCATTTGAAATTTTGAAGGGGAAATAAAAGAGGCCCATTGGAAAGCAGTTTGGAACAATAATGCTGAGAATGTCCCAGATTTTGGTGAAAGATATAAATTCCTGGTACAAGGAAGTTCAGCACACTCCAATAGGATGAGCTCGGAGAAAACTATGCCCAGAGACATTGCAAGTAGCCTGGTCAGATTCTTCTAAAGACCATGAGGCAGCCAAGGCCATAGCAGGCACCCACACTACTGAGCAAGGGAAGGGACCAGACCACAGCCCTGCCACCGTACCTGACCCAGGTAGCCACATATCCATGATCAGCTGCATTCTGGGGCATTTCTAGGAGCACAGCTTAACAGTAACCTCTGACTACGTAGCCCAGATTTCAGACTGTTTGGTTCCTTTGTTTAATTTTTGCATTAAGAATAAAGTTTTGTGAATGAAGCTTCAAACACCTAAGATGCAAATAAGAGCTTTGGGGATGGGGGTGGGAGGCTAGAGAAATGACTCGACATTTAAGAGCATTGGCTGACTGACCCAGGTTCAGTTCCCAGAACTCACATAATGACTCACAGCCACCGGTTCCAGGTGATCCGAAACCCTCTTCTAACCTTCACAGAAGCCAGGCACATTGGGTCAAATAGACATATATGCAAGGCAAAACACGTATACAATAAAAGCAAATAAAGATATAAAAATTTAAAAAGTGATAATAAATAAATAAAATTAAAATAAAAGGGAGTTTTGGTAATTTTTTTCAGATTTATTTCATTTCCTGTTTATGAATGCTTTGCCTACATGCATGTATGGGTGACACCTGTGTATCAGGTGTTCTTGGAAGTGGGGAGAGAGGAGGTTGAACCCAACAGGAGTTATGGATGGTTATGAGTCACTATGTGGTGAACCAAACTCAAGTTTGCTGAAAGAATGGTCAGATGCTTTTAACCTCTGAAACATCTGTCTAAGCCCCATTGTTTTGTCCTTAAATTGCTTTCTTGAGGTGTCCTAACTACTTTGGGACTCTGCCAGCAGGAAACCCATGACCAGAGGAAAACCTTGCCCTTGAATCTTCCCAACACCGAGTCCAAATAAACCATTTTCCCCCCATGAAACAAAAGAAAAGCCTTAAATCATTCAAGATAATGTTGGTCATATACAAACATTCTGGCAAATTACCTGTGAGGGAGGTTGCTTTTCTAGTCCTTACCTGTGGGGACCAACAAGGCTGAGCTGCATACAGATCAGAACAAGCTGATGGTCAATGCTTACCACACACTGACAGAGCGACTCGTACGGGTGACAGCAGCGCAAATGAGACCCCCTCAAGAGCAGAAAATTCATTTATTATCAAAAGATATGTGTGCACTAAAAGTCGTAATACAGCAAACTGTGAGATGTCTCAGGGTACCTGGCAAGATGAGCATCATGATACTAAATACCAGCGGCAAATCAAGACACATCATGTACAAAGTGGTCAGAAGTTGAAAATGTTGAAAATCTTGGCTAAGCATTGTGACAGGATTTTCCCTGTCCAATCTATTTAATTCTTAGTGCAGCAGGAGGCCTGTGATTGGACAGGGAAAAGGGAGGTGGAGCTAAGAGTTGCTGGGAGAAAGAGTGACTCAGGAGAGAAAGAGGGAGGGAGGAATCAAAATGGAGCAGGAGGAAGACAATCCAGATTCCAAATGGCTTTAAATAGCCACAGGTAGCTGTAATATCATACAAGGAAAGAATAATTGGGGTAACTTGTCTAATCTAGGTGGGCAGCTTGTATCATTATCAACTGGCTCTAAAAATATTGTGTGGGCATCTTGTGAATTGAGGATTTATTGGTATATAAATCAAATTATAAGCTTCTAGAGTTTTGATTTTACCAGGTTACTGGTAATTGTGAAAGGTAACGTCAAGGTGGGCAGTCATTGCATTGGGGTTGGGGTGGCAGTGACCCGACAAAGGAACACAGGAGCTCCAGGCCAGAGAATCTGCCAAGATAAGAACACCCGGCTGGTGTCATGTGGCACACCAGTGTTGGGCACAGTGCAGGAACTTGCCCATTCTTTTTAAATATTCCTGCAACAAAGCATGGTAACTTATGCATGCAAACGCACTGCTTGGGAGACCCAGAGAAAAGATTGCCAGTCACTTTAAGACAGGTGCGCACTACAAGGTGAATAATTTCAGTGCTGTTTAGAATGCAGAGACAACCTCAATTAAAAGACCACTTCCTTGGCTGGGCAGTGGTGGCACACGCCTTTAATTCTGGTCCTCCGGAGGCAGAGGCAGGTGTATCTCTGAGTTTGACTCCAGACTGTTCAACAGAGTGAGTTCCAGGAGAGCCAAGACAACAACAGGGGGACCCTCTGTCAGAATAAAACTCAACAACCAAAAGCCTCCCTCCAAGCTCATGCTGCCATCAAAACAACAACAGAAAACAGTCCTAAGAAACAACACAAGACAGGTTGAGGATTGAGCTCAGTGGTGGGACGCTGGCCTAGGAAGCCCAAGGCCCTGGGTTCTGTCCACAGCTCTGAGAAAAAGAAAAAGAAAAAAGAAGAGAAAAAAAAGAAACAATGCCAGTAAAATTGTAGGGGGAAAAAAAACCCCAACAAGAAAAGGAGGGAGAACATGTATGGGACAAAAAATTACGACTCACAAGCAGAGAGGGGAGGTAGAAAGATACATAACCTAAACCCTGAAAAACAAGGCATGATGTATAAAAGTATAGGGGGAACCTAAGGATCCAAGTTATTGTCTATGACAATGCTGAAGTGCACAATGCTCAGAAAGTCACAAAAAGAAAGTCAGTCCTTAGACAGGGAGAGAAATAACAATCCAGTCTCAGGGTCAGCTGTAGCTCTCTGCAAAAGCTGTAGGTATGTGAGGTTCTCATGGGTGTTGGGGTCGAAGAAACCCTTGGTGTCATCACCAGGGTCAGCCAAAATGTTGTTCATCTCCTCATCGAAGAAGCCACGTTGGTAGGCCACGTCCACGGGAACACGGTGACTGTGCACAGGGTCAATGACACCACCCGTGGCAATCTGGGCCTCTAGGAGGCGAATGCCATGGTTCTTGACAATGAGGTCCCTCTGCATGGCCTGGAAGAGGGAGATCTGCTCCCC
>JANHMN010000012.1:26196867-26223315 GCA_030674055.1 Rhabdomys pumilio | reverse complement strand
ATCTTCTCCTGACGGCCAGGCTCTCCCTGGACAGGCACCAGGACACCTGCTATGCAGCTGGTACCCTTGAGGTATCTCTTCACGTTGTCCTTCCGCTCAATCTGATCCACTGTGGCTCTGCCTTCTTCCAGGTCCTCCATAGTCTCTTTTGTGATGACCCCTGACCTCAGCAGTTCCTCAGCTGTGACCTGAGTTCGTAATCCTCGGAACCAGAGTTGCCTGCTTTTCCCTTCCTTGTCTGCGATCATTTGTAGAATAAGCTTTACCACTTTCTTCAGTGCCCGTTCCGTGTCCCCTTTGTATATTCTAACTAGTTCAATCTTCTTTTCCTCAGACACATACTCCGAGTTCAGCAGCTCCCACACGGATCGCCTTTGGCCTCTGTACCTCCCCACGGTCACTTCCACCTGCTCTGCCTCCAGGGCCCTTTTGGTGGCCTCATCAACATACTCCATGTCCTTTGTGTCCTTGACCACTGGGAACAGAGCCCAGCCTGACTTCTCCTCCCGCTGGCACCGGTCCTGCAGCTCCTGGTATGTGACCTTTTCTTGTGTGTTGGGATCCACAAACCTTTTCCTCATGTGTTTTTGGTCAGCAATGAGAACAAGGGTGTCATCACACAGACAGCCTCGTCGGCAGGCTGTATCCAGAGGAACTCGATGGTGGTGTAGTGGGTCAATGACCCCACCTGTGGCCACCTGCACCTCCAGCAGCCTCAGCGCCTCCTCCCTCCCAACTAATTTCTTCTCCATGGCCTGGAACAGTGGGATAGTCTCCCCTGTGGCTGGGTCTTCGTAGCCCCTTGCTGCCTTCTCTGCATTCACAAGCCTCTCTCTCAGGTCTTCACCCACCAGGTCAGCTGCTATGGCCTCATCCACACACAGCCTCTGGTGCGTGTGAGGGTCCATGATGTACCCAGTGGCAGCCTGTGCCTCTAGCAACTGTGCTGCAAATCCTGTGGGGATGAGCTCTTCCCTGCTGGCCTCATAGAAGCTCATAACCTTCTGGGTTAGGGGTGCTATCACTCCAGCAATGCAGTTGCTGCCTTCCAGGTAGACATTTATAGTCTCCAGCTGGCAGAGGTCCTGGCACCCTCTGTCCCCACTGTGGAGCCTATCCAGGGTCTTCTTATCCAGGACCCCAGAGTTGAACAGTTCTGCAGCTGTGACATCTCCATGGATGCCTGCCACCTTGAATAGTTGGTTTTGCTTCTCTGTTTCTTCCACGGTAGAGGTGATAACCTCCAGCAGTTTCTCCAGGCCTATGTTCTGGGTTCTGTACTCCCGCAAAAGTTTCCTTTTCCTTCCTTCTGTAAAATACTGGGAAGACAACAGGTCCCACAGAGACACTGTCTGGCCTGCAAACTTCCCTATGTCCATTTTCACAGTTCTGGATCTCAGAGCTTGCCTTGTGGCCTCATCAATGTATGTGTAGGTTTCTCCTTTCTTTACAATTTCCAACATGTACAGGCCTGTCTCAGGGTCCTCCACACAGCGCTCCAGCAGCTGCAGGTAAGTGAGGTTCTCATGCGTGTTGGGGTCAAAAAAGCCCTTAGTGTCATCGCTTGGGTCAGCCAAGATGCGGTTCATCTCCTCATTGAAGTAGCCACGTTGGTAGGCCACGTCCACAGGCACGCGATGGCTGTGCACAGGATCAATGATGCCACCTGTGGCGATCTGAGCCTCCAGCAGACGAATGCCATGGTCCCTGACGATGAGGTCCCTCTGCATGGCCTGAAAGAGAGAGATCTGTTCTCCTGTGTAAGGGTCTGTATAGCCGGTGACAGCCCGCTCAGCTGATAGCAGCTTCATGTAGGTTTCCTTGGCAAACATCCCTGCCTGGAACGCCTGCTCTACAGTTAGCTTCCGGTTCTCCACAGGGTCAATGATGAACCCCGTGGCTGCCTGTGCCTCCAGCAGCACCAGGGCTGTGCCTGGCCTCAAAATGTGCCTTCTCAAGGCCTCTGGGATACTCATCTTCTCTTTTGTATCCTGCATCAGGACCCCAGCAATGAAGTTGCCTCCTTCCAGGGACCTCCTCACACTGTCCATCTCTGTCACTTCCTGGACTGTCCTCTTTCCCTGGTTGAGCTCATCCAGTGTCTGCTTGGTGATCAGCTGGGACCTAAACAAGTCCCCAGCTGAAACCTGTTTCCGGAGCCCTTTGAAGGTGGCCTGTGGGGTCTGCTTCTCCGCCGCCTCCACCAGAGTGGTGACCATACTGATGACCTGTCGCAGAGCAGCGGCCCTCCCGGAACAACAAAGGGCCACCAGCTCCCTCCGCTTCTCAGCTTCAACATACTCAGAGTGTAGCAGATCCCAGAGTGACACGCTGTGTCCTTGGAACCTCCCCATGTTGATAGGAACCTTCATAGCTCTCAGTGCCACGGCAGTGTGGTCATCCACCTCAAGCACAGTGTCCTGGGGCAGTGGCAGCAGCCACAGGCCAGTGTCAGCATCCAGCACACAGAGTTCCTTGAGCTGCTGGTATGTCACCTTTTCACGGGAGTTGGGGTCAAAAAAGAGCTTGTTTTCCTTCCCAGTGGCAGTCAGCACCTGGCTTGTCTGCTCATCCAGGAGGCCAAGCTTGTAGGCCACTGTCTGGGGCAGGTGCACTCCATGGGTAGGGTCCACAACACCTCCTGTGGCCAGCTGGACTTGCAGGAGAGGAAAGGCCTCAGTTTGGGTTACAAGCCCCTTCTCCATGGCCTGCCATAGAGAAAGGGAGCCTCCTGAATAAGGGTCTGAGTACCCTGTCACAGCCTTTTCAACTTCTTTAAGCTGTTCACTCACCTCCATGCCCACCAGGCTAGCCTTAACTGCACCCTCCACTGAAAATCTCTGGTTGGTTAGTGGATTTACAAGGAAGCCAGATGCCACCTGGGCTTCTAACAGCTGCTGGCCCAAGCCTGTGGGCAGGAGGCCATCTCTTACAGCCTGGGCAATGCTCAACTTGGTCCCTGAGGGCTGGAGCAGCACACCAGCCACACAGCCCGTACCCCAGAGGCAGGCCTTCACAGCAGGCTGTTTGGCTACTTCCTCAGGTGACTGTGTGCCTTGTGCCAGTGCTTCCAGTGTCTCTTGGGTGATAATACCAACATCTCGTAGCCAAGTGGCTGGGACCTCACCCCATGGGCCTGGCACGGTGATGCGGGCCCGGGCCAGAAGCTTCGCTGCATGCACCCAGCTGCACACGGTGTCCCGTAGCTGTGGCACAGACATCTTCCCAACCCTCACATCCTCAAGGAAGCCCCTGCGCTGCTCCTCAGTAAAGTGGCAAGAGGTGAGCAAGTCCCAGAGGGATAAACCATCTTCAGTGCCAGCTGATGCTTGCAGGGTCTCCTGGATCTGTGTGTCAGTTGGGATGCTGGGAGCATCTTCTGTCAGGGGCAGGAGGTGAAGCCCAGAGGCTTTGTCCTGGAGACACTGTTCCAGGAGCTGGGCGTAGCTGGTGTGCCCCCGGCCATCGGGTGTGGGAAAGGTCTCAGGACATCTGGACAATGCCACCTCCATCTCTAGATCAATGCAGCCACGCTGGACCGCCACAGGCATGGGGAGGTGGAGGTGGGTTGTGGGATCAACGACCCCTCCTGTGGACACCTGGGCCTCTAGTAGGCGGGTTGCCTGCTCTACAGGGACAAGGCCCTTCTTCATGGCCCTGAACAGGGACACCTTTTTTCCAGAAAAAGGGTCCCTGTAGCCAGTGACAGAATGCTCTGCTTGCTTCAGCTTGCCATATACCTCTGCTCCCACCACTCCCCGACACACAGCCTCATCTACTGAAAGGGTCTCCATACTGCCAGGGTCGGTGATGGCTCCAGTGGCTGCCTGGGCCTCCAGCAAGGCCAAAGCTACACTAGGTGCCAGCAGCTTCTGCTTCATGGCCTGGTAGAGACTGATTCGCTGGTTGGAGGGCTGTAGCAGCACACCACCCACAGTGCCTGAGCCCCGAAGGTACCTGTGAACATCACCCATGTGAAGGAGGGCATCTGGGCTGACTGTCCCTGCCAGCACCTGGTCCAGGAGCTCCTGGTTGATAATGTGAGCCTCTAGGAGCTGGTAGGCAGTGACCCGGCCCTGTAGGGCTGGCAGTGTGATGTCTGCCCACCTCCTCATCTCTTTCTCCAGCAGCTGAGTGACCTGCTCCAGTGTGATCTTGTGCTGCCGATAACGCTGCAGTAGCTGCCTCCTCCAGTCCTCTCTGAAATATTCAGAGTTAATCAGCTCCCACGCAGAAACTCTCTGCCCCCGGAACCGTCCATATTTCACGGAGAGCAGTAGATTCTGGAAGGCCTGCCGAGTGGAGCTATCTACCAGCTGGGGTCGTGTACCATTGAGGGGCAGGAGGTACAGACCCGTCTCAGAGTCATGTATACAGCGCTCCAGAAGCTGCAGGTAGGTGAGATTCTCATGTGTATTGGGGTCAAAGAAGCCCTTGGTGTCATCAGATGGGTCCAGCAGAATAGAGTTCAGCATCTGATCAAAGTAGCCACGTTGGTAGGCCACGTCCACAGGCACACGGTGGCTGTGTACAGGGTCAATGACACCACCCGTGGCAATCTGGGCCTCCAGCAGGCGGATGCCATGGTCTCTGACAATAAGGTCCCTCTGCATGGCCTGGAAGAGGGAGATCTGCTCCCCAGAGTAGGGGTCCGTGTAGCCAGTTACTGCCCGTTCTGCTGACAGCAGCTTTGCATATACATCAGGCCCAATGACACCCACCCTCAGTGCTTCCTCCACAGAGTATCTCTTGTTCTCTTTTGGGTCAATGATAAAGCCTGTGGCAGCCTGGGCCTCAAGCAAGATCAGGGCAGTACCGGGCCTGAGGAGCCCCTTGCTACGGGCCTCATAGATCCTGAGACGTTCCTGGGAGTCAGGAAGCAATAGGCCTGCAATACAACCTGTGCCCTGCAGGTACCTCTGCACTGAGTCCAGGCTGCCCACATCTTGGGCTGAGGTCTGTCCACGTTCCAGCTGCTCAAACAGGTCCTGGTTGATTATCTCAGCTTTCAACAGCTCTCCTGGTGTCACAGTGTCCCTCAACCCAGCAAAGGTGACTTTGGCAGTTGCCGCAGCCTGCTCAACAATGCTCTTCAGCTCAGCTGCCAGCTCCTCCACTGACAGAGCCCCTTGCTGGTACCGTTGGGCAAGCATTGCCCTCTGCTTAACGGGCACTGCCTCAAAAAAGAGCAGTTCCCAGAGGGAGACAGGCCGGCCCTGGTATCTTCCTACAGAGATGGAGGTTGTGGCCTTGCTCAAGACCTGTCGAGTACAGTGATCAATAAATGTGGGTCCCTGGGGCTCGTTTGCATGGGACAATCCAGGGAGAGGCAGAAAAGCAAGCCCAGTCTCTAGGTCAGTGACAGAGAGGGCCAGCAGCTGCTCATAGCGAAGACGATCATGTGTGGTAGGATCTGAAAAGCCCATTGCCTGAGAGAGATGTTGCCGAGTCTCTTCATCCAGACAGCCAAAGCGCAGGGCGGCCTCCAGAGGCAGCCGGAATCTGCGGGCTGGGCATATAAGCCCACCTGTGGCTAGCTGGGCATCCAGGAGGCGCAGAGCCAATGCCTGGTCCACAAGCCCCTTCTTCATAGCCTGGAAAAGGGGGATGCGGGAGCTGCTGAAGGGGTCATAATACCCAGTCACTGCCTGTTCTGCAACCAGGAGCTGCCCATGAAGTTCTGGGCCAACCAGGCCTGCCTTGACTGCCTCTTCCACCCAAAGACGCTGGCCTGTGGTTGGGTGCACGAGGGTGCGGGTAGCAGCCTGAGCCTCTAAGAGTTGTAGTGCAATGCCCTTTGAGAGCAAGTGTTCAACTGTAGCCTGGAAAAAGCTCTTCTTGTGACCTCCAGGCAACAGGACAACCCCCGCTAACCCTCCAGTGCCTTCCAGATAACGTTGCACCTCGGGACGTGTGCCCACATCTGACACCACCAGTGTGCCTTTCTGCAGGCCTCGGACTGTCTCCTCATTCAGTACTCCTGCCTCCAGCAGCATTGCTGTGCTGGCTGCTCCAGCCAGAGTGTGGAAGGTGGTCTTTAAGGGCAACAGGGGCAGCCCTGAGCTGGGGTCTTGCACACACCTACCCAACAGCATAGAGTATGGGAGCTGCTCTAGCGTGTTGGGGTCAGAAAAACCAGGGATACCCATACTGGGCTCTGACTCCACCAGACTGAGCCATGTCTCCTTATCCAAAAGGCCCTGCTGGCAGGCTAGCTCTGGGGCTACTTGCACACCCCGGGTTGGGTCCACCAGGCCCCCAGTAGCTAGTTGGGCCTCTAGCAATCTCCACCCTAGGGTCCTGTCTATAACTTCTTTCCTGATGGCCTGGAAGAGGGCCAGCTTTTCACCCCCATAGGGGTCGGGATACCCAGTAACTGCACGTTCAGCAGCCAACAATTTCTCCTTTAGCTCCAGTCCCACCAGACCTCGCCTTAGAGCCTCAGACACAGAAAGAAGTTGGCCCTGGGCAAGGTCCACGAGACCCCCAGTGGCTGCCTGGGCCTCAAGTAAACTCAGCCCAAGCCCAGTGGGCAGGAGGCCCTGCTTCATAGCAGCATAGATGCTCTGGGTCTGCCCCGAGGCCTCTATATATACCCCAGCAATACTTCTGACTGTGGTAGGCAGGGCAGCCTCTGCTTGGGGCCTCGAAGAAGTGCTGGCTCCTAGTTGGTTCTTCATGACTTTAGGGACAATGAACTTCTCAGTCCCATTGGCAACTATGACATCATGAGGAGAGGCCTGGCCATTCATCGTGGACAACTAGTAGCACAGAACTTGCCTAAGGTCCGCTCGTGTCCTGTAGGGGACAGAAAGACTCAGTCAGTCATGGGGGTCAGACACAGGTCCTTCTAAGTTACCTGAGTCCTGAATCCACGTCCAGACGTGAGGACAGGAGGACCCCTGAGCATCCACAGAGACTCATGGTAGCAAAGAGTCCTCCAAAGGCACAAGCAAACCTCATTGTTCCCCAACAAGGGCTCTGGCTTGCAAGTCCCTTCAAGAGGGATTAAGACAGGCTGCCCTCGTGTTGCACGACTTTAATCCCAGCACTAGGTAGGGAGAGGCAGGTGGATCTCTGTGAGTTTGAGGCCAGCCTGGTCTACAGAGCAAGTTTCAGGACAGCGAGGGCTGTTACACAGAGAAACCCTGCACAAAAATACAAAATCCAAACCAAACTAAACCAAACCAAACCAAACCAACAAAAAACCAGGCTGCCCAACAAACTTAGCCAATGCAAGAGAGAGTGAGTATGCTTTTGAGACAAGGTTGTGCCCTACTTTAAGTTACACTACATTATACAAAACAGTGTTTTTCCAGGCGGCGCCTTGCCCTAGGAGACTCCATTTTACAGTTTAACTTTTGCCATTTTGAGGGAAGTAGATCACAGGCCCTGGGTGGATCCACAAAAACAGCACCATCTGTCAGGCACCAGGCACAGCACAGACTGAAATGACTTATTCCTGGGAGTAGAAAGGAGGCCACCTTATATATGTACCAGCATAAACTGACACTACACTGCACGGGGGTGTATTAGAACCATCTCAGGGAAACCAGGCCCAAGATCTGGTCTGAGAAAAGGGTCTAACTCCCTCACCTGGGTCCCATAAAGTGATGAACACCTAACTCTGTGGTGACCTGGCCTTCCATCACCCAATTACCTGATACCTGGAATGTGCATCGAGGACCGGCAAGCAGAGATTCCCAACTTTTGCTGTATCTTTAGCTCAACTCTATCCTCTGCTGCTGACATACTCTGCTTGACTCCATACCCATCCGTCTGTCTGTCCCTCTGGACCTGGACCCTCCATTTCCTCTTCTTGGACCCTGCTTTGGCATTTCACCCTTCACCTTGCAGGTGGACTCTACAGCTTTGCTCTCAAACCCTGACTGTGGAAGTTCCCTCCCAACACTGGTCTTCCTTGTTATCCTATTAACACAGCCTCTCAGATTTCTGAGGGCTCTCCTTGAATCCAGCCGCAGCCTCTTTAACTTGAACTCATTCTCTAAACCACATATAAACAAACATATAAACACATAAAGAGATTGACTGTGTGCTGTGTGATAGTGGAAAAAATCTGCTTTAGTAATTAAGGTTGGAATAAATGAACTTGCCTTCTTCACCTTAGCTGGATTACCAGAGTAGGTGGGATTAGACGGCAAATTCTTGCATTTTGAAACCGCTGAACCCTGAGAAATTTGTTGTCATTCAATAAATTCGGACAGTGTGGAAAGACATAAACATGTCTGCCCACTTTTCTAGCATAGCACACTCATAACACATAGGGACCAGAGGCCAGGAAGGAGCTACTACTTCTCAGGACTCCCTTGGAGCACATCTGGCTTCTATTTCAAGCATCCAGGATTCTGGTGCATAGGGCTTGGGGCCTTCCTGAACACTTGTCTTCCCAGCCCTGCCTTATTTAGACTCAGATGTGTGTTAGACCGTCGCCTGCCTGAGTCCTTGGTCACCTAGCTGCAGGCCTCTGTCAAGGAGTGGAGCTTTTGAGCTGGGCTGAATTGATTGCCCAGAAAGGCAACTCAAAGTCCTAACCTGCAGGACACAACAGTGACCTTATTTGGAAGCAGGATCTCTGTGACTGTAACTAAGATGAGATCATTCTGAAGCCCTGCTGGCCCTTATCCAGTGCACCTGGCCTCTCCTAGATGAGGGCACACTTGCTCGGGGAGGAGAAGACAACCGCCCTGTGCACTGAGTCTGCACACTGTGTCCTCTTCCTTAGCCCACAGTCTCAGCATGGCTAGAACGTTCTCGCTGCTCAGTTTATCCAGGTTGCTCCAAGCATGAACTCTGGGAGGCACCTGCCTACCCCTCCCCAACACACATTTGTACTGTGGAACTTAGCAGTCAGACTTTGAATCTGTGTACCCAATGAATCCAGAGATTCTTGGCCTGTCCCCAGATCTCTAAACCTAGTGCCCCATTCCCCCCTCCCATCTGTCTCTTTCTTTCTCTCTCTCTCTCTGTGTGTGTGTGTGTGTGTGTGTGTGTCTGTATGTGTCTCTCTGTCTCTCTGTGTCTGTCTGTCTGTCTGCCTGCCTGTCTGTCTGTCTGTCTGTCTGTCTGTCTGTCTTTCTGTCTCTGTCTCTCTCTGTTGAGACAAGGCTTCTCTGTGTAGCTCTGGCTATCCTGGAGTTTATTCTGTAGATCAGCCACCTGCCTCTGCCTCTAGTGTTGGGACTAAAGGCATGCACACAGCTAGTCTGTTCTAAAAGGTGCTTCAGTGAGGACAGCTGCAGGCTGGATGTCCACTGGTCTACCTCACACCCATCTAAGCCCTTGTGGTTTTGCCATGACACCTCAAAGTTTATCCTGTCACCTCTCAGCCAGACTTCCTGTGGCCCTGGCTTCTGCACCATGTCCACAGGAATCCTCCATGCCACCAGCCACCTTTAAAGCTCCTCACCAATGCCTACACCGCATGCAGAAGGTGGAGGGCAGCTAAGTGGGAAGGAGCTTAGCTTGCTGGGCAGCATGGTCAAGGCAGGTGCGTAGCCTATCCTGTGGATAAGTCAGGCTTTGGCATCACATGATCTGATAGAATAGATACTGATCAGCTTAGGAAGGGTTATGAGCATGTGGTCCCACTAATCCTTTTTAAGAATTGCCCTATCTGAGGACCTGTGACAGGCTCAGCCTCTTGATAGGATTTGGGGAGAGTCTGCAGGCTATCAAGTCATGGCTCCTAGGGACACTACCAAGCTGGCACTCCAGCCATGGTTTTGACAAACTGTCATTCTTCATTCCCTCCCTCAGGCTGCTCCTGAGCCTGCTGGAGTATCTTACTGCCAACCTGCTGCTCAGAGTCTCAGGACTCAGGCCTACAACCCGCCAGGTACCTGGACGGGGTCAGCAGCATCCACCACCAACTTGCAGCAGAGCAGACAGAGCCCACGGTGCCAGTATCAGGGACACCGCTCAGCTCTTCAGGGGTGGGATATGTTCTCGGGATAGAGGGTGGGACACGGAAAAAAGTATAAGACGCAGATGGCAGGGATAAGGGCACAAAAGACTGAGAGAGTGACCAGTTGGACAGCTGTGAGGGAAAGGCTCCGGCAGATACATTGTTAGGGGCCCCAAGCCAGAACAGTGGATCGTGGAGCAGAACCCATTGCCAAGGATGAATCCTAAGTCAGGGTAGTCAGAGCGGTCAGGGCTCTAACTTAGGAGGAATGTCTTAGTTAATACATCCCAAACTCTCACATCCATAATCTCCCTTGATGTCCCTGTATCTGTGAATGTTCCTTCTCATAGTCAGCCTGCCTCCTGCAGGAACCAATGTCTCTTTCTCCCATAGCTCAACCTAGAGGCTCAAAAGGAAGCCAGGAACCAACCCAAGAGAGTGGCAGTGGCCAAGCATCAAGTTGGCCAGGGAAAAGATCTCCCAGAACAAGGGGACAGTCAGAACATAGTGGTAAGGACCCTTGGAAGCATAAACCATTACCAGGCTGATTCTGGAGCCTGTGGAAGGCTGTGACTCTCTAAGGAAGGCAGTCAGGCATAGGCAGTTTGCTCGTGACATGGGCTGATCCTGGGACTCCCAGGCTAGTCTGGACTTATCGATTAGATTGCAGGCCCTGGGTAGGGCCCACAGACACAGCAGTGGAATCCAGGTGCTAGCGACAACTTGAGGAGCCAGAGGAAGGGCAGTCAAATGGGTCTAGCCACACAGAGTTCCAAAAAGAGTTAGTAGGGCAGGTATCCCTAGAAGAGTTGAAGGGGTTATTGACAGATGCATGTGTGAACAAGAGCTCAAGTCAAAAGCCTGGGGAGCGGGTGCTACCCAGCCTCCAACTCCTGGACAAGATCAGTCCTCAAGTGAAACAGGTGCATGGAAGGAAGCTAGGGAAGGCCCACCCTTCTGGAGAAGAAGAGCTCTGGTCAGTCACTCACTCACTGACTATGCTTTGACAGTGGCATGGACCAGTTCCTAGAGCCCGAGAGTGACTGGGGTCCTGTGTCATCTTGGTGGGACCACAGGGCTACTTTATGGTTGTCTCGTGTCTTTAGGAAAAACAACCTAAGAAGTTCCTTGACTGTGGAGGAGGAGGTGTCCACGGTGGGAAAGCCAAGTGGTCAGTGACACTGGCCAGGGTCCCTTTCACTACCTAACAGAAGTGACTGGCACATGGGGTGTGGGGACAACGCCTAAAGGCACAGCCTGGACTTCTGTTCCCAGGTGATACCCTGCAGTCTGAGCACCATCTCTAGGACACAGTATTTCCACTCTAAAACATGGATTTCCCATAGTTCAGGTCCAGGAAACCAAGTCCTGGAAGCAGTTGCCTACATACAGAGAGAATGAGTTCCAGGGTCCATAGAAAACCACGTGTGAGGGCAGACCTGCCTGGCAGTGGGAGGGGGGCCACTACACCATGATGTAGTGGTTCTCATAGCCATGTGACAGCTGCCAGTAAATGAGAATGTACAGCTACTCTGGCCAAAGAGAAGACTCCCAGGGAAGGGATGGGGTCTGGTCACACCCCAGCCAACAATGTATATTGAGTCAATGGTATTTTTTTCTAGATGACTGGAAGAGATAACAGACGCCCAATGTGGCCTGGAAGCTACTATAACAGGGACAGGTCCATCCCCCAGACCTTCTTTTTTCTGTACTTCCTCAAGTAGGCACCCAATGGCATCCTAGAGATTGCTTCTGAGTTCTGCCCAGACTTGCTTATTTTCAGGGACAAGTTAAACAGCATGGCAGACCAGCCTCTCCCACCAACCTGCCCTCTGTCCCTTCTATGGTAGTATCTAAGACTACCTCTAACCACTCATTCCAGGTTCTGCTTCCCAACATTGCTTTGGGTACTTTTGTTGCCTACCTAAAAGTACTGAACTGGGGGGGATCATGTATGGTGGTGCCCAGGATAGGGCGGAACACAGAGGAGAGGCCCATGTGTGGTGGAGGCCTCTGAAATATGGGTGGATGAGGGTAGAGATCCAGGACAAGCAGTTCACTAACCAAAAAAGGTGGGACACAGAGCCTCAGAACTACAGTTGGTACAGAGACTGCCAGAAGGACATGGTCTTGAGTGGCTCCTGACCTGGACATGGACAGCCAGCCCTGACAAGCATGCTTTGTGCAGAAAGGCTAGGTCTAAGTGAGAAGCCAACACAAGCTTAAGCAAACAGCTCAGGTTCCCTGAACAAAGAGGAGATTCAGGGTGGGAAGCCACTGAGAAAGATCCAGAGAGCAGGGACTCTGGGGAAGGGGTGGGGCCCGAGAGAAGGAGTCTGATGTGTAAGATGCAGCCTGTGGTTACCAACCACTCCCTGTTGGCTTGTGGGTGACCTTGGGCCTGGTATGACTCTCCCTGGGCCCTGCCTCTTCCCAGGAGGTTAGGAGAGGAGACAGTTGGCATCTGCATAGGTTGCCTGGGAAGACAACCAGACACATGGGTCAAGAAGTCAGGGTGCCTGAGGGGTATATAGAGCTCCATCAAGGTGGGCAGGAGAGCCAGGTAGTGTTGATAAAGGTAAACAAATCAGGGTCCCAGGGTTTGGGGCAGCAGCATAACTAAGCCATGAAGGGATTGGGGGGAGGCAGTCAGCACAAATTCCCCAGACAAAGAGAGCTACGAGAGACGAAGCTCTCCCTGTCTCACTAGAAGCCCGTCACAGGCTTCCCTAGGTGCCAAGAGAAAAGAGGGTCAGGATTTCTGGGGTATCGAACACCCTCTGTCACCACAATGAAGGGTGGGTCCCCCACTCCAGGTCAGGACAAGGATGGGCACAAGGACCCACTGCTACTGTTGCTTGCTCTGTACTAGATCAGAACAGAACCAGGAGGCCAGGCAGACAGCCCAGAGCACATGGAGACTGAAAACATGGCCTTTGCCCCCACTGTAACCAGCGTCAAGAAGGGTACCGAGAGCCAGTGACCATGTGCAAGGTTGGCATGATAAGCAAGTGGGGGTAGGGACACAGCCCTGTCCCCTTCCTCTTCTTCCCAAGGGTCCTGATACCACCCAAGGGCTATCTATCCCTGTGGCTGCTCACCCTGGGTGGACAAGGATTATCTCACCTGCAGGGCCAAACAGCACACCACGTGTATCCTGCTAGAAACCACCCACAGCCACCCACACCCTCACTCGTCAGCACAGCAGCCTGGCAGGGGCCTCAGTTTCCCCACCCATCCCAAGACTCAAGAGCCTGCCACCTCCAGCCCTGAGCTCAGATTTCCCAGGTAAATGGGGCCTAGAATGGTCCCTCAGCCCCTCACTAAGTCCACCTGGGGCCGCTGGCCTTCGGTTCCCACCCGAATTTCAGTTTCGTTTCTCCAAACTGCCCTCATTTCCCCACCTGTCCGTGACAAGGCTGGCGCAGTGTCCTCCGTCTCTCTGCTCCCTTCACGCTGGGAGCCCCGCGCCACAAGCATTTAAATCTGCATGGCCCCTCCCTATGGTGACCCAAGTCCCTTCCCCATTGAGGTAGGCGGGGCTGAAGCCAGGTTGGGCACCCACAGGACAGGTGGAGTGGGCAGGTGAGCTCAAACTAAGGCAGGGCTACTTCTGAGCAACTCAAGCTGGGAGAGGCTGCTGAGTTGCAAAGTCCCTCCTTTCCTCCCTCCGTACTACAAGTCACTGAAAAAGAATGCGGGCCGGCACTGGATGGGGGTGGAGAGCTACAGGCTTCAGGCCCTGTGGCTTTTGAATGGAGTTTGCAAGGGAAATGAAGACCCACCAAAGAGAGTTTCAGTTCCCCAAACTCCTCTTTATTGCCAAGTGAGCGAGAGACACAACCCCTACTCTGTGTGCTCCCGGCTCCTGCTCAGTCCCTGAGCATGCTCTGCCACGGTTTCCTGTCTCTATCTGCTGGATCTTGGAGTCTTCACAGCTTCTCCTCAGTGGGCTGCTCTGAAGTTTTGACCTTGTAGGAGCTGGGGTCTCTGTGTTCTTTGCCAATTTGCAGCCCTGTCTGCAAGAAGTGGCCAGGCTTCACCTCACTATTCAGTTTCCCATCATCCCCTGGGGCTCAGTCCATCTGGGGGACCTAGCCCCTGGCTCTGAAGCCCATCCCAGCCCTCACCTTCGGAGACAGGGGTCTGCTAGAGTCCATTCGGATGGAGGTCCAGAGCCTCAGGGTGATGACCTCAGGGGCTGGCACACTAGGAGTCCAGCACAGGAACCTTTCGTGGATCTTCTGACTGGTTCTCCCCTTTGCTGCTCAGAGATCCCATGTTGCTAGGCCAAAGTGGATGGCAAACCTCTCCTACCCACCCATCACCAGGCCCTGATGACATGCATGTCCCTTCCTATCCCAGCTCTCACCTCTGACTGGGTCATTTTTTACCAGAAACTCATCCAGAGCTGCCCAACCACCTCCAACACGAACCATCATGGCTCCCCGTGCTGCCTGTGGGGCATGGAGGTGGGGGGAGTGGGGTAATGATACTAAGCCTTCAATACAGGGGTTGGGGGCAGTTCCTGGGGCTCTGCCCTCCCCACTGTTACAGACCCACACTCACACCTGCTCACCAAGGCTCCCTGGACCTTGGGCCTGCCTCTGGCCACTGGTGTACTTGTCCCTTCTGTATTCCTTGCTCTGACATCGCTATTGAGCTGTTTCTGGCCACTGGAGAGCCCTGGCTCGAACGTGGTGGAGAGCTTGTGGTGAGGCCCACGTTTCCTGTAGTTATAGCTAGGCCAGCCTTGTCCAACACTGTCCTGTTCCCCAGCTGCCAGGAAGCTGTCCACAAGGTCCTACTGGGAAATGTTTCGGTGCTGCTTGTGGCTTCGGGTACAAAGCACACCCCAGGCCACTTTCTTTTATGACTAAGGCAATACAGGCAGTGTCTCCACAAGACCCTGGTGTATGTTGGCCCCAACCAAGTCCTTTATCATATGCCCAGGAATGAACAGAGGATGGATCTATCTGCCCTTACCTGTTCCTGGTGGCCCTGTTCCAGCTGTTTCCACTGGTCCCTTTTCTCCTGGTTCCTCTTGCTATGCTCTGGCTTCCTAAGACTCCAGCTCTCCATGACCTCTGCCCACCATGGCCTCCAGCTCAGTTCTTCTGGAATCTTTCCCAGGAGGCAAGCCTTATC
Source organism: Rhabdomys pumilio (assembly GCA_030674055.1). Classification (NCBI taxonomy): domain Eukaryota; kingdom Metazoa; phylum Chordata; class Mammalia; order Rodentia; family Muridae; genus Rhabdomys; species Rhabdomys pumilio. The sequence continues at coordinate 26,208,242 of JANHMN010000012.1, read as the reverse complement.
TCTACTCTCCAGCTCCCCAGGTGGTCCCTGGTCAAGACTCCTCAAAGCCAGTATCTCACTTGGGGCTTGAGTCCAGTACTTAGAGTTCAGGGACCCAGGCAGCTCCTCCAACACCCAGCTGTGGGCTTGTACCACCTATGTATTAGGGGAAAATGTTCGGGAACTTGAAGGACCCCATAACCAAAATTGCCCACCACTCCACCACCTCTCTTGACCCAATGCCCCGATGCTCCAGAGCCTCTCAGAAGTCCTGCCCGGCACTTCAGGCCTTCCAGCACCTCCAAATGGTCTTACAAAAGAGTGTGGAGCAAGGACAGATGCGTCCAGGGCACAAGAGCCGGTGTCATTAAGCTAACCCTGGATTGATCCACAGTTAGTGTGTATCAGTGGCCTCTGGCCACTGGTCCCACCTTGGTCCCCAAGGGTTCAGCCTGGCTCAGCCTCTGAGGGCACAAGACCAGCTTCTCAACAAGGTGGCCGACAAGCACCAGCATCCCTTCCAGGGTGTGTATCCTGGAGAAGAGATGAACAGGGTAGACATGAGCAGGGTACAGTGTCAGTGTGAGTGGGGCGGGAACGGCTGGCCAGCAGGCTCACCTCTCACTGGAGGGGCTAGACATGGCGGCCTGGCAGCCCCGCAGGTCCACGAGCAGGCCCAAGTGGCAAGTGCTCTGATAGGCAGCGTCTCCTGTCCTTCCTAGCCATGACACCGCCAGGGTTTGCCGTCCCCACGGGAACTCCTGCCATCAGAGTAGCCAGCTGTACTACTGGTTTTCAGAGTGGGAAAAGTTGAAGGGCAAAATCTTTTTTCCTCCATGTGCCTCACATCTTGAGCCCTCTTCCTTATTCCGTTCATCCTGTGCCTCACACTATCCGCCACCTTAGCAAGGGGACCATACATGCTGGCCCGGTCCTTCTACCCCTAGGTCTCTTCAGTGTAGGGAGGGCAGCCACACCCCACATTGTGCTGATGCTCAGGGAAGAGTGAAGAAAGTCAGCAAGGTCCTCCCTGTGGGTGAATTGAATCCACCATCACCACCACCCGTTCCCATGTTGAAGTGCCAGCCTTAGAGCGAGGCAGTTGCAGTTATAACTAGCCGTTACACATGTGAGGTCACAGTGGAATGCAGGCACCGATGTGACTGCTGTCCTTTAAAAAAGATGGGGAGTCCCCCAACAACTGGAGCAGGGACTGTCTCGTTCCCCTAAGGACCTCCTTGTCTGGCCTCAGTGGGTGAGGATCCGCCTAGTCCTGCAGTGACATGATGTGCCAGGGTGGGTTGGTACCCAGGAGGGGCCTCGTCTTTCTCAGAGGAGAAGAGGGAGGGGCTGGATGAGGAGAGTCCGGGAGGAGAAGGGGCCACTGTGATCAAGATGTAAAGTGAATAAATAAATACATAAATAAATAAATAAATAGGGGAAAAGAGGGAGAATTTGGGGACTGGGAAGATAGTTCAGTTGGTAAAGCATTTGCTGAAAAGCCTGAGGGTCTGAGTTAGGTCCCTAGCATCTATATAAAAAAACAAAGAAAACAAATTAGTATGTGGTAATCCCAACACTAGAAAGGCAGAGGTAAGATTCCTGAGACTCTGTGGTCAGCTGGGCTAGACAAATAAGAACTTCAGGTTCCGGGGAGAGAGACTCTGACTCATAAAATAGGGTGGAGGGCCAGAGAGATAGCTCAGCAGTTTGCTGCTCTTATGGAGGGCCTAGTTCAGTTTCTAGTACTTAGGTCAGGCAGCTCACAACTGCCTAGGACTTTAGCTGCAGGGGGTCTGGGACCTTCTTCTGGCCTCCAGGGTGTCCACATGTATGTGTGCACACGAGTGAGACACACACACAACTAAGAGCAAAATAAATATATATTATGAATTTATATATGTAAACTTTACATTGCATATAGATATGTAATATAATTATAAATATTATAATATTTTATGTATAATTATAAATATATAATATATATAAATACATTATACGAAAGGGAACACAAAATACACCAAGTGCTCAGGAAGAAGACGCCATCTGTGGCACGCAAAGAGGCCGGCCGAACTCCTACTCACAGTTCTCAGGAGCCAGCCCTGTCCATTTCAAACTCTCAGCCCTCAGAACTTTGAGTCAGTGAGTAACTACAGTTTGACCTTCCCGGTTAGTAACAGCCGGATCCAGTGGCCCAGAAGACCATCAGAGTCCCAGGAATGAGAAAGGAATCTGAGAATCAGAGAAGGAACCTAGAACTTCTAGGCAGACAGCGAACCTCAAGAAGGGTGTCGTGCACCCCAGCCATACCTACGTTATAGAAAAGGGGGCCCACTCTTGCCTCTTTGTTACAATAAACGCTGGACAGTCCCAGACTATGCATCGTAAGTGAGTAAATGTCTTTCTACCTTGGTCCTCGAATAGTTTCTTTCCAGCTGTTGCATAAGTAGGACTCATTCATAGCGATGTTTTAACTTTGAGAACTCTATTTGCTAGAAAAGGCACGTACATACATAAGCTCCTACCCCTACCCACACAGCCTGGAGGCTCCACAGAGCTGTCCAAGGAGGAGTTATCCTTGCCTAACAGTCAGGGATGGGCTGATCTTAAACCCTGACCTCACTGGGAGAGCTGCAGCCTTAAATGGAGATTTGAGGCTGTCTGAAGCTGGGAGCAGAGCCATGAAGTCATCACTAGTGATCCCTCCAGCTGGCTCCACTGCCCACACCCCTTCCCCGATGTCACACTATCTTCATTCTCAGAATCCTCTGTCTCAGTTCCTCCTACCAGCAAACAACAGCTCAGCCCCCAAGAACCCTAGTTGTCCAGTGTCCTCGTGTTGTCCAGTGTCCCCGTGGTCACCTCTCCTCCCAGGAGACTTTTGGTGATACCTTCCTCTCCCAAGTTTTTCAAGATACCTGTAAACCCGGGTTCCAGTCACTCTCAGGCCTCAGCTTCTCAATGGCTGCCTGCTCTGCCAGGCCACACGAGATCTGCACAGCTGGCTCCCATATGGCCTTCAGCCAAGCGTCTTGTTCTCGAGTCTCTGACCAGTGCCCTTCCAGGGGCTTAGTATCTGCCCCAAGCGTAGCTAGAGAGAGATATGAACACCTCAGAGCCAGCCTTGGCAAGACCTTAACACCCACCCCAACCCTGGCTTCTTAAACACAGGAAGACACCCTTCCTGCCCTAGAGCTTAATCTTACTCCCAGGCCTGGTAGAAATGTCCCAAATGCTCCCAGGTGTCCCCAAGGTTCTGGTGTACCTGATGAGAGGCTCTGTTCCCAGATGGTCACTGTGGGTGCTGCTTCCTGACTAGAAGTCTCTGCCCACTGTGTCAGCTGCTCAAGCCGCTCGGCTAACTGGACCAGCTGGGCACTCAGCTACAAGAGGAAACAAGCATTGTTCTAGACAGCCCTGGCTCGGGACAGAAAGTATGTACTCCTGGCCACTCTAGCTCCCTGGTACAGTCTCCTCAGAGGGCATGAGGTATTTCTTCTACCTGGAGCCAAGGGGGAACAAACACCTGCTTCAGAGCCTTGAGCCCTGGATGTACTGAGGCAAACCCTTCCAGTTCAAGCTGGGCTTCCAGGCCTGCCGGTGGTGAGGACTTGGAGGACTCTGGCCTTTGAGCAAATAGCAGCTTCTGCTGGGCACAGGCGACCTGTGACTCAGTCAGCTTTACACGCTCCTGGAACTGATTCAGCTGCTGTCGCACAAGCTGAGCTTGGTCACCTGCAGCCAGAGGCAAGAGGCCAGGGAGGAAATGCTGACATTGAAGGAGAACCGGTAGCAGAGATAAGAGCATCAGAAGGGGCCTTGGGAACCATTAACACAGGACAAAGACGTTGAGGCCTCGAACTCAAGGCTTAGGCCCTGTACTTGGGAAATGGCACAGATGTCTGCCCTGAGCTAAGGGTAGGCTTTTCAATGGGCTCCAAAATATGAGCCCTCAACACTTCTTGCCTGGGGTGGCTGTCCAGCTGTCCAACTGAGTGACGGGACTGAGGTCCACTTACCAGTGAGTAGCTCTGCCAGCCTCTGGCCAGTCTGCAAAACCCTTTCCAGCTCCCTGGCACGTGCCCCAACCCCCTCACACACCTCCTGTGAACAAACACAAGACACTGAGTCTGTGACATCCCACAGACTCCCACCCCAAGCCTGGGCCATACCTGGAGGTACGGCAACAATTCCTCAAGGCACTTGGGCCCCAGCCGCAGCTCAGCCAATAGCTGCTCACTCGGGCTCAACTGCAGCAGCAGAGCCTGGCAGGCTGTTTCAAAGCTCTGCGCTGCTGGAACAAGCTGCTCCAGGAGCCTCCGCCTTGGGGTAAAAATGGAGGAGCTGTCAGTGGTGCCCTTCTTGCCCTAGACCCCTCACAGCTCCCATCTGTGGCATCACCTGGCTTCTGCTTCTTGTACCAGACGGTGCCATCGTGTGCACAGCCCTGATGGGCTCCCAGCCTCTCGTAATCTTGGCTCCACATATGGTGCACGCTCCCTCAGCAGCCGCAGGAGCAGCTGCCAGATATGAGGTTGGGAGACTTATGCAGGGTTCTGGGTTTCTTGCCCATCCTCTCACCACTGCCCCCTCTTTTTAAACAAGGTGGATCACTGGCCAAGGGAACATTGACAGCTATATGTATCCAGCTCACCCTGGGGGACCAGATCCATTGTATTTAAGCACATGGTAGTCACTATTATTTGCCAGTGGCTTGGCCTGGGGCTCATAGGACAGAGTGCCCCAACCTGTCCCTATCCCCTGGCCCCCGTACCTCCTGTTCCCGCAGCTGGGAGGCAGCCAAGGTGGCATCTGCTGCCAGGGGTCCTTGTGAAGCCTGCAGTTCCTCCATGCCATCCAGCCAGCTGCACAGTGTGTCCAGGGGTGCTAGAGGCGCCTGCAAGAAGAATGTACTCACCTCATCTGGCCTCTGGCTTGAACTTCCCACACTCCAGAGCGGTACTGCCTCACCTGGACTGGCTGCCCTCTTTGCTTGCAGGGCCCCATCTCCACAGCCTCTGTCACTACTGTCTCTGTCACCACTGTCTCTGTGACCTCTGTCACCTGGACAGCACGAGAGCCCCACCAGGCCCAGGGGATCCCTGGAGGAAGTGGGCCCTGAGGAGCTTCAGATGGAGAGAGATCTCCTTGAGTCCTGGAGCTGGTGTGAGTCCTAGGGTTGAAGTGTGATCGGTTTCTCCTCCCCCCAAGGCAACCAAGCCTTGAAGCAGGGTTTCCCATCGTAGACGCTGAGCAGGTTTCAGAGGTGTCTAGGAGAGCGAGAGCAGTCCTACAAAGGCAGAGGATCCAAGTCAGGACCAGGGGACCCACAGACCTGCCCACCCTAAGCCTTGCATAGGTTGGCGCCGGACCTGGGATTGGGTAGACTGCCCTGGCCTCAGAGACTGGAGGGAAAATCTCTCACCTCTGTCTACCCCTGTGTACCCTACCGTGCCTCAAGCCACTGCTCCACCAGCCCCAGACAGTCTGGCCCCAGCAGTTTTCTTCCTCCAGTTTCCTAGGAGACCCTGTACCCATCCTCAGACATGTGGGTGGGGGAAGGGCTGCAAAAGAGGAAGGGGCTTCTAGCTGGAGTTTCTGGCCCCTCCCCCCACAGTTTCTGTGTGTGTGTGTGTGTGTGTGTGTGTGTGTGTGTGTGTGTGTGTGTTTTGGTGGTGGTGGTGGTGGTGGTGGTGGTGGTGGTGGTTCGGAGAGCTCACTTCCCACCCAAGGCCCAAACTGGCCACCCACATGGTGACCGTAGGGCTGAAATCCCTTTGGGTTAGGAGGCCAAAGAAAGAGAGCTGCTATAATGGGTGCCAGGTTTGCCCTGAGGATGAGTAGGGATTATAGGAAACAGAAGGGGGGTCATCTACACACACTTTAGGAGGGATTGGAGAGTCATGGGAATTTCCTACAGCCATATGGCCCCCAGGGAGTCCTGGACCACACCCTCTCCCAGTCACATGGCCACTCCATGGGACTCAGACAACCCCCACCCAAGACTTCCTGGCACCCTAGACTGGTCTGCTCTGTTTCCAGGAACCTCACGCTTGCCACACAGTCCCCCACCTGAGTCTGGCATGAACTAGCCTTTCCTCTAACCTGGATTCCCCACTAGGTAGAAGAGCAGGTGGGCATGGATGCTGGGGTGGGGGGTTCATAGGGAACAGTGTATTCATAGACTGTGGACTCCAGAATGAGCTCATCCAACCCCTCTACCTAACTGTTATTGACTCTTCATATCAAGGAGTGGAATTTGTGCTCAACAGAGAAGCTAAAAGCCCTTACTTGCCCATGACCATGCTGGTTGGACCCAGGCCCTCCCTCAGTGCTGACAGAGGTGACTTGGGAGTCCCTGGGGCCTAAAGCTAGCCCTGCCCCATCCACCCACCTCAAGCCTGTGACCACCCACCACCACCACCTCCACTACCCCACCCTGAGACCTGCCCCTGCCTGGTTCATCTTTGTCATGAGTTTGTGTTGCTGTTACCTTGGGAACATTCCATGGAAAATGTTGGGTGAGGTGGGCAGGCTGACAGGCCAGGGCAGGCCACAGACGCACTGTGGGTGGATGGCTGGTGGACGCCTCTCCCACGAGGGCTTGTCTGGCTCACACCCTAGGACGGCCCACCCTATCCTACCTGCTCTCTTTTCTCAGCCCCCACCCCAGGCTGAGCACCAAGTATGTGCATTCCTGGGGGAAGCTTCAGTGGGCTGGAGGGGAGTGTCCCAGCACAGACCTGTCCATACCTGGCATGCAAACCTCACCCCATCCCATCTACCCTTCTTCTTTAAGGGACCATGGAGTTCCTGAGAACAGCTGCCCCATCTGGGATAGGCTGCTTAGTCTGGAGTGTTCATCCCCCTTCTCTGCACTTATCCATGGGCCTCTGTAGCTAAGAGGGACTAGGGTAGCCCCTGCCTCCAACATCTTGCCTCTGGTTTGTTTTGCTGCCCAAGACGGAACCAGGTCAACTTTCTGTACAAGCCTCCCTCTTGCTGCCCATGGCTGGGATAGTAGAGGCCCAAGTCTGGAGAGGTACTAAGGTCTATTTAGTGCAACCTCTACCTTTCTCCCTTTTCCAAGGTCAGGGTCCTATATTGAACTTGGACTCCTGGACAAGGTTGGGCATCCTCCCCAGCAGGACTTTCTCTAGCCCTGTCAACCCTGCTCTGATTCAAAGACTCTAATAACCACACTCCATAGAGCCTGGCAGCTTAGTGGCGGCCATATGACCTCCTTTGTACATGAGGTCCTTAATTATAGCCAGTGAGCTATAAATAAGGTGACCAGGAAGGAGCTGTTTGTATCCCACTCCTGATCATCCAAGCAAGGACAGCTGGCTCACAAAAGCCCACAGGTGTGTAACTCGGAGCCTCTCCTTGGCACGGGCCTGGGTCCTCGCACAGGCCCCTCTCCTTAAAGGCCTCTCCCTTGTACATTCACACTGAGAACACAGCACCCCACTGGAGTGGAACTGGTCTTTGATGGTTTGCTAAGGCACACAGGTGAAAGGGTGTCTTGCTAAAGCAAACACATGAAAGACTGTTTTCCTGAAGCAGACACAGGTGAAAGGATGTTTGGATATGGCAGACATGTGAGAGGACTCTTGATGAAGGAGTATAAATATGACCCCACACACAGTGGGAGACTGAGCTTTGGTTTGCCTCGCCTCGCCATTCTTTGCTAGAGATACACATGTGTTGATTCGCCTTACATAGCATTCTTGAGCTCCACTTGTGATAACTCTGACACTGAGAGAAACATTGAGGTTCCTGTGGCAGCTTGCTGTTTCAGCGGCTTTACCTCAGGCTGGTTGGTGAGCTGGTTGGTGAGCTGGTTGGTGAGCTGGTTGGTGAGCTGGTTGGTGAGCTGGTTGGTGAGCCTGGCGGTTTCTTCAGGATTGAACTACAGCTGCCTGGTATCTGTCTGCCTAGAGGACTGGTCTGCAGTTGCTGAATCGTATTTGGTGTTTGTTACAGGACTGAACTGCTGCCCAAGAAGATCAAGCTCGTCCTCCAAAGAACTATGGCTGAACAGGTCCAGTTCCTCCATATCCTAATAACTTTTCTCTTCCACTACCTCAGGTGGGTGTTGGGCTAGAGGAGAGCTTGAACTCTTATTAAAAGTAGATTGCAAAAATACCTACACCCCACCCAGGGGCCCCCTGAATGTGCCCTCTGCCCTACTGGTTCCAGCCTTCAGGAGGCCACAGCCCTGTCATTAAGGCAAGCAGCCACAAGCACAGGGACACACATAGGGCCTCACTGCATGCTGAACCTGGGGTGAAGTTCAGATAGTTCCAGACTGCCGGAAGAAACACAGGCTGCAGCAGGTCTGCCACACAGCCCAAACCAGTACGGGTCATGACAATTCTAATGGTAGCCAGTGGTCAATCTGGACAAAGTTAATATGGATGAGCTGGTTCTCATACATTTATGGGACCATCCACCCAGGAAATAGTGATGGCCTTGGGCTCTCTGCTGGCAGGGAGGCTGCAGTAGCCAGGAGAGTTGCCCAGGGATAGATGGTGGAGAGGCTTTCCTGTGCAAGACCTTGATATCAGGGTGTCTGAGCCCCTGGAGGAGGCAGGAGTAGCATGGGAAGGGCTGCAGCAGAGCTGACTCAGAAGTCCCTGATAACAAGGGTGTACGTCAACAGACGTGGTTCTTCTTTACAAGATGCAAAGCTTTCTAGGAAAGAAACTACAGTAAAAGAGTGTGGTGGTTTGAAAGAGAATAGCCCTAATAGGTTCATGTACTTGAAACTTGGTCAGAGCGAGTAGAACTGTTTGAAAAGATTAGAAGGATTAGGAGGTGTGGCCTTGTTAGAGGAAGTGTGTCGATAGGGGTGGGCTTTGAGGTTCCAAAAGCCCAAGCCAGGCCCAGTTAGCTTTCTCTCTCTTGGTCTGTGGATCAACACGTAGTTCTCAGCTACTGGTCCAGTACAATAAGGGCTGCTATGCTTCCCACCATGATGATAATGGACTAAGCCTTTGAAACTATAAGCAAGCCTCCAGTTGAATGCTTTCTTTCCGAAGAGTTGCTGACACCACGGTGTCTCTTCACAGCAGTAAAACTGGGAACAAGACAAAGAACAAAGTTTCCATAGTTAGTAGTGTATATGTTTTGTGATAAAAAAGCCTAGACTCTTTGGGGGAGTGGAGTCCTAGGGGCTTATATCCAGCCTGGGCAGTAGAGGCTCCTTAGCTCTTCGAGGTGGGGACAAATGGCTGGCCATATGATAAGTCTGAATTGCTGCAGTCACAAGAGGAGCAGGCACAACAAGAGTTTTGATTGATCATAGAAACAAACAAGGCTAAAAGATGAAAAAGGAGAAGGAAGAGGAGGAAGAGGAGAAGGAGGGGGAGGAAAAGAAGAAAATTTGCAATGTTCAGTCCTGTGGCAAAGGGAGCACAAGTACCCAGAGGCCTTGAGCCAGCCTCCAGCCTGGTGAGCTAGAAACTAAGGGATCCACAGAACCATGCTGACCAAGATGCAGGATACCCATCAATCTTTTAACCAGAAGTTCTGGAAAAATCCCTCGGTCTCTCAGTGGCTTTGGCTGGGGCCACCTTTTGCTGATCTCTGTCCTGAAAATGATGTACAACTCCTAAATTCAGCCCAGAGAGTGAGACCTTGTTTAAGAATGTGTCTTTTGCACATGTCAAGTTGAGGTCATTAGAACGGGCTGCCATCCCATATGAACGTGGCCTCATGAGAGAATGCTGTGTGAACAGGAGACATACTGGTGAGAAATGACTCCACGAGGAGACAGAGACAGGAGGACTGCAGCCTCCGGGTTAGATGTAGCCTCTAGATTGGAAGTGGAGTGGAAAGGGTGTCGCCTGAACATCAGGGGGAATCACACACTACTTAGCCCCAGAACTGAGGGAAAAGAGCATTTCTGTTTGCTTTGAGCCCTCATCTACTGATCCTTTGTTATGGTGGCCTCGGGACAAGCTGCTTGCATAGCTGTGAGCCAGTCATGATGACATCCAGGCAGGTGACATCCCATTGGTTTAGTCCAAGTCAGGCTATCCTTGGAGCTGGTGTGGTACCACCACCGCCACCTCAGATGGCTGCTCTGCAGGTAGAGGGAAGAGGATCCTAGAGAAGATCAAGACAGTACTAAGGACTCATTTCTGGCAGGTCAGTGTGGGTCTGCATTTTGCCCTGCCACTGGGGTACTGGGCAGACGTAACACAGAGTGCTAGATTGCATTTATCCTGCGCTGCTGTCAGGTGCTAGGCTCCAGTGAAATGCTGATTCATCACTCGGGTGGGAGGCCAAAGGTGGGGTTCCTAGCTCCCAGGCATCCAGTCATAGCTGGAAACTGCATGGAGTTGGAAAGAAAGGTTGGGGGTCCACAGGCCTGCGACCAGGCGGGGACTTGGGGAAGGGGAACTCTGGCTTAGCTCACTGGCAAGTCCTTAGCCATCTAACGGGTCATCTGGGAAAGCAGAGGAGAGGCCTTCTATGAGAGACTTAGGGCAGCAGAGCTCTGTAGGTAAAGACCTTCTCCATGCTCCCCACAGCAGTTCTTGATGAAAGAGGCAGTCCTTTGTTCCAAACTGTTTATTGATTGTTCATCATGGAAAATGGGTGCATACCACCTTCTCTGGGTGGATCAGAGTTTAAATACCTTTTGCAGGAAGGAATGTCCAGGAAGAGATGCTTATTGACTGATCCCTCAGGGCTCATCTGGATACCTCATTAGCATGGAAAACTCTGTTCTGATCTATATGACCGCAGGACATATTACCTATGTGGGAAGTATGACACATGTTCCAGACCAAGGATCTGGTAGCGAGCAGAGAGTCGCCTACCATCCCACGTGTGTGTCTGGGTTCCGGGGACTCTGAACCCGCTCAACCTTACCAAGTTTCCTGGCACCGTCTACTGTCCCACAGGTCAGCACTCAAGGCTCCAAGTAGGACTCCAGGGCCAACACACAACCAACAATGAGGAGAATTGAGACGCAGAGGGTGAGTGTGGTAGCAACTCCTGGCCCATCAGTAGCTCTGTGGTTGTAACATTTGTCTCCACCACCCCATTTCTGCCCCATCCAACCGCCCAGACTGACAAGTCAATTTTATGTTTCTAGAAATCACAGTTCTGAAGAATCAGTGAGGTGAGCCAAATATGGGCAGTAGGTAGGTCTGAGGGTACTGCATGAACTCCTGCAAATAGCGCCAGGACACCACTGCAGCCTGGAGTCCCAGGCTTTTGTACACACTGTCTCCTGGTACACCTTCCCCCACTAATACCCTCAGGCCCTGGCAAGTCAATACAGATATAACAAAGGGGTGTGTGTGTGTGTGTGTGTATGTGTGTGTGAGAGACAGAGAGAGAGAGAGAGAGAGAGAGAGAGAGAGAGAGAGAGAGAGAGA
>JANHMN010000012.1:26006864-26190709 GCA_030674055.1 Rhabdomys pumilio | reverse complement strand
TAATGAGATCCAGGGCAGCAGTGTGGGGAAGGGGAGTGGTTAAGGAGATGAGCAGCTCAGGAAGCTGCTGTGTGCTCGCTGCCCCCTTGCCTGACCTGAGGACTGTGCTGAGTCTCCCCTTGGGGCATGGTTGCTGCTACAGTCTGTGGTGACTTTGAGGAAGATCATGACCATAGAAGCACTCGTGTGGGTGCCCACCTGTAACGACAGGTATGGGCTGACTGTGCATCTGAGCTCCTTCCCCCTCTCAGCCTCTACCCTCTAAATTCCAAAGCACCCCTTCATTTCTGCCTGCGTCAATCTGCAAGAGGGTCTAGTAGCCTTGGTAATTTATGCTCACCTCTTTGACCCAGACACCCTTAGGCATAGCCAGAAGTGTTCCCTGTTCTGCCAGACAAAGGGTGGAGAGGCACCACAGAGAGAAAGGAGCTTATGATTGTGAGTGACACAGACCTAAAGCCAAGACACCAACATAGACAGTAACAGTATTAAGCATCCTTAGAGAAAACGAAGAGCCTCAAGAGAAAAAATGGTACATAAAATGTGGAGAGGCAGGGCACAAGGGTGGCAGGGACCTAGTGAGCCTGGGGGTCAGGCCAGGTAGAGGAGACAGCAAAAAGAAAAGCCAGAGCCAGCAAGATGGCTTAGTGGGGGGAAAGCATTTGTCCTGCAAGCCAGACAACATGAGTTCCATTCCTGGAGCCAATTTGTGCTGTAGGACTTGTGTACCCACATGCACACACATACACACATAAATACACAAATATACATGCACACACAATACACACACATATATATACATGCACATATACATATATACATGCACACATACATGCACACATACATATACACATATACACATGCACATATACACACATATATGCACACATGCACATACATACACATGCTCACACATATACATGCACACACACACATGCACACATACACACATGCACACATACATGCACACATACACATACACACATGCACACATACACATATACATGCACACATACATACACATATACACGCACACATACACACATGCACACATACACACACATACATGCACACATACACATATATATGCACACATACACATGCACACATATCATGCACATGTATCTCTCTCCTACACACATTCAACTCAGCAACAATAGCACAAAATTGAAAACAAATAACTATGCTTTAAAAAGAAGAACAGAGTAAGAACCAATCAATGTGCAGGCAAGCAGCTGCAGAGGTAAGGACACATTGCCCCAGAGGCTGTAGAGGAGAATGGAACTAGGCCTGCTTCCTAGAACTAGTGGGATAGGAGATCACAGGACAAGAGGCTTCAGAGGTTCAGGGAAGATGGAGCTGTGTCCTGAGCCCATGGTGAAGCTGGGAATGCTAAAGACAAGAGGGAAATTGTATGGGGCCTGGTGGCAAAGGAAGAAAGCTGGGGCTGGCTCCATGGAGGGTTTCACAGCCTCGGTACAGTGTGTGAGAGACAATAGCGTGTTGTTCTGAGGCACTGACAGGAAAGACCTCCAGCTTTAGCCAGTTATACACAGCCATTCAGACAGCATTCAATGAAAGGTCAGGATAAAGACAACACCCTCAGACTCCAAGTCTTCCCAGGGTGAGAGCATTGTGGAGGTGTCAGAGGCGAAAAAGGCAGACATGAGACATTCAGGGGGTGGGGAGTCCCCAGACTGGAGGGAAAGGAGACAGAAAAATCAAACAGCAGAAATAAGTGATCACACAGACTGGCCTTAGAGTAGCCTTGGGTTTGGTGGCCATCTTCCTCTTTAGGGATGTTGGCACAGGTGAACCATGAAGATGGAGAACAGACAGGAGCTTGAGAATTAGGAGCAGCCAAGCTACTAATAGAAGGTCAAACATTGCTAAATTAGCAAGAGAAAACATAATAAATTCACAGGAAAATGGAGAGGAAGTAACACTGCACAGAAAGGCTGTAGAGTCCCTGAATTCTGTGTAGTTCTGGCTATCCTGGAACTCTCTCTATAGACCAGGCTGGCCTTGAAATCAGAAATACACCTGCTTCTGTTTCCTGAGTGCTGATATTAAAGGCATGCACCACCACTGCCCAGCAGAAAGCAACTTTTTAAAAAATTATTTGTTTTTTATCTCATGTACATTGGTATTTTGCCTGCATATATGTCTGTGTGAGGATGTCAGATGCCCTGGAACTGCAGTTACAGACAGTTGTGCGCTGCCATGTGGGTCCTGGGAATCAAACCTGGGTCCTCTGGAGGAGAAGCAGTGTTCTTAACTGCTGAGCCATCTCTCCAGGCCAGAAAATGACTTTTAATAAGATCCATCAACATGTTGCCTTCTATTTAGGAGGAGGCAACCATCCCTTGCAACCCAGGCTGGCTTCAAGGATAACCTTAATTTTTATGTTCCTGCCTATATTTTCCAAGTACTGGTGTGTGTGTGTGTGTGTGTGTGTGTGTGTGTGTGTGTGTGTGTGAGAGAGAGAGAGAGAGACAGAGACAGAGACAGAGACAGAGACAGACAGAGAAGAGAGAGGTATGTGCAGGAAACATCACATGTGGAAGACAACCTCTAGTGTTTGCCTCACCGTCTACATTACCTTTCCTTTACTTTTTTGACGTGGCATACACAAAGCTAGCTGGCACCGAACTTCCTCCTGTCCCTGCTTCCCGTTCTGCTAGGAGACCACTGGGATTACACACAGATGCTCCTGTGCCTGCTTTGTGTTGGTGCTGGGGGCATGAACTCAGGTGTGTGTGGCAAGAGCTTTACCTCTGTCCCGTCCCCAGGATCTGTACATAGTAAGCAAGCCCTCCACCAACTGAGCTGCATCCCCAGAACCAAGACCAGTTTTAAAATGAAGAAGACATATGAACAGAAAGGAGATAATCTTACTTTTTTAAAATGTATTTTCTAAGATTTGTTTATCTTGTATGTATGTTTGAATGTTTTGCTCACATGTATGTATGTGTACCGTGTGCATGCTGGGTGTCTCTGGAGGTCAGAAGACAGACTCATACCCCCTTGAACTGGAGTTATAAATAATTATAAACTACCAGGTGGGTGCTGGGAACTGAACCCAGGCTCTGTGGGAGAGCAATAAGTGTTCTTGACATTTAGCCATCTCTCCAGCCCACTTAGTTAATTCTGATTAACTAGATTAGAGAATTGTTGGAATCCAACTTAAAAATAATAGGGCTTGTTTGGCACGGTGGCTCATGTATGTAATCACAGCATTCAAGAAGGAGAGGCAGATGGAACTCTGTGAGTTCTGGGTCAGCCTGTATTACATAACAAATTCAAGATCATCCATAGCCACACATTGAGAACATCACTCAAATAAAGAAAGAAAGAAAGAAAGAAAGAAAGAAAGAAAGAAAGAAAGAAATAAATAATGTAAACTAAACAAAAAATAATAGAGTTGGAGAGGTGGCTCAGTCAACAAACTACCAACAGTGTGAGCATGAGTTCTGAACCCCAACCACACAGAGAAAGTCAGGTGCGGTAGCATACACCTATAATCCCAGCTCTGGGAGGCAGGGATAGAAGGACCCTAGGAGGGAAGAAGAGCTTGCTGGGCAGCCAGAGAGAGAAAGAATACAATGATCCAAAGACATTCTGGCCTTCACTGGTACATGTACACCCCCACACATGCATGTACCCCTATACACATAAGACAGACAGACAGACAGACAGACAGACAAAGACAGAGAATGAATAAATCAAGGAGACCAAGAAAGGAGGTATATAATTATAATTTTGGCTGCCAACAAGAAAAGCTACAGTAGACTCTCTGGGTCCCGATGTGCTCTGCTGAGAACTACTACACAGACCGAAAACACAAGAAATTCCAGCCAGGAAGCTCCCTGGAGACAGCTCCCAGCAACAGGCTGTGTCACTGTGGAGTGACCATGGAGTCCCACAGTAGACTAAGGCGCTTTCTTTCAAAGCATTGCACAGACATCTCCTTTCTGGCTTTAAAACTTCCCCCTTGCTCAGCCTCCTCCTGCGCTCTGTCATCCCTCATGGTGCTCCTCCTGGGTGTGCAGGTACCACCCTCCTCCCAGCGAATCTCGTTTTCCTCAGAGAATGTAGTTTATGCAGAATTTCGAACAGGAGTCTTAAAGGAAAGGAGAGGTTTCATGCTCCTTAAAACAGTTACTCACAGCTCCGCCCCCTCCTTCCTGGTCTCCAGGGAATAGCAAAGGGCACAGAACTTAGGATGTTAAAGCAAAGTCCCATGGATCACCTGGGTTATGTCTTCCCAGATGCTAATGGACCAGAGAGACCCCAGGTATGTCACACATGCTGCCGACTTTGTGCATTTGTCAGGCCACAAGGACATTTCAGTAACAACATTTCAATCCCAGCTAGGAGTGATGGGGCACATATTGAAACCCAGTGCTCAGGCAGATTTCTGAGAGTTTGAGGCCAGCCTGCTCTATATAGCCAGTTCCAGGCTGACCAGACCTGCATAGTGAGACCCTGTCCAAAATCACACACACACACACACACACACACACACACAGAGAGAGAGAGAGAGAGAGAGAGAGAGAGAGAGAGAGAGAGATCAATACCACTGACCTCAGTCAGAAAAGCAACAACGGAGTTACATTAATATTAATAATCTCTAAGAAAGAAACCCGTAGAGCAACGACCGAAAGTGCATTCCTATACCCCGTGTTTCCTCATTAGCAGGAATGCCAGCCTGGGTGTGTGGGCACACACTTCCCATGGTAAGCTGTAGACATACAACTAGGTGTGAGTCAGAATGGCTTGCCACCCACTACCCTCAGACTCCTTCTCTCCATCAGTTAAGATACTGGCCCAGCAGTGGCTAACCCTTTAACTAGGGCAGGAGAAGAGCAAATCGGTGAGGGAGGGAGGGAAGGAGTGGGGAAGGGAGGGAGGGAGGGGGGAACAGAACAGAGGCCTGGCAGCCCCACTCCCTGCATACCTCTTTTGGAGGCTTTGCAATAGAGGAACAGACTTTCTTCTACTTAAGCTCCTACTCTCAGGGGTCTCTTTGTAGCATCAGCCCAGCCTCCACATGACACATCACACACTAGACACCATCAGGGCACGATGGCACATACCTTTAATTCCAGCACTCAGGTGGCAGAGGCAGGCAGATAGATAACTGTGAGTTCAAAGCCAGCCCTGTCTATACAGTGAGTTCCAGGACAGCCAGGGCTACACAATGAGATCCTGTCTCAAAGGAAAAAAAAATAACAAAACATAATCTCACTAAATAACTCTTGCATTATCCTAGAGATTATAAAGCAAATTTATTTTTTGAGACAGGATCGCAATAAAACAAGTTTTTAAATACTGAGGATCGAATAATGAAAACACCACATGTATTTGTGAAGTGCAGATAAAGTCTTTTGAATTAAAGTGTTTTAGAAACAAGTTATCAGGAAATGAGAGAAATTAAAAGCAAAAGAGTTAAGAACTTGAGACTGCCAAAAGAGGCCTGGAACAAACCAAAGAAACATGAGGCAGAAATCAGTAAGAGAAAACCAAAGAGACATGACTCCAAAACCAATGCGAATAACTAAACCAACGGCTCGTTCTTTAGAGATTAATCAAGAAAATGGTTGACAAGAGGAATTACAAAAATTAGAGGGGCTGGAGAGATGGCTCAACAATTAAGAGCACTGGCTGCTCTTCCAGAGGATCTGGGTTCAATTCCCAGTGCCTACATGGTAGCTCAGAACTGACTATAACTCCAGTTCCAGGGGATCTGAATCTCACATACACTCATATAGGCTGAACACCAACACACACGATAAAATAAAAATAAATAAATTTGAGAGAAAAGGTATAAATCAAAACTAAGAACAATGAAATTGGGAGCAAATGTGGGTACAAAGAAAACTTGTTTAGATAAGACAAACATCTGGATGCAATGGACACATTCCTAGAGACAAAAAGAAAAAAAAACCCACAACATATTTTTAAAGGGCTGGAGGGTTTTAAATAATCAATAAAGCATTTCCCTCTATAAAAACTCCAGGCTCAGATCATTGAAAAAGGAGACGCTACAAGGTTTTTGTGGTGTGAGTATGGGGAGGGAGGCAGGAGCAAGCCTGTTTCAAAACAAAAAACGTGGTAAACGGCGATTGAAGAAGACACTACAACTTCCACACGCACTCGTATACATCCACACGCACTCATATACATCCACACACACACCCACACACATCAACAAACACATATGCACACCACTCTCTCTACTAAGTTACTTCTGAACACCCAAACTAGAAGTTTAATATAACCAAGATTTCTTGCCAGGTCATGCGTCTAATAAGCTTTAAAATAAACAGGACACAGAACACAGAGATGATGGGCTGGGGAGACGGCTCAGAGGTTAAAAGCATATACTTCTCTAGCAGGAGACCTGAGTTCTCCCACAGGAGGCAACTCAAGCTCTAAATCCTGGAGAACTGACGTGTCTGCTGTCATGTGCGCATACCAAGAAACACACACACACACATATATAGTTAAAAATAAAATAAGTCTTAAAAAGAAAAAAAAAAACATGAAGGGACCAGGAGAGATGAATTAGAGGCAAAGAGCACTGGGTATTCTTGCAAAGGCCCTGGGTTTGATTCCTAGCACACACATGCTGGCTCATAACTGCCTGTAACTCCAGTCCCAACAGATACAACTTCCTCTTCTGGCCTTTGTGGGGTCCGGGCACACAAGTGGTATACAGACATATGTGCAGGCAGAAAACCCATGCACATAAAATTAAAACACGTAGAGAAAAATCCATCTATGGGTTTTTGGGAAAGATATAACGTAGACAGTATGCAAGACTACACCCTCCTGACTCTCTAAAAAGGGTCATGTGCTCAGGGTTTATAAAGTCGGCTCTCTGTCTCAGTCCACAAACCTGCCATTCTAGGCTGATGCCTGGCTTTGCAAGCTTATAAAACAGACCGACTCAAACTGATTCTCACAGTAGATAAGGATATCTGTGGATAATTTATGATCTAGACAGGACAGGGTACGATGGCATGATATTTCACATATGAATATTTTACATATGAAT
The DNA here is from genome assembly GCA_030674055.1 of Rhabdomys pumilio. NCBI lineage: Eukaryota > Metazoa > Chordata > Mammalia > Rodentia > Muridae > Rhabdomys > Rhabdomys pumilio. The sequence continues at coordinate 26,183,646 of JANHMN010000012.1, read as the reverse complement.
GGTATGGTATTCAGAATACTGTACAGTTTTAAATCTGTGATTTTTTTTCTGGAATTTTCCACTTAATGTTTTCAGTGGAGAGTAGAATATAAGCTCATGAAACCAACAACCACAAAGCTGCTGCCAGGAAGACTGCTGTATTCATTTTTAAAAATTTTATTTATTTTTATTGTATTTATATGAGTGTTTTGCCCGAATGTCTATGCACCACATGGATGCAGTGCCCAGGAGGCCAGAAGAAAGTGTCAGATCCCCTGGAACTGGAGTTACAGATGGTTGGGAGCTATCATGTGAGTCCGCGGACCTCTGGAAGCCAGGGCTCTTAACTGCTGAGCCATCTCTCCAGCCCCTACGGTCATTGCTTCTCTCTGTGTTTCAATTTTCCACTAGAAAAACTTCAAAGAAATAACAAAATACTTAGCTTTTTCTCCATCTGCTCAATAGAGCGCAGTGTGCCAAGAGCCATGCCTCAGCTCTTTCTCGGAGAGAATTTACAGATTTGGTCTTGGCTGTGTACAATCAGGGTTCTTTTTCTTGACTTAATCCTAAATACTTCAGTCACTTGGGGGACCTTTGGTCTCCTTTCCTTGAGCCATTTTGGTTCTTGGAAGGATTAACCAGGTGCCTCCCTAATCCACCACAGAAAGCCTGCAGAGACTTAGCTATGGGTGTGCTGCCTGCTCTGACTTGGTCTTGATTTAGGGCTGGGATACAACAGGCTACTGTCACTCAACACATTCATGCCTGGGAAGGAGACGCAGTTGTCTCTTCCAAGTTTATGCCAATGACGTATGCACTGGCTCCCTTCTAGTTCCAGCATCCAACCAGCCCACTCTCGCCTGAGGGCCCCTCCCTCTATCTCTTTCTTTCCCTCCCCCGCTCTCCAGATATCACGCAATTCAACCCTTTAAAGTGTACAGCTCTGTGTTTTGTTTTTCTGTACAATCACAAGGTTGTGCAACCACCACTATCTAATTTCAAAACACTTTCATTACCCAAAAAGAAACTCTATACCCTTGTTTTTTGAAATGGGTCTTACTAAGCTGCCCTGGCTGGCCTCAACTGAGCCTCCTACCTCAGTCACCAGAGACGCATTACCTTCTCTGAGCATTTAATATTAATGGCATGATAGTGGCTTTTTAAGTCTGGTTTCCTGTTTGTTTGTTTGGATGTTTGGTTGAATGATTGGTTTTTTTGAGACAGGATCTCATGTAGCCCAGGCTCGCCTCAAGCTTATAATACAGAGAACAGAGAAGAATAACTCTGGATCTTCCTGCTTCCATGTGATGTGTATGTGTGTGCATGTTTGTGTGTGGTGTCTGTTTGCATGTAGTGTATGGTGCATTTGTGTGTGTGGTATGTGTATGATGTGTGATATGTATGTGTGTATGTATACGGTGTATGGTACGTATGTGTGGTGTGTATATGTGAGTGTATGTGATTATATGTGTGTGTATATGTGTGAGTGGGTATGAATGTGTGTATGTGTCTGTAAGGAGGTGTCTGTGCGTATGTCTGTGTGTATGGTGTTGTGTGTGTATTTGTGTGAGTGTATGTTTGTATGTGTGTGTGTATGTGTGTGAGTGGGTATGAGTGTGTGTGTGAATGTGAGTGTGTCTGTGTGTACCTGTGTGTGGTGTTGTGTGTGTATTTGTGTGTTTGTATGTGTGTGAGTGTGAATGTGTTTGTGTGTGTGTTTGTGTGTGTGTGTGGTACAGGAGGATGGATCCTAGGGCCTTTCACAGTCTACACAAGCTACATCCCAGCCCTCCTTTTTTAATTGTTATTTTCTTACTAGTTGCCAAGAACTTCACAATTAGCATCTTAATTGATAATAATTTACTTCGGATTATTATTTGAACTAACTGTACTTAATAAAACACAACATTTCCAGTCATATGCAGCTCCATTTCCACCTCTTCCAAATCCTATGTGCACTGTATTACCACCAACATAGTTTTATAATCACTGTTGATGCAATTGCCTCTTAAATCAAATATGAAGTAGACACTTTGACCCAGCTAAGTAGAACATCATGATTGTGCAAAGATATGATACCATAGATAGAATCAAAGCTGCCAAACATTGTGGCTTCTTCCTGCAGTTCCAGCAGCACTCAGGGCAGGACAAACAGAAATTCAGAGACCAGTCTGAGTCTAGCCTGGGGTACATGAGAGCTCATTCTTGAGTTAACAACAGGGTCAAGCAGATGGCTCAGCAGATAAAGACAATAATACAAAAGCCTGGGACCCTGAGTTCAGTCCCCAGAACCCACACAAAGGCAGAATGGAGAGCCAGCTCCACAAAGCTGATTGCCTGGTCACCTTTTTTTCCCTTTTCATATTTTAAGAATGTTACCTCATGTTCCCTCTGGCTGCTTTGCTGTCTGATAGGAAACTAGTTGCTAACCTCGTTGATAAAGGAGTTACTTCTACCTAGCTGCCTTTAAATTTCTCTGGGTCTCGTCTTCATTGGTGTGATAAGACGCATTTGCTGGTGACTGTCTTTGTTGCTACAGTCTCTGACTTTATCCTGACTGGAGCTGAGCTTCTAGGATATGTGGATTCTCGTATTCTAACAAACTTGAGGGTTTCTATCTATTGCCACATCCAATAGCTTTCCTATTACTGTCTTCTTTTTTTTTTAATTTTTTAAATTTTATTTTATGCATATGAGTACACCACCATTGCTCTCTTCAGACACACCAGAAGAGGGCACCAGACCCCATTACAGATGGTTGTGAGCCACCATGTGGTTGCTGGGAATTGAACTCAGGACCTCTGGAAGAGCAGTTGGTGTTCTTAACCGCTGAGCCATCTCTCCAGCCTCTATTACTGTCTTCTTATTCTGGGACACCTACTATGAGCATGTTGTGTTTAAAGGTGTATCACAGGTTTGGAGACTGTTTACTTAATATTTGTTTATGTGTTTGTTTGTTTGTTTGTTTTTCAAAACAAGATTTCTCTGTGTAACAGCCCTGGCTATCCTGTAACTGGATTTGTAGACCTGACTGGCCTTGAACTCACAGAGCCTCTGCCTCTGTCCCCTGAGTACTGGGATTAAAGGCATTTGCCACTATTCCCAGTGTAATTTTTCTGTTTCTTATACTGAATATTTCAGTATTTTTCCTGCCAAGTCCACACTACAAGTTATCTCAAAAGGTGCAACATGGATTTCCTATAACTGAGGGCCCCAAATCAACCTAAAATGGAGCCAAGTAGGACTTGCTAAACAAGCCCAGTCATCTCTCAGAGGCACTCAGCTCGGCAGCTTACCCTTGTACCAACAACACAAGGAGAAATATCTCCTACCAGGTACGTCGCCAACAAGGGATGCGACAGGGGTAGCATTTGTATGAAGGCTTAAGAACCTGACTAGGGACAAAGGTGGTTCTTTCAGTGTCCTGGCCAATGGCTTGGATAATTGTATTAGTGCCTGGAGATGTTCAAGGCCCAGGCTTGGCCCCAAACCTGCTGACAAAAAGGCTGCAGCCACCCATTCGCAGACGGCTCAAGGCACGGTGATTTTTGCAAGGTCATTTTCAGTCAGGAAACAGAGAGATGGAAGGTGTGGAACACGGACAAGGGAAAAGGCTTATTTCACTTACACCCACAGCACAATCCATCATCAAAGGCAGTCAGGGCAGGAACTTAAAGCAGGCCAAGAATCTGGAAGCAGGAGCTGACACAGAGGCCATGGAGGAATGCTTGCCCATCACAACTTGCTCAGCCTGCTTTCTTATCTTTTGGGTTATGAGTTTTTAATGGCTGAGCTGTCTCTCCAGCCTTCAACCTGCTTTCTTACAACATCAGGACCATAAGCTAATTGGCAACACCAACCACAGTGAGCTGGGCCCTCCCACATCAATCATCAATCAAGAAAATGTCCCACAGGCTTGCCTACAAGCCAATTCTATGGAGGCATTTTTCCTCAATTAAGTTTCTTTTTCCCATAAGACCCTAGACTATGTCAAGTTGACATAAAAACTAACTAGCACACTAGGTAATTATTTAGTAAGATCTTGTTCCAAAAAACAAAAAGGGAAGACAAAATATTTATTACTTTTTTTAATTTGTATGTTTGTGATGTGTGTGTGTTCCCATGTATGTGGGTGCATGTGCACACATTAGGACCAGATGATGGGTGTCTTCCTCACTCTCTACCATACATAGCTTATACACTTATATCTCTCACCATAACTCTCTGATATGACCAGTCTATCTAGCCAGCTTGTTCTAGGGATCCCCATCTCTGCCTATGACACTAGGATTACAGGTGAGCTGATGCACCTTCCTGGTATGGGGGGTCCAAACTAAAGATGTTTTGCTTATGTAGCCAGTGCTTTGTCCAGTGAGTCATCTCCCTACCCACCCCCAAACTAGATATTTAAGACAATATGGTGCTTTTAACAGTGAGACTATCACTGCTTGTCCTTGTTGCACTTGAGCACAGCTCACCCAGCGAGTGCCCAGTACATAAGCAGAAACTCTTTTTGTGCCCTCCTTCCTGGGCCACAAGGTCATGAGATATTCAGCCTGCTCCCTTGCTATCTTGCCAAGTGTTTTGCACAACACAGGTCCCCTCCTTCCAACCACTGAAGGTTGGTGCCTGGCTGGGAGTCCTGATGTTAAAGTCACACGGGGTTGGTTGCAGCAGCACTACGTCTGGCACCAATCTCCATCACATTGGGACAGGCTCGGTTGTGACACACTTGCCAAACACCCACTGTCATAGTTTCATTTCCGTTGCTGTTATAAAACACTCTTTAAAAAACAAACAAAACAAAACCAAAACAAACAAACAACAACAAAACCCACCTTAGGGCTGAAGAGATGGCTCAGTGGTTAAGAGCACTGACTGTTCTTCCAGAGGTCCTGAATTGAGTTCCCACAAACCACATGGTGGCTCACAACCATCTATAGTGGGGTCTGATGCCCTTTTCTGATGTGTCTGAGGACAGCTACTGTGTACTCATAAAAACACTAAACAAACAAACAAAACACCTTAAGGAGTATAGGTTTGTTTTTAGTCACTGTTCCAGGTTACAGCCCTTTACTGTGAAGTTGTTGGACTCTAAGTATCCAAAACCAAGGGGCGCACTCTCACAGAGAACCCACAGGCAGGATTCGTTGTGATAACATGAGGTTTATTGTTACTGGTGCACCAGGACTCCCTTGTGTGCAGGCAAAAGAGAGTGTTGAATCAGAGTTGAGGCCGTTTATATACCAATATTCACAAGGCTCATAAAGGCAGTTTTACCTCTTAATAACTACATCAGTTCTCAAGCTTGGTTTCTTTCCCAGTCTCTGTTCCTATTTACATCTGTATCTCACTCCCAATTTACATCTGTATCTTGCCTCCAGGAGAATTCTTTTAAGTGACTGTTTACCCAGGTCTTTTATTGCCTCTATCTTGGGTCCTTTGTTCTTTTGAAATGTTAGTTCAAGTCCCTGGGATGCACCTCAGGGACAGCTAACACTTGAGTGTAAATTGAAACTCTGAACCTAAGAATCTTTCATGTTGAGACCTAAAATTTCATTTTTACAATTTATTCTCACAAAGTCATCAAGATATAGAGAGTCTGAAGCAGAGGGTCACAGTATATTTATAGTCCAAAGCAGAGAGAAATCAGTTCACGATCCCCTGCCTAAGGAATAGTACTGCTCACAGTGGGCTGGGTCTTCTAACACCAATTACAAATCTAGACAGTCTTCCCACAGACATGCTCTTAGGCCAACCAGATAGAGACAGTCCCCTCACTGAGATCCTAATAGGAGCTTTTATGTTGTGTCATGTTGACATCACTAACCATCATACCCAGCATCTCAGAGATTAAGAGTTACACCTTCTTCTCACTCATGTTGCCTGCAGGGGTTGGCTGAGGCTCAGTTCTGCCATCTTTACTCTGGGACCTAGTCAACCATCTAGAGCAGTGTGGTTCTTCCTAGCTGATGATGGGCTAGGAGAACTTAGCCTGGCACTAAATACCACTACCTCACTGGCTATTACTGGTTACACAGCCTAGTGGATCTCAGAGGACAAAGTAATGCTTTCCTCTGCCATGCGCCTGGGGACACAGGGGCATCCGTGCACAGTCCCAGTGACCACCCTACACCTCATACCAGGAAAGGAGTTGTCTTAGGGCTTTATTGCTGTGAAGAGACACCATGACTGAGGGAACTCTTATAAAGGACAACATTTAATAGGAGCTGGCTTACAATTTCAGAGGTTTAGTTCATTATCATTATGGTAGGAAGCATGGCAGTGTGCAGGCAGATTTTGTGCTGGAGGAACCAAAGTTCTATATCTTGATCCAAAGGCAGAGAAGGAGATTGTGTCCACACTGGACAGAGCTTGAGCATAGGAGACCTCAAAGCCCACCTCCACAGTGACACACTTCTTCCAAGTAGGCCACACAGCCTAAGAGTGCAATTCTCTATGGACAAAGCATACACATGAGTCTATGGGGGCCATATCTATCCAAACCACCATAAGAGTCGGTCTTGTGAGGTGCACCCCAAGTAGGAAGAATGAGACACAGTGTGGCTGATGGTTCTGTTTACATAACATGGTGCTGTGTCATTGAATTCCACTATATCTCTGCCAAGGGAAAAGTACTCTCCCCACTCCACAGGTTGGTTTGTTTGTTTGTTTGTTTGCCTGGGTGTTTTCTGAGTCCTGGAATATTAACCCTCTGAAAGCTGATGCAGGCACCAGCCCCTGAGAACCTTCAAGTTCTCTTGCACTGAAACGTTAGGGACTACGTGCACCTCCCAGTACACATCTTAGCAGAATTTCCATACGGACCTTTTATTTGTATATTCCCACAGATCAATAAAGTAATTTTATTAAGACCATGTGGGGAAAACCTTCAGTTCCCTTCCAAAAACAACGAATACACTGTTGTAATAGCTTTGCATAGCCAGAGGGCAAGAAAGGGGTGCTCGGCTGAGCAGGACAGGGGCTGGGGCTGGAAGCTCCAAGGCAGCACATTTACAGTTTTACAATTCGTGTTCAAGTTTCCTTTTGTTCCTTTCCTTTCCTTTCCTTTCCTTTCCTTTCCTTTCCTTTCCTTTCCTTTCCTTTCCTTTCCTTCCCTTCCCTTCCCTTCCCTTCCCTTCCCTTTCCTTTCCTTCCCTTCCCTTTCCTTTCCTTTCTCTCTTTCTTCTTTTTTTGGATTTAGACACAGGGGTTTTTCTCATCTGAGACATTCTCAACAGATGATGTCAGAGGGCACAAGCTCTCAACCTGTGGATCATGACCTCTTTGGGAATTGAACAACCCTTTCACAGAGGGTGCCTAAGACCATCAGGGAATGCAGGCATTCGCATCATGAGTCGTAACAGTGGCAAAGTTACAGTTATGAAGTAGCAATGAGATAACTTTACGGTTGGGGGTCACCACAATATGAGGAAGTGCATTAAAGGGTCGCAGCATTAAGAGGGTTGAGAGACCCTGGCACAGGAAAATGTCAGATCCTTAAGAGGCGGCATCCTGACACTGAGGGGTCATGTGGGAGAGGGATACAGACCATCATGGCACCAAACCTGCTTTGAGTGTTGTTGTCTTATACTCTTATACTGAAGGCTGCCTTCTTTCTCCAATGTTTTCCTACTTCCTGTTCAGTCTTGCTCTGACATGCAAATCAGGCCTGTAGGTTCCCTGGCTGAGGCTATAGGGCAGCCATTGCTGCTGCCAGGGCTTTTGCTCATTCTCTTTGACCAGTTGGTCTCATACACACACACACACACACACACACACACACACACACACACACACAATGTCCAAAGAGACTAGAATAAAACAAAATGCACAATCTTTTCCTTTATATATTATATAAAGTAAACAGAATCTATTTAAAAAAAAAACACTCAGGGTGGGAAAGATGGCTCCAGAGTTAAGAGCACTGGAGGACCTAGTCTTGATTCTTGGCACCCATAGGGAAGCTCACACCATCTGTAACTCCAGTTCTAGGGGACTCCTCTGCCTTCCACAAACACCAGAACACACATAATGCACAGACATACATGAAGGCAAAATACTCACACAAAACACAAATACATCTAAAACTATTTTAAAGGAGAGTGTCTGGGGGAGGGGCATGGTAGCCCAAGCCTTTAAATCTCAGCACTCAAGAAGCAGAGGTAGGTGAGTTTGAGACCTGTCTGCTCTCCATAGTGAGATCTTGTCTTTAAAAAAAAAGAAGAATCATCAATTAGAAGAACTTCTATTCAATGAGTTTCCTAAAGCTTTCTGCCTGTGGCCACAGTTTTGGAGATTAGGAATCTGTGTTTGGGGAGAGTAAGTTCCAGGATGCACTGTCTGTTTGCTGTTCCCAGACAGCGACATCTCTTCAGAGACCCTGGTCAGCTGTGTGTTCAAGTGTCAAGGGCACGGGTTGTTTGAGATGATGTCAGGCTGCCCAAGCCTTTGGTCCTGTGAGAGCTGAGGTAGCTCTTCCCCCATCCAACACAATACCCTCTTTCTTCTGTAGCAACATGCATGAGCCATGAGCCGTTGATTTCGCTTGAACAAGAGCCTTTGCTACCATCTGCTGGAAGGATGGTCTCATAACAGCTCGTGGCTGCTTTGTTAAAATACACACACGAAATTATGGAACAACTGTCTAAGGGAGAAGTCAGTGACACAACAGTGCATCTTAGAGGCGGCTCTGCGGCTCTACAGCTCTGTGGCTTCCACACCTGTGCCTGTGCAGCCCAGTGGTCCTCGCTGACGCAGCTCTGAGCTGGCCTCCAAGACAGAAGAAAGGTCAGGCCAGGGCAGACATTTGAAGTGCTTCTAGCATAGCTCCCGATCTGTCCCTTGCAGCCCTTGTCCTCAGAAGAAAGGCCAGGCAGGGACTCAACTGGTGAGATGTAAGGGTGAAGACAGGGGCTCAGCCAACAGCCTGGCCATCCAGTGTCCCCAGGGCCCCAGGGCCCAGTGTCTTCTGACCAAACCTGAAAGAGGAGCCCAGGGAGGGGAAGAAGAGCCTAGGGTCCTTAATGACTCCCATCTGTTAGTCTCTGACCTTGTGTGACTAACAGTCCTTTAAATGGTGGCCTCATCATCAGCCCTACAGCAAATGCCCCCTCTTGATGCTGCTCCACCGTCCTGGACATCCCACTGACTTGTCATTTTGGGGATTCAGACTTTCCCCCTCACAGGCTTTGGAATGTGTGAAGATCGAGGCTGGTGAATTCAGCAAGCAGGGTTCTGATAGGGGTGGGAACCGTCCACTGTGTCTGCAGTGTTTGGTATTCCCAATCTGTTACTTTCTCATAGACAGAAATGTCCCTGTCCCAGCATTTGGGTACCTAGAGGTCCAGTTAATGAAAGATTATATAGGGTTATGAACCAGGCATGGTGACAAATGCCTGTAATCCCAACATGTGGAGAGCTGAGGCAGGAGGATCAAGTTCACGACCAGCTTGTATATACTAAGACCTTCTCAGAGAGAGAGAGAATTAAAAAAAAAAAAAAAAGAATAAAAGATTCACCACCACCACTACCACCTGTTTGTCAGTTTACAGATGATGGTTGGCTTCCAAGAGCTCCTGAAGATGAACAATTGTCTTTGTAATGCATAGATTTGAGAGGTTGGGCTGAGGAATGTTCACGTCCCATCTCGCAGGTCCTTTTCCACACAATATATCCATTCTGAGTGAATACGAGAACAAGAAACCCTGTTCCTTTAAGGAGATGTCCACAGAGACTTGCCACTGGCTGGGCATGAGACACACCTTTAATCCCAACACTCCACATGCAGAGGCAGGCAGATCTCTATGAGTTTGAAGTCAGCCTACATAGTGAGTTCTACATAGTGAGTTCCAAGACACCAGAGCTATACAGTGGGGGAGACCCTGTCTCAAACAAAACAAGACAACTAGCAACTGGCTGACACTCCAATAAGGCCCTAAACATATCTTAAATTGAGAGCTCTCTGAGTCACACTGGGACCTTCAGGACACCCTACTGTGTCAGACACTGAGACAAAGTGGGGCTGGGAATGAGAGGCTCTCCTACCTCAGAACCTTCCGGAGTGGATGGCCTGACACCTCCCATCCCTACCGAGGCTTGCTGGTCTTTACTCCCTCTGTCTGGAACCTACAAATGCAGCTGACTATGGAGAGGCTTCCATGACTGTGGGATGGCCAGCCAGGGTCCCACAAGGCACCCGGAGATCAAGGTCATGCTGTCCATGCTGAGCCTGAGGAGATAGAGCCCTCAGGAGCTCACCTGCCTGCATGCGAACGAGCAGGATTGGACTGTGCTGAGCTACTCCTCCCGGGGCTGGCTGGTGCTCAGCAGACATGGGAGCTGCCTCCTACCCACAGTGGACATGGGAGATAGTAAGCCTCAGAGGGGGACAGAAGGGCTCAGTGGTACACCAGCAGACTGAACTATGGGCACTCGCCAGGACACAGTCCATCTCTCCGCAGCACTGAACAGCATGTCCCCTAACCAGAGAGTCAGAAGCCCTGGAGCCACAGCACGAGGGAGACAGCCGCAGGCTAGCCAGGACTTCAGACACCGCATGCGCCCAGGTTGGGAGCTAGTCATTTTTTTATGGCAATCGCATTTGAAATATTAATGTGTCACCCGAGGCTTTTATAGAACCAGGAAAATAAACGGCAGATAAAACACCCTTGGAAACAGAGAAAAGAGAAAGGTACCCCACCCTGGCAGGGATTGGCAGTTCCCACCCCATCTGCCTGATGTAACAAATTACAAGTGTTGGCAGGTCAGGGACGCTACCCTCCCCAGAGCTCGCCTCCCCACCACAGTTTTATAAAGCTGCCTTTGTTTGAGCTCAGCTAGCAGCTTCCTGGCTTGACAGCCCTCTGTCCTTTCTTTCTTTTAAAGGTTACTTTCATATTTCTTACACAGGCATTCAACAAAGTCCAGCTTTGGCCAGAAACTCTTTGTGCCCCTGAAAAACACTCAAGTGTTCAGCTCAGATCCTGCTCTTTGATCAGAGGTTTTAGCTCTACTGTCTTTCATCAGAACCTGTGCTTGGTCCTGTAGGAGCAGCTCGCCTGCTGGAAGCTACCAGGCTACACAGGTTCCAGGAGTTCATTCCAGCTTTACCCCACATCCAAGGAATGTGGCAAGCGCAGGCACATCTCAAGTATGTCTGTAAGCCTTCTCTAAAAGAGACACAGCTGTACAAAAGCCAGCTCACAGGGGCTGTTCTCAAATATGGCTTTGTTCTGGGGTTTTTCAGTAAGTTTTTTTTTTTTCTCTTAACAAAAAAAAAAAAAAAAATCACTTCGAACAAAAAAAATGTCAAATGGTGAGTCCTACTTAGCAAAGGTTAAATACACATTTTCTTGGTACTGTCCAAGGGAATAATGCCATTTCCAGAAATGTTCCTATCCTACACACCTCCCACCTTAAAAAAAAAAAAAAAAAAAAAGTCAGGGGGCTGGAGAGATGGCTCAGCAATCGCTGAGCATTGGACCCAGAGGACCCAGGTTCAATTCCCAGCATCTACATGGCAGCTCACAACTCTCTGTAACTCTAGTTTCAGGGGATCCAACACCCTCACACAGACATACATTTAGTCGAAACACAAATGTACACAAATAATAATAATGATGATGATGAATAAAGTATAAAAAAATCAACCTTTTATTTGAGACAATTTTTAGCATCGGATTCTCAAAATAATTCTGAAGTAATCTAAGCAACCCAGGGATCATGATATCTAAATCAATATGTACAAATATGTATAAAATGCCCTGTCCCATTAAAATAAGTTATATTTAATATACAATTTAATATACAAAGATCATATCACTTTTTGTTGTTGCTGCTGGGCTGTTGCTGCTGTTTCCAAACCAAGTCTTATGTGTCCGAGGCTGATGTCTTTGCTTCCACTTCTCAAGTGTTAGGACTTCCTGAATGCAAGCCCTCTCCCAACTGAGCTATATCTCCTCATGGGCTTTCTTTCTTCCTTTCTTTTTCTTTCTTTCTTTTTTTTTTATTTTGAAGGAACAGGTTTTCAAGAAAGGGTCTCACTATGTAGCCCTAGCTGTCCTGGAACTCACTATGTAGAATTAGCTGGCCTAAAACAGAAGTCCACCTACCCAGGTGCTGGGATTAAAGGCATTGGCCACACCTGGTTCCTCGAACATTTTTCTTCTTCCTCCTCTTCTTCCTCTTCCTCTTGTCCACCTCCTCCTCCTCCTCCTTTTCCTCCTTCTTCTTGTTTTTTTTGTTTTTGTTTTTGTTTTTGCTTTGGTTTTGGTTTTGGTTTCGGTTTCATTTTTTTTTTTTTTCTAGACACTTTCTTTGTGTAGCCCTGGCTGTCCTGAAACAAGCTGTGTAGACCAGGCTGGCCTTGAACTCAGAGACTTGCTTGCCTCCTGAGTGCTAGGACTAAAGGCATGCATCACCACCACCCAGCTGAACTTTCTTAAAAGATAACAAAACTCTAATATCTTAACAATGTTGAAGAACAGAGACCAATGCCAAGCTATTAGTGACCAAATTCAGCTAATTTACACTTACTTGTGTCGCACACAACAACAAAGTTTGAGCAATAAAAACAATTCAAATATATTTATTTCACTGAGCTTAACCTCCAGGTTGAACCCAGGGCATTGAACATATCAGGTAAGTTCTTCCTAATCTTTCTTTCATTTTCTGAGACAGGATCACGCTAAATTGTCCAGGCAGGACTTGACTTTGAGATCTTCCTGCCTCAGCCTGTCAAGTAGCTGGGATTATCTGCCTGTGCCACTAGGCCTGGCTCAATTAAATATTCCTTTCCAAACTGGGCAGTGGTGGTGCACACTTTTAATCCCAGTGCTTGGGAGGCAGAGGCAGGCAGATCTCTGTGAGTTCGAGGCCAGCCTGGTCTACTGAGGGAGTTCCAAGACAGCCAGGGCTATACAGAGAAACCTTGTCTTGAAAAACCAATCTTTCCTTAACTTTGATTTACCTGTATGCCTATGGATGTGTGCACACAGGCCACACCCACAACATACACATCGGAGAACTATGCGTGAGCGTCTGTTCTCTCCTTCTACCATATGGGCATTGAACTCAGGTTATCAGTCTTAGCAGCAAGCACCTTCTTCTACCTGTCAAGCCAGGTGCTGAGCCATCTCACTGGCCCTTGATTAAATATTCTTATTTAGTAATTTCTTCTCTGCCCAGTAGAAATTTGAAAAATACTTGTTTCCAAGTAGGAAAAAAGGGTGATATTTTCCCCCTCCTGTTGTTAAAACTTATTTTTAGGGGGTGGAGAGATGGCTTAGTGGTTAAGAGCTCTGGCTTCAGTTCCTAGCATCTACTTGGTGGCTCTCTGTAACTCTATCCCGGGGAATCCCTGTGTCCTCTTCTTGCCTCTGTGGGCACCAGTCATGTATATGATGCACAGACATGCATGCAAGCAAAACACCCATGCACATAAAAGTAAATCAAATCAAATAAAAATAACTTTAAAACTTTATTTTTAAAACTCGATTTTGAGTTGGGCAGTGGTGGCGAATGCCTTTAATCCCAGCACTTGGGAGGCAGAGGCAGGTGGATTTCTGAGTTTGAAGTCAGCCTGGTCTATAGAGTGAGCTCCAGGACAGCCAGGACTACACAGAGAAACCCTGTCTCAAAAAATAAAAATATAATAAAAAAATCTCCCCCCCCAAAAACACCCTTGATTTTGCTAGGCATGGTGGTACATAATCCCAGCACTTGGGAGGCAGAGGCAGGTGGATCTCTGTTAGTTCAAGCCTAGCCTGGTCTGTACAGTGAATGCCAGGCCAGCCAGAATGATATAGTGAGAGCCTGTCTCAAATGAATAAAAATAAAAGTTAAAAATCTATTTCAAACAAATTCTAACGTGGTGTTTTGTAACATTTTTTAAAGACATCAAATGTTTATAGAGTTATCATCAAAATAACCAATTGGATGTGAAGTTTCCTTTTTTTTTTCCTGGACTACCTTGTAGGTTCTTAGCTACAGTGCCAAAAGACGGTGCAAGGCCAGCTCTCAATATCTGTGGAAAATTATGTTCTCAATCGCATAAAGAGATTCAGGTCTCTAAAATGTAGGGTGTTTTTTTTGTTTTGATTTGGGTTTTGGTTGGTTGGTTTTGTTGCTATATTTAATGTCTAAATGTTTCCTTACATTTCAAAGCCAATTTAAAATTGGGGGATAGGTGTATTTTTTAAATCTTGTGGGTGAAGATGGTTAAACGGTAGAAGATTCATTTCCTAGATGAGAGATCAAGAAGCCTAAAATGAAAAACCAATAACCCAACAACAGTGTGTGCCTCCAGGAGTAAGACCGCACCACAGAAGACCATGCCCTGAGATACAGGTCACAACTCTGGAAAATTCACTTTCACTCAGAAATCCAAATTTCACTCTAAAAAAAAAAATACAACAAACAAAACCCCCATGAACCTGGAGTGTGGACTGAAGCTGAATGGGTCTTACCCCCCATGGTAAGTTTTGTTGTCATTTTAAAAACAGTTTTTGAGACATGGTCTCACTCTGTAGCCCTGGCTGGCCTCACACCAACAAAGATCCTCCTGCCTTACCATCGAGTGGCCAGGCCACAAGTGTGAGCCACCGTGCTCACCCTAATTTATTTTGGAGTCTGCAGAACACCTATACATAAAGAAGACCCTGCCATAGTAAAAATACCACCTGCACGCAACCGAGGCACCAGCCAGGTCCCACTGCTACACAGCATGACACACGTTACCCAGCAGGTGTTCCCCAAGCACCCAAGTGCCACACAAGTTGTCCTTCTTTAGGGGATATCCTGTCCCCTGTCAGCTCTTTAGGTTCCTTGAAGTATGATGGTGACACATGCTGAATTAACCATTTTGCCCTTGAGATGTAAATTCTTCTAACAGGTCCTTTTCCTGGTCTCCTAGCACAGCTTTGAATCAATCATTCTGATAGATACAATATATGGTCTTAAGCTCAGAGAAAGCCTGAAGGTGTGACTCATTTTCTTTTTTTTTCTTTTCTTTTCTTTTCTTTTTTTTCTTTTTCTTTTTTTTTTTTTTTTTTTTTTTTGGTTTTTCTACACAGTTTCTCTGTGTAGCCCTGACTGTCCTGGAATTCATTCTGTAGACCAGGCTCGCCTCAAACTCAGAAATCCGCCTGCCTCTGCCTCCCAAGTGCTACGCGCCACCACTGCCTGGCGTGGCTCATTTTCATATTCAAACTTGAAGCTCATGGCCATAAGCTCATCCTTCAAGAGAGCCTTGAAAACTTTAACCCATCTTCTGGCTTTCAGTTTCTCTGTAGCCCCCAAAAGGGAGAGATTCTCCAGATACCACTCCCTAAGGCTTCTGTGCGGCCTCCCCTGGGATGGATCAATACCTCCAGGCTACCTGGCACATTCCTGAGAGTGTTGAACTCAGTCCCAAAGCTACAGTCAAATGTTATCTCTAAAGGCTTTGGAGATAACAAGGAGAAAGACCCTGCAGTTTTCCAGCTAATTACATCTGCTGGCTTCTTTGTGGTCTTGGCCTCTGTCCACTTCCAGTGCCATAAGGAAGCATCTTTGTGACTTCTGTAGGCCATACAACAGCCTGGAGAAGTGGTGGTTAGCCGTGGGTTCCTGTGACTCCCTGTGGTCCTTAAATAGGCGGTGACACACAAAGACTACAAAGCTATTCGAGAAGTGTCTTTAATCCTTTAATGTTTGCCTCTACATGTCCCATCTTCAATAACTATTGACTGGCTGCCCGGCTCCACAGACTCATTCCCATTTTCAAAGGAACCAAGCAGAAATTATGTTGTTTGTGCATGTGGGCAGGGATGTATTTGTGTGGGTGTGGTTTTTGTTTCTCCGTGTGATCTTTTACTATAGACCAGGTCTCTCGATGTCCCAAAACGTATTGATTAGTCTAGACTGGCCAGCCAGCAAGCCCTGGAGGTCTGTCTCTACTTCCTCATGCTGGGATTAGAAGAGTACACTACCGCGCCTATCTTTGCCAGGGTTTCTGGGGCTCCAACTCTGTCCCTCATTCTCTCTCAGCGGGCACTTCACCAATGGCACTGTCTGCAGCAACAGCTGGCTCACACTGGAGAGTCTGAGAATGGAACCCAGTCTATACGCGTTCTTTCACTGAATGCAGACTTCTGTAGGTTTTAGCTATAAGACTTATATCCATTAAGAGACTTGTGACTTTCCCCAGACTGTGGCTTCTCTTTCCATTTTCTTTGCATAGGTTTTAAAGAACATTGTTTCTAATTTCCATGAGGTTTGATTTAGCAGTATTTTCCCTGGTGGGCTACACTCTCAGTGTGATAGCTCAGAGATCTTTGCCTAACGGGAAGGCAGGGATTTTCCCCCATTTGCTTCATGGTCTTAGATTCTGACAGTGGCCCAGTCTGAGGTCCTTTGTGCACTGCACAAAACTTTTTTTTTTTTTTTGCATACACATATCCAGCCACCACAGCACATTTGCTGGAACGACTGCCGTCAATGCTTTACACCTTCATTCAGAGCCAAATGAATGTGATGCACAGCCTGTCCCCATCGGCCTTACGTTGGAGGCAGCACCTCCCTGTCTCCATCACCACAGACTGACACTGACCCCTCAGCTAATGGCGTGAGGCCTCTAAACGTATTTTCTTCTTCAAGGTTGTTTTGGCTGTTCTTAATATTTGTAGGGTTGTTGAGGTCCCACATCCGCTCCGACACAGGGCTCGGCTGCTCTGGGAGGCAGGACGCCGGAAGTTGACCGTGCTTATCCCACACTGTCACCAGGTGGGTGTTAGGCTGTAGAGAAGCCCCTGGACATCACTCTGGGGCTGGGGATGCACAGTCTGAGGTGCGGGACAGCTGGAGCTGGCTGGGGACGGGGGTTCTCGGGCCTGCGAGGAGGCTGGGGCCATCTGGTTCTCAGACTCATGGACATCCAGGTGCTGCTGAAAGCTGCAGAAGAGCTGAGAACGGAGTCCCCTCCCACACACACACCCACAAAGGCTGGATCTAGCCCAGGGTAGAGGTAGGGAGAAGGGGAGAACTCTGGCTGGTCCCACATTGTCCTTGGCTTGATGGCAGCAGCAGGCTTGATTTTGGCTTGGTGGCAGTCGTGGATGGGAGCACAGAGAGGCCTTCTACCGGGAGATTAGATGGCAGCTCTATAGGCCAAGGCCTTCTCCATGTCCCCCCATGACGGATTCCAAAAAGAAGCAGTCCATGATTTTAAGGCCTCTATTGTCATGATGGAAAGTGGATGTGTAAAACTATACTCCCTTTCTCTGAGTGGGCCTGAGGCTAAATATCTTTTGCAGAGAGGAATGTCTGGGAAGGAAAGCTTATAGGCTAAGCCCTTCAGGCCTCTAGGTACCTCATTAAAATGGAGATCTGTCTTGAACCTACATGTGGAGGGGCTTGGGGCGTTGCTCTTATATAACTGATGGGCACAAATCTATGGGGGGCTGCGCCTAGTGACAGTGGCCTGGTACCTGGGAACAGGCAAAGCACTTACCATCCCTTCAGGGTCTCCGGGGCTTCAAGCCTTAGCTCTACCTGGGACCAGGCTACCTTTCACAGTCCCACAAACATCTATTTCCATGTTAATTTTAAAATTAGCTCTAAGATTTAAAATCTATCTGCTCCCCTTCCTTTGAAGAGAAATCCAACAAAATTTCAAGGATTTTTGCCAAATCTGCTTGGAATTGAAAGGTAAATTTGAATGCTATACCTTTAAAAAGTTATAAAGATGTAACTGTTTGTGCCTGCAAGCGTGCACACGTGCAATGGCTTACATGTGGCAGTCTGAAGATAGCATTTAGAGGTTGGCTCTCTCTGTCCACGTCGTTTGTGAGGCTGTGGTCATTCACCTCAGCTCTTTCTTCACTCATTTTATTATATATTTTCTTTATTAATTTTATTATTTTATTAATTTTATTATTTTATTAATTTATTTTATTTAAGCACTGCTTTAGTCACATCTTTCTAACTTTGATTTGTTTTTATTTTAATTCAGTCGAAAATACTTTTCAGTCTCCCTTTTGATTGCTTCTTTGGCCCAGAATTATGCAGAAACAAGCTATTTAGTTTCTAAAATACTTTAAGATTTTCCAGATGTTTTCTATTCATCTTGATTTTATCATTTATTTATTATTTTTGTTGCTGTTGTTGTTTTGTTTGCCTTTTTGATACAGGGTCTCTCTACATAGCCCTGGCTATCCTGGAACTTGACTAGACTGGCTTAGAATTCGCAGAGAGCCACCTCCCTCTGCCTCTGCTTTGCAAGTACTAGATTAGAGGCATGAAACACTATGCTGGACAATTGATGGTTTTGAGACAGGGTCTCACTATGTAGCTCTGACTGGCCTGGAACTCACTATGTAGACTAAGCTGGCCTTGAACTCACAGAGATCTGCCTGCCTCTGCCAAAGTGCTGGCTTTAAAGGTAGGTGCCACTACACCTGGCTGTTCATTTTTAATTTAATTTCAATGTGTCAGATGATTTTTTTTTCTTTTTCTGTGTGTGTGTGAGTGTGTGTGTGTGTGTGTGTACATGTTTGCACTGCGTGGACATGCCTGTGTATATGAGATGCACATGCATGAAGTTGACATCTGAACTAGTCTCCATTTCTCTTCCACCATATACATCAAAATACTTCTCAGTCAATGCCAGAGCTCACCAATATGGCTGGTCTTGCTAACCAATGTGCCCCGAGATCTCCTTTCTCTACCTGCCAAGGTTAGAATTACAGCAATCTGGTATTTATATTTGTTTTGAGGATCTGAACTTGGGTTCTCATACTTGCCCAGCAATTTAATTACTGAGCCGACCATCTGCCCAGCACCAAGACAGCATATTTTTGTGGCCTGCTTCTTTCAAGGTTGCTGAGACTTACTTTATAGCTTAGACTCTGATATGGCTTAGTAAGGGTTAGACATGCTTTCAGGAAGTAGATTCTGCAGCCACTATAAACACGGAACAAGAGTCCACAGTAAACATTAAAGACTTCAACATCCCAGGAGCTTACATTTGACACTGCCTGGATGGCCAGGAATCAGAGACAAAGCATCCCAGAGACCCCAAGATAGAACTGTTTTAAACATGACTGAAAAAAAAACCTAATGAAATGATTCCTATAGTCATTGATCAGCCTAGCCCAATTGTCATCAGAGAGGCTTCATCCAGGAACTGAGAGGAACAGATGCAGAGACCCACAGCCAAACATTAGGCAGAGCCAGGGGAACCCCACAGAAGGGGAAGAACTGTAGGAGCCAGAGGCGTTGAGGACACTATGAGAACATGGCCCACAGAGTTAACCAAGCAGGGCTCATAGGGACTCACAGAGACTGAGGCAACAAGCACGGACACTGTATAGGTCTGAGCTAGGTCCCCTGTGCTTACTTTACAGTTGTATAGCTTGGTGTTCTTATGGGACTTCCAACAGTGGGAATGGGGGTGTCTTGGATCCTACAAGTGGTACCTGTCTTAGTCAGGGTTTCTACTCCTGCACAAACATCGTGACTAAGAAGCAAGTTGTGGAGGAAAGTGTTTATTCAGCTTACAGTCCCACATTGCTGTTCATCATCAAAGGAAGTCAGGACAGGAACTCACACAGGGCAAGAACTTGGAGGCAGGAACTGATGCAGAGGCCATGGAGGGGCGTTACCGGCTTGCTCAGCTTGCTTCTTATAGAACCCAAGACTACCAGCCCAGGGATGGCACCACCCACAATGGGCCCTCCCACCCTTGATCACTAATTGAGAAAATGCCCTATAGCTGGATCTCATGGAGGCATTTCCTCAAGGGAGGCACCTTTCTCCGTGATAATTCCAGCTTGTGTCAAATTGACACACAAAACCAGCCAGTACAGGACCCTTTTCCTCCTCTTCGGTTGCCTCATCCAACCTTGATAGAAGGGTGTGTGTCTAGTCTTTTGTAACTTGTTATGCCATGTTCAATGAATGTCCCTGGGAGGCCTGCTCTTTTTTACAAAGAGAAATGGAGGAGTGGATATGGGGGAGAGGGGTAGATGGGGGAGGGGCTACTGGGAGGAAAGGAAGGAGAGCAAACTGAAGTTGGTATATAGGGAATGAGAGAATTTTTAAATTTTAAGTAAAAAAAATCCTTTGTCATCCCTTCTAATTTATTTTTATTGTTTGTTTTAGATAAATATCTAAAATATTAGATAAATATAATAGCTTATCTATGTAGAACAGGCTAGCTTCCAGTTTAGAGATCCGATGCCTCTGCCTCCCAAGTGCTGTGACTAAGATGCATTTCTCTGCTCACCAGTAGAAGGGTGTGGAAACCTACTTAGGTGTGTTTTTTCTATTTCCTTTCGTGGTTATATTGGTTTTGGCTTGTTCTACCTTCCTGAAGCATTGCATTTAAATGCAAAAAAAAAACAAAATTAGTTTACTTCTATATGCATATGTGTGGGTGGTGTGTGCCCACTAATCAGGCTGGGTATGCAGTTCCAAGGATCCACCTGTTTCCACCTCTGGTCTGGCACACCCAGCCACGACTGATATTTATTTATTTATTTATTTATTTATTTATTTATTTATTTGGTTTTCGAGACAGGGTTTCTCTGTGTAGCCCTGGCTGTCCTGGAACTCACCCTGTAGACCAGGCTCGCCTCGAACTCAGAAATCTGCCTGCCTCTGCCTCCCAAGTGCTGGGATTAAAGGCGTGAGGCACCACCGCCCAGCCTGATATTTATTTTATATGGGTACTAGGGGTTTGAACTCCGATCTCTTTGCTTTTCTAGAAAGTGCTCTTACCCTCTGAGCCCCTAGTACTTCATATTTGGTTGGTTTTCAAAAACAGATCTTCTATGCGTTTTCTGGTAGTGTATTCTCCAGTCACTACAACAAGAGTCCTAAAGCTCAGGCTGACCTCAAACTCACTATGTACACAAGTTTGATCTTGAGCTCCTGGTCTTTCTGCCTCTACTGCCCAGGTATTGCGATTACAGATGTGAGCTATGAATACCTGGTGTGCTTATATTACTTATTGTAACATCTCCATTGTTTATATGATGCTAATCCTACCATGCCAGGAGCCACCTGATTCATGGGATGAGTGCCCTGGGGCAAGAGTAGGCATGGGAGTGGGAAAGGACACTAGGTAGGGTTGATAGCTTAGACACCCTGCATTAGGTAAGAGACTTGTTTAGGGAGAAAGCTGGATTCTCCTGGAGCAGTGGACTCAGGGGCCAGGAAATTAACTCCAGGTTGAGAGGCGGCTAGGCAGGATTATAATACATAGGTGTTATATACATACATATAACTTTGTGTGTGTGTATAGTGTTACTGTGTATGAAGGCCAGAGGCAGTATCTAGAGTCAGTTCATTCTCTCTCCCTTGTTTCATGGCAGGATCTCTCTTGTGTCTGTAGCTGTGATATGTATTAGCAACTAGCTAGCCTACCAGCCTCTGGCTGACTCATGTCTCCACCTCTGATCTCACAGCAGGAGTACTTTACAGATGCACACTGGGGCATTCAGCTCTTTATGGGTGCAGAGGTCAAATTCAGGCCACTCTTAACCTGTTGAGGCATCTCCCAGGTCCTATTATTTACCGAATAATCCTGGTATCCTAAGCCCTCGGGTTCTATTTCTGCTTTTCCAACTTGTTCTCAATGCACACTTTCATGTGTGTGGTAATCTTGGATTGTGGGATCATACTAGAAAGCCTGGTTTTTAGCTGAGAAGCCTGTGAAGCCTTGGTTGGGATCAAGCGAGACTCACAGATCACAGGATGAAGATTTATGCTGGGTACTGCATCAAAGTCAGAACCTGACCATGTAGATGTAACCTCTCTGAACAGCGTGTTCCAGCTCCCTTACCAAGCCTGTCAGCCAGTGGGTGGTCTGAGTCCAGTCCTCAGTGGGGAATGTACCTTGGATTTTTGGTTTTTTTTTTTTTTTTTGAGACAGGGTTTCTCTGTGTAGCCCTGGCTGTCCTCGAACTCACTCTGTAGACCAGGCTGGCCTGGAACTCAGAAATCTGCCTGCCTCTGCCTCCCAAGTGCTGGGACTAAAGGCGTGCGCCACCACTGCCCGGCTGTGCCTTGATTTTTAACAGGTCTTTGGGAGTCACAAGGAAGAACTCAGCCTTGTTAAAACCTAAGGCTTTCCAAGGCTTCTTGGGAGGGGTGTTAGACAGGGGAGTCTCTCCATTACTCTTCCCAAAACTTCCTTTTCCAGGCTGGCCACATGGCTGCGCCCAGAACTGTCACCAGGGGCAGATGGCCAGTAGGTAAGAGTACTTGCTTTACAAACATGAGGGTAAGGGAAAGGCACTGATGCCAGGCTACCATACACTCACCAGCATATACCACACAACACAATCCACATTCAGAAAAGGAAGGAGCTGCTGATGGTCCACCTGAATCTCACCGGGAAGGGCGTGCCCTCCTCTCCATCCCTGGCTGTTTACTGGACACACACCTTCCCTTCTCCAGGACACGGCCTTATGCTAACAAGTGCAGCTACATCCAGAGATGCCTGGGAGCTAGCTATATTCACCACCCTAGTGCTAGCTTGTTTGTGACTACTGGCCAGCTAAGGCAGGGGTGTCAGCCCAGATGCCATCTCTGCACAGGGCAGACCAAGAACTCTGGGGTCCAGCTATTACTAGACTCTAATAGAGGCCACATTCTGGTCAGCTCCTTGCCCCACACCTCTATCTCACACCTCCTAAGATGCCTCCTCCAGTCACAGGCACCTAGATTGCCACTTCAAGCTCGACCTCTGGGGAAGTGGCCTGCAACAGGTAGGGCTCATTGTAATCTTGGAAACACAGTCCAAGGAGGGGACTGACCCATAGCAGAGGTGGGGAAGACCCACCTCTGGAGGCGTGTGGAGACTGCCTGTCCTGCCATCCCCCCACAGCAATGCAGTGGCAATTCTGAAGCATGACAGCACACAGAGGGAAGGGTGGTAAAGTCCAGAGAGACCCAGGTCAGACAGGCCTGGGCCTCGGGGACATAACTGATGGCTACAGCTGTGTTCTGCAACTAGCAGACTGTACTTTAGCAACATGGCGAGCACCTAAGGGGCTTCCTTAAATGTGGACTGCTGTGCTAGGCAGGCCATTCTTGCCAAGGGAGCGTGTGCTGAGAAACACATCCTAGTCAACAGAGCAGGTAAGGCTGCTATCACCTGACAAGGGTGGCCCATGAGCCCAACACGTATAGGCTGATCAAGGTCTGTACCCCACAGGCAAGGAGGGAAGTCACTGATGTCCTCGGAGCCAGGGGTTGCAGCTGGTTGTCCTGTCTTGTAGGTCTCATAAAAATTTGCAACCAATGAGAGTCCACACAGCTTAAGTCCAGGACCTACTGACCTTCATTGGAGGTGGGTGCTGCCGGCCCTTGGCATCAGCTAGTTCTAAAGCCACCTTCCTCAAACGGCTGCCCTTGACCAATAGGAATCAACTCACTCCCCTCTCCCCCAGGGATGAAAGGCACAGCTAATGACCAACATGGGAGTGTGTGGGACCCACTTCAGTGAATGCTCTTGAAGTGCCAATCTTGTGGCTGCCATAGGGATGTGCCAAGTGACAGGTCATCACCCAGATGAGAGGCTGGACATAACAGGCCCACCTCAGCGCAGCCTGCTCCCTTCTCCACTCTGTCTTCTCTGCCTGGTAGTTCTCCAGCCACCACTTGCGGTTTCCTGGTCGTGATACCCAGCCTCAGCCTAATGTCTCCACAAGGCCTCGTATCTACCCTGGCCAGTACACATCTGGTGAGCCAGGGCCTGGAGCCGGGAACCACAACCTCTACCTTCCCACAGATACACAGATGATCCAGGACCAAAGCACAAGGCGAGACCGGATGAAGGTTGGAATTGCTTTTATTGAGGGGCGAACGCCGCAGGGCCCCGCCCATGGTCAGGTTAGTGTTCTGCCTGGCATCTCCACCTGCCACAGCTCAAGGTTAGTGGAACATGCAAAGCTCACTCAGAGGGTGGAGGCAGGGCTGGCTGGACAGGAAGAGAGAGTGTCACTGGCCAGGTGCTATGTCAGATGGGCCAGCCAGTGTCTCTGGGCCAAGGAGGGGCCAGGACTCCCTGGGAGTGAGGTGGGCAGCAGCACCCAGAGAGGGGTTCCACAGGCTTGAAGAGTCCCTGGGCCTCTGGAGTAGGAGAATTCTCAGATCTGCAGAACCCTCCAGCCCCACTCAGTCAGAATGTCTATCTCCTACCCTGGATCTGGGTCTTTAGGGCCTGGGTACAAGGACACAGAAGGCACTTACAAGGGGAGCTGAGGCTGGAAGGCAGAAGCAGAGGCTCAGGTCTCAGGGGAATATGTATGGGGTGGTGAGCTACAAAGCATAGCTCCAATGGCAGCTGCAGGAGCCAGGCGGGAGGCTGGGGCCAGGACCAGGCCTTATCTTCCCATGGGGAAGGGGCTTCTCTGGGCAGGCTGGAGAGATGGTTGGCCTGGGATCTTTCCTTTGCCAGCAAAACCCACTGAATATACAGAATATTCAGAGATATACTGGGGAGAAGCAGCTGGCTTAGGACAGAGGCCTCAAGAGGCTCGAGAGCTGTCTGCTCACAGGATTGTCCCCAGTTCCCCTCAGCAGCTAGGACCAGCAGGTAGACATCTGGTGGGGTTGGCTTAGAGGTCTGGGAGCCTTTCCCAGATAGAGTCCTCCCCGGAGAGACAGGAGTGATAGGCTGAGTGCCCAGCTCTGGAGTCTCCAAGGCACCTAGCTGTTGTGAGTGGCAGGTAGAAAGGATGAGGGAGGCCCAAGGAGAATCAAGTGCTCACTGGACCTGGGCCAGCCCTGGTTCCCAAGACACAGGCTGTCTGGACATCGCATATATTTATTAATGTGTTAGTCTGGTCTTTTTGGTTAAATTGTAGGCACCGCTTGGGAGGAAGACACCTTTAAATGTTTAAAAAAAAAAAAAGAAAGAAAGAAAAAAAAAAAAGACCCCAGCGCCTCCACGGGGAGCCTGGCCACATGCAGAGCGGGAAGGCAGGATGCAGGCTGAGGGGATCAGGCCACTGCAGACTCAGGGCCGCCAAGAGAGGCTGAGGGCCCTGAGGCATAGCGGCGGCCATAGCCTGAGGAAGAGTAGGAGGAAGAAGAAAAGGTCATGGAGAAGCCAGAGCCAGTGGCATCAAAGCTGCCACGGCGGGAGCCGGCCCTAGAGCCGGTGCGTGAACCAGTGCGTGAACCGGCGGTAGAGCCAGAGCCACTGACACTGTAGGGGCTGTAGTAGCCCTTGCTGGACTGTGCCGCTGCTTCCAGCAGCCTCAGCCCTGTGCCCTCCTCCACCATGCTACGATCCAGAGCGTCCTTGTAGGAGATCTTGAGCTTGGTCTTGGGGCACGTGAGGTACTTGGAGTAAGCACTGACATCACGCAGCTTCTGGGCTGTGCGGGCATCCACAGTGCCACGTTGCAGGGCTTCATCGAGGGACACACGGCCAGGTGTGTCAGGTTCAATCAGACCACCTGTTAGGTACTGCACCTCCAGAAAACGCTGGCCTGCCTCGTAGTACAGCCAGCCCTTTTTCAGGGCCTGGGCAGCTGACATCTTGGTCTTGGTGCGCGGGTCCTCAAACCCACAGAAGGCCTTCTGAGCCAGATTGATACGGTCTACCATGATCTTGTCCACCAGGCCCTTGTTGACAGCCTCAGTGACTGGGAAGCGCTCACCAGTGCTGGGGTCAATGATGCCCCCGGTGCAGGCCTGTGCCTCCAGCAGCCGCTGGCCAGTGATGTTGTCTACCAGGTTGCGGTGCATGGCCTCCGTGATGGACACCTTCTCCAGAGTCTCTGTGTCTAGGATGCCGGCCACTGGGCCAGTCTCCTCAGTAGGATCAGACCAGGAGGCCAGCTGGGTCCTAGGGACAGCAGAACTGATGGAGTAGGAGGAAGACGAGCCCACAGAGGAGGAGCGGGAGCGGAAGCCACCAGCATTGCCTGAGAGCATGTCAGCAAACTCGGTGATAGAAAGCGTGCCGGCGCGGTACTGGTCCAGTGCTGAGCGGTCAATGAGGTTCTTGGTGATGGCGTCATCAATGTCATATTGGCGGCCAGAGCGGCGGTCAATGATCATAGATTTGACGACGCCATCTGAGGAGGAGATGGTGATTTCTTCCCACTCGCACTCCTGCTCCGACAACTCCAGGTAGGTCTGGTGGTCAATGAGGCCCTTGCGGTAGGCCTCATACACGGACATCTCCTTGCCTGTCTCAGGGTCCACAATCACCACACGGCGCTTGCGCACTGAGGACTTGGAGGATGTCTTCCGCTCCCGCTTCTTCTCCTTCAGTGGCAGGAGACACAGGCCAGTCTGGGGGTCAGTGATGCAGCGCTCCATCAGCTGCAGGTACGTGAGGTTCTCTTCTGTGTTGGGGTCAAAGAAACCCTTGGTGTCATCTGAGGGATCAGTCAGGATCTCGTTCATCTCCTCATCAAAGAGGCCACGCTTATATGCCATTTCCACAGGCAGACGGTGGCTCTCCTCGGGGTCAATGATGCCACCAGTGGCAATCTGAGCCTCTAGCAGACGAATACCATGGTCCTTCAGGATTAGGCCCTTCTTCATGGCCTGGAAGAGAGAGATGAGTTTCCCAGAGTAGGGATCCTTGTAGCCAGTGACGGCACGCTCAGCCGACAACAGCTTGTCCTTGAACTCGGGGCCCACAATACCCATACGCACAGCCTCTTCCACGGTCAGCTTGAGTCCCTTGATGGGGTCAATGACATAGCCAGTGGCTGCCTGTGCTTCCAGGAGCTCGAAGGCTGTACCCGGACGGATGATGCCCTTCTTCATGGCCTGGTACACGGAGAGCCGTTCCTTGGTAGCATCAACAAAGACTCCGGCAATGCAACTGGTACCCTCAAGGAACTTCTGCAGGTTCTTAGTGACCTCCTCAATGGAGGTCAGGCCTTCTTGCAGCTGTAGGGCTGTGGCCTCGTCCATGACTTGAGAGCGTACCAGCTCGTCCACAGTGATCTGCTTGCGCAGGCCTCGGAAGGTCAACTTGCGGGCATCCGAGAGCGGCAGCAGCATCTGGCCGCTGTTGTCATCACGGCGGCAACGCTTGAGCAGCTGTGTGTAGCTGAGACGCTCATCCGTGGAGGGGTCCACATAGCTGCGCACCTCACTGGGCTCCGACAACTGGTCATGTGTGTCCTTATTGAGGTAGCCACGTTGGTAAGCCACCTCCAGAGGGAGGTGGAAACCCAGGCGGGGGTCCACAATGCCTCCTGTGGCTAGCTGGGCATCCAGCAGCCTCAGTGCTTCCTCAGCAGGGATCAGCTCCTTCTTCATGGCCTGAAAGAGTGAGATGGTCTGCTCGGTGTAGGGGTCACGGTAGCCAGTGACAGCCCGCTCAGCAGAGAGGAGCCGGTCATGCAGCTCCGGGCCTACCAGACCCTTCCGCACAGCCTCATCCACAGTCAGCCGCTCTCCCTTCACTGGGTCCAGCAGGAAGCCTGTGGCTGCCTGTGCTTCCAGCAGTAAGCGAGCCACCTCGGCACTCAGCAATCCCTTCTTAAGGGCCTGGTAGATGCTTAGCGTCTGCCTGGAGCCAGGTAGGTAGACACCGGCCACTGACCCTGTGCCGTAAAGGTAGCGCCAGGCAGATTCCATCTCCAGAACCTCACGGAGGTTCTTGGTGCCTTCCCGGAAGAGGTTGTAGGTCTCAAGGGAGATGATCCGGGCCTCGTACAGGTCTTCAGCGGTGAGGCGGCGGCGCACGTAGTCATAGGAGGCGAGGTTCTGCTGGCGGATGATCTCAGTCTTCTCGATGATTTCGATGATGATAATGATCATGCGCTCCTTGGTTACCCTGCCAGCCTGAAAGTCAGCCATGAGCCGGGCACGCTGATCCTCTGGGATCATGTCTGACTGCATCACTTCCCACAGAGACATGGAGGAGCCACCATGGCTGCCACCACCTGGGATGTCAATCTGCGTCTCCTCGAACGCCCTCCGAGTCTCCTCCTCAGTATACACCTGTGTGGTTTCTACTACCTCTGTCTTCTCTGCGCCTTTGAGTGGCAGGAGGCGCAGGCCTGTCTCAGGGTCCTCCACACAGCGCTCCAGCAGCTGCAGGTAAGTGAGGTTCTCGTGGGTGTTGGGGTCGAAGAAGCCCTTGGTGTCATCACTTGGATCTGCCAGCACACGGTTCATCTCCTCATCGAAGTAGCCACGCTGGTAGGCAACATCTACAGGCAGGCGGTGGCTGTGCACAGGGTCGATGATGCCACCTGTGGCGATCTGGGCCTCCAGCAGGCGGATGGCATGGTCCCTGAGGACTAAGCCCTTCTTCATAGCCTGGAACAGCGAGATGGTGTTGCCTGAGTAAGGATCCTTATAGCCAGTGACCGCCTTCTCAGCTGACAGCAGCTTCTCATGGAGCTCAGGGCCCACTACTCCTGCCTTGACAGCCTCATGGACGTACAGTCGTTGGTTCCGAACAGGGTCCACTAGGAAACCAGTGGCTGCCTGGGCCTCCAGTAGGAGTGTGGCTGTGCTGGGTCTGAGGAGGCCCCGCCGCATGGCCTCATAGATGGTTACTTTCTCCTTCGAGTCCTCCAGATAGATGCCAGCCAGGCAGCCGCTGCCTTGCAGCAGTGTCCGCACAGAGTCCACCTCTGACAGATCTTTGACTGATGTCTTGCCGTCCTTGAGCTGGTCAAATTGAGCTGTGCTGAGGATCTTGGCGGCCAGGAGCTCACTGGCCGGCACAGGGGCACGGAGGCCACTAAAGGACAGTCTCTCCTGCCGCTGAGTCTCCACCTCCTCCACAATGGTGATAAGAATCTTGATGACCTTTTCCACAGTGACCTTGCCTGTGCGGAACTGGCGTAGCAGCTCCTGCCGCTGCTCCTCAGTGAAGTACTCTGAGCGGATGAGCTCCCACACAGTCATTGCCCTGCCCTTAAAGCTGCCCACAGGAACCTCAACCTTGGCCTTCTCCAGGGTCTCACGGGCCTGGAGCTCAGAGTAGACCTCCTCCTGCCGGGCCCGGACAGCCTTCTCTGAGAGTGGCAGTAGGCTCAACCCAGTCAGCTGGTCAGACCGGCACCGCTGTTGGAGCTGGCTGTAGGTGACTGGCTCCCGGGTGCTGGGGTCAAGGTAGACTCTGGCATCATCTCTGGGTGACGTCAGAGCCCTGTTAGTCTCTTTGTCCAGGTAACCTCTGGCATAGGCAACATCCAGGGGCACACGGTGGCTTTTGCTGGGGTCTACAATACCACCAGTGGATAACTGGGCATCCAGCAGACGCAGGCCCTGTTCTCGGGGGATGAGACCCTTCTTCAGTGCCTGGAATAGTGAGACACTTTGTCCTGAGTAGGGATCCCTATAGCCTGTTACTGCCTTCTCAGCTGACAAGAGCTTCTCATGCAGCTCAGGACCCACCAGGCCAGCACGCACTGCCTCGTCCACAGTCAGCCTGGCACTAGTGGCAGGGTCGATGACGTGCCCAGTGCCAGCCTGGGCCTCCAGCAAGGCCACAGCCACCTCCGGCTGCAGCAAATCTTTCCTTAGGGCCTCATAGATGCTAAGCTTCTGCCCTGCTTCTTCCAGCCACACACCGGCAATGACGTTGGTACCCCGCAGGGCCTGCCTCACGTTGTCTGCCTCGGCCACTTCCCGCACAGAACGCTCACCCCGCTGCAGCTGCTGGTAGAGCTCGTGGCTGATGACCCCACTGTCTAGCAGCTCTGCGGCAGGCACCAGGGCACGGAGGCCCTCAAAGCACAGCTGTCCCTTCCGCTCGTGTTCCTCCACCACCGTGATGACAATCTTGATAATCTTCTCCACAGTGATTCGACCCGTGCGGAACTGCCGGAGCAGGTCACGTCGCTGCTCCGCTGTGAAGTACTCTGAGTTGATGATCTCCCAGATGGTCACAGTCTTGCCCTGGAACTTGCCAAATGGTGCAGACACAGTGGCCTTTTCGAAGACGTCACGGGCCTCCGTATCAGTGTACACCAACTCACCACCCTTGGCAGCCTTATCTGTGAGTGGCAGGAGGCGCAGGCCTGTCTCAGGGTCCTCCACACAGCGCTCTAGCAGCTGCAGGTAAGTGAGGTTCTCGTGGGTGTTGGGGTCGAAGAAGCCCTTGGTGTCATCGCTTGGGTCAGACAAGATGCGGTTCATCTCCTCATCAAAGTAGCCACGTTGGTAGGCCACGTCCACAGGCACGCGATGGCTATGTACAGGGTCAATGATGCCTCCCGTGGCAATCTGGGCCTCCAGCAGGCGGATGCCATGGTCCCTGACAATAAGGTCCTTCTTCATGGCCTGGAAGAGGGAGATCTGTTCCCCTGTATAGGGGTCCTTGTAGCCAGTGACGGCACGCTCAGCTGACAGCAGTTTGTGGTGCAGCTCAGGACCCACAACACCCTCCTTCACAGCCTCATTGACAGTCAGCCGCCGGTTCCGCACAGGGTCCAGCAGAAAGCCCGAGGCTGCCTGGGCCTCAAGTAAAATAAGAGCAGTTCCGGGGCTGAGCAGCTGCCGCTGCAGGGCTGTATAGACACTCAGCTTCTCATTGGTGGGCTTCAGGAGCAGTCCTGCAATGCTGCTGCGGCCCTTCAGGTATCGGTACACATCTTCCCGCTGTGTGAGCTCTGCCACCGTGGTGTGACCCTGTGCCAAACGCTGCAGCTCCTCCTTGCTCAGGATGCCTGCTTCCTGTAGCTGCTGAGCTGGCACCTTCTGACGTAATCCCTCAAAGGAGTGCTCAGGTTCGGCCTCCATGGAGGGGCCATCGAGTGCATCACGGCCATTGGGCAGTGCCTTTGTGGCAGCAGCCTGGGTGGTAGCAATCTCCTCGGTGTGTGCCAACGCAGCTCGGTGCTCTTCCTCCAGGCGCTGCAGCCGCTCCCGCAGCCTCTGGTTCTCCTCTGCCAGCAGCTTCTCCTGCTGCTGCCGCTGCTGCTCCAGCTGCTGTAGTTCCTCTTGCTTGCGCCTCACACCCTCCTCTGCCTCGCGCTGCCGCCTCCTGGCCTCCTCCATGCTGGCCACCAGCTCCTGCTTCTCCTGTTCCATCTGCCGCTGCTGCCGCTGCTGTTCCTCCCGCAGCTGCTGTGCTTTGGCGACCTCGTCCTGGAAAAGCTGCTCCAGCTTGGCCTTCTCCTGCTCGATGAAGCGTTCCCGTTGCAGCAGGCTGTCCTTCTCAGAGAGAAAGCTCTTCTGCAGGGCCTGTGTCTCCTGCAGTATCTGTTCCTGCTGCACAGTCTGCATCTGTTGGGGATGGAAAAGGGGGTCAACTCTCAGGAAGGGTGGAGACCCAGGATGACTCACCACTACCCTCCCTGCCACCCAGGCCACCCTTCTGCCTGTGAGGAGGGAGGCCGGTACCTCCTCAGACTTGAGCTGCAGTAACTTCGCCTCCTGCTTGAGCTTCTCCTTCTCACGCTCCAGCTCAGCAATGGCATCCCTCAGACGCTCGGCATCGTGGTCACTCTGCTGTCGCTGGATCTCGAGTGTCTGCACCAATGTCACCTTCTCCTGGGTAGCAAGTTCCGTGCGGTGCAGCTTCTCACCGATCTCTTCTGCCTGCTTCCGGAAGCGCTGGGCGTCCTCCTCTGCACGCGCCTGAGCCCGGCTCATCTCAGCCATGCGCAGCTTGAGGCGCTCGGCCTCGGCGCTCATTTCCAGCTGCCGCTGCCGCTCGGCCTCCAGAGTCCGCTGGAAACCCTGTGTCTCCTCTACCAACTGCTGAGCCATTTGCTCCTTGTCCTCCTGCAGCCGCCGGGCCTGCTCCTGGGCAAGCTCCTTCTGCTGCTGTAGCAGCTCAGCCTCAGCCTTGAGCCTCGTGGCTTCCTGTACCGCCTGCATCTTTTCCTTCAGCATCTTCTCTGCCAGGGCCCGCTGCTGTGCCAGGTCCTCCTCGGCTAGCTGCCGCAGCCTTGCTGCCTCCTGGGCAGCCACACTCAACCGTGCAGCTTCCTCTGCCACCTGCTTCATCTTCTCAGCCTCCTCCTCCAGGAAGCGCTGTGTGTTGTCTTTGTCACGAAGAATGAGTGCCCGGTTTTCAGCTTCAATGCGAGCCTTGAGCTTGCCTAGCTCCTCCATCTGCACACGGACAGAGAAGAGCTCCTCCTCTACCTGGCTACGCTGCCGGGCTGCCTCTGTTACCTCAGCCTTCAGTCGCTGCAGCTCCTCATCCAAGATGCTCTTCTGGTGGTCAGTCTCCTCTAGCTGCAGCCTCAGTGTGGTCAGCTCCTGCTCCACCTGGGCCTTCTGCCGCAATGTCTGCTCTGCAAACTTCTTATGCTTCTCCATCTCTGCGTCGGCTGCCTGCTTCTGCTTCAACGCGGCCTGCTCTGCCTGTGCCCGACGCGCTGCCTCCTGCTCAGCTTCCTTGCGCAGCTTCTCTGCCGCAGCCTGCGCCTGCGCCTGGGCCTGTGCCTGCTCCTCTGCTGACTGCTTCAGCCGCTCGGCCTCTTCCACTTGTTTCCGAGACTGCGCTGCCTCACGCTCTGCCTGCTCCCGGGCCTCCTCCGCCTCCTCGGCAGCTCGTCTTGCCGCCTCTGCCTCGCTCCGCAGCCGCTCCAGCATGTTCTGCTCTTGCTGAAGCGTCTGCTGCAGCTCCTCTTCTCGCTGCTGCACCACAAAGGCATGTGCCTTCTCCTCCGCCTGCAGCCGTTTCTGGGCGGCCTCCTGGGCCAGCTGCAGCTGCCTGGCAGACTCCTGCTCAGCTCGCTCTCGCAGGCGCCGGGCTTCTTCAACCTTGGCCTTGAGCCGCTCGACTTCCTCCAGGGCAACCTTGCGCTGCCGTGCAGCTTCCTCCTCGGCTGCCAGGCTCCGCTGCACACGCTCCTCAGCCTCACGGCGCCTCTGCTCCTCCTCGGCTGCCAACTGCCGCTGCCGCGCTGCCTCCAGTTCTGCCTGCTCCTTGCTGCGCATTGTGTCTTCAGCATTGCTGCGGATGCGCCCTAGCTCCAGCTCCAGCTCTGCCTTGCCAGCAGCAGCCTTCTCAAAGCTCGCCTTCAGCGCCATGATCTCCTCCTCTACCTGCCGCCGCTGCCGCAGGGTATCCTCTACCAAGCCCTTTTGTCGCTCCAGCTCACTCTCTGATGCTTTGCGCAGCTGGGCCAGGCGCTCCTCTATGTCAGCCTTGTGCTGTGCCGCCTGCTCCTCCAGACGCCGCCGCTGGAAGGCCTCATCTTCAGCCAGGCGCCTCAGGCGCTCATTCTCGGCCTCCTTCTCTTTGAGTGCAATCTCTGCCTCTGTCTTGAGCCTTGTGGCCTCACTGATGGCAGCCAGCTTCTCAGTCAGCACTCGCTCTGCCTCCGCCCGCTGGCGTGCGGCATCCTCCTCGGCCAACTGCCGCTGCCGCTTGGCCTCCTCAGCCAGAGCACGCAGACGGGCAGCCTCCTCAGCCAGCTCTCGAAAGCGGCCTGCCTCAGCCTCCAGCCTCTGCTTAGACTTTTCGCTGGTAGAGCGAGACTCTTCCTCGGCTCGTGCCTTGCTGGCCAGCAGCACCTCCATCTCTGCTCGAACCTTGGCCAGTTCTGCCTCCAGTTCCTGGCGCTTCTGCGTGGCTGCAGCCGCCTCGTGCTGTAGCCGGGCCAGCTCTTCCTCCAGCAACTGCCGCTGCTGCTCACCCTGCTCTGTCTCGGCCCGCAGGCGGATGAGCTCCTGCTCTGCAGCCAGGCGCTGCTGGGCAGTGCCTTCCGCCAGCTGCCGCTGCTTCTCCAGCTCCTGCTCGGCCAGCTCCCGCTGCCGTACGGCCTGCTCCTCGGCCTTGCCCCGCCGCCGTGCTTCCCGCTCTGCCTCTTCCTTCTGCTTCTCGGCATCAGCCTGTGCCAGGCTCTTCTGCTGCGCCACCTCTTCTGCCTGCAGCCGCAGCCGAAGTGCCTCATTGGCCTTCAGCTGCCAGCGCTCCAGCTCCCGCTCAGCTTCCTCACGGGCTCGCTCAGCTTCGGCTTGCTGTTGTGCCCGTCGCTCGGCCTCCTCCCGCAGCTGTGCCACCGTCACATGCTCTTCCTGCAGAGTCCGCTCCAACTGCGCGGTCTTCTCTGCAAAGGATGCCCGCTTGCTCTGCAGCTCCATTGCTGCGCTGCGCTGTGCCGTCTCCAGGGCTACCTGCACTTGGCGTGCCCTCTCTGCCTCAGCTTGGCGCAGCCGCCGTTCAGCCTCCTCAGCCTGCAGTCTCAGCTCATCCAGGGCCTGCAGGGCCCGCTGCTTCTCTCGTGCTGCCTCGGCTTCGGCCTTCACACGCAGGGCCAGCTCTGCCTCTGCCTGCCGTTTGCGCTGGCTCTCTTCTTGCACCTGCCTTCGCAGGCGTTCAGCTTCCTCCTGAGCCTGCCGCTTCTGTGCTTCTGCCTCCTCGGCCCGTGCACGCAGAGCCTGTAGCTCACCCTCTGCCCCTCCACGCTGACGCTCAGTTGTCTCCAGTTGCAGCCGCACCACACGGATCTCTTCCTCGATGCGCATCCGGCTGCGCTCCGCAGCCTCCACTTGCTGGGCCTTGGCCTGGATCTCTGCCTCCGAGCTCTGCCGCAGATGCTGCAGCTCCTCTTGGATGCTGCGCTTCTGCTGCTGTGCATCCACCGCTGCCTCCTCACGCCGTGTCACCTCCTCCTGCATGCGCCGCTGCAGTTCTTGGGCTTCCAGCTCTGCCTGTGCCTTAGCCTTGGCGTGGGCCTCAGCCAGCTGCCGCTGCTTCTCCAGCGCGGCCTCCACCTCAGCCAGTCGCTCCCGCTCCTCTGCCCGCTGTTGTTCAGCCAGCCGCTGTGGCGGCAGCAGAGAGGGGAAGAGAACCAGAGTCAGTGTGAGCGTGGGGAGGTTGCCAGGTGCTCGCTCACATGACATGGAAGGTACCACCACAGTTCACTTGGACAATGCGATTTGGGGGATCGTGGAGAACAGAGATTCCAACCCAGCCAAAGAGACAGCGTGCACCCGCCCAGGACACTCGAGCAGCGAGCATAGCAGCCCCACCATGCTCACCAGCCTGGGGAAGGAGGCCCAGGCGTCCTCCCCTCTTCCCGCAGAGAGACGACGGAGACAGACGGACAGGGAGAGAGAGAAAGAGCAAAGCAGGAGGCTCGCAGGGCCAGCAAGCCATACCCACCACAGTCCTGCCTGAATTCTACCAGCTAGCCAGCCTCATTCCTACAAGGACCCTCTTCCCCCTTGGGGACAGGGGCCATTCCCAAAGCCCAGTGAGGTGGGGGCAAGGTGAGGCAGCCACAGTAGGAACAGCCGTGCAGACCAGAACCAGCTCAGAAGGCCTCTCAAGCTGGCAGACAGCTGCAGAGGAGGCAGAGCTACCTGGGATGCAGGAACTAGACAGATGACACCACACCTGGCCAAGTTACTCAGCTACCTCTCTCCAAATCCTATAACCTCATACTCCAACTCTTCCTAGGACAAGCGACCCAGTGACACCAACACAGAATCCCCAGGAAAAGCACACATCAGAGCCAGAAGGATGCACATAGGAACACTCGCCAATGAGAAAGGGTGCACCAGCCACCAGGCGGAGAGCAGAGCTGTGCCAGGTCAAGGTGGGGGCCACAAGGGCGGGCAACCTGGGCAGCCATGCTGGTGTGGGTACTGGACAGCACCAGGCATGGGGCATGGAATGAACTGTATCAAGTGGTCTCAGACAGATTCCTATGGGCTGCATTTGAAATCAGGAAAGAGGGCTTCCTCCAACCCCTATCTCCAACCCCCGCCCCTCATCCCCTACCCCCATCCACATGACCCCAGGCATACCTCTTCCTCTTCCATGCGGCGTAGTGTCTCGCTGATGAATTTGATGTACTGACTCGTGAGTGTGGTCAGCTCACTGTAGCGTGTGCGTAGGTCCACATACTGGGGGAAAGGATGAAGTCAACCAATGCCCTGTTGTGGATTGCCCTGGTGCTGTTTGTATTTGCTAATTCTGCTTCCCCTAGAGGGGCTGCCTGGGACGAGGAGTGAATCACATACTCAGGTGACTTCAGGTGAACGTTCTCCCCATTTTAACTTGTAAAATAAAGGCTAGACATGGCGATTGGGCAGTGGAAGGGAAGGTGGAGCTGAAAAGTTTTAGGGAGAGGGGGCTTTGGAGAGGATGACAGAGGAGAAGGAGGAGGAGGAAGAAGAAGAGGAAGAGGGGGAAGGAAAATGGAGCAGAAGCATGTGGCCTGAGGAAACCACACGTCATAAGGGATCTCACAGATGGGGAATACAGTAGTAGATCTGCCCAACCTAGGCATATAGCTTATATTCATATTAAGTTCTGATTTCTTTGCACGGGCTTATTTATAAGGGTTGGAGATTTTATCGCAACAATGGCCAAGAGCCCCCGTGAGGTCCATCTACCCCTTTGCTCAGCTGAGGCTCGGCCCACCTCCATCCTACCTCCTGGATGACGCTCTCGGATCCAGACTGAACCTTGGGCTTCTTGGCAGGGGAGGCCACAGGTTCAAGTTGAGCCTTGTAGGTGATCAGCTGGAGCTCATAGTCCTATAGACACACACTGTAGTCAGCTACTGGCTCTAGACTCTGGTTGCCTGGGCCTGACCCCCAGGCTGCCTCACAGGCTTTCTTTGGCACAGTCCAGGCTTGGGATGATCACACAAGAGTCTAATGCCTGCTCAACTGGCAAGTGTGCCCATTTTGAGTTTTAGCGCTGCCAGCTGGGAGACCTCACCTTGATTGCATTGATGTACTGCTTAGCAAACTTCTGGCACTCCTCAACCTTCTCACCATGACGCTCAATCTCCTCCAGCAGGGCCTGAGGGAGGAAGGGGTTAGCATCGAGCTACAGGCTGCACCCTACCACATGCCAAGCCTTCCCTGGGCCTACCTTCTCCTGGCGCAGCTGCTCTCGAGCAGCCTGACTGTTGGCTATTGGCACGGCCTGGATCTGCTCCTGCCGCCTCTTGGCGTCCTGCAGCCAGGAGCTCAGCGGATCTGCACTCTCACGGTAGTAGCGAAGCTGGCGGCCCAGCTGTTCCAGCTCACGCTGCCGCAAGTCAGTTTGGGCTAGTACAGCCTGCCAGCGCTCCAGCAACTGAGTGACACGTTCTCGCCAGCGCTCTACTTCCACGTCCCGCTCACCATGCCGCTGCTGTAGCCGCTCACCAACTTCCTGTGCCCCCCGCAACTCATCTCTTAGGGTGTTGAATATGGGTTGCTGTGCTTCAGCCTGGGCCCGCAGCTTCTGTTGGGCAAGGCAGGGTGGGTGTCATTTCAACATGGACTCCTACTGACCCTGTGACCAGTGAAGCACAAGCCCCCAAAAGGTACCTTTAGTGAGGCCTTGGTGGCTTCAAGCTCTTGGAGAGTGGCAGGCACAGCCTGGGCCTCCTTCAGCTGCTCCTCATGGGTTTTAAGCACCTCCTCAGCCCCCTGGGTACTGCGAATTACCAAGCTGATGGTCTTGAGTCTAGGTAGGAGAGAGCAAAGCTCAGAGTATGTGGGCTCAAACAACACACCCTCAATGAAGGAACTGGAACCACTAGATGCCCCCTGCCATGGCTGGACTCTACCTGGCCACAGCAGATGGTCACTTAAGCTAGAAGGCCCAGAGGAAGGATGCTCTAGCCAGGAGCTACAGACTCTAAAGTCCTAGAACAGATGATACCACCTGCGGCATAGTTCTCAACCTTCCGTCTCAAGACTGACTGAGCAAACAGGAAGTAGGAAGGGACATGTTCCTCTCAAACACTGTATTAGCATTTGTTAATAAAGGCCAGATGCACTATGTAATACAGAAAACAATAAATGCTGGAGATCAATGCTCTGACCCCCTCCCCATCCCCTCACTCTGCACTGGGGGCACAAGGCTTCTAAAAGTCAGGCCCTATGAATATATCTACCATGCCCCTGAATCAAAATATGCTGAAATAAACAGAATGAAATGAGCAGAAACTGCAGCTAGGTACAGGAGGGCAGGCAGAAGGGGCTGGGCTCTGGAGATTCTCATGCTTCCAGGAACTCCAGCAAGGAAAATGCCTAAGAGGTTGAGGACAGGAGGTCTGGGGAGTGTCTTGCTGACCTGTGCCTTGAATGTCTCAAGCATACTCCAGCATTCATTGCTCCTCCTAGGTCTCCATTTCTCTACACCAAGAAGCCTGTCTGCCTCTCAAACTCACTGATGTCCTCTGTTGGTCCTTCCTCCTGAAGCCATTGGTCTGGCCACACCTCAGAGCATCCCTCCCTCCTTCCCTCCCTCTCATCCATCCTTCCTTTCACTCACAACCTGGAAGAACCTCTGCTCTGACCCCCTCCCCATCCCCTCACTCTGCACTATGCTGGCTCCTGGTTGATGTCAAGTCTATGACTTCCTGTCTTGGCATCTGATGAGCAGAATCAGTGTCCCTTACCCCCACTCCTCTTCCCACTAACAGGAAGACCTATAGTCATGATCTTCAAAATGCAGAGCATTTCTCACTACCATACACTGCCGTGTCAGGTCCAAGCTCACCGTCTGCTAGCCGTTCAACAGCCCCCCAACAGCCCCCCAATGCCACTTTACACCCTCAACCTCATCCTTCCTCTGCTCAGAACATGTGTGGAATCCCTGCCCTCACCAGAGGAACCCCACTGGACTCCGAAATGTGCAGAGGGACACTCACTTCTCCAGGTAGATGGCAGACAAGCTTCGGACCTGTTCCAGCTTGCCCAGGGTCAATTCCAACTCGGAGCGCAGAGTGGGTGCAGCAGGTGACGGCTCTGGCAAGGCTAGAACTTTCTCAGCCTCAGCAGACAGCCGGGCAACTCCCTTACCCAGCCCCTCCACCTCAGCCTGTGCTTTCTGTAGAGAGACCAGGTAGGGGCACAGTGACCAGCAGGACCTGACACCAGCTTCCCCTGAAGGCAAGACAGGTCAGGATGGGTGAGGGTGGGGAGTGAATGAGAGCTGCACCTACCTGTTGCTCAGCAATGCGCTGGGCACACTCCCGTGCGGGGTCCTTGTCCAGCGGCAGCCGCAGACGGTGCACAGTCCGAGTCTCACAGGCCTCCAGCTGCAGCCGAATATCCTTGAGCTCCGAGATGCATCTCTGACAGCGAGACTCCTCCTGCTCGCCTGAGGAAATAAGCAGGTTAATTGGAAATGGCCTTCATACAGCCTGCCCACCCACCACCCTCCCAGGGGTTTGCCCACCCCATACCCTGTTCCAGGCTTTGTAGCAGCTGCTGGTAGTGGCGACTGCAAGATGCATACTCGCGCTCTGCCACCAGCCGGTCCTCAGGCCCAAAGCCACCAGCATCCTGGCTGTCTCGAAGGAAGGCCTGGTAGTGCAGCTCCAGGTTTCGCAGAGCTTGCTTCTGCTCCTCGGGTTTCAGAGTGCGGAACTGCAGGTGGCACATGTCACTGAGAATGGGGCCAGGCCTACTGGTGCCTTCAGGATACCATCTCCCATCTTTCCCAGAGCCTGTGGGCCGTGTGTACTCCTACCGTGACTAGGGACCAGGACCGGATGAGCTG
Source organism: Rhabdomys pumilio (assembly GCA_030674055.1). NCBI lineage: Eukaryota > Metazoa > Chordata > Mammalia > Rodentia > Muridae > Rhabdomys > Rhabdomys pumilio. The sequence continues at coordinate 26,144,261 of JANHMN010000012.1, read as the reverse complement.
TATGTCCCGACTGAGGCTCTGCCATGCCAGAAGACTCTTCAAATCCACATGAAGCTGGTGCCACAGTGTAACCAGGGCCTGATGCTGGGCCTCCAGTCTGGCAGACAAGGACTATGTTCAGTGATTCTGTCTAGAGCCCTCTTCTCTCTCCACAAACTCCCTCCAGCTGTGAACCGCCAGGTTACCCACCTAGTGACAGCTTCCTGGGCCTCCTGGTTGGGCGGCGGCACAAGAAAGCACACAGAAGGCACTGAAGCCTCACTGCTGGAGCCACTGAGCACCTTCCAGTGGGACGGCTGGGCAGGGCCCACCAGCTGGCACTGGTCACCCTTGTGCACAGTCACCTGGGATAATCAGAGAAGTATACAATGCAGCTAGCCGACCTATGCCCTGATCGACCCAGTCCCTCTGGCTTGGGCCCAGCCTGGCTCAGCCCTTACCTCCACCTGCTTGTAGTCACACACAGCTAGAAGGGGCACGTGGCCTCGCACAGGGTGGGCAGGGTTGCGTGGCTTCAGCTGCACAATAGCCTTGGCCCGCTTGGCCAGGCCTGAGAGGTGCCCCTTGTACTCATTCAGTTGCTCCTTCTCATCCTGTGGGGGAGGGGAGGCTCAGGGTCAACTCAGCTAGCTCCCAATGCAGGAACACCTGGCCCAGAAAGTAGCAGACCCCCACCCACCAGCACCCTGTCTGGAGAGGCTTCTGATGCTAGGAGCAAGGGCACTTAAAGGCAGGTGCAGTTACAAGAGGGGACTGGCCTCCACAAGTTCGTCCCATTGACCTCACTCCTCCCAACAAGACCAGGTACCCCATCATCCCTCCCTCAGGCCACTCCTCACAGCATCTAAAAAAGGGGGCAGGCCTACTTACATTTCAGCCCTGCAATGACCCCATAGAAGGTCATCCTCCTCCCCCATTAAACCGGAAGAGAGAGGAAAGAACCACTTCCCCCAAGAGTAGTTTAAGGACAGCGCCTATGCTGGAGCACCTGGCCCTCCCCATCCTCTCAGGTCAGTATTGTAGCTGAGGCCCAGTCTTTGTGATCATACAATCAGCTTCCTCCTCTCCCCTCTGCCTCTATGACTTCCTACCTAGAGTGCTGAGACTATTGTGGATGACCCCAGCCACACCCCAACATATATGGGCACCACATCCAACTGCCCTTCACAGCCTGCAGCTCCACCTGTTCCTGTCATCAGGCCATAAAGTCTGCCTGTTCACCGCAGGGCTGGTGATCCCAGCTGACACCTCCACTCACAGTAGGCTCTCAGGTAGGGCGGAGCTCATCCCAGCCCACCAGCGAGGCACCTGTCACCAGTTTTTCTGTTCGTTACATACACCCCCCCCATGAGTCTCCCCAGCCCTGCTGGCCGTCTATCCCATCCTCAGGTTCTTTCACGGCCCATGTCCCATCTAGTCCCTCCCTCTGTGCCTTGTTCACAGCTGCCTTACCTGGGCATCCTGCAGCAGGTCCTCAAGCCTGGTGACAGTAATGGAGCGGTCACAGCTGTACTTCCTGCGTAATGTCTCCTGTAGTTTCTGCAAGTGTTCCTCAGCCTCCCGAACATCTGAGAAGAACTAGGACAGCAGGAGGGGTCATCTGGGGGTGACAGAGCTCAAACCCTAGGCAAGCTGTGTGAGCAGAAGCCAGACGTGAGGGAAGAGGTAGTGGAACTGCCCCAGCCTCACTCCCGGGAGGACGGTTAACCAGGGCTACACATCTGTCAGGTGCTATGAGGACCCTTTCAGGCACTACAGCTGAACCACAGGAGGAAGAGAGGCTCTGGTCCTTACCTGGAAGTAGGCTGTGTTCTCTTTCAAGTGCATTTCAATGCAGCAACACAGCTGTAGCATCCAGCTCCACTGTGTCTGCAAGGCAGCCTGGAAGGACTGTAGACAACATGGTCCTTAGGACACACTCACGGGCCATCAGTCCCGTAGCCCTCCCTCCTATGGCGCCATGGCCCACCTCCACCGTGGGCCGTGCAGGATGGTCCTCCCGCAGCAACCTATCCCCTGTGTTCTGGATCTCCTTGATTTTCTTTTCCTTCATTTCCAGTTCACGCATCAGGGCCTGACAAAAAGGAAGAGAGTCTCATGGACAGTTTCAGGAATGCTGTAAATGAAATCCAAGTCCCAAGCCCATCTTCACAGAGCCCTGAGGCTGAACTCAAGGGGCTCCCAGCACTGGGGAGCAGTATGGGTGGGTGTGAGTGGGAAGGGAGAGGGTGGACTTACTAAGGAGAAAACGGCTGCCTTACCGAGTAACTTTCTTTCTTGGCAGCCATGTTGGTGTTGCGGTCACTCCAATCAAAGCCCACTTCCTCCTCTTCTTTCTCATTCAGCCACATCAGCTCCTTGGTAGCTGCCGCCACAAACCCATGCAAGCTCTCCAGGGACCGGAGGCGGGCCTTGGAGGAGTTCTTTAAGGAGGAAAGAATTAGTCAGTGATCGTGCTGCCTACCCCTCCCAGCTGCTTGCCGTCCCCAACTCACCAGCAGCTTTGCATACTGCAGGTCTAGGCGGCCCAGGCAGTCGCGGTAGGCACCCCGGGTGGCAGGGGAAAGCTGGCTCTGCAGGAGAGGTAAGTGGGAGTAAGGTCTGCAGTGGCCTGGGCCTAGCACACAGCCACTGCCTACCCCAAGGGTACCGCTCACCTCATCATTTCGAGCCCGCTCGATCTTGGCCCGAAACTCCTCGATAGACTGATGCATGCCTCGGTGGCTGCCCAGCTGGGCCTCCACGCTAGGCAAGTCCACACCCCACTCAGCACTGTCTATCCGACGCTGGTTCTCCTCTACCCATGCCAGCAGGTCTTGCAGGTAGCGCAGTGTGGAGTCCTCTAGCTCTGGGCGCCTCTGTGTACTCTGCAGGGTCACTTGTGTCACAGGGGCACCCACCCCTGCCTTCAGCCGGAGGTTGTATTCAGTGCGGATGGCTACCAGACGCTCATGCAGACGATACACCCTGAGGAAGCACAGGAGTTGGGAAGGGGGGTCAGGTGGGTCTTGGGCCTCCTAACCCAGCCTTCCCAGGTAAGGTACATACCTCCTGTACATCTGTTCACCCTGTGGGTGCCGCCCATCTTTAAGGGTCTGCACATCATTGAACAACAGCCGGATCATACCATCAGCCTTGTCCAGATCTCTCTCGACTTCCCCAGCCCGCTGAGCCGCCTTGCCTGAGGCCAGCAGCCGAATATCCTGCAAGATGGTCCTGTGTGACTTGACCTGGCTAACTCTCCTACTCGCTGCCTAGAGTTCTCAACCAAGGTTGCCCCTTCACCCCTTTCCCCAGCCTAAAAATCAAGGTCCTGTGTGGCTCACAGCCTTGGGATTCCCATTCATCCCTTTCCCTCCCAGTAATCCCACGCATCTTCCTAGCTCACTTCTAGACTACTGTGTATCAGTTCTCTGGGGACTCAGGATCCTGTCCAAAGTTCAGGCCTAAACTGAACACAGCCCATTCCCCCTAGGCCCAAGGACAGAGACCTTCACAGCTTTGTCCGAGGTAGACTCTGTGCCTCACCCTCCATCACCTACCACATAACTTCTCCCACCCAGGCCCACACAGCCCTGTGCCTTATGGACCCCAAGGCACTTATCTAGCCATGAGGCTGGTGTCTCCCTGTTCCCCATTCCCTGAGGAGGGAGGAGATGAAGAGGGCCATGCTGGAATGAGGCAGAGAGGCAGACAGTCCTGCCTGGTGGCCAGAGGCCAGTTCTGCTCACAAAAGGAGGTCGGGGTTGGCAGCAGACCAGAAGGGCCCGGTTTTCCCGCCCTAGTGCCACACCCTGGGCCTGTAGCCCAGCAGGCCACAGCCCTGGCTGCAGAGTAAGCAACTCGGTGCTCCTCCTACCTCCCTCAGGCCTGGAGGGGTGCCCACCCCATGCCTTGCCCTGCCACCCCGCCCCCTCGCCCCGCCTCTCCTCTCTCCCTCACCGACTGCAGTAGGGAGTCCGCCTGGTTCAGCTGCTCCTCACACAGTCCAGCCTCCATCTGCAGTTTGCTCACAATGCGCTGAAGACACTCCAGTCTATGGACCAGATCACAGCAGAGCCCCACAGGGAGTCACTAGGGGCCCACCACACTCCAGGGTCGGAGAGGAGCTTCCCTCTGCTCTGGCCTCTCTGTCTGCCTTGGGCGTACTGTCCTGCTGGCCCCAACACTGGAGCTTGGTTGGGTGTGGGGGGGTTTCCTCCTCAGGCAATGACTCACCCTGGGGTGGTTCCCCTGCCACCGCAGGGCCCCACCCGCCTGCTGTCTCCCACATCGCTTGCCACCCTCCACACGGCCCACCTCTCAAACTCGCTCCGGAGTTGCTTCTCCCGCTCCAGGATGGCCACGTGCAGCTTGCCCCACTCCTTTTCCACGTCTAGCGGGTGGTAGCCAGGAGGAATCTTGAGCTGGCCTGCTTGTACTGCCCCCTGTGAACAGGGGCAAGTTCAGGCCTAAACACAGGGAATCCTGGATGCTCAACTCCTCCACAACCTGGTACAACTTTGGTTCCTAAGCACTAGGCAAGGTCAAGCCATACTAGAGAGGCATCAAATTCTGAGGCTTGTGGAGGCCTCGATTTATTTACCTAGGGAATACATGACCCTCATACCCCTAGCTACCCCAAAACCAGGAGACACCCCTCTAACTCCCCTTAGGAGCACCTCACTTTACCTCCAAAGACTGGTAGATGCCTTTGGACCGGTTCTTGTCTGCCTCCTTGGCAGGAAGTTCTGTCTCCTTGAATTTCAAAAACTGGCACCATAGGATCTGTGGAGACAAGGAGTGTCAGCAGCTACACCAAGACAATCAAAGGACACCAGCCCAAGCAGGCAGGCCTACCTCAATCTCTTCAAAGCTGGAGGGGAACTTGCGCTCCTCAAAAGCAGCGGTGTGGTGCCGGATCCACTGCAGCAGCAGCAGCACAAGCTCCCGGTACTCCTGCCAACGCAGCTGCAGCTCCTGCGAGCAAAGGAGTGAGTGAGCCACCTTCAGGGTCTTGGGATCTGGGCCTCGGCCCAGGCCCACCCGTCAGGGGCACCCATCCACCCACTTACATTGGCCCTCACTCCATCCTGTGCGCCGGGCACACGGGGCATGGCATCATACAGGGATGAAACATAGGTGATGATAGACTTCTCATCAGGCTGAGGGACATCCACATCTGCAGGAAGAAGCTGGTTCAGTGGGGCCCAGGCAGCAAGGGTGAGTTGGGGAAAGCCAGTGGTTCGTACCTTCTGGGTCCAGGAGCCTTGTAACTCCCAGGTCCCGCTCTGCCACGGAGAAGGCCTGGTCTAGGTTCTCCAGGTTGGTCTGTCGATACACTTTATTCATATCTATGAGCATGGGCCTGTGGACAAATTGGGGTGGGTAGCTGAGACACCCACTAAGCAGGGCTACATAAATATTCCTTCACTCATCCTAGCAAACAGAGCCTCACTCCATACCCTCTTAAAGACATGCTACCTACTTCCCTAACACCTCCAATCCTCCCATGAGGGGGTTGGGTTTTGTTTTGGGTTGGGGAGTTGTGTTGTTTCCAGGCAGGATCTTACTTGTAACCTGGCTGACTGTAACTCCTATGTAGACCAGACTTACAGAACCACCTGCCTCTGTGTCTGCCTCCAGAGTGCTGGGGTTAAAGGCATGCACCACTACACCCAGCAAAGGGGCCCAAGGAGCCTATGGTGGGCACCTGCACAGGAGCAGTGCACAGATTAGAGAGCATCCACTTGGGCTCCTATAGTCTCCCTGCCCATTAGGCTTCTTTTGAAGGTCCTTGTGGACATAACCAGGCTGGAAGAGCAGAGGTGCTTCTGAAGGGCCTTGCGGGAGACAGGCAGGGCCCTGGTCAAGGCTCCTCCCAGAGGAAGCTGCTGGCATTCCGTACACCCTGCAGGCATCAGGTTACAACACGGGAAGATGCTCCCCCTGCTTCTCCGCCCTGACTTGTTTGGAAGTCACTGGGTTGACGTGCTCCCAGCCTTCCTCGACTCCACAGGAACACATACTTGTGCCGGTGGATGATAGCATTGAAGAGACGGCCATCGCGCCAGCTGGTGGTGAAGTTGTCACAGCGCAGACCTTGGTAGCCCTCTACCATACGCTGGGACCACAGCAGCAGCTTCTCCTTTGCTGTCATGTCCTCCGACTGTCCGCTCACCTGAATGTCTGAGATCTGCCACACAGCAGACAAAGGTGGGAGCTTAGCTGTGTCTGTCTGGCCTGCCTGACCACCCAACCACCAGAAGCCTTGACTGGCTCCATAAAGGCAAGCAGCTCAGTACACAACTGTAACACCCGGGGCTCCCAGGCTGCCCGGCACACTGGGGTTCCTGTGGCTAAAGCCTACCACATTTACCTACTGCAGGCTACTCTAGGTGGCAGCTTCCACAGAAGACAACAGAGTCTCTAACTTCTACTGTCAAATAATTGGTGCTCAGGAATCCCCTTAGCTGCAGGCGGCTGGAATCTACCCTGAGCCACCCCCCACCCCCAGAGACTAACATGTAACATAGAGAATGAGCAACAAACACAAGAAGAGCAGCTACAGACTCTTAAAGCTGGTCTAGCTATTGGGGTGAAGGGGTAGGTTAAAGCCCCCCTCTAGCTGCAGGCAGGACTGGGTCTACCAGCTTTTTGTCTGTTGGTCTGGCAGTTCATGTGACTCAGCTACCATGCCAGTCTGGCTTTTAGGCCTAAGATCTTAGATTTGTGGCTTCCTGTGAGGCTAGCACAGGCAATGAATGAGTCATCCGGGGCATCCCTGCAGCTCCAGAAACTTCCCTAGGCAACCAACAGAAAATGCATTCCTTTGCAAGGAGGTTCTACCGGGGCTATCCAGCTAGGGCCTGAGGGCACAGGATAGGCAGGTCTTGGAGAGAGAATTACTCCCTGGAGCTACAAAGTTAGCAAGCAGAGGCTGAGGCTGGCAGGAAAGCCAAAAGAGCACCACCCCCCAGGCCACGCCCTAGACAGAAACAGGGCCAGCCAACCAGCCATGGGGCCCACCAAATCCCTAGGCGAAGGTAGATGGCAGTAGGATAGCTACTCACCTGGAAGTGCAGGATGATTGTCCAGATGAGACCAAGGGTCAGCTTGGGGTTGCCGTCAGCAATGTCATCATTTCTGATGTTCACTAACTTTACCTGAGAACAAACGGCTTGGTCAGACAACCTGACATTCAGGGAGGTGGCCAGGTGTGGGGCTTACGACCTAGAGCCTGGGGCCAGGTAGACAGCCTTACTTACCTGGCGATGTCGGAGATAATCCAGGGCGATCTGAACATTCTGCAGCTTATGGAAACGCATCCTCCCCTTCTCTCGGGGCTGAGAGGAGGCAAGGCTCAGTTAGGCTCCACAGGACAATAGTTGCTTCAAGGCCCAACCCTTCAGTCGCCCCCCCAAAGCAGCAGAGTCAACTAAATCAAGGGTCTCCCCTAGTGCATCAACAGCCCCTCCATCATCCCAGGTTCACCCTCTGTAGCTGGACGACCACCAGCCCAGGGGCAGGCTCAGAAAGCCAGCTACCCTGGGCGTGGGAAGGAAGGAAGGGAGTGGGGAAGAGACAATAGCCAGGAAGCCACAGGCGGAGGGCAGTGGCATTGGGGGCGGGGGTCCTCAGTGGTACCCACTGCAGCTTCTGGTGAGTCTTTGGCCCAGCCCCAGGTAGGCAGCATGGAGGACAGCAGGCAGCTTGACACACGGCCATCTGCCTGCCCACAAGCCAGATGTGGGCCAGGCTGGACTGACCGCAATCCCCAGGTGAGTTGGGTGGGCTCCACAGTCTTGGGAAGCCCATGTGCCGCCATGTTAGCAGGCACAACCACTCACCAGGCGCACACTCCTGATTACGTCCCGCTCCCTCGGCTGCCCAGCCAGAGCAGGGCAAAGGGTAAAGGGCAGAGGTCAAGATTCAGAGTCCAAGCAGCAGAGAAACCAAAGCAGAGCAGAGCATGAGGTTACTGAGTTAGAGCTCAAATGCGGAGAACAGCGGGGGTCATGGCCACCAATAGGCCTGGCCTTAGGCTATAATGTCAATGCCTTGGCCAGGAAGGAGCAGATGGGGTTGGAGGAGGCTGGAGAAGGTGAGAGACCAAGCTGGACACTGAGTGGGTCAAAGGGGAAGGCCCCAAGGAAGGAAGACAGAGACAGACACACATACCAGGCTGTCTCCTGAGAGGACTTCCAGCAGCGAGATGAGGTTGTGGCCATCACGGAGGTCTTCATACAGATCACTGATGTGCCTCTGAGCCTGTGGAAATAGCAGGAAGCAAGAGGGCCACAGATAAGAATCCCCAAAGCCACTTGGGCAAGGGGCGCTGCTGTGGGTATGGAGAGGCAGGGCCATGGAGCACACCCCGGCCCAGGCAGGCACCTACCTCTGCCCTCCAGTGCTACAGCAGAGCCACGAGAGACCAGAAAGAAGAGGAAGAAAGAGACAGGAGTAAGCGTGGGAGGAAAGGACAGAAAATAACAGGTTTTGGAGATGAAAGGGGAGCCTAGGACGTGTGAGAACACCCGGCGAGCAGGGGACGTAGGCTGGGGAACCCTCCCAACTCAGAAGCAGGCACCACTAACCTTGATAAGGTGTTTGTTGACCCACTTGGTGAAAGTTTTCTTCTGCACACGGTCTCGTTCATCTGGAAGAGACAAAACCAGTTTACCTACAGCCTGGGAAAAACCTAGAGAGGTTTCCAGAGGTGCAGACATAGTGGCCTGTTTCACCAAACCTTGCCCGACAAGGCTCCACTGGGGCAATCCCTGGGCTTTTCCAGATCAGAAAGACGGGTCCACCAAGAAGCCTCCCCACACAGACACCAGAGACCAAGGAACCCAGGTCTAGTCAGGCCCAGCTGAGTGCTGCTGTTCAAAACCTCCATTGTTTCTAAGACAGGAGGTCTAGAGCCACTGTACAGAGCACAGCATACAAGTCCCAGCCTGCCCCACCCCACACGCTGCCTCCCAGGCTGAGCAAGAGCATGGCAGGGCTGGGGCCAGCAGAGCTTTTGGAGGGAAAGTCAAGTCTCCCTGACAGGGCAGTGGGCCTTCCCAGAGACACAGAGAACCCTAGATACCCTGGCTTAAAGCTCAAGGGCAGACAGTATTAGGCATGGATCACTGGCTCCATCTTGGAGCCTGTCCCTGAAATCCATACCCTTAGAACAGGGCCCCACCCCACTCTGTGCCAAGGCTTCCTGATACAGGAAGGACCCTTCCTGTCACCAAGGCCCTGCCCAGAAGAAATGCCAGCTACCTTTCTTGCCCTCGGAGGCCCTGAGCACAGCCAGGTAGAGGTTGTCCTCTGAGCTGGTTCTCTTGCTACCCAGGCCTTCAGGCTCAGGTACACGGAGCCGGTGCTGAGACATGGTGCTGCCCCCGCCCTTTGGTCACCCTGTCCCTCGGCTCTCAGGTGCTGTGCTCCGTCTAGTCTAGGCAGTGTGGTAGTACACAGGCTGCTGAAGGCTGCCAGCCGCTCTGGACAGTAACTCAACAGTGGCTCAGCTCAGACTGGAGTTCTGGTGGCCACTCCCTTGCCTGCTGTGCTCCTAGCAAGGCGGTCCCACCCAATAAGCTTTACTGCGTCTTGCCCGCCCCCCAGGGGGAGTGTTCCTGCGGGAAAGGAGGAAGGCAGCCCCTCCCCTATGGCCACACCCTCAGCCCACCAGAAACAGGAAACCCGGGTTTCCTCACCCACCCTACCCACAGCAATAGGACCTGGGTATAGAGATGGGGGAGGGGTGCTGGCCCCAGAATCACAAGGGGACACATACTATCCCTATGGTCACCCAGAGGGATCTTATATCACACTTAACGAACAGAGGTCCCCACCACACAGGGGTGTTTGCATGTAGATACAGACAGTCTACTTCCCTGCAGAGTGGCTGTATGGAAAGTCCTAGGGGTGGAGACCAGCTGCCTCTCTTCTTGAAGCTCCCCTAAACCATACCTCCATCACCAAAAAGGGACTATGCCCTGCCCAGTAGCCCCTACAGCTGCTAGGCTTTCATGTCCTGCTGAAGGACCTCCTGGGTTTGGCAGGGTCTCCCACAGGATCTCCAACAGTCCAGCCCAAGCCAGCCCAGCCAGGCAAATCTCACCTCAGGCAAGAACAGCTCATAGCTCAGTGGTGACTCATCCCAGCCAGCCCAGCCCAAGCTGCAGGGACACCTCCCCAGTTAGGGTGGGAGAAGGGGTTGCTGGGGCAGCGAGGGGCACACAGAGGGGCATAGCCAGTGAGTCAGACCTGGGGAGGGGGCCTGGGTGCTCTGACTCACTAGAAAGGAAGCTGTATCTTGAGGCAGGATGGGGATGTTTGCAGCAGGGTAGGGCTGGCAGATAGCAGCTGTTACCGGTTGTAAACGTGGAGAACCTGGACAAAGGGCATGGGCCCCTGGGACTACACCTGTCTAACTCCCCATGTCTACTTACAGCCTCTGACTCCCTGAGGTCAGAAAATGGAGCCACCTAGGGCCAGCATCTGGAACTACCCAACCAACCCAACCCACTCTAGGAAAAAATGTACCACCCAGACCACAAGAATTTTCCAGCAGAGGCACTGATGTGATCCAGCTGTGCGCTGCTGAGGAGGCTAAGGCCTCTCTATTCCAGGAAAAGTTTGCCCTATGTTGCCCTTGCTGCTTCCTCAATGGCCACAAGAGGGCACCAAAACTCTGTAAGGCAGAGCAGGAGTGAGTCTTGAGAGAGCTTGAAGCTGGAACCCCAGAGAGGGAGCACATTGCTCTCTACCAAGTGTCACACCTGAGGGTTCTCCTCAGCCTCCAACACAAGACCATCTAGCTCTTTCCTTTTAGCCCAACAATCAATGCAACCCACCAGAGACAACTCCTCTCACTCCAGATGCCTTTTGACTTCAAATCTGACTACACTGGTCAGTGTTCTAGGAGCTTCTCAAACACTAGACCAGCAGGCTCCTAGTCAGGAAGCAAACCCCTCAGAGAAGTGGAGGTGAGCCAACAGTGGCTGTTCTGGTGCTGTGAGCTGTCACTCTGCTGAGGGCACTGGCTCTGGAAACAGGCCAGCAGTTGAGCACACAGACCCAAGAAACCACTAGAATGTGGAAGACAGGATCTGACATCAAAGATGTACACGGACCCAGACTCCAGCCAAACTACTTTCCAGAGTCCTCGTCTTTGCCACTATCATGCTCTAAGGATGCTGTCTGGGAATCGGACTTCACTCCAGGTCGGGCTTTCCGCCTCTCCTAGCACTCCTTCCCCTGAACATGCCTGTTCACGTGCCTCTTCTCATTTCTCCCAACTTGCCCCTTGCCACTAGCTGGAAATGTCGCCTCTCCTGCTCATCTTTCTCACCCAAACCCACAGGTCACTGTTCCCAAGGTGGCCCAGCCCTGACCTGGCCAGAGCCCAAGCATGCTCTCAGATGCTGCTGCACACCTCACGGGGACTCTGCCACCTGTCCAATCAGCCCCCAGGGACACTCTCCACCCCAGTAGTGTGTTGCACATCTGTAGAAGGCAGCTTACCCTCGCTCGGCTAAGTCAGTCTCCCTGAAAAAAGGAGGTAATTATGGTCCTCTAAGGAATGTCCTTCCCTGCTCAACATACACTCTCTTCCCTCTCTCTCTCTGTCTCTCTCCGAGAGAGAACTTTGAAGGCGCCAAGGACAGCACAAGTGGGAGGGCCTAGAGCCCCACCCTCAGCGCCCGAACCGCTCTGGGATCGTCACCACAGCTAAAGCACTAAGTCCGGAAAACCCTCTGGCCCGCCCACTTACCATCCCCCCCTCCAGAGGAAAACCTATCCCTGAGCAAGACAACTCTTGTCTTCCTCCCCAGGTGTTTCCGGAGCTTGGAGGCGGGGCTGTACCTGGGCCAAGCAACACCCCATCACAAGCTCAAGACCTGCCCACCAACCTGAGCGGCCGCACCCACCTACACAACAGAGTTGCCCGTAGATGTAGCCCCTGCGGACCTGCTCGCAGCCCCCATCCAGCCAGCAGGGCCGCTCCAGCAGGACCTCCCTCTGCGAAGTGAAGACGCCCTTCGCCGCCCACGTCCCTGCCATTGCCAGGAGCCCCGAGTGCCCTGGGGTGCTCGCAGACGACACGGAAGCCGTGCCTGTGTTGAAGGCTGAAGGCCCTGGCTTGGCCTTCCACGTTCGCCTCCGCCCACCGGACGCAATACCCAGACCCGGAGAACCTGCCCCTGCTGCAAGCGCCACGCCCAGTGTGGGCCAGGAAGCCGCGCCCCAGCCCATCGGGAGCAAACTAGCTCTCGGGAACTCGAGGGAACCGGGGTGCAGGTGCCCTCTAGGTCAAAAGAGTCTGGGAACTGTCCAGTGATCGGAGTTTTCCGGGGTTCCTCCCACGCTCGGGGGTAACAAGACTGGTGTCTGTGGGAGTGCCACTTCCAGCAGGATATGCAAGGGTCACCCGCCCCAAGGAACCAGATCAGCTGAGGCAATGGACAGAATACGGAATTGAAAGCGACCACACCCACACCTGGCACTGCAGGGCACCTAGTGAAACAAAAGAGGACGCAGGGAGCCCTTTCCCTCATGTGGTGACAAGAAACTAAATTAAGCCCAGGGTGTCTTGGTCCCAAACGAAACACATCTCTGAGGGGAAGAAGCTCTAGGCCTGTGCATTCTGTTGGATGCCTCTGATTGCATGACTCACCGGCTTCTGGGAAACTTAAAGCCACCGCCTGGAAAACCCGCGTCCTAGCGATCTTCCGCTGGATGCTAAGACCTACCAGGACCGCTAGGGGGCACTAGGCCACAAGCACACTCCCATCAGTCTGGGTCTGAGGTGCATCTCTTGAGAGCTGTTCCTCTGGCCAGAAGCCCTGGTGCAGAGCTGCCCAATCCCCAGGGACTGTCCCAGGCTCTATTCACTTCAGCCCCACCCCATCCTGCGGTGGGCATGGCCTCCTCGGACTATGGTCCAAGGACTGGTGACTTTGAGGAGAGGGCAGAACAGAGCCTAACTTCTTGCCCCACAACTGGTTCTGGTATGCCATGTTGGAGGACACTTAGACAAACTTCCTTTGTGCAACTCAGCCTACACTCTGTGGGCAGGGAGGTCACTAGGCAGGCTTTGTGGCCCTGCCCAGATCAGTCTGTGAACCTGCCACTCTGGTTTCTCACTGCTGTGGCAAGGGAGCCCTCTCCCTTTCTTTAGAAAGGCCTTTCTTTAGAAAGCAGGCATTCCCATAGGCCTGTGCCTTCAATCCGGAGCTCACCCCACCTCTTTCCAGTCACCTACCCAGGACCTGATGCAAACTAACCAGTCACAAAGTTCTACCCCCAGCACACCTAGGAAGTGGCAGGGTCTTCTGCAGAGTAGGCAAAAGGGAGAGAACGGGCTTTCACAAACACTAGTATTTCACTCAGGAACAGGAAGAGGAGGGCTCAGGAGAAGGCAAGGGGCGGGGAAGGCGGACCCTCCACCCCCTGCCCCGCCCCTGTCTCCTGTCAGGGGCGGTGGCCCATGACAGTAGCAGAGGCAAGGGTGCTTACCTTGCTCATCCTGTGCCTGACGGTGACCCTTACGCCAGTGCCATACGGCAGCCAAAGTGACAACATGACCCACGACTACCAGGGAGGGAAACAGGCTGCCCGACGGCTCCATGGCTGCCACACAGAATGGGCAGAGCCGTCCTCACCAGGGACCAGCTGCTGCGAAGTCAGACAGCACCTCCCTGCATGGAGGGTGAGCGAAGGGGTGCCCCAGAACCAGAGCCCACTCCGTCTCTTGCTGCCCTGCCTTCAGAGACAGCCCTACTGTACTGTCTGCACTCAGCCGGGGGACAATGTACAGTCCCCTCGGCACCAACTGCGCTCTCACCCAGCCTCCTCCCAGCCTCCTCCCTCTCGTGGCTCTTGGCCGCTCCCCACTCGCACTCCCCACAGGGCCCGGCTCAGCTGTCTCTACGCAGAGCCACGCTCAAGGTTAACTGGAGCCTTAACCCTTGCCTACCCACAGCCACACCCGCCAGGAGGAGGGGCCTGTAGCTCTTCTCCCCAAGCCTCAGCCCCCCAGCCTAGCCTGGGCAGACTCAACACAGGTTCTCTTTCCCAAGTCAAAGTTAACTAGCACTCCCTGCCCACATCAGGAGGAAGCCTGAACGCTCAATCTACTTCCAAGGGTACCCTCTGGGAACAGCCACCAAGCACAGAGGGTGGACAGATGTCAATGCCCAGTCCCTCATTGCCCTCCCTATAACTGACCCCACACACTGAAAGACCGGTGGGCTCCTCACAAGCCCCAAGGTCCAATGTGAGGCCTTGACAGGGTCTCTGAGGGAGAGGGCAGGTGAGGCTAGGCAGGCAGGGGGGAGAGGGGGTGTATGCAGAGGAAAACAGGAGTCATGGCCTCCAGCCTAGCTGGGTTCCCAAAAGACTCTGAAGGGTTGCCCCACCTACCGGGCACGATCTTCATTGGGGACAGCGACAGGAGCCCACGGGGCCAACAGGGAGCGGGTGAGGGGCTTGGGGAGGGTCACAGGCCCCTCTGAGGCAGCAAGCCTGCAGCGGCAGCGGTAAGGCCGGAGGAGGGCACAGCTTTCCAGCCTTGTCAGCAGAAGTTGGGGGAGGGGAGAAGAGCAGTGGGCAGGGGGCCCAGGGGGATATAAATATCCAAGGAGGGCAAGCAAGGCCCGTCACTTGTCCAGACTTAGTACATGACGTATGGAGCCCAGGCTCACTGGAGTCCCATCTGGCTGGGCGGCCCCACAACACTTAGACCCCTAGTGCTCTCCCTCCCCAGTCTCCCCCCCAACTCCCATGGGTGATACTATAATAAGGAGGTGCCTGGCATCAGGATCTACCATGGATGGAGACAGAAGTGGACTCAGGCTCATGTTCCCTTGAGAGAGGGTGCTGCCCATACCCTGCCCATCTTCTGGGGTGCTCTTGGGAAATGCCACATGGGCCAAAGAGGCACCAATCCCTTTTCTCCCAGAGAGCTCTGTGCAAGGCACTCAACATAACACCTGGCCCTAGGGCAGTCAGGACTGTGTCTCCAAGGTCAGACTACAAGTCAGAGACCCAACCCACCAAAACAGGGTCTAAGCTGCAGAAGCGTTCACCCACCTGTACCCATCAGGCTACACACCCACCCCTGACCCTCCTGGTACCCCAGGGATCACAGAATGGGGAACCTCCAGGCTCCCAGCATCCCTAGTCTGTGGAGGCACAGTGCCAACAAGTCAGCAAGCAGGCCCACAACACATCCGCCATATGCAATGGTGACCTGGACCCCAGTGCTTCCTGAGAAATGAGCTGTGTGTATGTATGCATCTGTGTGGAGGGGAGACACAATCCCACATCCTCCTAGGAGCCTGATCACACTGGGCCAGGCCCATGGGTCCTGACTGACAAACGGCTGAGGAGCTAAGATGGCCCTCCACTCTGTAACACTTCCTGTGGCAAGCACCATTCTATTACAATCTTGAGGAGATCCTATAGAGTCTTGGCTGTGAGCACACTAGTCAGATGAGGAAACAGGGGTCTGGTCCTAGTGAGAAGCTGTCCTGAGCTTCCACAGGGTCAAATGAGTCCCCAACATATATAGCCTCGATTAAGTCAACACAGCATAGCAAACCAGCCTTGGACCCTGACTGCTGGGTCCAAGCATGGACTGCTGACCATGTGGGGCAGGCCCCCTGTTCACACTGGGCAAAGGAGTGCATGAGAAGGCTGGACTCACCACTTCCTCATAAACTAGCCTGAGGTGCTCGGCTCTTGGGCCAGTTGGGGTGGGGTACTGGAAGCCCCTTGAGCAGTCCAAAGAGACCTCTGATGACTGGCAGTGAACAGGGACAGAGACAGTCAGGCAAGGTTCAGCAGAGAGAACAGCACAGCCTCTCTCTCAGCAGAGCCTGTGTCTCCACAGCCTCAGTGACTAGTCCCCCAAAGCAAAGTGCCCTGGCTCTGAGCAGCCCCCCACCACCACTTAGCCTGCCCTGGGGCCCCTATCCCACATTTCACATACCCTGAGCTAGCTAAGCCATGCCATCCTTACTTCCTGGTGCCTGAGGTTATGAGAACTACCAGTAGGTGACACGAAGTCCATCCTCCCTCTCAGAGACCTGTCCCCTGCCAAAGACTGCCAAAGTCTCAGATGGAGACTTTGGTCCCTCCTGACTTTCTAACTTCTACGTGAAGCCTCCACTTATGCTGTGCCCTACCTTGGCCCAGCTGGATCAGCTCCTCCATGCTGTACCTATCCATAGCTGCTGGCCAGGACACGCTGCTCCCAGAACCAGCAGAGAGGAAGGGAAGGCAGGAAGGAGGGAAGGGTGGGAAGCAAAGGGAGGGCTTGCTCATGCCCTGACCTCCACACCCAGCAGTAGCTCCTCCTCATGACTGACTAAAGGGTCCCCATAGTCAGCCAGACCAACAGAGCCCAAGCCTGGTGACTGGTATGAGTGGGTAGCCTGGACAGACCAATCTGTGGGTACAGAGGCAAGGCCTGCCTTAGTCCCTAAGCTCTGGGGTTCCAGGCCGCTGGCCTTCCCTACTGACTGCCAGGCATAGCCCAACTCATCCCAAACCCTCTCCCTGTCAGGCGAGCCCTGCCACCCCACCCACTCACATGTCAAACATCCACACGCTGAGAGGCACACTCCATGTAGTCACATGTGTGCATGTGCTCGTGTGCACACATACACAAACACATACCATTTCGGTGTACTAGGGATCAAATCAGTACTTGACCACTCTGGGCAACTACACTACTGACTCACATGCTTGGCCCTGAGTTCCTCCACTTAACTTTTCCTTTTTAGTTATGTTATTTTATGTTATGTTATTTATTTATGAGGTGTGTGTGTGGCACTGCATGAAGATAGAGAGACCAGAGGACAACTAAGGGAAGTCAATTTCTTCCTTTCACCTTGCAGGTCCAGGAATCAAATCCAGGTTCTCAGACTTAACAGCAAGCACCTTTATTTGCAGAACCATCTTGCTGAACCCTGTCTACCCCTCCTTGATATTCACATTCCCTCAGCTCCCAAAGCTGGGCCCCTCCCTTGCCCAAGTCCCCCATCAACTATCTCAGTGCTCTAGTCTGAGCAAACATGATGTCTCCGAACAGTCCACATTTCCTCCCATCCAGCAGTATATAACCTGGAAAATGCCAACCTGATTGGTCCACAACCTAGGTAAAAAACTTCTAGAGTTCTTCAGATTCCTTCCTGCATCCCAGCAGCAATGAGCACCTGCCCAGAACCACAGCCCACCTGAGCAGTGGGTGGAGGAAGGCGGGGCAGCACTGCAGCCCCTATGCATGCTATACAGGTAGACAGGGTAAAGTCAGAGTACATTAGCCACATGTTGGCATGGATGGAAACAGGAGACCTGATGTCCATGTGGGGACTGTTACATGACATCCCTCTGAGAGCACAGGCCTCAGAGTGCTCAGACATCTTTGCTCCAAACACTTCTGGATCAGTTCTGAATTCTGAGCCAGGCAAGATACTATCTCTTGGAGTTAAAATGAAATTCACACACACCAACCACTCCAGCAACTTTACAACACAAGGAAATCTCTGGTGCTCCCCTCCTCATGGTAACTCTCTTAACTGAGCAACTTCAGGCCGGTCAGGTTGAGCTCTCTGATTGCTCCTAAAGCCGCCTCCTACCACATACTCTCTCTCTCCTCACCACATCTGAAACCGCAAGATATGACACTCTCCACATAAGTGTGCTGATTGGAGATGAGGGGTGGGGGGGCTTCCCAATTTATTCTGCCAAGTGTCTGGCTCCCTGGCCAGAGTTATATAGACAGAGGTAGCCCATCCAACTGGGTAACTGGGACCATGATGGTGACCACTGCTGCAGCACAGACTTAATGTATAACCCACTGGAGGGTTATATGCTATAAAAAGCTCCAATCTTTGTGGCTCACTGCTGGCTTTTTTTTTTTTAAGACAGGGTTTCTCTGTGTAGCCCTAGCTGTCTTAGAACTCTCTTTGTAGACCAGGCTGGCCTCAAACTCAGAGATCTGCCTGCCTCTGCTTTGTGAGTCCTGGGATTAAAGATGGAGCAGTCACCATCACCCAGCTTGCTCGGGCTCCTTTTTAACTCAAAGAAGCCAATGGTTTTAAGTGGCATCAGATCTGCCCCAGCCTGTATGTGGAGCCAGCCAAAATGCCCCTGCTACCAGCCACACCCAGCACCTAAGGCCCGAAGCTCAGTCCTGAGGGTGTGGGGGCAAATCCGCCTGGGGCCCTGACTCAGTCTGAAGCTGGAGCTTATTTCCTGTTGGAAACTCTGAATTGCCACAAGCGGTTGTGGCTGGGAAGACTGAGTCACCTCCATCAGAGACAGGGGAGGGAGGGTGCCCCCCTTCTTTGCCCACTACAGCCACACCCAGAACCCCCTCCTAGTCCCGCTGCCAACTGCTGGCCCGGTCCGGACGCAGACAAGGAAGCAAAGCAAGAAAAGCAGGGGAGGGCTCCCCTCCCACTCACCACACCCAAAAGGACAGAGACATAGCCATGGTTACAGGGAAGCTGGAGAGGCCATCGACTTGCCTAAGGCCATGGAGAGAGCCCAGAGGCCATTCAAATTCCCTGGCCCTTCCAGCTACATTCATCACTCCAACAAGCCATAGAAGTCCAACCCAGAAAGGTCAGACTACAGCTTCTGCTCAGGCAGCTGTGCCGATGCAGGGTCTGCCCTCACTCTCGATTCCCTTCCCCACTCCTAGAGAGTAAGCCCCTCCCCATATACTAAGGCACAAAGAGGGAGGCAGATAGATACCAGGCTGTGTTGGCGCCTGTAATACATGGATAATGCTGGAGGTCCTGGGATGCCCTCAGCAGGCATTAAGGACAACATGCTTCAGGAGAGCCTGCACAAGCATCATGAAGAGAGCACATAGCCTATCCATGTCCTGATGGTTTAGGGCTTAAGGATAGAGAGAGTACTTACTGGAAGCCCATTGGCTAATGGGTTGTTGCCCCATGCTCTAAGACCTGGTTTCCAACTGGAAAAAAAAAAAAAAAAAAAAAAAAAAAAAACCTCACCTAGACCACGGATTGGGTCAGCATCCCCACACCCTGGCCTCTGCCCTCCTGGGCAATGCTCCTGAGCTATGCCCCTCTTCCCATCTCACTTAGAGCCACTCCACCTCCAGAGTAGGGCCAACTCCAAGTAGACCAGGCACCCAGTTACGGGGGCCCTCAGTACTGGTCACGTAATATAGAATCTGAGCCACTCAGCCATAGGGGAAGACAGACTCAAGCCTCAGTGGACAAGTGGTTTGCCTGAGCCAGTCCCATGCCAGCAGCTCTTCTATACACACCCACTTCTGAAAAGAGGGACCTCCAAAAGCCACTGGGTGGGGGGAGGAGGTGGGGGCAAGGGCAAGGACAGTGCCTGAGAGGGGTACAAACAAGACTATGCTAACAGCTGGTCCTGCCAGTCTTGGGGTGTACAGGCCCCGCCCTCACCAGGATTTGCCTGGAGGAACACAAGCCACGTGGGTCCATTGGCTAGAACACCCAGCACCCTCAGGCAGAAAAGGCGCCATCTGCTGATATGAACAGAACTCATCCACACAATGTGCTGCCCACCAGAGCCCACCAGACCTAAGCCCCAGCACCAAAAACACCTACAGTCACTTCCCATCCCTCATGGCCTGGAGCCAAAATGCAGCTGACCTGTGGCTGGGGCGGGCTCCGGGCCTGGCCTGGCCAGGGTCCCCACGGTGGTGGCAGACACCACAGGGGTTTCAGGTGCCCCCTCCTCACGCTCCTTCCTGCGATAGACCTGCCGCTCCTCACGGGCAGAGTCCTCAGCTGGCAGAGGCCCCCTCTTTGGTGGGCAGCCTAGGGGACCTTGCATGGTCTGCACATGGGGGGAGCGACGACGTGCAGGCATCACCATGGCGACAGGGCGGCGCACACGCTGCAGAGAGGCAGGTACGATCTCTGGTGGCAGGTGTAGGTACTGGCGTAGGTGGTCAATGCCTTCGTTGGTCAGGTACCAGTAGAAGTGGCACCAGGCAAAGGTCTCCCGCACCAGGCCCCGAGCTTTCAGCGAGGTCATGGCACGCATGACCTGTAGATTGGTGACGCCAGGCACATGGGGATGCAGGCTGCGGGGTCGCCGGTCCTTCTTGGCAACCATCACCCCCTCACGAAAGAGCACCTCATAGATGGCCCGTAGCTGGTCCAGCGGCATGAGCATGCCAGCCACCATGGCTGCTGGAAGCCTGCCGGTCAGCACAAGAGTGAGGACAGCAGGTGGGGCACAGCCAGGAGGCTGGTGAGGTTCCTTTGGCACAGGGTGCGGCAGGGGCCACTGGCAACTCGGCAGGCAGGCTCCGGTTCTAAGCACAAGGGCTCTGGCTCAGGGGCAGTGCGGCTCCAGAGCCTTGCTCTGTGAATTCCTGCGCGGCAAGGCTGCCTGTCTGAGCCTCCCGCCTGCCCGCCCTCCAGGACGCCTGGGCCGGCCCCCTCTGACTCAGCAGCAGGGCCAGCCCCTCCCACCCACTACTGGCGGGGACCTTGAAGAGTGGGGGTCACTAATAAGCTGCCCCTCCACACCCAGGCCACATAGCTCCAATGTCAGAAATGACATCTGTCCCTAAAACACTTGTTCAAGGTTTCCAAGACTGTAAAGAGCAAGGAGTGTAACATGTATCACCCCCCCCAAGGTATCAGGGAGCAGAGACAGCGGGGTCCTCACCATAAGGACAGCACCTCCCACCGTGATCTCAGGGTGGGGTGGAGTGTCCATCTGACCATAGCTATCTAAAAGGAAGGGTTTCACGAACTGGAAAACTAAAAGAATCCAAGGAAGATTATGGAAAGGAATCTGGGGTGTGGTGGGTGGGCAGAGACCTGAGGAGTAGAGCAGGGGGAGCAACCAGGATGCAGACAGTTGGCTGCAGGCACCACTGCCACTGTCCATCAGAAAAGGGACAGTGTTCTTCTCACCAGATGACCACAGAACTTAACACTTGCATGCCAGGCTAGATTGGGGTGGCTCCAGAAACAAAGCTACTTTCCAGTCCAAGACCTCTGAAGAGAGCTCAGGGTGGAGGGCTCTGGGTGAGGCCTCTTTCCTCCCACACCTTCATTCAGTGCAGCTGTTGGAGGCCAGGGACTCCCAGCTGCCACAGGGAATCAAAGTCACCAAGTCCCTGACACCCCAGACTTGGTGGCCCTGACATCCAAAAATTCCCTACTCCAGGCAGCCTGAGTGTCTGTCGATTTGTGGTCAGAGGGGCAGGTGCTGTGGAGAGGACACGAGGACACAATCAGGGACTGAAGTGAAAGGAAGAGGAATGATCTCATGCCCGAAGGGCTGCCTAGCACAGCTGTCAGCTCTGCTGGGTCCTCACAACCAAGGGTCTCACACGCATGGAGCCTGTGCTGGGTGCCACTACCCAGTACCCCAACTCTCCCTGTTGTGCCGCACCAAACCCCCAAGCCATTAAGACGCTCCCTGAGTGGACACACCCATTCCCACCAAGCACTGCAAACCCAGGAACTGATTATAAATAGGGCGGAGGCGGGGGATCCTGTGGTGGGAGGTGCTGGCCAGCGGCGGGCGGGCAGCCAACAAAGCAGTGCGTGGGGCGCGTTTATGGGCTGTCACCATGGCGCCCCTGCAGACTCCAAACATACAGACACAGACCGGTGGCGGGTGGAAACTCTGAAGGCTCAGCCAACAGTTCCCAAAGCCTTCCCTGAGGCCAGCTCAGCCAGCTCACTGCGGCAGGGCTCTCCCTATACCACGCCCCTAGCCAAACTTAGGAAGGGGGCCAGGCGCTTGGAGCCCAGCCACGAAGTGCAGGGTAGCACTAAGTCGGGTCTGAAGGGCCAAGAGTGTACAGCCACCACACCCCCTTCCCTGCAGTACGTACGGTACCAGTGTTTTAGTTATAAGACCAGTACCAACCCAGTTCTAAGAGCAGAGAAGCTCCGACTCACTTGGCCTGTCCCTCAGACACCTCTCCACAGTAACCTGTACTCACCCCATCCCCACTCAGAGTTCTTATCTTCCTGGCAGGATTTCCTAACCTAATCCTATCAAATCTCTAATCCCCCACCCACGAAGCCAATACATAACTCACCACCATCCCCAAATGATCTCCAGCCACATCCAAAGTACCCTGAGCCCTTGGACCTGAAGTCTCCTCTGCCCAGTCCCACGTGGGTGCCCTTACAGTAACTAAGTCAACCCAGCCATCGTCCCTATCCCACCTTTCGGCAGGAGAGGGCAGTAGCTCCTAGCACCAGAAGCACCCGTGTAGGGAATCTCCTCCTCCCTCCCTCCAGCTGAAGCACCTGCAAGCGTGAGAGCGGCAGGGAGGAGCCTAGAACAACATGTCCTCCCACATCTGCCCCCACGTGCTCAGGCACACACTCAGCCTTGGTCTGGGTCTGCTTGTCTTCAGGGTCCGTGGGCTTAGGAGAACTCTCTGTGCCCTGTCCTACCTTACAAAAACACTGAGAAGTTGCTGATTCAGCACTGAGAGAGCCCAGCAGCACTCCCTGGGCGGTCCCTTCAGGTTTCCAGAGCAACCAGACAGCGCCCTTGGGCAGTCCCTAGCCCCCCAACCTTGGACAAAGAGCCACAGTGTGGCCTTTCCCAGGGCCAGCCCGTCTGGCGCCTAGTGCCTTGGGCATGAAGGTCCCCACAGGCCTACACTACCCCCTCATATACCAATCTGTGAGGCATCTGGCCCAGGCGGAGGAGTGCTGACTGCTCCAGGGCCAACCCCCCCACCTCCACCCTCCTACTGGTGCGGCTGCTGCAGTACTCACTGCAGGGCTGCAGGGCTGCAGGGCTGCAGGGCAGCTACTGGAGTTCCCCTCACCCAGTCCTAGGAGGACACCTGGAAGGGCATGAGCCTGGGGTCCTCCATCCCCAGCTCGGCACATCTCAATGTTATCAGGGGGACAGCTGACCCTGATAGTCCCCAAGAGTTGCTGCACCCAACCAGAGGTCACTGAGCGTCCGAGAGCCAGGCTCCTCCAGACTGTACCTTTGAGGGAGCTGATCTCATGCTGGATGGCTCTCGAGGGGTCCATGTCTTCACTTAAGGGCTGAGGACGGTGTGCTGCAGCCACTGTGTCCAGGACTGCACACCGCACTGCCCAAGGCCAGCACTGCAGCCTGAAGGAGGAGCTGGGAGGTGTGGGGCAGGGCTTGCTAGCCAGAGGCGGGGCTTCTGCTGATCAATGTCCAGGACACGGGTATCCAAAGCGCATGCTCCAGGCCATGCACCACACTGCCCCTCCCCTTCTACACAGCCAACAAGAGCTTCCTAACAATAAAGTCCAGCCAGACTACCCAAACACCAGATAACAGCCAAGTATGTATGCACAGCCAGCACCACAGTCCAGGGCCTCTGCTACCTGAGAGCCATATGCATGGCCTGCAGGTTGTCCGTCTGTCACACTGAAGCCTCAGCCACCTATCCACTCCCCGCAGGTGACACAGAGTCTAGACATACAACCTTCAGCTTTGCCCCAACCAGCAGTGTGCCCCTTCCCTCGGCCCTGTCCCATCCAATGTCTTTTCACGTGTGATACTTGGTCACCCCACCATCCTAGGCTCAAGATGCTTCAGTGCCCCAGCCTTTGCCTCTCCAGCCAGACTGTACTTGGCATGCTCTGTCTGTCCAGCTCTATGGTATTCTAGCATTCACCAACCCTGTGGCTCAGGACACAACTTTGGAGTCACTATTCTTCACACTATCCTCACAAGGCTTCCTGACTCTGCTCTTCTATGTCTTCTTGTTATCACCTCCAATGCCACCCAGCATGACACACAGCTCCTAGCAGGGTCCAGTTGTCCACCCATGCACCAGTAGCATCACCAAGAAGCAGCCAACAGCTGCTCTGGTCCAGCCACCACAGAGGTCGCCAGCATACTGTTAGCAACTGCCTGCCTCCTAGACAGGATGTCCATATGGGCAGGAGACAAGTGAACAAGTGAACTATTGCAAGCCACGGGCACCTTAGGTCCTCTGCGCTGTGGATTACCTCCACAGGCCGGCTCTAGCCTCTCTGAGTCCCCTGTCATACTCATGTCCACACACGTTCTCTGTCCTCACCCAGACCCCCTGCTGGCTCATCAAGTCCATATAATGCCACGCTGGCATAGAGTGCCCATCATTCTGCAGGCAGGCCTGCTATGGCAGGGCAGGGCACAGCCAGGGAGGCCATAAAAATGCCACGGAAGCAAGGTTGGCAACAACCACAGTCACAGAACCCAGGTATCAGTCCCATTTGGCCTTTGAGTCCCTCTGCCCTCACTCCTGTGTCTGTGGGAGTCAGCCAGCCCAAGGCATGGGTAGGTTTCAGGAAACACTAGTTTTCAAACTTGGGAAAAACTGTAAAGAAATAAAATACAATTTTCTAAATACTCCCACTTAAAATGCTACTTTTTACTAAGTTGTATTGGGACAAGCTGAGATTCAGCTTACAAAAAAACAATTTGTGTGTGTGTGTGTGTGTGTGTGTGTCTGTCTGTCTGTCTGTCTGTCTTTGTGTGTGTGTGTGTGTGTCTGTGTATGTGTCTGTCTTTGTGTGTCTGTGTGTCTCTGTGTGTCTGTCTGTGTGTCTCTGTCTGTGTGTCTGTGTATCTGTGTGTCTGTCTGTCTGTGTGTCTGTGTATCTGTGTGTCTGTCTGTCTGTGTGTCTGTGTATGTGTCTGTCTGTCTCTCTGTGTGTGTGTGTCTCTGTGTCTCTGTGCGTGTCTCTGCCTGTGTGTCTGTGTGTCTCTGTGTGTGTCTGCGTGTGTGTCTGTGTGTGTGTCTATGTGTCATGTGGCCTGTGCAGGCTAGAAGTCAGAATCAGAGGTTCTTCTTCAGAAGCTATCTACCTTGTTTTGAACCCTAGTCTTCTGCAATGGTGAGTGCTCTCACCTGCCAAGCCATCTCTCCAGCCTCAAGATCTTATGGTTGGAAATGGAGAAGGGCCTACAGGTAAGAGGAAGTGGTGTGGTGGCATGAAGGCAGGATGGCCGCCTTGTCTTTCCATCTTTGTTAAATGAGGAGCCTGGTCCCTCGCCGCAGAGATCAGTTTTCGTCTGCCTCACTCCCCCCACCCCCCAGATTTCCTGGCTCTGAGTCCCTGGACCCCAACTGTGGATTACAAACCTTCACTGACAAAGTACACAGGCAGTAGGACATTCACTGTAGCTGGGCACACGGGCATGGGGCGTGGCAGTCTGACCTGACACCGCTCCCATGGTGACTAAGAGTCCCACCATGTCATCTGGCCTAGGGACATGCACCCTGAACAAAGCCAGGTCCTCTTGACTTTCTGCCAATACCAGGAAAGAAGTGAACACCTTGAGGCTCCAGGACCCAGGTCAAGCCAGATCCTCTCCTCAGCACATAGAGCAGCCTTTCCTCACACATGCCCTGTGACCCTAGCAAGCTCAGCCATGTCCCCAAGCCACAGAGCAATCCCAGGTCCAGTCATGCCTCCACCCATCCTGTGCGTCAGATGGTTCACCCCTTGAGTCCCTTCTGCCTTCCCCTGTGTTTCTGAAATGAGCTGGTTTCAACCTCAGGCTGATGCTCCCCTCAAGGACCCATTTTTAAACCTGTCTGTCCCTTGATGGCAGCCTTCCTGTTGGGGCTCACTGGCTGTGGATTATGTTAGTGGGGAATGGCCCAGTGATCCTGTGATGGCTGTACATCACATCAGTAGGTATCTCCCACTCCAGGACACCAGACTCAGGAAAACCCCATCTCCAGGCCTCCCTGCGTTTCCTGGTGCCTAACTCCTTGTTACCTCCTTGAGTCATCACAGGAAACACAGACCTACTGAAGTCCAAGAAAGATGTATTTCTGAAGAACTCCACCGCTACTGCCTACTGCACCACTGAATTAAGGGGGAAAGATTCTGGGCGAGGGTTTGGCTCAGTGGTTAAGAGCATTTACTGCTTTTGCTGAACACCTGGATTTGGTTCCCAGCACCCAAGGGCAGCTCACAGCCATCTGTAACTCCAGATCCAAGGGACCCAGTGCCTTTTCTGGCATCCATGGGTACTGTATACACAGGGTGCACATAAATTCACATAAAATGAAATAACTATTTTTAAAAAAAAAATAAAAGAATGGGACTGGAGAGACAACTCATCAATTAAGAGCATTGGTTGCTCTTCCAGAGGACCCAAGTTCAATTCCCAGCACCATATGGTTGCCTCTAACAATCTGTAAAGTCCATTTCCAGAAGGTCTGACATCTTCTTCTGGCTTCTTTGGGCACCAGGTACATGAGTGGCATACAGACAAACATGTAGGCAAAACAACAAAAGTATTTATTTATTTATCTATTTATTTATTTGCTTATTTTCAAGACAGAGTCTCTCTGTGTAGCCTTGGCTGTCCTGTAGACTAGGTTAGCCTCAAACTCAAAGATCCAGCTGTCTCTGCCTCCCAACTGCTGGGATTAAAGGTGTGTGCCACCACATCTGACTAAAATAAAACAATTTTTAAAAATAAATTAACAAATAAACAGACAAACAAAACCAAAGATGGTCTCTGAAGCTGTCAGCTCACTTGTTCCTGGTTTGCTTTCATTGTATTTGCTGTGCTGCTGACAGAATCCAGGGTTTCCCACATGTCAGTCAAGAGCTCAACCACTTAACTACTCCTCTGGCCACTCACTCAATTAAATAAAAGGCCAGAGATAGGCTCAGTGGATAAAATGCCTGCTGAGGACCTTGAGTTCAGATCCCTAGCCCCAGGGAAAACAGGAACTACACTGCATCTATGATCCCAGCACTGGGTGGATGAAGACAGAAAGATACTCAAGGCTCATTGGCCAGTCAGACTAATCTAAATGTCAAGCTTCTGATAAGTAAGAGACCTCAAAAAATAGCAAGGCAGAGTGCAATCAACAGAGAAAGACATGCACTCTGAACTCTGGTGCATGCATACATGTGAGCATGTGTACACACAGACATTCACAGACAAGTACACACCACCACCACCACCACCACCACCACACATGGTCCAGTAAACTGGTCATGGTAGCCCAAATCTATAATCCCTGTACCCAAAGGCTGAGGCAAGAGGGTCCTGTGTTTGAGGCCAGCTTGGCAACAGCCTGAGAGTTTTAAAAGGGCAGAGGGTGGGACCAGTAAACCAGGAAAGATGTATGTTGTTAATATGAGGATAATGGCCCTTTGAAATCACAAGGACAGCCTCAGATGTTCCCCTGGCAATGACTGTGGGAGGCTGTGGGAAGGAGGTGCGAGAGAACAAAGGGAGACACAAATGTGGCTGATTTCCCAGTGTCAGGACCCAGCAAAGCCCCTCTCAGCACCCAAACGAACTCAGCCTAACACTGGCCAAAACAAGCCAGAGTTTAGCCGGGAAGTGGTGGCACTCGCCTTTATCCCCGGCACTCTGTGAGTTCAAGTCTAGCCTGGTCTACAGACTGTGTTAGGACAGCCAGAGCTACACAAAGAAACCCTGTCTCTGAAAGAGACCAGGGGGACAACAGAAAACCAAGTCAGAGTTCACTGGCCTGCTTATTCAAGTACATTTTCAAAAGACCCAAGAGTCCAGTGCAGTGACTCACGCCTATATAATCCCAGCAAGCAGGAAGATCAGAATTTAAGGTCACTCTCAGCTACATAGATGAATTTGAAGCAGTCTGAGTTATGTGAGATTCTGTCTCAAAAAAGAAAAGAAAAATGGAAAAAAAGACCCAAAATATGTATGTGTCTCACTGTGTGTTTCTTTGGCTGGTCAAGGCAAACAGAGATCCACCTGCCTCTGCCTTTAGAGCGCTGGTATTAAAAGCAATCCACCACACCCAGCTAAGTCTGAGTCAATGAGCCACATTGAGAATGCAGCTGTCCAACTTCCCAGAAACTTTGCTCAGCAAGGTGACCGACCTGGGTGCAAACACTAACTGTGGTTCCGGTCAACCTACTGCTGGCACAGGGAGAGGACTCTGCTAACATTTACCTCATCTGCTCATGTATGTAATGGGAAACATGTATTATTTCTATGAGACTGTAACACTAGATGTTAGCCAGGTAGGAGTCCAGTCTCTCAGGCATTCTGAAAAAGAAACAATTGCAATAGTAGCAATCATCTTAGAAATTATTCCAAAATGTGTTTAGTATGGAACACTTCATAAGTTTACATGTTATCTTTATATAGCGGTCATGCTGATATTCTCTGTATCGTTACAATTATATGTGCTACAGATGTGAACAGTTAAAACTTGTCTGGATAGAGGGCTGGGGATGTAGATCAGAGATGGAGTTCAGCCTAGCCAGCATACACGGACCCTGGGTTCGATCCCCAGCACTGGGGGTTCAAAGGGAGAACGGTGTTTAAAAACACTAAACAAGAAAGAGAAAGAGGTTTAAGTATAAGAATCAGGAAAATCAGAAGTTCAAGGTCACCTCCAGCTCCAAGGTGGAGAATTTGCAGCCAGTCTAGGCTAGAGTCACTGCCTCCCCTTGGAAGAAAAAGGAA
Source organism: Rhabdomys pumilio (assembly GCA_030674055.1). Lineage (NCBI taxonomy): Eukaryota > Metazoa > Chordata > Mammalia > Rodentia > Muridae > Rhabdomys > Rhabdomys pumilio. The sequence goes on along the minus strand of JANHMN010000012.1, from coordinate 26,115,803 downwards.
AAGGGTGTGTGTCATCCTTTAAATCAAATATCAACAATAAAGAGTTAACAGTCTTCCTCAATCCTGCCCCTTGGCAATCCCAAACACAGTGTGAAATACAATCATTTCCTGTTCTTTCCTCCAGTTTCCCTATGGTTAAAAAAAAAAATCAAGCAAATCCTAACTGGATCTTGATTTTAATGTAAAATCCTGCACCCATGCTTTGACCCTGGCTTTTCCATCAACCCTGTACCGTGGTGGTCCCTCACATAGGTAGTAGGTGATAGGTAAGACCCAGTACCCTTGCTTTCTAAGTAGGCACGCAGGAGGGTGGCTCTTGTTCCTTGCTTGCACACATATCATATCTGACGGACACTTCCACACGTCTGTTTGCTATCTCCTCAACAAGTCTAGAAGTCCAGACCTTCGGATTTTTACCAACACAATACCTGCAATTTGGTGTAAAGAACCCAAAATTTGAAAATCTGAAATTTTAACAATAGTCACAGACATGACAATGACCCTGATACAAAGTTCCTCACTGTACCAGTTTCTTTTTAAATGTTTGTTTACTTGTTTGTTTGTTTGTTTACTTGTTTGTTGGTGGTACAGAGGAAGCCAGAGGACTTGTCCTCTCCTTCTACCATGTGGGTTCTGGGGATAAATTCAAGTCATCAGGCTTGGGAATAAGAAGTGCCTTTACCATCTAAGTCATCTCATCTATAGCAGTATATATATATATATACTGCTATATATATATATATATTCAAAAAACAAAACAACTACTAATAACTTCGATGTTCTAGGAGAGGGAAATGATTTAATCAAATGTGTCCCCTGCAATGGTCTGAATGTGGTTTGTTCAGGTTGAGGCTTAACTCCTCAAGGTAAAGGGATTGACACAACAGACCTTAAGAGAAGTAATTAGCTGTTTAAGAAGGATTAATGTTGTCTCATGGGGGTGCTGTCTCTCAAGGGACAGGATTAGCACTCTCAGAGCAGACTGCTCCCCATGTGCCTGGATCTTCCCAAGATCTCTCTTTCACAGCTATTAGCTCCGTGTGCTGCTATTCATTAGGCTCTACTGCAGCCCAAAGCCCCTCTCTCCTTACGAGAGGCCAACCAGATGAAGCCATCTGATGTCAGATGTTCAATCTCTGACACCTTGCATTAAATAAGCATTAAATAAAGAGAAGACTTTATTCAAATATCCAGTCTCACCAGGCAATGTTGACACATGACTTTAATCTCAACACTTGGGAAGCAAAAGCAAGCAAATCTCTGAGTTTGAGGCCAGCCTGATCTACAGACAGAGTTCTAAGACAGCCAGGACCACACAGAGAAACCCTGTCTCGGGAGGGGAAAATTACAAATGTTGGCCAGGTGTACACCAGTTACATGTTTAATCCCAGCACTAGGGAAGCAGACAAAGGCAGTTCAAAGCTAATCTGGTCTAACATAGTGAGTTCAAGGATAGCTGGGGTTATGTAGAGAAACCATTTCAAAAAAACAAAAAGCTACAAAAGTGAGTGCTGGACAGACAGCTCCGTAGTTAAGAGCACTGGTTGCTCTGGGAACTGAACTTGGGATCTCCAACGCCAGGGACTCTGACTCCCTCGTCCACAGATATCAAGAACACATGTGGTACATAAACATATATGTAAGCAAAACAGTCATACATACTAAAAAATCTGGGGGAAAAAAAAGGATCCTTTAAAAAGAAAAAAAAAAAAAAAAGCCAGGAGTCAGAATTCAAGGCTACCTTGGTCTACAGAGTTCTAGGATAGCTGGGGCAACACAGAGAAACTCAGTCTCGGAAAAAAATGTGTGTGTGCACGTGCTAAGGTTCACTGGACACCTTTGTAGTGACAATTTTGGAGTTTTTGTTTCTTTAAAAACACAGAAATATTACAGAAATATATTTTCATTTTAATTCCAGGTGTGGGATATAGGCTGCCTCAGACTGTTCACAGCAGCTGACTATGATTTGCCTCATGCTCTAGCAGACACGTGATTTTGCCAGCTGCCGGTAGTTTCTGTGACTGTGTGACATTTGGAATTCTGGGACTTTTTAGAGGGTATATAAATGCTAAGGCCCTGAGAGGTAAGGGGTTATTGGTGGGTTTTGGTGGATTGTTGGTTATTATTGGTTGTTGTGGGTCATGGTTTGTTAAGTAGTTGTGCTCAAAGAAGAAAGAAAACAAGAAGAAATTAAATATCCTGATGGCAACCTGATCAGCAGGAAGTAGTCTGAGATAATGCCACTCCCTTTCTGACCCCTGACTTTATCGGGGATTTTTTTTTCTTTCCTCTCTATCCATTTTTCTTTCCTATCTAGTGTTAGGGGGTTTGAAAGGGTGGAAAAAAAGGGGTTGGGGAGAAAAGTAGAAGAAGAACCCACAAATTAACAAAAGAGAGCTACACACCTTATTGAGATAAAGCCCTGGTTAGGTTGCAGAGATGGTTCAGTGGTTAATCGCATTCACTGATCTTCCAGAGAACCCATGTTCCCAGGACCCACATGGTGGCTCCCAACCATCTATAACCCCAGTTCAAGAAGAGCTGACACCCTCTTCTAGCCTCCAAGGGCACCAGGCATGCAAGTGCTGCACAGACATACATGGAGGTAAAACACTCATATATAAAACAAACAAAAAAAAATTTTAAATCCCTAGTTACTAAAAAATACAAAGGTCTAAAATACTTTCTAACACTACATCAGAAAGCCACAAGAGAAATGCAGTAATGAACGTGGGGCAGGCGAGGTGTTAAAAACAAACACAAAGAAAACATGCTTAAGACTTACATCAACCGCTGGGCGGTGGTGGCACACGCCTTTAATCCCAGCACTTGGGAGGCAGAGGCAGGTGGATTTCTGAGTTCGAGGCCAGCCTGGTCTACAGAGTGAGTTCCAGGACAGCCAGGGATACACAGAGAAACCCTGTCTCGAAAAACCAAAAAAAAAAAAAAAAGAAAGAAAGAAAGAAAAGAAAAAGAAAGACTTACATCAATCAAATTCTAGAGGACATTCTGAAGCTGGAATTAAATGGTGGATTCCCAAAACATATGTCTGTGTCCCTGAAATTCATAAATGTGACCTTACTTGGAGACAGATCTCTAATTAAGAATTTATTCTGAATTATTTAGGTGGTCCTAGGTCTCAGGAAAAGTGTCCTTATTAAAGAAGAAGAAAGACACAGAGGCTAAGACTGGAAGGAGACAGTACAAGCCAAGGAACAGGGCAGGTGGAGGGATGGGAGGTTCTTCCAGAGTGCCTCCAGAGAGGACCCACCAACACTTGGATGTTGTTGGACTTCTGGCCTGCTGTAGTCTCAAATGACCAAGGGAATTAACGTGGATAGAATCATGAGGTATGGGGTGCTGCTGTCACAAATACCTGAAAAGGTGCACATGGAGGGAGGGTGTGGCAGCACACACCTGAAATCTAGCATTTAGGAAGCAGAGGCAGGTAGACCTCTGAGTTTGAATCCAGCATGGTGTACATAGCTAGTTCCAGGTCAGCAAGGGCTATACAGTGAGACCCTGTCTCAACAAAACAAAACAAAAATTTTTTTAACAAACATTTTTAAATGTGGAAATGGCTTAAAATTTAGAAATAGCCAGAAACTGGAGCATTTTGAGGCATACAAGAGCAAAAGCCTCAACTGCCTGACTAACTACTTAAAAAGGAGGAGGATGAAATGGGATGTAGTCACACGGCACAACCCCACCCCAGCTAGTTTGAAGGCCAAGACAGGAGGATTGATTGAACCAAGGAGCAATTAAGCTATCCTGGACAATATAGTGAGACCAACATTTAAGAGAAAAGTGGGCAGGGGTGGGGAGAATAAGAAGCTTAGAGAGATTGCTGGTGAAATCACAGAAAGAAATGGAGGGCTGCGGAAGTGTGTAAGTTGGAAGAATGCTTGCCTAGCACGCACAAAGCCCAGGGTTTGATCTTCATCTCATAAACCAGGCAGAGTGGAGCCGTGACACATCTGTAATCCAACACTGGGGAGTTGGAGGTAGGAGAATCAGAACTTCCAAGTCACATCTGGCTACATGGTGAGTTTGAGGCTAAGAACTCGGGGATACAGGAGACCCTTCCAACCCCCTGCAAAAATAAAAGCTAGAGAGAAAGAAGGCAAAGAAAAGAAAGTGTGGAGGTTTGAAAGAGAATGGCCCCTATAGGCTCACATGTTTCAATGCTTAGTCTCCAGTTAGGAGGAGGAGGAGGAGGAGGAAGAGGAGGAAGAAGAAGAGGAGAAGAAATAATGACAAAGCACGCTCTTGCACACTAGAAGCAAGTGAGCCTTGCCTTGCAGCAGCCAAGTTGGCTGGGTTGTGTTCTACGGGGCGTGCAGCAAACATGTATTCTGCCTGAAAAGATTTCCAAGAAGCTATGACTCAGTGTCTTCTTGTGGCTCATCTTAAAAGTCAGGAAGAGAGAGAAACTGAGGAAGGAATTGTTAAACAAAAAGGAACCAGCATTGGCCATTTGGGGAATTCACAGGCCATTCAGTTTGCAAAGAGATGCTGACATGGGGAGCGTCACTGTCTGGACAGGATGCTCTGAAAAGAAAGGCACATGTGTGAGTAGAAAGCCTTTTGCCTAACTGTGACTCATGAGTCCATTCAACTGCCTCTGCAGAGTCAGGAGGAAAGAGATTACCCAGAAAAGCCCTGTGGCAGGCTCTCTGTGACACAGAAGGCAGGCACAGATTTAGGAAAATGCTCAGCTAGTAATGACCCTGCCAGCCTGGACTAAAGGGACAGACAGAAGGAAACGGAGGTGCTAGACTTCCAAGACTCTGTAACAGGAACAGGGTGGTAAACGCAGTCAGCTGCAGGCATGCCTTTCAAAAAAGGGCAGCAAAATGGCCTCCTCCTCTTCCTTCTTCCTGGGTCAGGGATTCCTTTGCCTCAGAGAAACAATACGTGTCCCTGTCAAGAGCCAACTGCCCAATTTGGAGGTCCCTTCCACAACTAAGCCAGGACCCAAGCCCCCAGAGGTCAGGAATGAAGAGCCCTAAAGGCCTGTCTGTATCCCAAGACACACAGGGATCTCTTTCATCTTGCACCAGCTTCTATTCCCCAGCGGCCTCCTCCACATCCCTCAGTTCCTGGAATCTGACTGCACCCCTAAGGAATCCTGCTGAAGTCCCTGTAGTCCTCACCCACTGCTCCCAGGACTCTATCTGATCTCAGGACTTGGTGCTCAAATAGATGTGGTCACTTATGACTTTAACTCTAGCACTGGGGAGGCAAAGGCAGGCAGGCTAGCCTAGTCTACATAAGAATTCTAGGCTAGCCGAGGGTACATAGAGACCTCAGTGCCAGGTAGCCCTCTCCACCTAGCTTGCATCCTCCCAGTCCCTAGACTTGAAGGGTATTAGGGGACAGGTCTTCCTACAGATGGCTCCAATGAACTGTCCCTTGTCAAACCCAATCCAGCATTTCTCAGCATGTTGGCTCTCTAGTCACTTCCCCATCTGAGTCAGCTGTATACGCCCAATGCCAGCCTGCTATTCTGCTTTCCCTAACACGGACATACTAGCCCTTCTCAAGTGTTCTCCATCTTCATTGCCACCTCAGTAGCTTCTAACTAAGGGATCATTTTAGGGAGCTGGAGTGCCTGCAGGGTCGGGCTGAGAGTCCACCTGTCTCTCCCAGCAAGCGGGCTGGGGCTTGGCTCAGGATGCAGACATGCAACAAGCCATGAGCCCTGCTATCAGAAGTTGAGTTTGGAGGGGGAAACGATGTTTAAAATACTCCTTGTTGGCCATGAACACACACACCCAGACCCTGAAGACTCCTTTATAATAAATCAACAGATGTGTGTGGGGTTTGTTTTTGTTTTTATTTGTATGCGTGTGTCTCGCTCTGTGTGTGCACACATGTATGCACATACGTGTGCAGGCACCAGAAGAGGACACTGGATTTTTTCAGAGCTAAAGTTGTAGGCTATTATTGTGAGTCTCCAGATGTGAATGCTGCAAACCAAACTTGGTCCTTCCTCTGGGACAGCAGCAGAGGATCTTAACCACTTAGCCATGTCTCCAGCCCAGGGTTTTGTTCTTCAATAAAAGAAAGCCATTCAGAGCACAACATAAAACCCAAAGGTCACAGAGTGAAAACTGGCAAATTTGAAAGACTCTTCTGGCTAGGAACTGTGATACACACAGTTTCAGCTGAGGCAGGATCACTTGAGCACAAGAGTTTGAGACCAGCCTGAGAGACATAGCAAGACCCCATCCCAAGTAATAATACTAGTTATTAATGCATAATTAATTAATAAAATTAATACTATGTGGGAGTGAAACAGGGTTTCTCTGTATAGCTATGGCTGTCCTAGAACTCACTCTGTAGACCAGGCTGGCCTTGAACTCATAGACTTGCCTGCCTCTGTCTCTGAGTACTGGGGTTAAATGCATGAACCCCACTCCTGGTTCCAATAATAATTATTTTTATTATTAAATTAAATACTTAAAACAAATTTGCCTGAAGTCACTGTCAACAGACTCAAATAAAGACAGACTGATACTTGGGAGGCAGAGGCAGGCAGATCTCTTGAGTTTAAGGCCAGCCTAGTGTACAGAGTGAGCTCCAAGACAGCCAGGACTACATAGTAAAGAAACCCTGTTTCCAAAAACCAAAAGAAGAAAAAAAGAAAGAAAGAAAAAAAGAAGGACAGATGGATGGATGGACAGACAAATTGATGATGTTAAATTGAGCAACTGGAATACAAGGGATCCAAAAACTGTTGTTTTCTGGTCTGGGCAGTGGTCACAGGTCAACTTTGAAATGAAAGCTGTATGCGTACAATTTGTATATTTTTCTACAGAAAGGCTAGGCTTCAATAAAAACTTCACTTGCTTAAAAAATAACCAGAAAATATGAAGTTTACATAATATACAAAGATATAAATATCTAAAGAACTCTCACAGGGGAAAATAAACTTTGGGAAATGGAGCACTAGCTCAGTCAGTGAAATGGCTGCCACACAGGCATGAGAATGCCTCTCAACCATGTTAAAAGCCAGGCATGGGGATAGGAGATGGCTTAGTGGTTAAGAGCACTTGCTGCCCTTCCAGAGGTCCTGGGTTCAATTCCCAATACCCACATGGAGGCTTACAACTGTCCCTGGCAGGTCAGCCTAGCCTACTTGTTGCAGGCCAAGGAGAAACCCTGAATCAAGACAGACAGACAGACAGACAGACAGGATAGCACCAGGGAATGACATTGAGGTTGTTCTCTGACCTCCACATCTCAAGTATGGTCACATATGTACACTTGCACACACTCTAACACACGTCACCCATCATAGAGAGTACAGGCACCTGATGATGACCTGAGTTCAGTCCCTGGAGCCCACAAGGTGGATGTAGAGAAACAACACTTACAAATTCTCCTTATCTCCACATGCACACTCTAACACATATATGATGTCTAGCTTTCGTCCCTTCCCCCCTCACAATGCACATACACATGAAAAATGTAAGAAGAAAAATTAGAAATATAAATGGCTAATAACTCTATGAAATGACACTGGCCTTCATTAATAATCGTATAACACAGGATGATTCAAATTAGAATTTTCTCTGCAAGACTGTTGAAAGTTCTGAGTTACACCTGAAGAATTCATCTACACTGGAGATCAATCTAGAAACACAACGTTTTTAATTTTTATTAGTGTATGTGTGTGTGTGTGTGTGTGTGTATGTATGTGTGTGTGTGTGTGTGTGTGTGTGTGTGTGTGTGTGCACAAATGTACCAGGAGTGCTTGTGAAAGGCAAACAACCTTGAGAGTCAGTTCTCCCCTTCCTCCTTGGGCCACAGGGATTGAACTCAGGTTGTCAGCCGTACACTGCAAGGGCTTTTTATCCACTGAGCCAGCTCACTGGCCCTAGAAACACAACTTTTAAAGAATGTATTGTTTAAGATTTTATTTTACTATTTTTTATTTGTACGTGTGGGTATGTGTCTGTGTGTGCCACATGAGTGCAGGTGCCTGTGGAAGCCAGGAGAGCATGCTGGGTCCCCCAGAGCTGAGATAAGAGAAGTCAGTCAGCCAGCATGGGCTCTGGGACCAGAACTCAGGGCTTCTGAACACAAGTGCTCTACACCACCGACTTATCTCTCCAGCCCCAATAACCTTTTAAAATAAGTTCAATGTCCATTTACGGATCAAGTAAATAAACAGTAGTCCTTCCAGGTAATAGAGCATTTTGTAATCATTTAAAACCATGAGACTCTTGGTGGTATTCAATAGGGGGGAAAAAAATCTCTGCAACAAATCATGCTGGGACAATAGGATATTCACACGCTAAAGTAGACACCTACTTCATGTCACACAAAAAATGACCTCAAAACATCAAAACAGACCGAAGGCCTCCACATAAGAACTAAATACAGGGGCTGGAGAGACTGCTCAGCTCTGAACACTGCCTGCTCTTTTGGATGACTCAGGTTCAAGTCCCCACTTATACAAGGCCGCTGACAACCTCTGTAACTCTAGAGCTGGGTGATGTGATGCACTCTTCTGGCCTCTACAGGCACGGCACACACACGGTGTATATACAAGCAGGCAATAGACTCAGAAACTGAATTTTTTTTTTAAAGATTAATGAGCTAAATATATACAACTAGAAGTGTAGCTCAGTGGTGACCGCTCACCTCTCGTGTGTAAAGCCTTCGGGTACAATCTCAGAACCAATCAATACATACATACATACATACATACAACCAATCAATACATCATACATACATACATACATAGTACAACAAATAGTAAGTATAAAAATAAGAATAAGCAAAAAAAGCCAGGCGGTGGTGGCGCACGCCTTTAGTTCCAGCACTTGGGAGGCAGAGGCAGGCGGATTTCTGAGTTCGAGGCCAGCCTGGTCTACAGAGTGAGTTCCAGGACAGCCAGGGCTACACAGAGAAACCCTGTCTCGAAAAACCAAAAAAAAAAAAAGAAAAAAAAAAAAAAGAAAAGCAAAAAAAGCCGGGCGGTGGTGGAGCAGGCCTTTAATCCCAGCGCTTGGGAGGCAGAGGCAGGCTGATTTCTGAGTTCAAGGCCGGCTTGGTCTACAGAGTTCCAGGACAGCCAGGGAAACCCTGTCTCAAAAAGTGGAAGAAAAAAAAAAAAAAAAAAAAGAAGTTGAAGTAAAAAAAAAAAAAAAAAAAAAAAAAAAAAAAAAAAAAAGAACAGGACTGGAGAAGTGGCTAAGTGGCTGCTCTTCCAGAGGTCCTGAGTTCAATTCCCAGCACACACATGGTGGCTCACAACCATCTGTAATGGGGATCTGATGCCCTCTCAGTATACTCATATACATAAAATAAATCTTTTAACAAAAAGATCCAGAAGAGGAAGAGGAGGAAAAGGAGGGAGAGGAAGAGGAGGAAGAAGAAGGAAGAGGAAGAGGAGGAAGAAGAAGAGGAGGAGGAGGAAGAAGAAGAAGAAGAAGAAGAAGAAGAAGAAGAAGAAAGAAGAGGAGGAGGAGGAGGAAGAAGAGGAGGAAGAAGAAGAGGAGGAGGAAAGGCATAAGCATAAGACTTTCTAGCTTTGGTTAGAGCAATGGTTTCTTAGATACAACATGAAAGCATAACCAATCAAAAATAAATCAATAAATAGATATATAATAATAAAAATTTAATACACTTTCTGAGCTGGGAAGACGGCTCAACAGGTACAGGCACTTACCATGAGGCTGAGGGGCTGAGTTCCATCCCTGATACACACATGGAAGGAAAGAAGTAAATTCCACACAGTGTCCTTCAACCTCTACATGTTCACTGCCCCACCCAACAAACAGTAAGTGTAAAATTCCTCAGTTGAAAATACTTTTTCAGAACTTAAGTATTCAAAAGATACTTCAATAAATTAGAAAGGCACCTAACATGCTGAAGGCCTTGGGTTCCAGGCACCACTCCACAAAAGGAAAAAAAATAAATAGAAAAATTAATAAACGGGTAATGGAAAGAGGGGAGGAAATGTACTGAAGACGTTAGAAACTTCAGGCAGTGATACCGGGCGAGAAGAGTGCTTCAGGTACTGTGGAAAACCATCTGGCAGTTCCTCAAATGGTTAAATATAGAATGACCACATGACCCAGCAATTCCACTCCTAGTCATCTACCCAAGAGAAAGATACAAGTCCACATACTGATGTGTGTGCAAATGTTACCAGGCCATTAGTCATAATAACCCAAAACTTCACCAGCTACTAAATATGCACGGAAATGTTGCTATGTCTATAAAGTGAAATATTCTACCGTGCTGACGTATGTCCGGAAGCTCAATGCTCCGGAAGTGAAGGCAAGAGTACTGTGAGTTCAAGACCAGTCAAGTTACACTGTATGATCCCATCACAAAAAGAGAGGGCAGGGAGAGAAGGAGATCAATAAAAGACTGGTATGTGTGAAAGTAGGCAGACTTAAACAGGAGGAGTCCAGTTAGATGAAGGAGCCAATCCAGAATCCGGAAGAGCTAAAAGCAGACCAGTTACAACAGCGGGACAAAATGTTCTGGAGCTGATTTTGATGAATGTACAACTCTGTAAATGTTCTAATACATTTAAAAATCATTCATATATATATATATATATATATATATATATATATATATATACTTTTTGATTTTTTGAAACAGGGTTTCTTTCAAATTTGGAGATCTGCCTGCCTCTGCCTCACAAGTGCTGGGATGAAAGGCGCACACCACTCCCGCCTGGTGAGTTGTATACGTTACATAAGTGAATTGCAATATGACCTGTAAAATGCATCCAAACACTAAGCATGGGGGCAACTGAACAAGGGCTGACAAGAAAAGCCAGTGTCTCCAGAGGTCACCATAGTCTGAGAACTAGTGAGTACAGGAAGCTCTGTCTCCCTTTCTCCAGTTCCCTCCCCTCCCCCACCTCACACACACCAGCACCACCAGCACCAATACCACCAGCACCACCAGCACCTTACTACTTTTCTTTTTTTTCTTTTTTTTTGGGGGGGGGGGTGAGACAGGGTTTCTCTGTGTAGCCCTGGCTGTCCTGGAACTCACTCTGTAGACCAGGCTGGCCTCGAACTCAGAAATCCACCTGCCTCTGCCTCCCAAGTGCTGGGATTAAAGGTGTGCACCACCACCGCCCGGCACCTTACTACTTTTCTAAGGTAGTTCTATTGTGCCAGACATTTTTTCAGTGTTTTCCTTTCCACAGTTAAGAGATCATAAGTCCTCTCCAAAGAGCCCCAAACAACTGCCAGCCCTCACCCTTGCCAGCTGAGCCCTACTGCAGAGGATCCCTGTACAGCCACTGTTCATCTGTGCAAACACTGCAAATGCAAGTGGGGGGGAGGGGAGGGGAGGGGAAGATGGGGGAAGTGCTGGTGCCAGGGGCAAAGATAACAGAGCTCAGAGTCCAGTATGGAGAAGGACAGGAATACAGGAGAGGGTACCACCCACAGCAGTACCAAGTAGGCCACAGCCTTTAAGAGTTTAGGATCCCCGCCCGCACCAGACAGGTCTTGCTGTAGACCCGACACAGCTCCCGGCCTCTTTTCAACCACCTTTTCCTCAGCCTAGTGTGGCTCTCTCAGGCAGATACTCCTTGCAGATTCCCAACCCCCAATCCTTATCCACTCACCAATAGCATGCACTCTCCCTCAAAACTCTCCCTGCCCCCCTCATGGCCACAGCTCCTGTAGCCCAGCAACATGGCGCGGCTCAGGGAACCAGGGGTCAGGATGCCTCTCACAGGCTGACCAATTGGCAGTATAAGGATCAGCCCACCGAGTCGCAGCAAGGGTGGTACCCTCTATCTGGTTAGGCACCCAGAGCTCTCTAGCCACAAGCCCCATCAGTTTTCAACTCTGAAAGAATCTCCACCGGTAGGAGGCGGGGTAGATGGGAAAGATGGAGGGACTCACACAGACAGAAAGTTTAGAAAGTTTTAGGAAAAGCATTGCCCTGTGGGAATGGCTGGGGATTTCCAAAGAAGAGCAGCCAGGAATGACTCTAGGGAAGAGGCCTGGGAGGCTGTAAATAGGAATGAAGGCCAATGGGAGGAGAGTCAAAAGATGAAGGTAGCATCTCTTTAAAGGCTGGGGCCCTTTCTCAGTTCAGGCACTTGGGTGGGCGGGAACATCCTAGGGCAGGTGAGCTCCCCTACCTTCAGAGAATGAGTCAGTGGTAAGCTGGGACTAGAAGAGAGGCATAAGACACCTCCTCAGATCCTTGCCATCCAGGGACCTCAGCAGACCGATGGGACCAGTCTCAATGAGATTACTAGGGTCAGGTCTCAAAAGGAAGCAGGATGCATGGGGCACATCTGGTCTCCTCTAGGCTATTTCTTTCCTTGGTCTACAGCACCAATGCTTAGCTAGCCCCCTCCCCCCTCATGGAGTCAGAGTCAAGGAGACTCTGGTGCTTTGGCGTGCCTCAAAAGCATTCTCGATCCTCACTCACTGCTCTGGGAGCCCCCAGCACCTGCTATCCTGCTTAGCAACTCAGCTACTTTGAGGCTGGGGAGACATACATGTACAGGCAGCTGTACCCGTCACATGACAATTCCACTTCAGGCAACACTCCTGTACCCACCGCCCTCTCACCAGCCTCCAATGCCACCCATGCCAGAAGACAGACAAGGGCCAATATGGCCCGGTGGGCCTAACATAAACCTCTGTCTCCAGTGGAACTAGGCTAGGAGAGGACTCAGAGCTGGGCCCAAGGAACCTCCAGGGACTTGTCAGTACACTCCTGGATGAGCACGAAACCCCCAACCTCAGGAAGAAGAGGCCATCATGGCTTTAGCATGATACTGAGACAAGGTTCTAGCACTGGACCATATAAGCCCAGCAAACGAACCAGACAAGGAAGGCTTGAGGGGTGCCACTATATATGGTCTACACAGTACTGCCGGGGGCTTGCCAACAGGGTTGTGGCCCAAGGAGACAGATATTTCCTTGCCCTGCGTCTTTCCAGATAGACCCTCGAGGAGTGAACATCAGCCCAGCTGATGCTCCCAATGGTTCTCTAGGGGTACAGTGGTCGGGCTCAAGAACCCACAGTTTCAGGAACATCACTACCTGATCCTCATGAGCAAACAAGCCAGCCACGGAACTAGCAGACCCCCGCACAGCACAGCCACTGTGCCTGCAGGACTGTGAAACATACCCTGCCTGGGTAGGGTGTGGGGTGGAGTGGCACCCAGGCTCCAGGCAAAGCTGTAGCCGGACAGCTCTCCCTGAGCTGTCCTTGGGGGCAGAGCCAGCAAAACCAGCCATGTGGAGCTGGAACCTGTTTTGTTGGGCTCTGCCTGGGGCCTCGGTATCAACCCTCCTCAATGGCATCATATCCAGACCTCTAAGTCTTTGAAAGCTGGGAGGTACAGTTGGACTAATGCCTACTTAGAGCTTACAGACCCCAGCCCAGAGCCAAGCATTTGGGCCTTGAGTGGCTAACAGTGTCCAGACCCTGGGTAGGTCCTAGGCTCCAGGAGGACATGGAGCAGGTTAAGTTGCTAAAACCACAGACTGGGTCGGATAGGCTCTGAAGTTCCTCTATACCAGAAGGGGCTATTTCCAGGGGACAAAGTCAGGGTGCAATGGAATTTCCTGCCAAGGGAGGGTGTGGCCCAGTTCTGACCAGTTTGGGGAGGTGAGGAGAGGCAGCAGCTATGCCATTCACTGCCAGGCAGTAGCAGCCACCCCCCACCCGACACAGACAGTTGCCCCAGAGGAGAGGCAGGAGATGGCTTAGCCTTGACCCACGTGTCTGCTGGGTAAAGACACCGGACACTGGTCTAGACTGCGGACCCTGAAAAGCCCTGCTTCATACACACACCCGCCCCCAACCAGGGCCCACCCCGGCCACCCGTGCCTGGAGATGTCCTATTAAGGTCATAGACGCGGGGGCTCTGTGGAGCGCATCCATCCCTTCCCTGGGCCTCGAAGGCTACAGGGGGCGAGCGAAGTTGGTGAGACTTGCGGCGAATGACTGGGCTCTGACGGGACAACGGTCGGGGACAGCAGCTGGGGACATGGCCGGCTGTCAGGCTGGTTAACCTGGAGGGGCCCGCGCGCCCGAAAGGGCAGACAGGGGCCAGAGGCTCCGTACCTTTGTACTTCTCCCGCACCTCCTCGTAGGCCTGGATGAAATCCTGTTCGTCGGGTGGTGGGCCAGACGTCAGCAGATGGGCCATGCTGGCGGGAGAAGAACGCAACGGGCCGCCGCGCAAGGCCAGCCCTGGCGGCCGCTCTGCCCCCGCCGCCTCCGCGCGCACGGCTTAAAGAGGCCTCCCCCGCCCCGCCCCGCCCCGCACCCAGGATGCCCCACGGGCGGGGCGGGGCTCGGCCGGCCAGCCGCCGCTGACCTGCCCCGTAGCTGTAACCGCTGCCTGGCGCCCCTTCGCGGGAATCTGAGCCTTGATCCCACACACATCCAGTTGCAAACACTCCCCTGCCTACTCAGGAACCAGAGGCGGCTGACAGAACTCGGTCTAAGGCGGCCGTTTCCCTGGGCCAGCCACGACTTCTCCAACTCCTTCGCCCCGGGCAACTTCACCTGGCTACCTGAGTGAGGTCCTTCCTGCCTGGCTCCCTCCCTCCTTTCGCCATTAATTAGAACTTCCCTTCGTCATAACAGTAGAGATATAGTTGGCATCGCCGAAATATAAGAAGCCCTTGAAACACAAGAAAAAGTCGCACATAAAAAAGACGGAGTACACAGTTTACAAAAGAAAATACCTTAATAGTTAAGAAAAAAAAAAGTTCCTTTCTACCCATCAGTCTGACACAGACTGGTCTCCCAGCATCGACACACCTTCCTTTCCCGATTGACTGTGCACTGTTCCTGGAAAACTTAAACACTGTATGAACCACGAGCAGAAGCTCTGCGTCTAGAAACCAATCCTTAGAAAATTACCAGAGAGCACCAAGACTACAGCATGTGGGGCTAGCTACAGCAGGCAGAGCAGTAAACATAGAAACCACCCAACCAGTTAAAAGGGCTTCTGAGGTACGCCACCCCTGTCGTTAAAGGTCTGAGGTAGTGAAGGGTATTCAAAAGTCAAGTGGGAAAATAACCCCTTTTGTAAGATCATGATACGCGCGCGCGCGCGTGTGTGTGTGTGTGTGTGTGTGTGTGTGTGTGTGTGTGCGCGCGCGTGCCCGCCTGCCGCACAAGCACTCAGATCAGGAATAGTCCTAGAGGCAGGGTGGGGAGTATGTTTTTTATCTGTTCCCTCCCATCTCCACAAGCCACTGCTATGCTTCCACCAGCAAAGTTCCTGGACGTTGTACCATCTCCATGCTCAGCACCTGGCCTTTCAGCTCTCAAGTCTACACTTACCACTTCCTGCGTTTCAAACGTCTCATCCTCTCCTAGGGGATGGAGTCAGTGTTCCCTTTCCCAGGACATCCCACCCAATGGCCTCCAGCCTTAGGTGACCCACTTCTCACAGATACAGGCTGCCCTCCAGCTAGCTACCTTCCCACTTCCTGTTGCCTCCCATGGTGTCTTTCACCTCAGTCTTTCCCATCCTCAGACTGACAGCTCCTGAAAGGAACAGCTGGACTCTGGCTCATGGAGGTTCTAAGGGGATTGAACATCCCCTTTCCAGGTGGCCGTGTGGTCCCACCCTGAGATGGCACCCCAGATTGGAGAAGCAGTTTGACCTTAAGAGACCAAGAAATTATTCCAACTGAAGATGGGCGTCTGGACCCGTTTCCCGGAGACCACCGCTGAGCTGCTGCAGCAGGAAGTCAGACGTCAGCCCTTACTTTAAAAGCCTTCCAACCTCCTGCAGCTACCAAGGTCGAGCCAGCAGGTGGAGCTGTGTTACCTGAACGCACCAGTTCGGAATGAGCCCTCCCTCATAGCTGATCACCCCTGGTGTCTTATCCAGTCCCAACACCTAAACGCAGTACATAGAAGGTGTTTAACACCTGTGCTGATGAGGCGAGCCGACCAGACCCTTCCCCATTACCTGCAATGCGGATGACAGCCCGCTCTGCAGGATCCAAGACGCTCCCATTGCCCACAGAGCCACCTCCGCTTCGCCGGCTTCTCTGTGTTTTCCCAAGGTTCCAGGGCAGTGTGTCCCCGGGGCTGGGTGAACCACTACTTCCATTGGAACTACCTTCAGCCACTGCCACTGGCCGGACCTCGGAATCCTCCCCTGACATGGCCTCCTGGAAGGAAAGTAAGAAGGATTCACACTCTTACCTGTGGGGAAAGTTGATACTGTACATTGACCCACCATTACCTCCTTAACCTGAACATTGATACCAAACTCCTCCTATCTCAGCCCCTGATGCTCATCCCAGACTTTACAATCTCTCTCCCATTCCTATCTATCCTCACCTCCTCCAGCACACACACTGACCATCGTTCCTGTCTCTTAGTTACCCAAACGCTATCCCCGCCCCCATCCACAGCACAGGACACTGACTCCACCCTCCACATGTCAAACCGGAGGAGAAGAGGGCGCTACCTTCAAGCATACATTGATACGACCCTGTCTCTGGGACTAGAGCTTCCATTCCCTCCATTTCAGTCTTGGACTCCCTGTCCTCTGATCCTCCAATAGGCTGGCAAGGAGGCCATCAACAAACACGGCTTATGTCCCCTTCGTCCCACTCTTCAAAACAAGACCCTCAACCCCAGTCCGTGGTCACTGCATCTACCTCCAGGTTCAGTCTTTAGGACTCCCCATCACTCTACCCCACCTCTAGCCTATACGGTCCCACCTCTGTCTCTGCGATCTCTGCAGCAAAGGCCTATAAATAGCTGGAGCCGCAGCGGCGTGGGTTGCGGGAACTCGGATGCGGCAAGGCCCGGGGGAGCCGGGCAGCCGCTCTAGCAACCCACCAGCTTACTGCGTGCAGCCAAAGCGCACGCATCCCCACGCGTGCACACGCCCCAGCTCCCTGCCCCAAGAACACTGGCGTGCGAAGAGGTGAATGGGGCTCTGTCTCAGCGGGGGTGGTATAGAGTGGGGGCACAATGTGGGCTCTGTGCCTCGCCCTCAGGCCAAGGGCTGGGAAGAGTCAACGGTCCTCAAGCTAGTGCCTCTCTCGACCCCACTCCACCGCTGGGCCCTTCAGTGGCTGTCTCTGTTCCAGCCCCCAACCGAGCCTGCCTTCCTCGCGGCGTTTTCTGCCCACACTCAAGCACCTCCCGTCCAGTTCCGCAATTTCCTGATCCCAGGGAGGTGTTGATCTCTGCATAGAGCAAGAGGGGCTGCGAAGCAGCACCTAGTTCCGGGTGATCTGAGGCCATCCACCCCTATTCGTCTCCCCCACCCCGAAACTCCCAACACATCTGGAGCCTTTCCATACCCTCCCAGTTCTAAGCTCCTGGTGGTTCCGCTTGCCTCCTCTCAGCCGCTGCAGCCAGACTCCTGGGGCCCAGGAGAACCGCGGAGGCAGCGCAGGCGGGGCTAATCCAGAGCCCCGCCCCGGTCCCACCAAGAGCTGCGCTGCCCTGGCACCTCCGAAAGCCAGCAAACGACTCACGCGTGACCGGGCTACGTGCCAAGAGTACTGGACCCGGAGGTTGCAGAACCGGAGCCGAAGATAGGACTAGATCAAGAGACACCCACCGAGTGCGCACACCTTGGTGGGCGGTGCGTGAGAAGACAGAGATGCTGCTGGCGATCGTGAGGTCGTAGGAGTGCACCGCGTCCAGACGCCTGGATCCACTGCCCACCGCCGCCCCCACCCCTCCGTGAACAGCTGACGCGGTCCCTAGCCACGTGAGTGGCCCCCACCCTCCCAAACAGGTCGGATTCCGAGTTCCAGCCAGTCCTTCTATCTAACTGGTTTCAAGTACAGGTTTATTCAAAGACAGAGCCCCGCTTAGGGCGCGGTCCAACCAAGACGGGTGTGCCTAGCGATGCACCCTCCTGCCGTGTTCTGCTGACCCCTGGCGGTCGAGCAGGCCAAGGAACCGATTAGATCTGGCCCTCCCCAGTTCACAGTCATCCTGGCTTTCCAGACAGAGGCAGGAACGCTCCCGTGGGCAGCTCTGACGCTTAAGAACTTTGTAGAGCAGGGAACCAGAAGCTGGCCTCTTAGGTCAAGTGTCCAGAAAAGAGATTCAAGAGAGCAAGAGAGTTGTCAGGGGGTACCTAGGAGTATGTTTTTGCAGGTGATTAGATGCGTGGGTAGAGCTTGGGTGTCGTGAAAGATGACAAAGATTCTAGGCTGGTGGAGGCAGTCCACGGCGCTGTCGTAGCGAAGCACCTGACCGGAGGCCCTCAAAGGAGGCGCCTTCAGATCACGGGAGCCCTGTCCATAGTCACCGGTCAGCACCTGTGCCACAAACACTGCCTTGTGGCCTTCTGCGTTGGGAGGCGAGTAGCGATCCAGTACCGAAAGAGAGGCACGCTTGGCGAAGTACACGCCCTGTCCGTAGAGTGTGCCTACAAGGACAGGACAAGTGAGGCACCAAGGTGAGGGTTATCAGGGTTAGCATGGCCTGCCTCCCTGCCCTACACAGGCCTTACCGTTTCGGCCACAGAAACTGCGGTTGAAGCCGTGTGCGCAGATGTCGAGCACTGCAGACTCTGACGTGCCATGGTAGAGGACCTGCTCCACCGGGCGTTGCTGGCAGCACTGCATCAAGCGCTCCCGATGCAGCTGGTACTGTTGTTGCAGCAGTGGGTGTGACACACGTTCTACCTGCCAAGTGCATGGGAGCGGGGTGTCGTTATTTGGAATCTATCCCTACACTGGTCAGAAGAGAGCTGAACTCAGCAATCTGGTGGAAAGAATTTAGGATTTATGTGAAAACTTGAAAGCCCACCATCATGCTCTGTCCAGAGGAATACAGTAACTATCTCCGTGGGACAAGTGACACTGGAGGGCTAGCTTCCAGGGAGGCCTAATTCCTCCAGGGATGGCTGACTCTTTCAGGGAGCCCTGCAGGTGGGTAGACCCTACCCCATTCACCTAAATTAGGGCCAACAACTAGGCTTCAACAGTAAAAAGCCAAGCCAGGAGCCTATATTGCCTCTCAGCACTAGAAGGCTCAGACAGCAGAGAAGACTTCAGCCAACTAACCCCTGTTCCTAAAGGAACAAACACAGGGGTTCAAACAGAACTTCTGAAGAAATGCTAATTGGCCTTTTAGGAGGAGGCAGACGAATACCACATCCATAAAACAAAACTACCTGCTATGGAAAAGTCTGAACATCAGACACAGGACATTTAGGATGAGATTTCAAGGCTAGAGATGCAGTGCAGAGGGCAGAGCGCTTGCTTAGCAAGTAGAATGGATCCCCAGGAGAAAAAAGGAAAGGGAAAAGCTGGGTGGTGGCACACACCTTTCGGGAAGCAGAGGCAGACAGATCTCTGAGTTCGAAGCCAGTCTGGTCTATAGAGGGAGTTCCAGGACAGCCAGGGCTACACAGAGAAATCCTGTCTCAAAAAACTAATGAGACAGACAGACAGACAGATGAAAGAAAAAGAGGGAAAGAGAAGGAGAGAGGAAGAGGAAAATAAGAAATAGCAGAGGAGGAGGAAAGGACTGCTGAGATAATTCTGTGCATGGGCTAGATAATGAAGTGGTTAATGACTTACATGGTACTCTAGATGGATCTAAGAAACTGGTGCTGAGAACAGAGCTAAGGGAGGAGAGAAAGCAACCACGAGAGGACAGACAAGAACATGAAGCAGACAGAGAAGGTCTAAGCTCCGCTTATTAAGAAGGTGGTACACCTGGAACAAAGTGGACGATGTGTCCCTGAGCTGGAGGCCATGTCACCAGATGGAGGGAACCATGAAGTGCCAAGGACATTGGGAAAGACATGCCCCTGGCACCTAACAGAAAACCATAGCTTTTGAAAGGAAAAAAACCTTTGCAAGTAAACACACGCACACCAAGGTCGGTAAGTACAAACGGGGAGAAATTCCACCCTGGGTTTCTCAGTGCCAATACTGGATGTTGGTAAAGCATCAAGCATGGGGCTGGCGAGATCGCTCAGCAGTTAGGAGTGCATACTGCTCTTGCAGAGGACCCAAGTTCAGTTCCCAGCTGCCTGTAATCCCAGCACCAGAGGGAACAGAGGCCTCCATGGTCACCTGCATTCATGTGCACATAATCCTCCACCCCACCCACGTATGTCCCCACCACACAATTTTTTTTTCATCTTAAAAAAAAATCCAATGATTGTTCTAACTTTCCAAGAAGTGTGTGTGTGTGTGTGTGTGTGTGTGTGTGTGTAGGGGGTGAACTATACTCAGAAAGGAAAGTCCATTGCTATGCAAACCTAGAACCCACCCACATCAAGATGGGAGAAGAGCAATGTCTTCATAGATCTGGAAAAAATATATATATATATACATATATATATATATAATCTAAATACTATATCCCAGCGAAGATAATAGAACAAATAAGGATATATTAGTAAATAAAAGACTGTGCAGAATTTATATCTACATCAAGTCAGAGTTAGGTGTAGTGGTTCATGCCTTTAATCCCAGTACTCAGAAGGCAGAGGAGGCCAAATCTCTGTGGGTTCAGGGCCAGCCTGGTTCTACAGTGAGTTCCAGGAAAGTCAGAGCTCCACAGTGGGACCCTGTCTTGATAAAATAATATAAGACTAGAGTTGTGAAACAGACCTCTAGTTATAAAGGGCGAGGTGCACACTTTTTGGTTTTTGAGACACAGTCTTGCTCTATACTGCAGAGTATATAAACCAGCCTCAAACTTCCAAGGATCCCCTTATCTAAACCTCTAAAGTGCCTGGATTACAAGCATTTACCACTACATCCGGTTGTTACTATAACTTAAAGCTCAGAGATGCTCACTACCCACTCATGGACACTCCTACATAGCAGCAGAGTCTACATATCAGGGCGGCAAGGGGTCAGCTTGCCTAGAAGTCAAGCATGCTCAGAAGAAACACGTTTAAAAAAATACAAAAGAAGACACTAAATCCCCGAACATGCTCTCATCCAGTGTTGTTTATTATTTTGTTGTTGCTTTCTGAGACACAGTCGCATGTATCTCAGACGGGCCTTGATCTCAGTATGTAGCTGAGGTATGACCTCATCCTCCTGCCCCTCACTGCTGGCATTCTGTGCCACAACATCCTGCTGTTCACTGCTGGGAACTGAACCCAGGGCTTTGTGAACGCCTGGAAGCTCTGTACCGGCTGAGCCACAATCTTAGTCTACCACACAGGGCTGTAAGATGTTGCATTTTGTTGTATGTGTTTGTTTCGTTTTTCCCTCTTTAAGATTTCTGTTGTTTTAATTTTTGTATGTGTGTATGTGTAGGTACACTCAGAGGCCAAAAGAGGGCATCAGTGGTCTCCTGGAGTTTGAGTGACAGGCAGCTGTGAACTGCCTAGCATGGCAGGTATTGGGGACCAAGCTCCAATACTGTGAAGGTGAAGCAAGCTCTCCTAACCACTGAGTCATCTCTCCAGACTCCACACAGCTTTGCTTGCTTGCTTGCTTGCTTGCTTGCTTTCTTTCTTTCTTTCTTTCTTTCTTTCTTTCTTTCTTTATTTATTTATTTATTTTTACTTTAAAAAGCTAGTTTTTTTTTTTTTTTCTGGAGCTGGAAAGATGGCTCTGTAGTCAAAAAGCACTGGCTGGTCTTCTAAAGGACATGGTGGATTCAACTCCCAGGGCCCACAGGATGCTCTCTTCTGGCATCCTTGGGTATCAGGCACACACACGGTGCACGAATGTATGTGCAAGCAAAACACTCATATATAACATTAATAAAATTGAAAATAATATATGCCAAAAATTAGATTTTGTTAGTGTCTGTACTTTGCATGCACATCTTTCTGTACACTACACACACGCCTGGTGCCAGCAGAGTTCAGAAGTAGACATTGGGTTCCCTGGAACTGGAGTTACAGACACTTGTGAACTATCATGTGGCTGCTGAGAATCGAACCCAGGTCTTCTGCAAGAGTAGCACATGTTCTTAGCCTCTGAGCTGTCTCTCCAGCTCCTACAGTTTTAATTGCTTGTTTGCTTTGCTTTGTTTTGTTTTCTTAATTTTTCAAGACAGGGTTTCTCTGTGTAGCCTTGGCTGTCCTTAAACTCAGAGATCCGCCTGCCTCTGCCTCCTGAGTGCTGGGATTAAAGGCAGGTGCTCCCACCACCCAGCAAGCTCCCACGGTTTTAACAAACATGGTTACATTTACCTAGTTGTGATCCAAGGGTAGGTATTTTTTCCTTATCAACACAGAGCCAAAGCATGGAGACTATAAAGTGAAGTTGGCTTATGCACTTTAACTGCATAGTATAAACATTGTAAATGTCCAAATTATGAGATGGTAGGAGGAAGAGATGATAGAAAAAGAAAGAAAACCCATTCTATTCCTCTGTGTATTAACTAGACAAGCAAAAATAAAATGTCTCTAAAGTAATAACAGAAAAAAAAAAAACCAACCCTGAAAATGTGCCATCCTAAGTGATAGATATACTTCCTAGAAGATTCAAGTCAACAAATATTACTAAGAAAACCAGCAAGCTGTGAACAGAGGGATGGCAGCCGCTGTGACTGTGATGCTGGTGATCATAGGTCATAGCTGTTGTTGGAGCCCATTGGTGATCTTCCTAACCTCCGGGCAAGACCAGAAGTCCTGTATCTCAGCCATCTCGATGAGATAAAGACTGAGGCTGCTAGCCCCACCCACAACTTTTAGCATCAAGAGTGGAGAGAGAGCACCTTGCCCAGTCTTACCACACAGTGAAAACTCCTGTCTTTTTTTTTTTTTTTTTTTTAATGTATAATGAGTACTCTGTGGCTGTCTTCAAACATACCAGAAGAGAGCATCAGATCCCATTACAGATGGTTGTGAGCTACCATGTGGTTGCTGGGAATTGAACTTAGGACCTCTGGAAGAGCAGTCAGTGCTCGTGACCGCTGAGTCATTTCTCCAGCCCACCCCGTCCTTTCTACCCATTTATGGTCATTCTTCTTTAGCCTCATCTATGAGCACATCCAGTCTTCTGGGTGAAAAGGTTGTCGGTCATCATGCTCTCTCTTCTAGCTTACTGTCCATCTCCTTATATGTCTCTGTTGTCACTCCCTGCATGTTGTTTGTTTCCTTGTCACATGTGGCAGACTAGCCCTGACGGTCCCTCTCTTCCTCCCAGTCTTTTATTTATTATTTATTTATTTTTGTATTTTGAGACAGAATCTCACTTATATAACTCTGGCTGGACTAGAACTCACTATGTAGACCAGGCTAGCATCAAACTCACAGATCCACCTACCTCTGTTCTTCTTCTCCTCTGCCTGGAATACTGGGGAGGGGATCCTAAGGATCCCCACTCCTTAATACTAGCTTGGCTTTTGTACATGTTCATTGTTGCCAAATTTAGCAAGAATACAGGAGGAGTAGCCACTATAAATATATACAATATATATGTGTATGCATATTTTTCTCCCTAGCTACACACACCCACAAACACTCACATATACCCCCCCCACACACACACACGGGTATTATTTTATTTACACAGAGAGAAGGTGAGGCTAGCCTTTTGCCAGAACAGGCCTCTGTTGGAGACAGAAAGCCCCTCCCCCACCCCCTCATACACACAAGAACAAGAAGAGTAATTCTCACATTGGCCACCAGATGGTATCAACTGTGACACAGACAGTCCTACAGTCCTCAGTAGAGAGCCTCACTCAGGCACGCCTGTCAGATCCCTACTCCCTAATCTCTTCTGTTTATCTTCCTTAGATTCCAAATGTTCTCCGGGCAAAGAAGGGGTGCTTATCCATTGCAGGGAGCAGAGGAACCCTGAGTAAATGAAGTCCTGAATAAAGTGTGTTGTTGACGTGAGTCAGCCATGTCAAGAACCGCAGAACTTTGGCAAAGCCTTCTTTCTACCTGCAAAACTCAGAGGCATGGCAAAGCCTTCCTCTTGTCCAAATGTGGATGTTGACGGTGTGTGCAGAAAAATGTCCACCATAGCTTTCTCCACTAGAATATTTACTGCTCAAAGACTACTCCCAACAGAGATGTGCTAAACCTGCCTTCTCGATCCACAAATCCCCGTTTATCTGTATATAATAACCCTGCCTCCTTGTATAGCTGCATGCAATAACCCTACCTCCTGGTCCACTCTATATGATATAGACATTCAGCTTCTGAGGTGCTGCAGTTTCTCCATCTAAGAGCCCAGACCCCATCCCAGCATTCTGTGTAACCCTGTGTCTTTTCCTTACTCCCTCAATGCCTCTGATCATGTCCAAGTCCCTGGAGCCAGGCATGGATATGGCAGTCTATTCTATCAGCTTTCAACATATCCATTTTAAGCAGCTTCTGCTCAATTGACCCTAATATAAAGAAAAGTTCAGTACACAGGGCACAAGGCCAGCAACACAGGACAAGAACTCACTCGAACAATGCAGATCCTGCTGTGGGCAGCATCCAGGGTGTTATAGAAGGCCTGAACCACATCTTGGAACTCCTTGGAACTCTCTTCCAGGGGCTCCAGCCTGCCCAAGGGTTCTTTCAGCCCCTGCTCGAACACTAACACACAGGAACAAAGGACATCAGGACCATGTCTCAAGTACTAGCTAACCCATTCCACCCTCCCCAAGTCCAAGGTACAGACTCACAGTTGTTTTCTGAGGCCTTCAAAGGAAAGGTCAAATTCTGCTCCCAGGGGCCAACAAGCAGAGCAGCTAAGTGGCGAGCCGCACGGGCAGGCTGGACTCCAAAGCCACGGAGGACAATGTGGTCACCATGGATGGTAGCACTTACATCATGACATCTCTCCAGACGAGCCCCAAGCTCTGAGGGCAGCATATGCCCCTGGAGACTCACTGTCTCCTCCCGAAGGTGTACCTCTAAGGCATTTGATAATGCCTGGTTCAATTCATCCATATCCTGCTCAAAGGATGTGTGCACCACCAGCTGGGCCCTGCCCCCACTGTCCTCACCCAGGGGCTCTTCTGCTTCTAACAGGGAGAGGGCCATGGCTCGCCTTAGTGCATTAGCCTCTTGCTGATCAGCCACCTGGCTTTGAGACTCCAAGGACTGGTGGATAGCCAGCTGCAGTGTGGCTTCTTCTTCTAATTGCCCAGGGGCCCCAGGGCTTAGGGCCACAGGCTCCTCCACAGCCTCAAGTGAAGGGATTTCCTCCTGCTCTAGGGCAGTGTCTTCTGGCTCCCCAGGTGTCTCCTTCTCCATCTCCAAAGGTTCCCTGTCCTCCCCATGTAGGCCCTCCAGGGTAGCCAACAGCTCTCGGACTTCCTCTAAAGGCAAAAGAGATGCCACTGGGTCAAGGGTTGGGCCCAGCCAGGGGCCTGATAATAAACAACAGGGTGAATTGGACTAGATATAAAAAGATGGAGATCATATTTGTGGGTACAGGGTAGGCCACAAAGGGATCACTGAACAAGTGATAGGTCAGAGCAGGGAGGGGATTGTTAAGATCACAGGACATACTAGGGCTCCCTAGGAGTCCTACCCAATCTCATGTTCTCCTGACCGATGACTGTACTGTGGCCGTGGAGGACTTGGAGGGCCTCAGTGGGATCTGTCTGTGGGAAGAGGATGTCAGGGTCACAGCAGAGGAGGGGGCATCTAGGTTTGGCATGTGAGAAGAAGGACAAAGGCAGAACTCCATCTTACCCTTTCAGGGTCTATGTCCAGGGTGGCACTGGCCAGATGTTCTGTCCCGAAGACACACTGGAACTGAGTCTCCAGGCTGTGAAGAAGGTGCTGCCCCTCCACACCCAGCAGGAACCTGGCACTGCCTGGGTGCTTCACACTCAGCATGTGACAGCTAATACTGCCCAACAGACTCTGTAGCAACTCTTGGGCTGCCTGGCAGGGGGCCCTGGCTCCACAAAGCTGTAGGACCATAAGGAGGACAGTTTATGGGTTCAGAATACAGGAAAGGTACCTGGACCCCGGTAAGAGAAGAGGCAAAGTTGAAGGGATCCTGATGGGGGGAGGGTCACTCACCCGAAAGCCAGTCACATCCACTCCTTCAAGTGGGAAAAGGGCAACATCTTCCAGGCTGGCAAGAAGGTCCTCATAATACAGCTGCAGGAAGCGCATGGCCCCTGGTTCCACTGACATCACCATTTCCACCAGGCCCTCTTGCTTCTGCATCTCTCCATATCCAGGGCATTCCAGCCCCGTCCCTACAGACTCCATGGCCGTCCCCACTAGAGCCATTAGCTCCTCCTGCCCTGGTGAGCCTGTGGCAACTTCCCCCAAGCCCTCCTGCTCCTGAACACTCACTGACTCTGAGGTCATGGGTCCTACTTGCTCTGGCAGCTCTATAAAACTTTCTACTGGATCTACTGAGCTTGCAGAGCCCATAATCCCCTGGTTTATGGAACCAGTCTGCTCTGAAGATCCCATAGTTCCTGGATTTATAGGCTCCTCTTGATCCAGAGACCTCACAGATCCTGAGTCAGTTGGCATAACTTGTCCTGGAGCTCCTACCGAACCTGCCCTTAGAAGGGTTCCTAATTGTGCTGGTGCCTCTCCAGAGCCCACAGCCGTAGTCAGAGCCCCGGCCAGCCCTGCAGCTTCTGTAGGAGCATGATCAGTGACTCCAGATTCTTGCATAGGTGAATGATCCTCCCCACTGATGCCCTCAGCAAGCACCTCTGGCTCTAAGACATCATAGTGGGGGACAAGTTTCAACTCAGAGCCCTGCAGCCAGTGTTTCTGTTTCAGCACCCGTTCAGCCACTGGAGAGAGAAGACAGAAAATACATCGAGTTTCTAGCATAGAGGAAGGGTCCTCCTAATTTCAGATGCCACTTACCCTGCCACTGCTGAAAGGAGACAACAGTGCCCAGTTGCCCAGGGAGGCTGCGCAGACCATCCAAGGGTCCCCCACCACTGCGACGCTCATTTTCCAGGTAGAGCTCCAGCAGCAAGAGGTCCACAGGAGCAGCACTGTCCACCACACGTACTGCTCGGGTCTGGGGCACCCAGGCCAAGGACACGGTGGCTCCATTCAGGGGCAGATTCCGAGCCTGTTCGGCCAGGGCACAGACCTCTGTGGGCAGTATATGAATCAACTCAGGCATCCTCCTTAACTAGAAGCTATGCCCCCACCCCCAACCTTGCCTCTCACGTGCCTCTTACCTGCCTCAGAAAGGGGCATGGATAACTGGACCAGGGCACAGTCCTGCCGAGGACTGGCCAGGGCATGGCAAGTCTCCACAGGGTGCCCTGCAGCACACAGCAAGGCCTGAACATGTTGCTCCAGGGTGAGAGGTGAAGTGCCAGGTGGCAGTTGTTGGAGAAGCACACGTTCAGGGGCACGAGGTGGGGCTAGCCTCAGGTTCAGTCGTACCCCATGTAGTCGGTGCTCTGCCTGGGCTAAGACCCTCTTTGCATCTGTGAGCAGAGACGCAGAGACCGGGTGTCAGAGATGGCAAAGCTTCAGGACACCTAGGCAACCCCTTGAGTCAACCTCCTCACCTGCAGGATTTTGAAAGATGAGAATACCCCCAGAGCCAAGTCTCTGCCAGCTCAAGAGAGGTCCTCCACCAGAGCGACGGTGGTTCTCAAAGTACAGAGTAAGCAGCTCATCTGGTATTTCAGGGGGCAGTCCCCGGAGCTCCAAAGCTGCCCCTGCCTCCACCTCTGCCATCAGAATCCTGGGTTGCAACACACGGGAAGAGAAGAGGCCGGCTCCACCCGTTCAGTCCTCTCTCCCATGCTTCTAGCTGCTCAACACCCCATATTTACACTCACCCCGGCTGTCCCAGGCCAGTCGGGTTAGGCTTGCTGTCCTTTCCAGACAGAAGGCCTGAGGTAGGAAAGCAAAAGTGAAACTGACTGGGGAAAGGAAAGAGGGAGGAGCTAAGTCAGAGGCTGTAAGTACTTCTGGAGCTTCCTCTTCTGCTTCAGCCTTAACCCTCAGTCCACAAGGAACTTCTAAGGACCTTTCTGCCAGCCCACCCACTAGCCTCTTGACTAGCAAGGTGGACCGGATGTCTCCTAGACTTTCTCTTCTTTCCTGGCTTCTCTTTGTGGCTAATCACCCTCCCTATGGGATGCTTGAGATACTGTCACACTGTCAGCATCCTCCTCCACTCCCACCCCAAGAATCTCTAGGTTTCTGTACCCTGGATCCTAGAGACAGCTTCACTGATCTTGTAGGCTGGCCCCTGGCTGGGGCTGCCTCTTAGAAACCTTCAAACCCAGAAGGTAACCAGTCTCGCTTCTAAGTGCCGAGGGTGAGCAGTTCCACCCTTCACCCCAAAAGTCTCATACCCAGAAACAAGAAAGAAAGAAAGAAAGAAAGAAAGAAAGAAAGAAAGAAAGAAAGAAAAAAGCCCTGATCCCTGGGTCTCATATGAGGAAAGGGCTGATTCCTGCAAGTTGTCTGTCTTCCACATGTATGTCACAGCATGCCAGGTGCACGCATAAACAAACAAACAAACAGAGCTCAGATCATAACACAGCTCCTTTCTTGTGATTTTCTTCAGCCCACGGCTGCCTAGTCCTTCTTCCTATGCTCCTTGCTCATCACCATTGCCCCAGAGGTAGCCACTGTGCTGACATGCCTTTCTGTCACTAATCCTTACACAGGGGAGCCAGGCCTCACACCTAAGCTTTGCCTTTATTATTATTATTTATTTATTTTTTTTGATACCAGTATCACTCTGTAGCCCAGACTGCCTGAAACTCACTGTGCAGGCTGGACTGGTTTTGAACTAGAAGGGATTCTTCTGTCTCAGTCTCCTGAATGGTGGAACTATAGGTGTGTACAACCATGCCCAGATTGGAGGCTGTGCCTCTAGAAGTCACATTCCTGTCTACCACCATAGCCTGCTTGCTTCTTTCATCTCCGAGGCTGTAACTACTGCTGCTCTGTACCCACACCTTCCAGTTATGCCAGCTCAGCCTTTGCTGCTCTTCCAAAGGATTATGGGTTTTGCCCAGTCTATATGTCTAACTCTGTGTTCCTTGAATCTCCGCTACCTCCCTCTCCCCACAATCGAGAGCCTCCAAGACTTCTTGAAGGGCCACGCTACCCTTTTCCTTTTCTGCCACTCCTACTGTGGCTCCTCCAGGGAGCTGACAGGGGACCAGTGGTTACTACAAATCCCAGCATCGATGACAGTGAAAGCTAAAGTCTAATTGTTCCCAGTTCCTATCTCTCTAATCCCTTCTCATACAGGACACCTGGATGTTTATTCGACTCCAACCTCTCAGGCCTCAGCTCTTGCCTAAACCAGTATCCCTGGACCATCTTTAAATCCGAATGACCTAGCCTTCCCCACAGAGCCACATGGGGCTATCCCTTCTCCATGATTCCTTCACCCAGCCCTTAGTAACAGCTCTAACATGGAGGTTAAAAGACCTCTGAGTTGTCCAGGCTCCTTCTGAAGCCCAATAGTCAACTTTGTGCTTGTTGTTTTCTTTTTCTTTTTTTTTTCTTTTTTTTTCTTTTTTTTTTTTTTGGTTTTTCGAGACAGGGTTTCTCTGTATAGCCCTGGCTGTCCTGGAACTCACTCTATAGACCAGGCTGGCCTCGAACTCAGAAATTCACCTGCCTCTGCCTCCCAAGTGCTGGGATTAAAGGCATGCGCCACCATCGCCCGGCTGTTTTATTTTTCTTAAAGGGCCCACTAATTAATTATATGAGAATCTGTTTCTACAAAAGCCTGTCCCGTCTGTTCTATGCTTTCTTCTTACAGGACTTAACCACCCTGTAGCACACTGAACTTTTACTTAGATAAATGCACGCTACAGAAGGCCTGCCACAGGCCGGGGATGCATGAAAACACCTCACATCACTGCCATTGTTAAATCTTCAGGAATTTCTGTGAACTGAATGTTACATCGATAATGTCTTAGTTTTAATGTCAACTTGACACCTAGAATCATCTGGGAAGAGAGTCTTAGAGTGGAATTGTCTAGAACAGGTTGACCTGTGGGCATGTCTATGAGGGATTTTCCGGTTTATTGAGGGTGGAATATCCACCCTGAATGTGTGTTATACCATTTCTCTGAACTGTACAAGAAAGCTAACCAAGAGTGGGCAAGCAAGTAGCATGGTTTCCTGCTCTTGGCTGTGCGTGTGAAATGTCTAGCAGCTTGTGTTTTTTGCCTTGACTTGATGGAAATTCCAGAACAGTGGCCTGGAATCGTAAACCAAATACAACATTCCTCCCCTGTGCTGCTTTTAAAAATCAGGGTGTGTTTCTCAGCAACGGAACACATCTAGAATTTGTAAATAACCATGGTGGGCGTGTTTATACCAGGAGCATGCGCAGAAAGAAGCTCTGGATCAAGGACACACCTTCACTAGATCCAGCTGTTAAACAGTCTGTGCTTTCTGGACATAGGAGAGAGCCCTTTCCCTATCTTACTTACTATAAGGTCTCAGAGTGGCCGTACACCAAAAACCAGAAGAGAACTGAACCAGAATGTCCTCAAGACACTGAGGACCAAGAGACCACCCATGGGAAAACTTCAAGAGGCACTCCCCTCACACATCCCGCCCCCGACCCCCAGAACTGAGGCAGGGAGTTGGCCCCACCTCTATGTCCTGACAAGATTATTTTGAGGATCTGAGGTAAGTGACAAGAGTATGGAGGGAATGGAACAATTAAACAATTAAGTCTCTTGGTCTGAAATAGGTGTAGATAAAATGAATGCTGTGGCTTTTGTTGTTTTTCAGGACAGGGTCTCACTATGCAGTGTTGGCTTGGCTGTCCTGGAACTCACTCTGTAGACCAGGCTGGCCTCAAACTCAAGAGA
This sequence comes from Rhabdomys pumilio, assembly GCA_030674055.1. Lineage (NCBI taxonomy): Eukaryota > Metazoa > Chordata > Mammalia > Rodentia > Muridae > Rhabdomys > Rhabdomys pumilio. The sequence goes on along the minus strand of JANHMN010000012.1, from coordinate 26,085,092 downwards.
TCCACCTGCCTCTGCCTCAAGGGATACACCACCACCACCCAGGTGTGAATGCTGTATTTTAAAGCAAATAAAGGTCTGGGTGTAGTGAATCATGTTTGTAAGCCTAGTTGGAAAGCTGAGGCAGGAGGACTGCCACAAGTTTGAGGTCAGTCTGGGTTGCATAGTGAGTTCCAAGCCAGCTGTAGTTACAGACTGAGACCTTGTCTCCAAACGAAAAGCCAAGAAGAGATGGAGTCCTTGGAGGCTTCAGTAAATCCTAGGTTTCAGAATTGATTCCCTGAATCCATCAATACAAAGCCATATAAGCTAAAGAGAGTCCTGCCTCCCGAAGTCGTTAGCCCCCAAGCCAGATGCCAACCAACTCTGGTCAGAAAGAGCAGGCTTCAGGACTCTGACCTAGGACGCCTACAGACAATAGTAGACTGCCTAGGCAAGGTGGGCTGAGCAATTTCTGTAGGCTCAGAAGCACCGGGACCGGTCATAACATTCGACTTACATCAAGGCCCCACCCCGCCCCAAGACCCCACCCCATCACAAGGTCCCGCCCCATCACAAGGCCCCGCCCCATCACAAGGCCCGCCCAGTCACAAGGCTCTTCTGCGTCTCCCCAGCCGCAGGCGCAGGCCCAAGCAACCCGGCCGCCCAGCGGGTGCAGGTGCGGACGCACCGGCCATCACCGCGCGCGGCTGCGCAGCGGACACCGTAGGCACCGGTCTCTGGCTCCCGGGAGCGGTGAGTCCCCCCACCCCCGCGACCAATCCCAGGAGCGTGTCGCCGCCGCAGCCCCCCTGCCAGTCGGCCATCCCCTCCCAGTGTTACTGAGCGCGGCCGCCTCGGGTCAGTTGGTTCGGACAGGACTCGCGGCCCGCTCGCCCAGACTGGTGGCATCATTGGGGGTGGGGCGCCCTGGCGGCCCTGAGCAAGAGGGAGGTGGCGGCGCGCTGTAGAGGCTCAGACCCGAGGCCCAGCGACCCCCAACCAGACAAGAGGGCCCATCCACCCTGAGGGCGCATTCTGTGGCCACCGCCCCCTCCTCCGTCGTCCCTTTCCCCGCTTTGTTCCCTTGAACGCCCTCTGGTCGCTTCCATCCCCCACACACCCCCGCACCCCGCTGTTCCTGGCGTACCCTACTAGCAGACACCTTAGCAGCCAATACAGGCCTGCATTCAGTACCCGGAGCTAGGGACATTTGTCCCTGTGCTTAAGAGGAGAGTCAGGGTTCCCACTGGTCACAGATGGCCTGGGGATTTCCTCGGATAGAAATAGCCGCTAGCGCTGGCCCCTTCAAGCTGCTTAATAGGAGGGATAGGAAGGGGAGGGCCAGGGCACACCCCCACGCCTCTCTAGCCACTGCTCCTTGACTCCAGACCCTTCTTTGCTGAGCTCTGACCCGAAAGACCCGCAGCGGTGAGAAGGCATCTCAGCTCCAAGCTGAGGCTGACAGCCATCACTCTTCCTCCCATCCCCCACCCCAGGTCGATCTAGAGGAGCCCCTTCCAAGGGGTCCACATCGGTCTCCCGTGCCCCACCCAACGCTCCCCAACTCCTTGTTCTGTGGCTTCCTACAGCCCTGTACAAAGGTCATGGCCAGTTGTGTTTTTTTTCTTCCTGGGTTTCGCAGCAGGTATGGCTGTCACTGGTTTCAGTCTGTCAGAGCTAACTGTTCTTTTTTTCTCCTCTAGGGGCAGCCACAGAACCCGAGGCCATGTCCCATGAAAAGAGTTTCTTGGTGTCTGGGGACAGCTATCCTCCCCCAAACCCTGGCTATCCTGTGGGACCCCAAGCCCCTATGCCTCCCTATGTTCAGCCTCCCTACCCTGGGGCCCCATATCCACAGGCCCCTTTCCAGCCCTCTCCCTATGGTCAACCAGGGTATCCCCATGGTCCCGGCCCCTATCCACAAGGTGGCTACCCTCAAGGACCCTACCCTCAAGGAGGCTACCCACAAGGGCCATACCCACAGAGCCCCTTCCCCCCTAACCCCTATGGACAGCCACCACCTTTCCAGGACCCTGGCTGTAAGTGTAGGGAAAGATAGGGGTGGGGCAGGGATCCAAGTGCCCTCAAGGGACACTGACCCAGCCTCTGTGTCCCCAGCACCTCAGCATGGGAACTACCAGGAGGAAGGGCCTCCATCCTACTATGACAACCAGGACTTCCACGCTGTCAACTGGGACAAGAGCATTCGCCAGGCCTTCATTAGAAAGGTTGGGCCTGGCAAGTGTGTGGGCTGGGAGGAGCCACGGGGAGGCAGCCGAGGTGGGACTCTGATTGGCTCCTTCCCCAGGTGTTCCTGGTGCTGACCCTGCAGCTGTTGGTGACCCTGTCGACTGTGGCCGTTTTCACTTTTGTTGGGGAGGTGAAGGGCTTTGTCCGGGAGAATGTCTGGACCTACTATGTCTCCTATGCCATCTTCTTCATCTCCCTCATTGTCCTCAGCTGTTGTGGGGACTTCCGGCGAAAGCATCCCTGGAACCTCGTTGCTCTGGTAACTCCCAAACCTGAGCCCAGTTCCCCTAGGCCTGTGGAACAGGAAAGGGAGGTTCACAGGGTTGGACCAAGAGCAGCTCCACACACTCAAGGACCTGTAATCCTCTCCTGCAGTCGATCCTAACCATCAGCTTGTCCTACATGGTGGGCATGATAGCCAGCTTTTACAACACGGAGGCAGTCATCATGGCCGTGGGCATCACCACAGCTGTCTGCTTCACGGTGGTCATCTTCTCCATGCAGGTGAGGGGGACCTAAGACAGGATGGTTGCCCCAGAGCCCTCAACACCCACAGTCTCACCCCCCTCCCTTCCTCCCAGACCCGCTACGACTTCACCTCGTGCATGGGCGTGCTCTTGGTGAGCGTGGTGGTGCTCTTCATCTTCGCCATACTCTGCATCTTCATCCGGAACCGCATCCTGGAGATTGTGTACGCCTCGCTGGGCGCTCTGCTCTTCACCTGCGTGAGTGAGGGCTTTGGGAGGCCTTTACTGGGATGCAGAGTGGATGAATAGGGGAGTGAATACTGACGGTGTCTTTACCCCCTAGTTCCTGGCAGTGGACACCCAGCTGCTTCTGGGGAACAAGCAGCTCTCCCTGAGCCCAGAAGAATATGTGTTTGCGGCCCTGAATCTGTACACGGACATCATCAACATCTTCCTATATATTCTCACCATCATTGGCCGTGCCAAGGAGTAGAACAAGCCCCAGCTCAGGTGGCATGGTTGGCTCAGACCCATGCCCCTGGCATGACAATGCCATCTGTGCTTCCCTCTCTCTGGTCCCCAGGCATGTCCTGGAGCAGAGGGAGCCCCTCTCGCCCTCGTGTATGTACACTGCAAATACTTAACGTTTGGACCCTCTATGGCCACAGCATGGCCCCTTTTATCCCTTTTGCCCTTGCCAAGGGGTGACAGGGCTGCATTTCTGTGCCACCTTCTGTCCACTCATTGTTGCATGAGCCCTGTCTGCCAGCCCATCCCAGGGTCTGGGACCAACACCAGCTCCCAGAGAAGAAGGATCATACCAAGAGGTGAGGGTGCACGTCTTCCCTCCTGTCCCAGCTCCCCTGGCATAGAGTACCCGTGTCCCCTCACCACCCTGCCTTCTGAGGGGCATGCAGGGTGGGGTCTCATTCTTGTGCTGAGCCCCGAGAGCAGAGAGGATGGCATGTTTCATGGGAGGAGGCTCTCTCATGCTGCCATTGTTAAAATACCAATAAAAAGGGTATCTTCTGCTCTCTGCTTCTTGTCTTTCTTCACTAACTACTTCCTCCAGGAGGTATGGAGGGGCTTCAGCATCCCCATACCCTGGTTGATGGTAAGTTCTGGACAGGCATTCACAACGGTGGCTAATGACAGTAGCTAATCCAAAATGCTGCTACTTCTTTCCTTACTGTCTTTCCAGCTGCATTTTAAGGTGTGCCCTGAGATCTGGACTGATAGACAGGGCTCCTGAGGCACAGGGCCGCAGTGCCAGGTCACACAGTTTGGAGTAGACTGGCTGTGTGTATCTCTGTTCTCTGAGAACGCAGTACAGCACAGTACAGCAGGTGTACCCCAGTACAGTGGACTCTGTGAGGTCCCTATGTATCTGCCCAGGACCAGCAGCGTAGGTTGTCGGCACAGCCCTGAAAGAGTCCAATGGAGATGGCTCCACTAGGCAGGCTCCTTGGCCTCTGGTTCCCTGGCACTGTCATTGGGTGCCACTTGCTCGGGCCTGCCTGTTCTTCCTCTGGCCTTTGCTCCTGCCATATCATCTCTGGAGCCCTCATCTATCCAAGTCCCTGAAGTCTGGCTCTGCACAAGTGGAGTGAGTCCTAACCTCCCCACAGAAGGCTCTTCAATACCTAGATCTCAACGCAGTTCAATCCCCAGCCTCCTGAAACCACAAGTTCAGAGTGGCCTTGGTTCTTACAGGCTTCTTCCCTAGGACTCTGCATCTTGATCGGCATATGAACCTCTCTAGGCTGTTGCTTCCTGCCAATATATGAGTGTATTTAATCTAATTAACCAGCATCAGTTCCTTATGTGCACCACAAAGCTACCACCCAGTGCCCACAGGTACCTCTGATGCCGCCTATGCCAAGCCACAAGCAGCTTCCCCAAAACCTGGGGTTTCTACATTATCTCCCAGGCCAGATGTAGCCATCCCCTCCTCCATTTTGTCTCATTCCTTCCCCAGCCAACCTCAGATTCATTTAGACCTTAGGTCTACAAACCAGACTGCTAGGTGTGAGCCATGGGTCCCACGACCCACCTACCTAAGACCCATCTACCTGGTGCCCTCGGGATGAAGCCAATACTCATTCTGGCATCCAGGCTCTGCCAACTGCCCTGATGCCTTCCTACTCTCATCCCTAACCCTGATCTCAGACAAACCAAGAGGTTTCTTGGTCTATTCTTGACGGCCCTTCTGCCGGGGGGATGGGGTTATTGCTGCTAGGAACCCTTCCCTGGAGTCTGCTTACTTTACCATCTAACCTTAGTCATTTGGTAACACAAGGTGACAAAACTACTTCCCCCAGCTCCCCTCTGGCATTCCTTTGAGCAGATGCAGTTCCTCATCTAGAGTATTGTGGCAAGTTCTGTAAACATGTTTCCTAGTAGGATTATCACCCTAAAGGTTTGGGGTTGTTGTTCAACGGTTGAGAACTTGCCCAATATAACTTGCTGAGGCGTGTGCAAGGGCCTAGATCCCCAACACCAGGAAAACAAAGCTCAACTCCTGATACCAGCTCACAGATCCACTAGCTCACAGAGGAAAGAGGCCATTCACATTGTTAAAACATCAAAAAAGATGGGAAGGGTAGCTCAGTGGTTATCACGAAGCAAAGTGAGTAAGGGCAGTATTTTCTCAGGAAAACTTAGTTGGGGAAGAGGCTTTCTGGGAACAGCTAGAAACTGGAGGAGGTAAAGACCAAACAAGGGGCCTTGAAAATGTCCTACAGTTGAGAAATGCTCAGCAAGAGCTACAGGGTCTGTTTTCAGGCAGATACATCCCCGAGAGAAACTGGAGATCTCTGGCAGGAACAGGTGCAGCAAGCAGGCATCTGAGATGTGATAGGACTGTGAGTGAATTGCCCCTCCAGCTCATGAGGTTGACTGGAAGGGCCAGTATCCAGAGAGGGTTCTCTCGCTGAAAGCAAAACAGAAACCAAGCTCCTGATGCTAACACAAGCATTTTGAGTAAGTGGAAGTGTTTATACTGGTCTGTGGCGATGGCTCAGTGAGGAAAACAGTTGTCATGCAAGCATAGGAACTGTCTACCCCAGGACCAGGGTAACATCAGGCATGGTAGCGGGCATCTATAATTCTGCATCATCAAGATAGGTAGGTGACAGAGACGAGAATCTGTAAACACTTGCAGCCCAGCTAGCCTGGAGGATGCAGCAGTTAACAACAAAGGGACCCCATCTCAAAATGGAAAGCAAAAACAGACACCCAGTGTGTCCTCTGACCTACATACACACAACACAGCATGCACATGCCTCCAGATAGCACACATAGCACATGCAAATACTTATTTAAAAAGCTCAGAAAGTCGATGTGTGAAGTTGAATAGAATCAAATGTGAGATGGTGTTGACCTTCAAGTGAGGAAGAAAAGCACTTTCCAACACTTGGGATCTGCCCTATCCTATCTGTGAGGTCTCAGTGTAGCTAGGAGCTGGGCTGGCACCCACAGATAGAGACACCGGGGTTGCTAGGAGCTGGTCTGGCCCCCACAGATAGAGGCTTGATGTTCTGTTTTAACAATTTCACAAGACATTGACAGCAGATGAGGTGGCACTGTTACCAAGATGGGTCAAAAAAACAAAACAAAAAAAAAACAAAAACAAACAAAACAACCAAGATCTCCTCTTAATCATAGCTAAACAGAAAAAAACATAGGAATTGTTGAAGCTGTAGGAAGGACCAAGCTGTATTCTCTCCATGTCTATGGTTCAAGAGTTACTCACGCTTCCATGGGTAGTAATCCAACTTGGTCAAACCATAGTTGTGCCCAAGAGACTGCACAAGGCCAAAGGCTCAACTGCACTAAGGCCAAAGACTTATTTGCATAAGTAACAATTGCATCTTGTTTTCAAGATTAAACAATCCAGGCATTTATGGAAACAAAAATGTTCACCTCCTTACCACTGCTGCCTGTTGCAAAGCACAGTAAGGGGTTATTAGTTCTAGACTCCAGCTCCTTGAGGCCAGCTCAGATCCTTCCCCACACAGTCCCTCTGGCTCATCAGGGCTGCTGTTCAGCACCTCTAGATTGGAAGCATCTTCAGAGCAGGATCTGTGATCTGAATTTTACACAGAGCCCAACACCTAGTACAGAGCCTGGCACGTCATAGTGTCAATCAAGCGTGGAATGAATGAAGTTAACACAGCACCAGCTACACAAGCACCACTGCCTCAGGACAAATGACAAGGTGGTCTTTGGCTGATCATCAGCATCAGTGAGTGGTGTCTCAGCCATACAAGGAGTAAAACTAAGGCCCTGGTAAGTAGCACAGAGTCATGTTTGTGGAAAGTGCCCAATTGGAGGAGGAGAGAATGAGAGGGAGAAGGATGGACTGAGCAAGTCAAAGCTGAGGGTAGCCCATCATAGGTTGGAAGCTCAAGTGTCTAAAGTATATTGTGCAGGCAACAATGGCTCTGAAATGGTTTGAGAGGCGGGAAAACCGGTGAGGACCCTGTATGGCGTAGGTGGGGAGGACCGGCCCTCAGGGATGGGAGGAGGTCAGAAGTGAAGAGACTCAATGGTGATCTGACATCAGGCCTGCAGGCCAAGTTGGTCCCTTTTCCAGTGGGGTCCAGATGCTCCTCCCCAGGTCACCAGGGCCTGTTCTGACACCCAATCACTCCTCAGGTGCTACCTGTCTCAGGCTTTGCAGGATGCTGGAGACCTTTCAGAATGGGCACATCTACATATCTCTCCCCTCCAACCCCCCATTCCAATTTCTCAGCTCCCATTCCTTCAGTAACAGAGTTGCTTCTCCTTGTAAGCACTCTGCCCTCTGGATGCGCTTCATCAACCACAGCCTCTCCCTCGCCACTGCCACTTCTAACCGGAAGGCCCTTGTGCACCTATTCTCTTTCATACCACTTCCGGCTTGTGTTTCACCACCTCCCAGTAGTTTCCTGGTTCTAGGATAACTCTAGCACCAGGCTCAAGCCCTCCTCTTGATCCCAAACATCATCGTGACTTCTGGGCAATTAAGTTATAGCTTTTAAATGTGTCTCAGAGCTAGCCCAGCTCTCCTGTCACATGATCGTCACGTGACAGCAAGCAGCCTGTGAGAAAATAGTTGCAACTGTGTAATTGACAGAAGCTGCCCTGAGTAGACCAGAATTCACATTTGGGATCCTCAGGAGAAAGTCCTGGTAACTTCCTGGGCTCTTGTCTGGAAACTTGGAGGACTCCAACTAGAGGAAAAAGTGAGGCAGCCAAAACCACAACCGGGGCTCCACCCGTCCCTGCCCAATCGGTTATGGGAAATTAGTTCACTCCCTGTGCCTGGCAGTGGATGAAGTGAATTCCTTCTTTTTTAAAAAGATAATATCACCTAGACACAACATCTGACATTTCAAATTATAGGATTGTCTGGCTAATCACCAAGAGAAAGTCAAATGACGGAAACAGACCTAGTGGTGATTCAAAAATGGAGAAACAACACGGTCTTTAGTACAGACATGATTATTAGGGAAAAATAGAAGTGGAAGCAGTAGAAAGTAAAAGAGACATGGAAAACTCCACCAAGAATCACCTGGGTGTGGTGATGTGTGCCCATAAGCCCAGCACTCAGGAGGGAAAGAAAGGCAGAGCTCTGTGAGTTCAAGGCCAGCCTGGTCTAGAGAGTGAGTTCCAGGACAGCCAGGGCTATACAGAGAGGCCTTGTCTTGAAGGAAAAAAAAAGACTCAAATTGAGCTTTAAAAATTTTTGTTTGCCAGGCAGTGATGGCACATGCCTTTAATACCAGCACTTGGGAAGCAGAGGCAGGCGGATTTCTGAGTTCGAGGCCAGCCTGGTCTACAGAGTGAGTTCCAGGACAGCCAGGGCTACACAGAGAAACCCTGTCTCGAAAAACCAAAAAAAATTTTTTTTGTTTTAAGATAAGTCTTGGGGGGATACAAGGAGGAAAGGGGAGAATGGGGGTGATGTGGGGGATGGGATGATGGCTCGAAGGTTAAGAGCAGTTACTGCTCCTGCAATGGACCAGTGTTCAGTTCTCAGGTCCCACATGATGGCTCACAACCCACAGTAACTCCAGTTTCGGGAAACCCAATGCCCAGTTCTTCATCTGCAAGCACCGTGTATGTGTGTGATGCATATACATACAAGCACCGTGTATGTGTGTGATGCATGTACATACAAGTGACAAAATACTCATTCACATAAAATAAAATAACCTAAAATCTTTTCTTAAAGGAACCAAAAGGGGGTTGGAGCACAGGGCAATAGTAAACTCTTGCCTAGTTCTTGCCTAGTGTGTTTCAGGCCCTGGGTTTGAGACCCAACCACCCCCACCCCACCCCCTCCACCCCCGCCAAGAAAACAGAAACTAACAGGTTTGGAGAGGATGTGGAGAAATTGGAGTCCTCTTGCACAGATTATAGGACCAGTGCTGGGGGAAACAAGACAGCAGTTCCTAGAGTAACTAAAAATAGCATGACCATATGACCCAGTTACAGACTATAATAACAAAAGATCAAGTGATAAGGACCAAATAAAAATGGTAGTCATTTTATAGATGTTAAATGGTAAAGAAATACATAAACTGTACCAAAACTATGACGCTTGCCATGAAGAAGACCTTAAAGTTTGCTTGTGGAAGTAGGCGCTTTCAAAGTGAGTTACCTGAAATATGGCGGAAAGATGTAACAGCAGGTGTAAGGCGTCGGGGAGAAACCCAAGGTGTGTGTGTCTGGTGTGTCCTTCTGGGGTTGTGGTTTATTTAATTCGTGCTTTTTGTTTTCATATAGCGTTTACCTTATTTTATGTATATGCGTGTTTTGCCTGCATGTATGGATGTACACCACATATGTGTATATTGATACATGCAGGCGTACATGGAGGCGTCAGATCCTCTAGTACTGAAGTTATAAATATGTAAACTAGCATGTAGGTGCTCAGACAGAACTGGGGTCCTCCGCTAAATCATAAAGGGCTCTTAGCAGCTGAACCATCTCCACAGCCCTTCTCAGACTGTTTCTGGTGGACAAAATTAAACACAGAGACAAAGCATTTGCTTCCGGCTCCTATTGTTCCCAATATATCAATAGTGCTGAAACCAGTTTGCATCCCAAAAACATGCCAGCAAAATTGTTCGGTGACCTACTCCTTTAATCAGCTTTTCCAAAAACACAACCATCCCAACTGTACCAGACAAAGATATTTCTATCTATCCCTGTCATGAAAGTGTAACAAAAGTGTCTAAGGACCCAAAAGACTGAAAGAAAAAGAAAAAAAACCAGACCCCTATCTGAGCTTCAGTCACCACTGTAGGAGATGGGATTACCCCTAGGGGTGGGGCCAACAACTGACCGGAGCAGAGTTGAGAGTTGATTGGCTAAAGCAGGTATCTATCATTACCTACCAAAGAGCCCTGAAAGTGTTTGTCAGAGAGCCAAGCTCCTCCCAAAGTTCTAGGAAGTGGTTTTGAAAAGAACTTTTTGACTTTGTTGAATCCTATCGGAGGATTAATTCCCAGGCCACCGCTGGAAGGGCTGGCCCAAAAGTCCAGGAAGAAGCCAGACTTCCTCAGGGTGACATCCGCTATTGGGATCTGGCTACAGCCCAGCTAGGGACACATGACCTGGCAAAGTTGTCTCCAGCCTAAGGTCAAGGACAAAGAGGCCTTCGTAGCTGCGGAGGAGGGTGGCAGTGTTACAGGACGGACTTCAGCCCTATGTCTGTCTTCCCGTCTGAGATTCAGCTCCCTAAGCTGGATCAGAATGAGCTAGTGTGGATCGTGCATCTTCAGGCCATTTCAGTAACTCTTCCCCCACCAGCCCAGGGAGGCTGGGAAAGATCCGGAGTTGTAGAAGTCTGTATTCATTATTGGGGTTCATTTACACTCACCATTTATGGGTGTCCCTTTAGATAACCAAGTGAGGGTGCTGTGAACCTCACTCACAGAGGAGGAATCCAGTCTGAGATGACCTCATACTCCCAGAGGGACATGACTAGTAAAATGCTGAGTTGCATTAAAACACCACTCCTCAGACTGTCACTGACTCCTGTTCTGTTGTGAACAGACACCATGACCAAGGCAACTCTTTTTTTGTTTTTTTTTTGTTTGTTTGTTTTTTGTTTTTGTTTTTGTTTTTGTTTTTCCAGACAGGGTTTCTCTGTGTAGCCCTGGCTGTCCTGGAACTCACTCTATAGACCAGGCTGGCCTCGAACTCAGAAATCCACCTGCCTCTGCCTCCCAAGTGCTGGGATTAAAGGCGTGCACCACCACCGCCCTGCGACCAAGGCAACTCTTATAAAAGAAAGTATTTCATTGGACCTGGCTTACAGTTTCAGAGGTTCAGTCCATTATCACCATGGCGGAAAAAATGGCAGCACTCAGGCAGACATGGTGCTGGAGAAGTTCTACATTCAGATCCACAGGCAGCACCAGGAGCCCACCACTGGCCCTGGCTTTGGCTTTTGACAAACTCAAAGCCCACCTCCAGTGACACACTTCCTCCAACAAGGTCACACCACACCTCCTAATCCTTTTAAAATAAATGTTACTCCCTGCTGTCTAAGGATTCAAACATAAGAGCCTGTGGGTCCTGTTCCTACTAAAACCACCACTGCCAGCTGCCCATTCCCTCTGTCTGCAGAGACTCCTGAGGAAAACTGCTTTTAAGGGATTTGTTGCAATTGGGCTGAGCTGAGAGTTGGAGAGAAGGTCAATGCACTCAGAAGCAGTCTAGCCCGACAGCACCCTCCATATCTGTCTCGGCGTCATGGGTTCAGACACTGTGTCTGAGGTGCCAGACAGGCCTACTGTCCTAGAGGGCTGGAGGAGCAAACTGAAGGGGAGGCAGGCTCATGTGACTTGGGGAAGGGACACCACCCAGGTCAAGGAAACAGTGAGGAGCAGTGAGAACATTCAGGGAAGGGACTGGCACCCAAAGGGGTGAAGTTTCAGGAGGCCTGGACTTCACTCTGGGGTAGGAGTGAAGACAGTGGCTAGTGCCAGGCCATGTACATTTGATACTCCACAGAATGGCCAAGAGCATTCAGAAGTGACAGGAATGGATCCAAGGGACCTAACCAAGCTTCTTTCCTGTACCCTGGTGCCTCTAGTCACAGAATAAGAGAAACTGCTTCCTTTACTCCAAATCCTCTGGCCCTTCTACCCGTGTGTAAAATACTAAGTACTTCTGTCAGCCCACAGACTGGCATTCGCTGACCTGCATTTACTCTTCCTGTGGCCTTTCTTGCATCATCTCGTGGGCCTCCTTGAAGATCTTCGAACATACCCAGCCTGGGTCTTTGTACTGTTACTTCCTTAGTTTGAAAAGTTTTGGTTGTTGGTTTTTTGTTGTTGTTTGTTTTTTTGTTTGTTTGTTTGTTTTTAATGTTATTTATGTAGACTGGGTCTCACTGTGTAGCCCTGGCTAGCCTGGAACTCTCTATGTAGACTAGGTTGGCCCTAAACTCACAGAATCTACTTCTGCTTCATGAGTGCCAGGATTGCCTCTGCTTTCGTTGTTTTGTTTTGTTTTGAAGATGTGTTTTCTCTGTGGAGCCCTGACTGTCCTGGAACTCACTCTGTAGACCAAGCTAGCCTTGAATTTAGAGATCTGCAGGCTTCTGCCTCCTGAGTACTGGGATTAACGGCGTGCAACACCACCGCCTGTTTTTAAAAAAATTTAAATCACATTTTATTGGTTTTGTGTTTTGGGGGTAGTACACGGGTGCCGCTGCAGATGGGTGGATGGCAGAGGACGTCCGCTGGAGTCGGCTCTCTCTTTTCACCATGTTGAGTCTTGAGGATCTAATGCTGTCAGGCTTGGTGGGAGGAGCTTTTACTGACAGACACCTCACAACTCAGTTTTGCCCTTTTTCAATTTTCTGCTTCAACTCTCCTGCCTAGCATCATCTTGTTAGGGAAGCCGTTCAAGTCCTCCATCAGTAGTCTCCCTGGTTTTCCCCTTTCCTGGTCTCGTCTCTGCTCATGACATATAACCTTGCCTGCCATATATACACAGTTATCCTTTCACAGGACCACCATCCCTCCTCCTGCTCGGAGGTTGGTCCTATGGCAGCCAAGACTTTGCTGTAGTCCCTGTTCTGTAGGAATTGGCTCTCAGTGACTGCTGTGGAGAATTACCTAAGCACCGTCCTTTCTGTAGCCACAGATCAGCAGCACTGCTGTCTGTTTCTGAGGAATAGGCTATAGCACGGGAAATGTCACGTCGCTCACAGTTACCTAGCCATGACTAGCTCTTAGTTCTCAGGCTGTGGACTGGGGAGATGGCTTCATAGGATTGAACCTGAGTTCAAATCCCGAAAATCCACATTGAAAGAGAAACATGGTTACTTACATATAGCATGTAACTCTAGCAGTGTCTGGAGCAGAACCAGGAGGATCACTGGAGTTCAGGTTCCGAACGCATCTTGTTAGGGTTTCTACTGGTGCAATAAAGCACTGTGAACAGGTTGAAGAGGTGTCTTAGTGGTTAGGAGCACTGATTGCTCTTCCAGAGGTCCTGAGTTCGGTTGCCAGCACCCACGTGGTAGCTCACAACCATCTGATTGAGATCTGATTCCCTCTTCTAGTGTGCATGAAGACAGAGCACTCATATATGTAAACTAAATAAATCTTAAAACAAAACAAAAAAACACCATGAACAAAAGAAACTTGAAGGGGAAAAATTTTATTTTAGCTTGCACCTCGTAGTCCACATCCAGGGAAGTCAGGGCAGGAACTTGTTGGGCCTTGGATGAGGTAACTCCATTTAACCTGTGCTCTTCAATGTAGGACACAGATAGAGGTCTCCACCTCCAGAGATTTAAATATTAATGAGTTATCTAAAGGCGGCGGGGGCGGGGGGGGGGGTAGCTAATTAAGTCATTCCCTCCCCTTCTCCCCTTTCCTATAAAAGGCCAGACCCCCTGACTTTTGGTGGGGGAAAGCGCATACCATCTACACCCATTCACCATGCCATAAACAATAAAAGCTTTGGAAAACCGTACTATCACGTGTCACCTGGGCCTGCACCGCCGTCAGATTACCAGCTTTTGGAACTTTGGAACCTTGAACTGCAGCCGCCAGCCTGCAGCGGCTGCATGCATGTGGGACCCTTCTGCTGGCTGTGTGAGAAGAGCGGTGGAACCCCACTGCAGGCCCTCGTGGGACCAGCCGCCGCCAACCCTGATCTCCTCTCCCCTCCTGCCCCACAGGAACTCAGTGTAGGGACCTGAAAGCAGGCACTGATTCAGAAGCCGTGAAGAGGTGATGTTTACTCACTTTCTCTTCAAGGCTTACTCAGCCTTTTTTATTATACACCCCTGGGACCACCTCGGGGGACGCCTCCTACATAAATCGCTAGTCAATAAAATTCACCTCAGACTTGTCCACAGGCGAAGCTGGTGGGAGTATTTTCTCAAGTGGTGCGCTCTTTTTCCAGATGACTTGAGCTTGTGTTAAGTTGACATAAAAACTAGCCAACAGGGCGAGACACCTCGTCTCAAGTGACTAAGGTGGAGAGAGTTAGAGGACACCCAAAGTCCCGTATCACAGTCTTCATATCTCCCTCATCTCTATGTGAGCGGGTACACACTCACACCTACATCCACACAGAGGTAAATAAAAAACACGTCAGACCTGTCTACCGTCTGTGCTCTTCTGTCTTTCCCATGCCAGGCCCGGGAAGTGTTACAAACAGGTAATCAGGCTAGAGAGCTCAAGTGTCCCCCAAGAGCTTCTGGCGGCAAGGCCACACGAGCAGTATAAACAGAGGGAGAATGAGGCTTCAGATGCCTAGCTGCCCACTGATTGTCCCCAGAACACATCATGTGCCTGAAGCTGGCAGGTTCCAGATGGACAGTTTAATGAGAAAATGTGTTTCCGGCAGAGAGTGCTGCCGCTTTACCCCCAGTGCCTTATCTAGTGCTCCCAAGGACAGCAAGAGGAAGGATGTAATTATCCCTACCCCAGCATGAAGAGATGCAGGCCTGGAGAAGGTGGGGAACTGAGCCAGACCCACAGCACTTAACTCAGGGATCAGGCATGGATTCAAGCAGTACTGCTGAAGGGAGAGTAACAGGTCTGATGGGAACGGACCAGTTTATGGCCCCCAAGGGGCAGCACGCAGACTGAGTTCTGAATGGGTAATAACAAGAAGACAAAGACATCATGGGTCTGAGGCTGGGTGCCCTGGAGTTTGCCACAGATTGACAGTTTATGTACCCTCAGAATTCATATGTTGAAATCCTAGCCCTAAAGTAATGGTATGGGGGGTGATTAAGTCTTGAGATGCAGGTCTCATGGATGGGACTAGTGTCTTTATAAAAAGACACCACAGCTGGGTATGGTGGCACATATTCATCAGGCCAGCACTCAAGAGGCTGAGGCAGGAGGATTATGAGTTCAAGATCAGCCTGCAACAAATATAATATGTTATAATATATATATATATATATATATATATATATATATATATATATTGTGTGTGTGTGTGTGTGTATACCGTCTGTCTCAAAAGAACAGAAGCAAAAACAAATTAAAAAAAGACACCAGTGACTTGCTCCCTCCTTCTCTCTCTCTAGTTATGGGGATACAGGAGAACATGGCTATTGTTGGCGTGCTAGGAAGGGATCCTAACAGACATTCAGATATTCCAGGACCTTCATCTTCTGCTGCTCCCCTTTAGAAGTGTAAGAAAGAAAGGTATGTTGTCTAAATGTCAAGTCTATAGTAATTTGTTATACTGCCAAGACACAGTCTGAGCTTCTGGAACCCCACGCCCATTCTTCCAGCAGGTCTCTGCCAGCCTGCTCTGTCTGGTGGATAGGACTGAGTACTAACCCTGCCAGTTTTCCAGAGCTGATTCTTCCTGCTTTGTTAAAAAACAAAACAAAAAGCAGCTATTAAACAAGCAATAATGACATTTTCAAGCCTCTAATGCCTCAGAAAGCCCTCTGGTCTTTGCCTTTGGGCCCAGGCCTTCCACGAGGGATAATCTTGGGGATGTGATCCAGGTCTTACACCCCCAAATCTCTGCTTCTAACCAAGACCTCTGGAGGTTTTCTTACCTTTCCTGGTGTTTTGAGACAGGGTTGCATTGTAGTCCTGGCTGTCCTAGAACTAGCTCCATAGATCAGGCTGGTCTCAAACTCCCAGAGATCCAACTGCCTCTGCCTCCAGATTAAGGGCATATGCCACCATAGATTTTCACTAAGATCTTTCTTCCTAACCATGGGCCTTGTATACATATACAGATGCCCTGACTCTCCTGAATACCATCTGCCTTCCCTAGATCACAACCCAGTACAGGGAACTCACAGGTATAATCCCCACATTCAGGAGGCAGGAGGATTGCTTTGAGTTTGATGCTATTTTGGACTGCAAAGTGAGTTCCAAGCCAGCCAGGGCTACAGGATGAGACACTGCTGTCAAGAAAATAATTATTTTTAAAAAGAGCACCTAGTCAATGCCTTGTCTACTTTGCCAGTCAACACACAACCCTCTCCAGCAGCTGCTGCCATTCTGTCACGCCAGACCCACCTCTAGCTTGCCAACCTTCAGCCAAAGAGGGATAAATAAGGAAGTCTCTGCAGCATGGCTCATACAGGGCAGACAGCCCGCATAGCACTTATTGTAATGCACTCTTGACCAAGACACTGTCCAGGTGGTGGTAGTGCATACCTCTAGCCCCAGCACTTGGGATGCAGAGGCAAGCAGGTCTCTGTGAGTTTTCGTTCAGCCTGGTTTACAGAGCGAGTGTTAGGACAGCCAAAGCTATAGAGAGAAGCCCTGTCTTTAAAAAAAGCCACTGGCAAGAATGTGCTCAAGAGAGGTGAAGAAATGGCTTTGTTCGAGACCTTGCACTGTGGCACCTCATGTGAATGCCCTGTCAGAAGTCTTCTAAACTGCCGAGCAGTGGTGGCGCACGCCTTTAATCCCAGCACTTGGGAGGCAGAGGCAGGCGGATTTCTGAGTTTGAGGCCAGTCTGGTCTACAGAGTGAGTTCCAGGACAGCCAAGGCTATACAGAGAAACTCCGTCTCAAAAAACAAAACAAAACAAAACAAAACAAAACAAAACAAAACAAAACACCCAAGAAGTCTTCTGAACCAAATGACTAGTTCCCCTGTCAGTATCTGGTGTAAGAGACTGCTCAGGACTTCAGACCAGATCTGTGCTTCCCGAGCATAATTTTTCAGGGGGCAAATGAGAGTTCTCTGATCGGCCTTTTTGAAGACATCCAATCTGTATGCAAACTGTAAAGTGACTGTGCCATTGAGATCTTCACCTGGGTCGCACAGCACACTTGTGGAGAATGTGGTATAGAATCCAGTAAGGCAGGGCGCATGGTGGCACATGCCAGTGACCCCAGAACTTGGGAGGTGGAAGAGGAAGATGAGGAACTAAAAATTGTCCTTCGTTACACAGTAAACTTGAGACTCATCTCCCAAATAAATAGACCATGGGCTTATATGAGACCATGTCTCAAACAAACAAGTTGTAGTTGCTAGTTTTTGCACACTGCCAGCATTCATACACTGACCAGAGGAAGGCTTTGTCTATTCTGAGACCCACCATCAACTACTCCCGGAGCGAGGGGGGGTGGCTTTGACAATTTTCCATGAGTGTGAGGCACTGGGCTCAGACATGAGGGCCTGCCCATGTCAACAATACATCACTGACGACTTCATCCATTCCTTACACATTCACTTATGCCTTTCTTGGCTATCTGCCTCTAAAGTCACACGCTGGTCTCCAGGTGCACGCCACACAAAAACATACATGTACACTTGCATGTACATTATACACACATGTGCATATATACTCACACACTTACATATAATACAAACACGCACACACAATTTTTTTGTCTAGACAATGCCAGCATTTGGAATTTATTTATTTATTTATTTATTTATTTATTTATTTATTTATGTTGGAGACATAGTCTAGCTATGTAGCCATGGATGACCTGGAACTCTCTATATAGACTAGGCTAGTCTTGAACTCACAGAACTCTGCCTGACTTTGTGTCCCAAGTGTTGGGATTAAAGATGTGTTGCAACCATGCCTGTTGGATTTTTCTATGTAGTAGCCGTGGCTAGCCTGGAGCTCACATTTTAGATCAGGCTGGTCTCAGACTCCCAGAGATCCACCTTTTTCTGCTACCAAGTGCTGGGATTAAAGGAATATGCCCCCATGCCAAACTAGCATTTGGTTTGTTTTTTGTTTTTGTTTTTGTTTGAATAAAGTTCTTATTGGCTGCTGAAAGGATGGATGGGGGACCTTTTCAGTTTTATGATAGTGTTCTCATAGGGAAAAAAAAGAATAGTGATTTGTTCATACATTTTTGAGCCCCTTCTATATCCCAGCAGGGCCTTTACTGGGCTCTGACACACAGAGCAGGAGATGCTATCACGCGCCTCTTCTGGGCAGAGTTCTGACGCAGGTATCTGTTGGCTGTTGTGCAGAGATGAGTTGCTGTGAACCGCGGTGCTGGAAGTGAGACAAGCAGCCCAGAGAAATGCTGCTCTCCCCAAGCCTGGAGCTGAAGAGCTAAGAAGACACTGAGCAAATAGAGAAGTGGTTATGCCCCAGCACTCTCTCATCTGTTCCATGATGCACTCTACCTAACAACTGCCACATTTGTGCCTGGCAGACATGAAGCACTCAATAACTGTCACTCATGGCCCTCAGTTCTCTGAAATATAAGACAGGAGTGGGTAAGAGTTGCCACTGTCATCATTTAGGAACACAGTGACAGGAGCTAGCCGGAAGCAGAGTACAGTGGAACACGCATTTAATCCCAGCAACCGGGAGACAGACGGGAGGATTTCTGTGAGTTTGAGGTCAACCTGGTTTACAGGCCAGGCCAGTAAAGGTCTCAAAGTGAGACCTTGTTTCAAAAACAGCACCAACAAAAACAATGAATGAGGTTGGGGTGGTATCTGAATAAAACAGATACCTCCCAGAGTAGACAGATTCCACCCTGAGGGACCTGCCATCAACAGGATGTGAATACATGCTGGCAGACCGCAACTGGGGGTCACATGACCAGCCTTGATACTGTTGCGTTGGCCATGTACAGTGGATGGCAGAGTCCCAAGGGAAGCCTCTCAGCATATCATATAGTCCATCCATAGGGAGGGAAAGGTGGTCAAAGGTGAAAGGGGGTAGGGGTAGGCTTCAAGACATACCCCAGTTCCTTAGCAAATTTATGTTTTGAAAGGGAAAAGAAAAGGTTTAGCAAGTTCGCTGAAGTTGCAAAAAATTCCAAGCCAAGAGGGGAGCAGAGATCGCTGAGGGATCGCCAAGCCTGAGTGCTGAACTGAATCTAATAAGGCAAATGTGAATGAGGACAAACTGTGCAAACCCAGTGACCGGAAACCAGAGGGAGTAGGTATGACTCAGCATTCAAGAAGGGACACAGATTTGTTCCCAGTGAATTCCTGAGGCGCTTGGGAGGGATGAAAAGCCCAAGTGGATGCTGGGAGGTTCCTTTCTGTCCTGCTGGACCTCCAACTGCCTGCAGCCAACAACTCTGACCTGTTTGCACTGCCCAGGAACCCAGACAAGCTAGACTAAAGACAGCAAGAGACAACCATCATCCCTACTCTGCAGACCTCACTTCCTGAAGATGGATAGAAGTAAATTCTAGAAAAGTCCCAATCTTCAAACTTCCAATACTCTCTGTCCCACAGTCAAACCCACTAATTTGGGTACCAAAGGGCACTCTAAAATACAACATAATAAAACTAACAGTAAGGGGGGAATGCAATGAAGAGGAAATAAGAGCAGAAAGAGCTGGAGAGATGGCTTAGCTCTTGCAGAGGACCCAAGTTCGAATCTCACCACATCTCCAGAGCTCTAGGGATCTGCTTCTATCTTCTGTGGGCACCAACACTGCCTTCACTCACATGACCTGAAGACACACACACACACACACACACAGACACACACACAAACAAACAAATCTTATTTTTAAAAAAAAGATTAGAAAGAGCTACAGTCATAAGAAGAAAAAAAAAAAAACAAAGAGGGGTGAGTGGCTTAACGGCCTGGGAAAGTCCAGCACCCCTTGAGGACATCTCCTCTCTACCCTATAGCTCCATGGAGAGGCTGGAGGTTAAGAGACAGGGACCACAGTCTACCCTGACACCCTACTGCAGAAAGGAAAGGTGGCAGAGAAGGAAGTGGGCTCTACCCACACTCCTCCACACAGCCAACCCCTGAGGAAAGCCATGTGTACTCCTTGTCTCTGCTTCTCCTTCCCACTCACTTGCCAGACCAGAGAATCTGGAGTTGACCACATCGCTCCACCCAAGCAGCCTTCCACATGTCACTAGTGACTTCCACGTCATTGTTGTGTCTCTTCTGTTGTGTCTCATCCGACTTCCTAGAAGCAGTAGGTAATATTGCTGCATCAAGGCCTTGAAACTGTCCCTTGTGGGTAGCTGATCAAACCTGGCCTCCCTGAGTATTCCATCTGTGCCAGTGGCTTCTCCCCTCTGTATTTTGCAGACTTGCCCTAGTTCTTTGAGGCATGGTGGGCCTCCCATTCATTACCAATTCCTGGCTGCTCTCATCCACTCATAGGCCTTCGCTTGCCACTCCAGAAGCTGATGACTCTCCAATCTATCTATCCAGCCCATGCAGCATGTTCTACTCTGAGATTCACAGCAGAAGCTCCCACCTCACTTAGCACATCCCCAGCATCTTGTAGCACTAAACTCCACCTGGAATTTTCTTCCTAAACTTGACCTCCATCTCTACTGGTTTGCTATAAGCAGTGACTCTTCTACTACCCAGGCCAGACACCCCAAGGCCATCCCTGGCCCCATCCCTTGCCATCATTCCAAGGGCTACTCCATTCAACACCTCTAACGGCCTCTCAGCCCTAACCACTTTCTTCAACATCCACCTCCAGGATATCTCACTATGCATATGGATGGCAGCCATGACCTCCTTCCTGCACACCATATAGCAGGGTTCCCCCTCCAGTATGTTCCACATGCCCTTTTAAAAAGCCCTTCTAAGCTAACATCAGTCTATCGTGACCTGGGCACTCCATCTTTCTCTAGCACACATAGGTTCACTCTTTGCACCCGTAGCTCCATTTTCCTCATGCTTCCTCATTCCTTCTCCTGGAAGGAACTTCCCACATTTGATATTCATTATTTCAACCATCACTTCTTCAGGTGAAGCTCCTCTGATGCAACTGCATCCACCCCACCTACACCTACGCCTCCTAGCATTTATCACAGGGGTAACTCAACATTTTCATGTACTCAATATGGTCGTTTAGTCCGTAGTGGCTGCTTATGACTGGTACTGTGTCTCCAGTTCCTAACACAATGCCTGTACAGACGGAGGAAAGAGGCACTGGGACAAAAGAAAAAATAGTGATAAGTTGTGTTTTATGATGCAATCTTTTGCTCATAAGTCTGTCGCTGACTGGATGAGACCCACCTACATGATTGAAGGGGATCTCCTTTACCTAAAGTAAGCATTGTGTAAATGTTAGCCACAACTACAAAAACATCCTCAAAGTAATGTCTATCCCAGTTTCCGACCAAAGACACGGGCGCCGCACACTAGATTACCTAAACCGACCCATCGAACCGAGGCATCCGCGATGACGTCAACTCAAAGACAAGACCGTGGTACGTTTATTGTCACATGCTGTAGGAAAATCCAGCAGACATATAGACATATTTCATAAAGTTAGGAGAAATAATGAAAAGAACTTGCGTGTGGTCCTTAGATACTCTTGTCCTTAAAGTCAGAGTGACTTAGGATTACAGCATGGAGTGTCAGAGATGAGGGGGGCAGCCCCCCCATTGTGAGGTCCAGATAGAACACCAAACTTAGACTGACCCCAGCCCTGGATGGTCTCCTCTTCCTCAGCTCCACTCTCTACCAGAGTCTGCCCACTGGGATCTGGTCTGGAACTGGATTTTACCTTCCTCTCCCTGACCCACGGAAAGCTTTGAGAGAAGATGACCACAGAGCCAGTGGAGGTCTTAAGGATCAGCCTCCATTGACTCCCAAGATCAGACCCATGGCATTCTTTCTAGATAGCTCTAAGAGAAGGGCGTGTCAGGAGGACTCAGTCCTTGGCTCTTGAAACTGGTTGAGGAGGACTGGCTCCGGTTCTTGTTCAGAAGTCCTAGCAGAGGGACACAGCTACTTGTGTATCTTCGGTTGAACACTGCTCCTCCTCTGGGAGAAGGTTGTCTTCTACCAAGTGGACAGCTTCAGGAGGGACAGTGAGAGAAGAATGGGATACTCGCTTAGCCAGCCAGATCAGCCAAGTCAACTCAGCCCTGGCTGATTGTACAGTAACAGATGGTGCGGATGGATTACCACCACCACCACGTCTTATTTTAGATTCCTGAGAGAATAAAACTCCGTAAGATTCAAGCACCCGAGGACCAGAGATCAGGTACAAAGGAAGAGTCATTACAGATAAAGGGAAAAGGAACCCATGTCAGAAATGGAAACTCCCAAGCTGTGGGAGCCTGGTGCTTGGCTAAAGGAGACTCACGGCCAGTAGCTAGGGAAGGAATGAAGCACTTGTGGCCAGAAGATATTATGGGCCAATTTCCTGGCACACAAGACACAGGGCTTCCTCAGGAGATAGCTGACAGATGAGATCCAGGCATGCCAATGTCAAAAGGAGAGAGTATTCTTCCCAAGAAGGCAGAATAATGAATATTCATCGACAAGTATCTAATCAACAAATGCCTGGGCCAAGTTGCACCCCTTGTTTTAGTCCAAGGTACTCTAGGGAGGTACAATAACTTCACTCACTGAACATCCTGTGGAAAGTGCAGAGGGGCCAATTTCACAGACACAAGGCAAGTGATGTGGTATAGGACTTATCTGAAGGGGAAGTCCAGGGGCAACAATTAGCCTGAAGTAGGATAAAGACAATAGCAGAAGAGGCAACCATGAAATTAAAATTGGCCAGACCTTGTCAGGACATTTCAGGCTGAGATAAGGCAACACACAGGTCTGGAGGCCCAGAGAGCTGAGCCTGTTAGAGCAGAGGGCCAAGAGGAGGGCATAGTCTCTGACCTCACAATACCCAGAGCCCACTGGGCCAGCCTTGCAGACTCTGGTGCCCTTTTCCAGCCCGGGCAAGGCCCCGGGCCCTGGGCAGCCTCCAGGTGCACTGCCCTCCCTTGGGCTGCACCCTCCCCACTTCCCTAGGGCATGTCTCTTCTTACAAGTTATGAGGGGCTCCGGCAACAGATAGAGAGACTGGTGCGGGAAAATGAGGAACTGAAGAAGCTGGTACGGCTCATTCGGGAGAATCACGAGCTCAAGTCTGCGATCAAGACTCAGGCAGGTGGCCTCTGCATCAGCGGGTTCACCAGCGGGCTTGGTGAGGCAGCGGCAGGCCCTTCCCAACATCAGGGTAACTATAAGAGGCCTGGGTATAAGGACAGTGGGGAGGGTAGGATGGAGCTGCACAGAGGGAGGAAGAGCCAGGATGCTGGGATCTGAGGAAATGGTGGAGAAAGGGCTTAGACAGTAACAAACAGAGGACATTGGCCTCAACAGGGGGAGATAGGACAAGATCATAGGACCATTGGGTGAAAGGGCAACGTAGGCTCCATACCTGTTCACCTGATAGGAGCTGCCTTACCACCTTCCCCCTCAACCTTCCAGGCAGCATTGTAGACTAAAAACTGCCCAGCTCTGGAATCCAAATCTCCCCGATGAGTCCAAATGCTACCAACCCTCGGGCTCCACGTCCCTGTCCTCCCTCGCTTTCAGCCTTTCCTAATTTCCACCAGCAGCAAGGGATCTTTCTCTCCATTTTGTGACAGCCAGAAAGAAACTCATATCCAGAAGCTGAGGAGAGATACCAGGACCTAAAGTTGAGATTTAGAATTTGTTAGCCAGTGCTAGAAGCCCTGGGGCTAGAGATATCCAGAGCAGGGCAGGTTGAGAGAAGAGAACCAGCAAGGTTGCAAGCGTTCACAGAAATGTAGTTGAACTGACGGCCCTCGCTGAGCCCAGGTATAGGGATGGGTTAGAGAGAGGTGGCATTCAGACACCAAGTGATGACAGAGGCTACAAAGCCAAGTACAGCGATAGAAAGGCCGTGCTGAAAGGGAGAAAAGCTGTGAGCAGAAAGAGGTCAGCATTGAGGCTACCAGGGGGAGAGCTGCTGGGAGTAGCAAACTCTCCAACTATAGACGCTATGGCTGCTACTAAGTGTACTCTAAGTGTACTCAAAGGAGGAAACACTAGTAGTTTATAGTATCCATGTCCCTCCCTACAGAAGCCTTCTTGTCCTAGAGGTTGTGTTCTTTCCTGTCCGTGATTTTCTGTGTGTGCTTACAGCCTATCCACCCCTACAGTGACCCGCTCTCTGTCACAGACCTTCATACTGACCCTCCCTGCTTGCTCCTCTCCCTCTGTCTCTGATGAGGCGTGAAATCTCTCTTATCTAAGAGGAGGACTTCTCTCTGCCTGTTTAGACCTTCTACAAGTTGGCAATGGACCCCAACAACGCTGCTCTGGGGAGGTTATGAGTAACATCCTAAATGCCTTCTCCACCTCTGCATGGCATTTGGGAATAATAACCCTCGCTGAGTCTCTCTTCCTGAGCTCCCAAGCCAAGTTTGTTATCTACATCCTGACTCACGTTAATCACTGCAACTCCCAGGCTCAGGCTTCAAGCCCTGCCCCTCCACCCTCGGGCAATCCACCTACCACTCTGGCACCACAAGTGAAAATAGCTTCAGAGGATCCTGAAGGCCTAATTAATCCCTGGAAATAGTCTCACAAGGGGTCCGGGCTCAAGCACAGTTGGTAAAATGCTTGCTTATCATGCATGGAGCCCTGGGTCTGGTTCTGGTCCCTAATCATAAAACTGGGTACGATTACACAAGCCAGGAACAGGAAGATCAGAAATTCAAAGTCGTTCTCACTACACAGTGATGTCAAGACCAGCCTGGATTACACAAGATACCGTCTAAAAAAACAAACAAACAAACAAACAATAACAACAAAAATGAAAGAAAAAAAAAAAAAAGTACAGCAGTTCATCCCTAACTAGACTAACTTCTGGTTGAGAACTTGAGCCTTTGTACTAAGAGGCTGAAGTCCTTTCAGGCGGCGTCCATTCCTCCCCCTGCTCCTTTCTGGCTGGATTTCCTACCAGTAAGCCTGGCTGTAGTGGGCGTGCCTCACATCCCTAGCAGTAGTCATAAGCACACGTGTGCCTCCTGTTTTAAATATCATTAATAACTGAGATAACAGGATGAAACGAGAACCAAAACAGCAACAACAACAACAACAAAAAAAAGACCCAGCAGAGGGTCTCTGTGAGTTCAAGGCCATCTTGGTCTACAGGGGGAGCTCTAAGACAGCCAGGGTTACACAAAGAAACCCTGTTGTTCCCACCCCCACCCCAGCTCCTCAAAAAACACCAACAGGAAAAAAACCAAAACAAACAAACAAACAAAAACCCCAACCAACCAACCAAACAAACAAACAAAAAACCCAGACAGCAAAAAGAATATACATAGAGGAGGTACAACATTTAAGAAATTCTAACAAGCTAGATGCTAGCTTCCTGCTTTAAGCCTTAGATTTTACTCCTTTCTGCAAATATGGATTTGTGTATGAGTTTGTATGTGAGGACATGTGCATGCCATGGCACGTATGGCGGTCAGAGACAACCTCAGGTGCTGGGTCTCATCTTCATTTTTAGTCAGTTTCTCTTGTTTCTGCCACTGCACTGTATACACTGGGCTATCCAGCCCATGGCCTATGGAGGATTCCCCAGGCTCTGCCTTTTTATAGACACATGCCACCATGTCCGGCTTTTACATAGGTTCTCATGACTCAAATCAGGTCTTCATGCTTGTATTAAGTGTTCTTACGAGTTGAGCCATCTCCCTGACCCTTGTGATTTTGAGACAGGTTCTTACTATATGGCCTAGCCTGGTCTTGAACTCAATATGTAGCCCAGGTTGGTCTCAAAGTGGTTATGTCAGCCTCCAGAGTGCAGAGTGCATGCAACCACATCTGGCTTTGAGGTTTACATTTTAAATCCTTGGTCCTGGAGAAATGTTTCAGTAGTTAAGAGCCTTGTGCTCTTGCAGAGGACCTGGGTTTGATTCCCAAAGCACCCACATGGCAGCTTACAACCATTTGTAAGTCCAGTCCCCGACACTCTCTTCTGGCATCCTCAGACACCGGGCACACATGTCATGCACAGACATACATGCAGACAAAACACCCATACACATATAAAATAAATAAAATAAAGCCTTGAACTAGTTCATGTCTTTATGGAGGAGTTCAGACAGCTGGTCATGAAGGCAGAAAGCAATATTCTAAGGAGAAAGCACAGCGTGGATGAGGACCTGGTCCTAGTGCTACGGGGGCGAGAACTAGACAAAAGCGTAAGAGTCTATGTGGTACCCAAGTGCCTGAAGTGATGAGTGGGTGTGGGGTACATAGTGCTGATGTGTGCAACCAAAGTACATGGTGTGCGTGTGAGTACATATGTGTGTGACTGTGTATGGGAGAACATACGTGAGTTTGTGAGAACATAGCGTGTACTCTTTGAAGAGGGTACGTTGTAAACATGTATGTGGGCAAATATTCCCGTGTGGCTGTTAAAAATGTGTGAGTGACTATGTTACGCATGAGTGTATGTTGTGTGGGAGCTTGTGTTTATGTGTATATGTGATAGCGTGTGTTGTTGCTGTATGTACAGTGCTATTCTCAGATGTTCCTGTCAGGGGTCACTGAGAGGTGAACCATAAGCCGGAGAGGTCAGCGGGGGGGGGGGGGGGGGGGTCAGATCACAACCGCCTGTGAACATTGAATGACATGCTAAGGACTTGCTCCTAAAAGCTATAAGCTGAGGTTTGTGATTTCTAACAGGAAGTAGCCACATTTGTGCCCAGAAAGATCATTCCATCTACTGGGAGGAAGCACAACTGGAGGGGTGGGGGAGAGACGAGTTACGGAGAAGCTTCTAGTCGTTCAGGTGGGAGATCATAGCACGAACTGCAAGTGAACAGAAACTCATTCTAGTGTAGTAAGAAAAATAAATCCTAACTGTTTGATGTAAAAGGTGATAAATAGTCTGGGTGTTGGTGGTGCATGCCTTTAGTCCCAGCACTCAGGAGGAGGCAGAGGCAGGCAGATCTCTGAGATCGAGCCCAGCCTGGTCTATGGAGTGAGTTCCAGGATAGCCGGGGCTGCAGAGAGAAACCCTGTCTCAAAACAAAATAGAATGAAAAAGAGAGGTGATAAATACAGCGTCCGGAGTATGTCTGACTGAAAGGACTAGGGGCTGACTGGTGGTACCACGTCCCAAGAGACACAGTTTGCCACCATCAGGCCACCAAGGAGGATCCTTCACAGCTACCTCAGCAGCTCTAATTCCCATGTCCCCACTGTGCTCGATCTCTCATATCTTTCTTGTTACATCAGATTATTTCTTTTCTTTTCCTTCTTTTCAATTTTTGGCTTTTGGTACAGAGTTTCCTGTAGCCCAAGCTAATTTTGAACTCCTGATTCCCCTGCCTCTCCCTCTCAGGTGCTGGATAACAGGGCTGCACCACCACACCTGGCTCCCACAGCCTGTGCCTGTGAATGGCCTTTATCTTGAGGTCAGGTTCCTCGCTTGCTCTCATGGACTCAAGCTTTAAGTTCTCTTTCTAAGACCACCTTGTTCCTTTAAGCTCTGATCCAGGGCTCTGATCCACCTCAATTCAGGAGGAACACAGAAGGAAATTTAGCTGGGGAGGTATGGAGAGATCTTAAACACATGGGCTGTAGGTACTCAAAATCTTGTATACCAGGCCCACTGCAGCACAGGACCAAGACCAGATGGTGGGAAAATGGGCGATGGATGGGGGCCTCTGGACCAAGGGATCATGAGTTCTTTCCTAAGGCATCACATCCTAGTCCGACACTCCAGAAAGTACAATGATCCTAAATCTAAATATACTATTCTAGGTCATTACAATGGCTTATTTATCAGAGAAGGAAAGAGGAACATTGACTGAGTGTTAGCTTGAATAATAATGTCCAACCTCTGTGACACACAGCATGTGGGCTTCTATTGGAGTTCCTGCCCATGGCTCTGACAAGGTTAGAGGTGAGCCCTGGAAGAAGGAAGTACAATTTTGGAGGATGTCTTCCTCCAGGGTAAGACATCCACAGAGAGAGTGTTGGATACCGCAGGCAACAGGAGAGAAACCTCAAAACACAAAGAGGAGGTCAGGGCTAGCTAGAAAAGATTCAAAACTTGTTGGTTATTAAAGCCACTAGAGGGGTTAAGAACAGCTGGGAAAGCCAGGTTGTGGTGTTATGTGCCTTAATTCCAGCACCAGGGAGGCAGAGGCAGGCAGATCTTTCAAGTTTGAGGCCAGCCTGGTCTACAGAATGAGTTCCAGAATGGAGCTACACACAGAGAAACCCTATGTCGAAAAACCAAAAAGCTAAAACAAACAACATCCTTGTTGGAATGGAGAGGTGGCTCAGAAGTTAAGAGCACTGGCTGCTCTTCCAGAGGACTGGGGTTCAATTCCCAGCACTGGCAGCTCACAGCAGTTTATAACTCTAGTCTCAGGGGATCTGACACCTTCACACAGACATAAACGCAGAGAGAGTACACAGTGCCCAGAGACTGGCAAGTGCAAGTGAGAACAGGTAGAAACAGGCTGACAAAGAACATGACAAGACACACAGGAAATGACAGGAGTTTGACGTCTTGGAGGCCAAGAGACAGTTTCAAAGGAAATGGCGTCAGCCAGGCAAAGGCTTGCCCAACAGCTGAGCAAGAAAAGTGCATAATATTTTCACAGCTTTTTGAGAACAAGGACATGGTATCCATGACTTCAATAGAAGTGATTTCAACCTCACTGAGAGAGGCTGACCAGAGCGAGGTAAAGTAAGGAGGTAGAAAGAGCAGAGGCTGGCTCAGTGGGAAAGGGTGCTTGCAGCCAAGCCTGATATTCAATTCCTAGACCCTATACTGTTCTAAATTGTACTCTGACTTCCACACATACACTGTGCTATGAATGTGTGCATGTGTACAGACACAAGTTTAAAAGTACCTTTTTTTTTTTTTTTTTTTGGCGACAGTGTTTCCCTGTGTAACCCTGGTTGTGATGGAACTCACTCTGTAGAGCAGGCTGGTCTTGAACTCACGGAGTTCCGCCTGCCTCTGCCTCCAGAGTGTTGGAATTAAAGATGTGTGCCATCATCACCTTGTTAAAAAAAAAATTGGGAAAAATAGATGACAGTGACTTCTTAGTTCAAGAAGTTTGGCTTTGAGATTTGATTACTTTTCTCATTGCTGTGGCAAGATGGACTTGAGGTGAAAGGGCTTATTTTAGCTTGCAGTTTGAGAGGTTCTACCGCCCATGTGGTAATAAGGGTAAGGATATGAGTCACTTGTGTCTCCGGAGAGACAAACACTAGTACTCAACTAGCTTGTGGAGAGCTGATGACGCTGGCTCTCCACACTAGCTCTCTCCTTTTTAGTCAGTCTGGGGTTCCAAGCCACGGGGTAGTGCAACCCAGAGTCAATTCAGGTTTATCCATTCAGTTAATCCACTTTTGAAAGCCCTCACAGACAAATTAAAACTTAGGTTGTCTTTTGTTTGTTTGGTTTTCACGTTGAGATGGTTACGCTTGTGGTCTAAGAGGCTGTCAAATATGCTAGGTAGCTGAGAATTGACTGTTATCTCTTGACACCCTGGCTCCACTTCCAAAGTGCTAGGAATACAGATGTGAGAACAGTGTCCTCTAGGACGCTCTGGGTGGTTTTTTGTTTTTGTTTTTTAAAGATTTATTTATTTTATTTATATGAGTACACTGTAGCTGTCTTCAGACACACCAGAAGGAGGCATCAGATCCCATTACAAATGATTGTGAGGCACCATGTGGTTGCTGGCAGTTGAACTCAGGTCCTCTGGAAGAGCAGTCAGGGCTTTTAACCACTGAGCCATCTCTCCAGCCCTCTGGGCGTTTCTTAATCCAATCAAGTTGAATAGAAATTAACTTCACAGCAGGGTTGGGAGACAGAGCAGTAGCTAGGGAGAGGAAATGAGCCCAGAGTTTCTTTTCAAGATGGCAGAGGCCCAAATTTGTTTATGTTTGGGAGGAGCTAGGGGAGACTGCACACAATTTGAAGGGAGCTTGGGGGGAGTGATGTCGACTGAAGGGAAGAACAAAAGGAAGAATACTCGTGAGGGCTGGGTGAGGAAGGAGCTGTGGGAACTTCAGGCTCATTGACGTAATTTTCTCCGTAATAATTTTTCTGAGAGCAAGGGTGGGTCCAGGTTCAACTCCCAGCACCAACACAGCCGTTCACATCTGTCTGTAACTCCAGTTCCAGCCATTCTGGTAGCCTCATGCAGACAAGCGTGAAGGTAAAAACAACAGGAAAATAAAAACGTAAAAATCAAACAGAAAACAAGAAGAAGGGTGGAGAAGAAAAGGTTTGAAACAAAGATGGAGTAGGAACTGAGCAGGGAACCTGGCTGGATGTACTGTTTGGTTATATAGTGGGCTAAATTGTGCTAAACAGTATTAGCCCATTTGTAAGATTTCCAAAGGCCTAAGCCAACATCTATGTCTTTCCTCATAGTATAACTGAGGCAGGCATGTAGTAGACTTTGATGGTTTAGCTCGTGATAGGCTGTACTGGCTGAGAGGAAGGGAAGATTGGGAGGATTATCCAAAAGAAAAACCTTCCCAGGGAGATACAGCTGCCAAGAGCTTCCAGACCTTAGCTCACACATAGGGAATGGAATTAGAGCAAATACAGGCTCAGACCTCTTGCTCCCGTGAACTCTGGGCCTTGCTCAGATGCTCACACCAGGCTATCTCTGTGAGGCAGAGACAAATGGGCGCAGGTCTGTTAGAACAGCAGAAGAGAGCTAAAGTGAGAGCTAAGTGCTCAAGACTACCAAACAGTAGCTGACAGCTGGCCCCTCTTCCCAGCGGTCAGACCTAGCTTCTCCACACAGAAGTCGCAGCACAGAATCCAGGCACAATGGTACCTGCCAGTACTCCCAATACAAAAGATACGGAGGCAGGAAGTTACAAATACTAGGCCAGACGGGGCTACACAGCAAGACCCTCATTCAGAGAGACTGGAGGGAAGGGAGGTGACAGGTAGCCCAAGTGGCACAGGCTAACAAGGACAGTGGTCAGCATGGGACAGACCATACAGGTAAAATGGCTAAGAAGTCTGAGACAATGTACTACTGTCACTTAACTCCCCATCCTTTTCCTCCTGGGCTTTCTAACCTTAGCTGTGTGCCACCTGCCTGCTGGGGTGGATGCTTCCACCAAGAGGGGGCAGCCTTCCACCCACACCACCTACACTTTTTTTTCTCCCAAGAAAGAACCCTAATGCCCACCTGGCACCACCTCTTACTCACTTCCCTCTCCATCTCAGAACTTTAACCCACTCACAGGACCCGTCTCTACCCTGAGACTCATGTTTTTAGAACCCGGTTCTTGGATCACAAACCTATCCCTCCTAGGTCCACTCTCAGACTTCCCACAAAACACCGTTCCATACCAGATCCCCAACCTGTTCTAGAGACCCTCCATTCCTCAAGGGTCTTCCTCAGGACCAGGACCCCTCTCCCTCAGGTCTCCCTTTCCTCAGGTCTCCCCCCTCAGGATTCCCTTAGGTCTCCCTTCCTTGAGGACCTTCCTCTCAGCCACCTTCCTTCATCTTTCTTTGCTCTTTCCACATCCATCCACCTCTGTAGAAAATCCTATTTGAAAGTCTAGCTAAGTCTTGCCTCCCCTTCCTTCTTAATATTCTTTCCTCTCAGCTTCAGTCTCTAAGCCTCCTCACGTTGGGACCTTCCCTAGCGCTGTGACCCCCTAGATGTCCCTCTAAGATTTGGCAGGCCCTCTGAGCCCTACCACAGACTGGCCAATCTGGGCTGGAGAGAGCCACTGAAAAATAGAGGGATGTGGTCCCTAGACTCAGAGATGGAGCTGCCAGGCAGAGGCCAGTGTGAGAGAGAGCAGAGAAGCAATGTAGGCAGGGAGACCCGAAGCATGAGATCCGGGGAGGCCAACAGCGTTCAGAGAGTTACTCATGGCAAGCTGCCATCATAAACCCTCAGAGGTGTACTTTTCCTGTAAGTCCTCGGTCTGATGTAACAAACTAATCTTTCCTAATTCTAGATGATAAAGATAAACATGCACCTGGGGCTGGAGAGATAGCTCAGTAGTTAAAAGCACAGCGGGCTGCCCTTCCAGAGGTCCTGAGTTCAATTCCTAGCAAGCACATGGTGGCTCACAACCATCTGTAATGAGATCTGACGCCTTCTTCTGTCATGCAGACAAACATGTAAATAGAGCAGTCATAAATAAATAAATAAATAAATAAATAAATAAATAGTAAATCTTCTTTAAAACCAATGAAATTTCTAATTTCTATAGGGTTCTAGTATGGTACCAGAACCTAGCAAGCTTTTAAATTTACAGTCCGTAAGTGACTACATTCAAACTCTAACAAAGGGCTGAAGCATCAAAGGCTTGTACATTTTTCATTAGAATCAAAAGTGGAGGGCTGAACTGTCTTAGAGTTGGATTACGTTTCTATTTAGTGGAAGAGCTCCTTCTACAAATGACGGCCTGCCTGCTCTCTTACTAGAATTCCCCAAACTCAAGCTTCTCTCTGCTAATCTCAGTGACCCTGATTAATGTCGAACCCTATGGATGTTATGTCTGTGCCAGGCCTTTCAGTGTGAGTAGGGTCTGGGCCTGCAGAGCCTGTAGTGCTCCACTATGGACACTTAATTGTCTGAGCCATAAATGCTACCCTAAATGCCTGTGACCCTGATGCATCCTTTTCTATAATAATTGTATAAAGATACAATTCACTTATTACCCAGTTCAAACTTTTTAAAATAATTATTTATTTCATGTATATAAGTACACCGTAGCTGTCTTCAGATGTATCAGCAGAGGGCTTCGGTTGTGAGCCACCATGTGATTGCTGGGAATTGAACTCAGGACCTCTGGAAGAGCAACCAGTGCTCTCAACCTGCTGAGCCATCTCTCCAGCCCCCAGTCCAAACGTTTAAAGTATACAACTTAAAAACCGTAAATATATTCACTTATGTGTACAGACATTGGCTCAGACAACTTTAGAACACTCTCATCCCTAAAAAGAAACTTTGGTCCTTTAGCGAGGACGCACCATTTTCCGCGTGCTCCCTGAGTGCTCACAAATGGCAGATGTGTTCACCTGTTCTAGACTGTCTGTATAAACGGGATAGTACATGCATCCTTCCACTCCGTAACATTTTCAAGGTTTGTTACAGGGCTTATCACTGAAAAACATTTTATACAGTCTGCATAAAATGCAGACCATAAAATATATACCAGTCTGCAGACACTTAGGTTTGAGTTGTTTCTCTCTTTTTTTAAGCTTTTGGAGTAATTCCTCTCCAAGCATTTGTGTACAAGTTGGGGATTTTTGGTGGTGGAGGCTCTTCGGTCTCACATGTAATAGGCAAGTGATGCCTCTGGCCCTGTGTACAAGTATCTTTGTGTAGGCATGCTGCTTTGTTTTGCTTTTGCCTGATCTACTCACAACAAAAGAAACAGAACCAAGAAAAAACTGCATTTAAAACCAGACCTCTGCCTTTTTTTAATCTCACACTGATTTACTTGAAGAAGCAGACATGTGGAAGTCAAAAGAACAGACTGTGAGAGTCACTTCCACCCTCCCACCTTGTGGGCCCCAGGGATTGAACTCAGATCATGATGCTTGGCTGTGAGCATGTTTACCTCTTTGAGCTATCTTTTGGGCACCCAAAATAGATGTCTCTAGTTGGCATTTTGAGATAAACAATAGCAAACAAGTGACTCTAAGCTCTTTGGGTAGTTTCTTTTGCTCTGGAGTCCTCTTGAGACTATTTTCAAAGGTGTTGTTTATTTACTGACTTGTGCAGCTGTTTTGCCTGCGTGTATATGAGTACCACCAGCGTGCCTGGTGACCTCAGTCAGGGCTTTGGATCCTCTGGATTGCTGGGAGCTGCCATGTGTATGCTTAGAAGCTGCAAGAGTGGCTGACAAGTGCCCTTAACCATCGAGCCACATCTCTCCAGCCCTGAAACTTTATTTCTTGGAACTCAGATGGGCATGCCAGGCATTATATGTCCAAATGGAATTTTTTAAACTTTTTATTAATTAACCTTTTAAGTATCAATTAACCTTTTTTTCTTGTCATTCTTATTTAAATGCAAATAGACAAATTATTTTTATTATCATTTTAACCCCATTACTTTTTGATATATTCCTCTTTCTTTTTTACAAAAGTATTTATTTACATATATGTTTTATATACTATTAATGCATTATTATATGTCTATAATACATTATTACATATACACTTATTTGTTTGTTTAGGAGAAGGCATATATACCATGGCATGCATGTGGAGGTCAGAGGACAACTTACAAGGAGTTGGTTCTCTCCCTCTCACTACATGGTCCCCAGGTATTTAAGGTTCTCTGCCTTGGCAGCAGGCACCTTTACTGGCTGAACTTTCCAGTCTGCAAAAATTATGGTGAGGAGGGAGAAGAAAAGTCAAAATTTGCATATTGAAGATAGTGAAAGCACACACACAAACCCCAAGAATAATTCACTTATTTAATCAAAGTCTAGTCTTAGTCACTATTTTATTTTATTTTATTTTATTATATCTTGCCGTCCACTGCATCCTTCGGTACTGATCCTTGATTGGATAGGTATTTGATTCTTTTCTTTTAATTCTTATTAATCATTTCATTCGTTTACATCTCAAACGATATCCCACTTCCCGCCTATCCCTTCCACCCACCCTAGGTATTTGATTCTTTTGCTTTCTGTCAGCTCTTCTTTTAGGAATTCTACATAGAATGTGATTATCGAAGAGCCCTTGATTTTAGCAGGGGAGAGGAGATGGGGTTGGTGTACACCTTTAGTCCCAGCACTTGGGAGGCAGGGGCAGGTGGATCTCTGTGAGTTTAAGGACAGCCTGGTCTACAGAGTGAGTTCCAGAACAGCCAGAGCTATGTAGAGAGACCTTGTCTCGAAAATAACAACAAAAAGAAAGAGGAGGAGGAAGAGGAAGAGGAGGAGGAAGAAGCAAAGGAGAAGGAGGAGGAGAAGAAAAGAAAGAAGAAAATAAAGCAAAAGAAAGTGTTTAATCGGTTTAGAGATCCAGAGGGTTAGTGTCCGTGATGGTGGAGCACAAAGAGGCAGGAGCAGCTGAGAGCTCACATCTCAAACAGTAAGCAAGGGGCAGAGAGCACACTGGGAAATGGTGGAAGTCTTTTGAAACCTGAAAGACTGTCCCAAGTGACACACCTCCTCCCACAAAGCCACACTTAACCCTTCCTGAAACTTCCACCAACTGTTCAAATATATGAGCTTATGGGGGGCGGGTGTGCGTGTGCGTGTGCATGTGTGTGTGTGTTCTCATTCAAACCACCACAGGCCTTTTAAATATCCTTCACAGAGGCACCAAGGTCTGATAGAAGTCTCACGAGGTGAGCATAACCCTGATGCAGTATAGCAGGTGCTCAGTTCTGGGGGCCATGAGTCTTGTGTTCAGGCTCTTTTCCCACACACTCCACACACCCACGTCTGCCACTTGACAGCCCTTCTGGTCCAGTGGGGCTGCTCATGCTAGTATCTCCTGTTTAACCACAGAGACTGTCTAGCTTCTAGTGGGTTTTGGCTACTTTCACACTAAAATGATACCTTGAGTAGTCACAGCAGAAGCCAGGTGGTTTGTCCCTTTTCAGGAAGTCTTTACCAACCCACCAGCCCATGTGTAAAACACATAGGTAGAGCTGGTCTCCAAGGTGATGAGACCGTGAAACCATGAGATGGGCTATTAGCAGTTTATATTTTTTATGCATCTCCATTCCTTCCCTATAATAATCATGTACTGTTTTTTTAATAATAATAATAATAATAATAATAATAACAACAACAACAACTACTACTACTACTACTGAGCAGTGCAGTAATAGAATATTTACCACACATGCTTGATGCCCTGGGATCAATCACTAGCATCAGACACACACACATACAAAATAAGGGCATATTCAGGGCTAGAGAGATGGCTTAGAGGTTAAGATCACAGTCTACTCTGACTAGAACCTAAATTTGGTTCCCAGCATCCACATCACGCAGCTCACAGTCTCCTGTAACTTCAGCTGCAGTAGATCTGAAGCCTCTTACATCCCTGGGAACCTGTGTGCGCACATCCACCACAACACACACACACACACACACACACACACACACACACACGAAATAAACAATAAACATATATTTTTTGAGACAAGACTTCTCTGTCTAGTTCTGACTGTCCTGGAACTTACTCTGTAGACCAGGCTGTTGAACACCTGCCTCTGCCTCCCAGTGTTGGGATGAAAAGCGTATGTCACTAAACCCAGCTCTGACAATCTTTTTAAAGGGGTAGATTCCACTGAGTCATCTCTTCAGCTCAGCAAAATCAAAGTTGTTTTTTCAATTATTATTGCATTGTACAGTTACAAAAACTCTTCTGCACTCTGCCCTTGCAGCAACCAAGGGATTTCCTTCCCAAAAGCCATTAAGGGAAGTCTGTTCTGGAAGTCAAGATCTCTGCCCCATTCCCCTATTAAGAGTCCAAAGATAGCCAGCAATGATTCTGGGCCTCTCTGGGTGATGGCTGAGTCTAACTAGCTGTCAATAACCTGCACCCCTACTCCGGTAGACTATGTGTGGCCCTAGGCCACATGGGGCTCTCACACTCGGACCCTCGGAGGTCCTACTAGTGGGTACCGGTCTCTCTACAAGGTTGAGGCCAGGCTCACTCCTCCCAGCCAAAAGCAGAGGGCCAGGTTAGCTGTCTCGGACTACAACCACTAGGAGCCGCTCTTCTCCTGGGTGTGGGGTTGGCGGTTCAGTGACGTGGAGACAGGCGGAGGAGAGGCTGGAACTTCCTATGAATGGAAGGGCAAGTGTCAAGTAAGAGACCCCGGAGTTCTGACTGGAGAGTTGGGTCTGAGCAGCAAACCTCAGGGACTGAGAGAAAAGAGGGCAGACCCACGTCCAGAACTCTCTAAAGTGACACAGAATGCTCTCCGTGCTGAATGCCTCTGGTTACCCCACGGATACCCTCATCCAGCCCAAAGAGGGCAGGTCAAACCAGCCATCTCAGCAGACAGACATGCTCACTGAATGCCTCTCACTTGCATCTAGAGGGGCTTAACTGGGTCTTAGTGTTCTTTCTGTATCCACAGGTGTGTTCCTGCCCCCAGCCCCAGCAGCAGCAAAGGACGCCTGCGCAGAAGACATGGGAATGGCGGCACTGACGCCTCTGACTGACATGCTGAATACCCAACAACTCAGCCCGGCAGCAGGCTCCCTTGTCAACTCCCTGGCTGCTCCCCTCAACCCACTGCTGTCTAGCCAGATGCCCTTGTCACAGAACAGCCAGTTTGCCAATCTTGTGCCATGCCCCGTGAGCAACCAACTGACCAGTCCTATTACAGTTTCTCCGGGGGTCACCTTGGCCGGCTCTCTGGGTTTACCCTCAGCTGGACCCTTGAACAGTCAAATGGCCAGTCCCATGGCTGTACCCCCGGGGACCACTCTGGCCAGCTCACTGGGCCTGACCTCAACGGGTTCTCTGACAACAAGCAGCCGGCTGGTAGGCCCCCTGGCTGTATCTCAGAGCAGCCCCATCATGGCTCCCCTGGCAGGCACAGTGGCAGTCTCTCTGAGTAGCCCCCTGCTCTCCTCCACAGCTAACCCTCTAGGTGTTTCTCAGAACATACTGCCCAACCCCATAAACAACGTAGGGCTGTCAGAGGCGCCAAGAGTGCGGCTGGCAGAGCCACCCCGAGGAAACATCTCTGGAACCTCAGCCTATGCAGGACCAGCTCCCACCTCCAAAGGTAATTGGGTACCCTGGGTAGGCCGATTCCCACTCTCATCCTGCCTCACTCTAACCCGTCCTCTCATTTCCACTCCTCCACATCCCAGTCACCAGTGAGCACCCCAAGCCAAGCCAGGACCCAGAGCCCCTCGACACGTTTGCGGGTGCACCCCTCCAGACCACCACCCCTAGGAGTACCATGGCCACATCCAGTCCCACAGCAAATGCCACCTTGGATACTCGGACTCAGACTGGTGTTTCCCAGGGACAAATGCCCCTCACTTCTGTCCGAAGCTCCCCAACAGGCTCTCCTCCTTGCACAGTCCCCAACTCTGCCCCAGCTCCTACCCCCCAAGCTGTTGAAAACGGTTCCCCTTCAAGAAACTCCCACTCCAACTCCCCCTCCAGGGTGCACCAATCCCCTACCCGACCTGTGCCCAACCCCCATTCTCCACGCAACCATCCCTCCCCGTCCCGCACCTCATCCTCTTCGGCTTCAGTCAATGACACCCGAGGTCCACGCGTGACGGAACAGTCTCGGAAGAATGTCCTGGAGATGGAGCGGAAGATGCCCCACCGAAAGTCTAACAAGTTACCTGACAGTCCCCGAGGTCAGTAACACTACAGGGGACCAATGTGAGTGTGGTGCCCTCTCCCTTATCACATACTCGGACTGCTAACCACAGTCCCACCACTGCCTCTACTTACTGCTCAGCTGAGACCCTCTGTCATTTCCAGACTCTAAACAACTAGCCTGTGAGAGGCTAGTGGGGGAAATCGCCTTCCAGCTAGACCGAAGAATCCTGTCCAGCATCTTCCCAGAGCGTGTGCGTCTCTACGGCTTCACTGTCTCCAACATTCCAGAGAAGATCATCCAGGTGTGTGGCTGTCCATCTCCTATACAATGCCAGGGGGGCCATCACGCATGGGGCACCATCATGCATGGGGCACCATCACGCATGGGGCACCATCATGCATGGGGCAGTAAGCTCAGTCAGTACTGAAGGACCAGGCATTTAAAGGGGACTTGGAGATGGAGGGAGCACAGAGCTTGGTGCAGGCAGCTGTGAGGTGTCTGGAGCACCCGGTAATGGAAGCCCACGATCCAAACTCTACAGACTCTAGAAGACAGAAGGATGGGGTTTCCTCCAATGGGCAGGGAGCATTCCTCTTCTGCCTCCTAGATGGTCTTTGGATGGGCAGCACCAACCCCTGGGGACTGAGCTAACAAATCAAAAGAATTCTATGGCTGGTTGCTTTCAGCATCCCTGATGCTCCCTGGAGTCCACAGGGAACACAGATCCCAGAGCTCATGGAGCACTGGAATGTGTCACTGTATCCCTGTGTCTTGCAGGTGCAGACAGCACTGGCAAGGGGGTAAGGACTGTGGATATGGGTCTGCACTTGGCTGGATACCCAGAAGTGTGTTCAGAATTTGCCATGTGAGACAATGCAGGGCCTATCCCTGCATATAGGCTATTTGAGTTTTCTTGGGGGTAAAAATGGCTTCCCGTGTTGCCAGCTGCTTTGTGTACAAATTGTACATACCTGCCACCTGGGTCGGAATGACATGTGATTACGCAGGCTGATTCTGAGCTTGCCTTTTTTTTTTTCTTTTTCTTTTCTTTTCTCTCTCTCTCTCTCTCTCTCTCTTTTTTTTTTTTTTTTTTTTTTGATAAAGCATCCATTTATTAGATGCCTTTAAAACAAAACAAAACAAAAAAAAGCAGGGTTTCACTGTGTGATTCTGGATGCCTGGAACTCATTTCATAACCTTGTAGAAATGAACTGGCCTTGAACTCACAGAGCTCTGCCTGCCTCTGCCTCCCAACTGCTGGGATTAAAGGCGTGCACCATCATGCCTAGATACTTAATTTTAATGTGTTCAGAAATGTCAATCTTTGCTCATGTTACTTGTATTGTCTCAGTTAAGAAACCTTCCCCTAGCTGAGTGGTCCACAAAGTGAGGTCCAGGGCAGTGAGGGGCTACACAGAGAAACACTATCTTGGGAAAAGAAAAAAGAAAAGAAAACCTTTCCCTTAGCAGAAATTCCAGAAACTATTTTGTATTCCTTAGTCAACATTTTCTCCTAAGGATTTAAAGTTTGAGGTTTTTTTTTTTTTAATCTTCTTAAAGATTTGTTTTTATTATGTGTGCGCATGTATGGGAGTGTTGTCCACAGAGGTCAGATCTCCTTAGTTGTGAGCTTTCTGGTGTGGGTGCTGAGAACCGAATTCTTGTCCTCTGGAAAAGCGGCAAGAGCTTTAAACAGCTGAGCCTTCTCAATGTCCCCTCAAGGTGTTTTGTTTTGTTTTGGGTCTTTGACTCTTCGGTAAGCGATCATGGTAGAAGTTATAAAGTGGTACATACCCTCCCTCCAGCATGAAAACACCTGACTAACTCCAGACACCACCAAGACATAGAATGCCCACTGCATCGGAATGACTCTAGGACTAGAAGGGCAGCCCCTGGGACTGAGGGATGGGAGGAAAATGACAAGGCGACAGGACTGTGTGGGCATGATGGTAGAAGAAAATGAGTGCTTTACTTTTGAGGGGCATG
Organism: Rhabdomys pumilio; assembly: GCA_030674055.1. Lineage (NCBI taxonomy): Eukaryota > Metazoa > Chordata > Mammalia > Rodentia > Muridae > Rhabdomys > Rhabdomys pumilio. The sequence continues at coordinate 26,044,896 of JANHMN010000012.1, read as the reverse complement.
GACTCGCTATGGAGATCTCAAAGGAGTTCCTTAATGGTTGGTCGGTACAGTTTCAGAGCTCAGAGCTGCCAGGGCAAGGATGATGCCCAGTGCTTGCCAGTATCCCTCTTAGACTTGCATCTACGAGGGCTCTCTAGCCAGTCTGAGTCCAGCTCTCCTTGTCCATTTTGAAGGAGACTGTAAGAAGAGAAAAAAAGGAGAGGGCGTGTGTTATGATGGGCTAGGATGTGGTGGTGTGTTGATTGGGCATGTGAATTGAGTGACCAAAAGGGGTTTTTTGATTACTGGACTTCAACTCTTTAATAGCTGGACTTCCGTAGTTAGCCTCAGGAGGAGGAAGTGGTCAGATAAGGGGATAGCCCTTGGGGGCTAGCTTTAGGAATGTAATCTAATGCAAGGCAGAGGGAATGGGAGAGAAGGGCAAGGCCTGCCTGAGCCACGTTTGGCACGCTTGAACTAGCCAGAGTCCCTACACATTTATTCTATATGACAAGATGGCAACATTCCTGGGTTTTCAGAGGAAAACCATCAGCCACAAACTCAACCAAAGAGGGACCACGTGATGTAGCAACAGAGACCACAAGATACCAAGAGGTAGTTGGCATTATAAAGTTGGCATTAGCAAAGGTTGGTCTTAAACTTCTGATCCTCCTGCCTCTACCTCCAAGTGCTGGGATTAGAGGAATTCCACCACCCCTGGCTTTATGAGAGGCTGAACCTCTTCCCACAGCATGCTTGAGAGGAAGCATGAATGAGAGGAATCCCTAAATTCTAGACCTGCTAAAACTAGTCAACCCTGCGACTGTCCATACAAGCCACCCGCTTTCCAAGGCTGTATAGGTTTAGTGGGTTGAAATTTAATGGAGATTTTTGTTTGACAAGAACCCTGAATCTGGCTGTCTTTTTTATTAGATTGTGTACTTACACTATCTTTTGAATTGAGTTGGTTTTGGGGGGGGTTGTTTTGGGGTTTTGGTTTTGTGTGTGTGTACGTGTGTGTGTGTGTGTGTGTGTGTGTGTGTGTGTGTGTTTGGTGTTTTGGCTTGTTTTTGTTTTTCTCACTGTGTAACCCTGGCTTGCCAAGGGCTTGCTACATAGCCCAGGTTGCCCTAACACTTATAGTGATCCTTCTGCCTCTGCCTCCTGATTAGATCACAGACACATATTATTATGTTTGGTACTGCTGTGTTTTTTCCCTAAGTTTCATCTATCCTTTTATGTATGGGGTGCTAGTGGTGGCAATATATGTGTGTAAGTTTAAGTGCTGGAAGAGGCCAGAGGTATTTGATCCCCTGAGCCGGAGTTATAGGTAGTTGTGAACCACTGCACGGCACACATGCTGGGAGTTAAACTTTGGTCCCCAGAGAGAACAGTACATGTTTTTAATGGCTGAGCCATCTCTCCAGCCCAGTTACGCTGTCATTTAGACCCAACTAAAAGTAGGCCACACCACTCTCTGCTCTCATTCTTCCTACCTAGTTGTGAAGAACTTTTTGGGAGATGGTTAGAGTACTTTTCCTCCTAGCACCCTAATCCTAGGGCCTTGAGTCCAGCCGTGACCATGTGAGAGTGACTAGGGCCATGTAGGGTGGCAAGGGGTGCCTTGACCACCCCTTATAGGCTCCTGAGAATGATTTCACTTTTATATACTGATTTGGTATCCAAGCTACCTTAAGTATCCAAGCCCTCTTAGGCATTCTAATAACCTGTATATCAACTTGACTTTTCTTAGTAACAATCATATTGTTTATATTTGACCTACCCCTTTGATAAAAGTCGTTTAAGCCTCAAACCTATGATCCTCCTACCCAAGCCTCCTGAGGATGCCCACCTTCTATGTCCTTTTATTTTTATATATTTTGATTGTTGAGACAAGTTCTTGTTAAGTAGCCTAGCTGGCTTGGAACTCAGACTAGTCTCAAAACTTGCTGTGATTCCCTCCCTTGAGATCTCTGTGAGATGTGGAAGGACAAGCATGCACCATTGTGTTCAGAGGATGGGTGAGTGAGTGAGTGAGTGAATGAATGAATGAATGATTTACTCACTACTTACTTGTTGAGACAAAGCCTTAATGTGTATATATCCCTAGTTGGACTCATACTATGTAGCTCAGGCTAGCCTTGAACCTAAGTTAATGCTCCTGTCTCAGTCTCTAGTTCTATATGTATAGGCATTAGCCACCATGCCCAAATAGTCTATTACTTTTTAAAATACTGGGCTGGAGAGAGGGCTCTATGGTTAAGCACATGTACTGCTGCTCTTCCAGGGGACCCAAGTTCAATTCCCAGAATCCATATCTGGTGACTCACAACCACCTACAACTCCAACTCCAAAGGCTTTCAAAACCCCTGGCCTGTGTGGGACCCTGCATTCATGTGAACAAGCTCAAGGACTGACATATATATAAAATTTTAAAACAAAATGTTTTTTATTAATGTTGAACCAAGACATTAAATATAGTTCATAAAAACTGATATATGAAACTGATACATAAAAACATAAAAATCAGTGCTTCCATGTAGTTCAGCTGGTGGGATGCTTGCCTAGTAGTACTGCACAAACCAGATGTGGTGCTACATGCCTTCCATCCCAGAACACAGCTGTCTTAGTCAGGGTGTTACTGCTGCGAAGAGACGCCATGACCAAGGCAACTCTTATAGGGGACAACATTTCATTGGGGCTGGCTTACAGGTTCAGAGGTTCAGTCCATTATCATCATGGCAGGAAGCATGGCGGCTTCTAGCAGGCATAGCATTGGAAAGTGAGCTGAGAGTTCTATACCCTGTTTCAAAGGCAAACTAGAGAAAACTGGCTTCCAGGTTGCCAGGAGGAGAGTGTCAAAGCCCACCCCCACGGTGACTCACTTCCTCCAACAAGGCCACACCTACTTTAACAAAGCCACGCCTCCTAATAGTGCCACTCTCTGGGCCAAGCATATTCAAACTACCACAAAAGGATGCAGAGACTGAAGGATCAGGAGCTCAAAGTCATACTTAGCTACACAACAAGTTCTAGGTCAGCCTAGGCTACACGGGAGTCTATCTCAAAAGAAAGGAGAATAAAACTAAACAAGAATAAAACAAAATATGCAATCATACCCCCTAATGTGGTGCCATGTGATAAGGCACACATGTAGCTGGGTTGTATACTTGGGTTGCACATATCTTTATACTCAGACCTTTTTCCCTTTTAATATTTTAAATTGTGTATAGTGTGTCTGTGTGTGGATCAGTGGGTGTGAGTATAGGCACCCTTAAGGTCAGAGGTGCCACCTTCCTGCGGAGCTGTCTTTCACCCTGCTGCCCAGGTACTGGGCAGACAGAAGGCAGAGTGCTAGACTGTGTTTACCCTGTGCCTCTGCTGTCTGGTGCAGGGCTTGAGCACAGCACCAAAATGCATCCTAGGATGTGGGAAGCTGACGATGAAGAGCCTGGGACCGGGAGGCTCCCTGGAAACAGAGTTGGGGGATGAGGATGATGAGTCCCGAGCCAGGAGAATGGGAATTCCAGCTTAGTCCATGGACAAAAGTCCTTAGCTTGGCAGAGACTGTCTGGGAGCACAGAAAGGTCTTCTGTGGGAGGCTTAGGCAGTCCAGCTCTATAGAAGGCCTTCTCCAAGCTCCCCTCAATGGGTTTTGATAAGACAGTCTTTAGTTCCAAATTGTTTGATCATTCATGTAAAATGGGTGCATACCAACTCCTCAGGGTGAACCAGAGACTAAATAACCTTTTGCAGGAAGGAAGGGATGTTCGGGAAGGAAAGCTTATTAACTAAACCCTCAGGGCCTCTAGATACCTCATTGGCATGGAAAAATCTGTTCTGGGCTAAGTGACTGTGACTGATGTGGGAATTGTGGTCATGGGTTCCAGGCCAGGAATCTAGTAGGGAGCAGGGGGATGTCTACTGTCTCAGGTGGGTGCCTGGATGCCAGGGTCTTGGACCCACTTAACCTTACTAAGTTTCTTAGCACTGTCCACTGTCCCACACAGAGCTGGAATTGGAGGTTACCCTGCCATGGGTGCTGGGAACCAAAGTCAATCCTCCTCCTCCCACCCTCCTTTTCTTCTTCCCCTTTCTTCTCCCCACCTCCTCTTCCTCCTCTTCCTCCTCTTCTTATTCTTCTCCTGGTGCTTGGTGTCAAACCCAGGGCATCGTACAAAGGCCAGTATTCTACCAAGCCTCAATTCTTTCCTTATCACAGATTACATTGGCTACATCTTTTTGAAAAATATATAAAGCAACAAATCACACAGGCACCTTTTCTGAATCTGACAAGAACACCAATCTTTATTGTGCTCCTATCTACTGGACAGATTTGCTTTCTTAGGCAAATCATCCAGTGTGCTTGGTTGCAGATAACAACTGATGTAAACAGATAAGGATTTATTATAATACTAAGGTCCTCAGCTCCAGGAAGGATACAAAATTGGGTTTGCCGTACTGCCCAGAAAAATGTCAACACACCAAAGGACTTTCCCAGTGGATATACCATGGGCACCAGTCCCAAGACAGCAGATAGATCCAGGTGCCCCCAGTTGAATATAGCTGTCCCTGAAGAACCAGTGCTCCCCAGAGACCTGCCCACCTTCTATGTGGAAATACCTCTTCCCACATGAAAGTCCCACCTGCCTGTCAGCATCCATTTGCTTGGTAGAAATGTAAGTACCTTGACTACACAGGGACCTTGGGAAAGGTGATGTTCAGAGAGACCTTCCTGTCCCATAAGAACGGTGTCTACCATTCCAGGTTAAGAGCTTTCCATTAGTTCTTGGGGAAGCACAGAAAGCATGCAAACTCTGGGGTCCAGCAACCTAGGAGTATGAAGAACTCCCTATGCCTCCACACTGGAAGCCACATTCCCTGCTGTCCATCCCTGGTGGCTTTAAGCTAGTCCTGGAAGGAAAAAACAATGGAATGTGTGTCTCTAGAAGCTTTGGGAAGATTCTGAGCCTGCCTGAGTTGGGTTTGGGGGGGGGGTTGACTTCAGGCTCAGCCCTCTGAACCTTTTGGGCACCACAGCTTCTCCTCCCTTGGCATCCTCATAGCCGTTCTTAACAATTTCCTTTCCTGGGCCTCTCTTGACCCTGCTCTTCCTGCCTGCCTGTGAGCCAGAGTGGTGTGGGAGGTCCCTGATGGCCACTCTCCCCAACAGGCCTCCCTAAACCCCAGTAACCACAAGTTGGATGAGGACCTATGCCAGACACTCACACAGCGCTATGTGAGCATCATGAACAGGCTGCAGAGCCTAGGTTACAATGGACGAGTGCATCCGGCACTGACAGAACAGCTGGTGAATGCATACGGCATCTTGCGTGAGAGGCCTGAGCTGGCAGCATCTGAAGGGGGCTCCTACACTGTGGACTTCTTGCAGCGTGTGTTGGTGGAAACAGTGCACCCCAGCATGCTCACCGACGCCCTCCTGCTGCTCTCCTGCCTCAACCAGCTGGCCCATGATGACGGCAAGCCTATGTTCATCTGGTAACACCGGTGCCCGGCTGGTCCAGGCTCACTTCGCCCTGCAGGCCATTGTGCATGGCCATTAAAGTTTCCCACAGACACTGGTCACTGGACCCATGCCACACCTTCCTGCTCCTGTGGGGTGCCTCACCAGATCCCTTCAGTCTTGCCAGCCCTGAAGGGCCACTTGCACATCACAGTCCCCTGGAGAGACAGACCTCTCAGACACTACCTAAAGGGATTGAATGGAAGGTCCCAAATTCCCTTTTCACTTGGTAGTGAAAGCAGAAATTCTGAGAGTTGGAGCAGGAATAGGAAAGGGATGATGCAGAAAGAGAGGGAATTTCCCTGTCCTTAGCAGAAACCAGGGGGTAAGGAGCTTCAGGGCCTTGGGGCAGGACAGTAGAGGTAGGAGAACCAGATGCCACCTCATCCAAACCTGGGCAGGGGAGCCAGGAAGATGGCAGCCCCTTGTAAAGATGTCCAAGGTCTGGGAAAAGGATGGGTTCTATCTAAGCATGGGGGACCAGAACTGACCAGAGAATGGAAAACATGGGTTGGGGGGAGTGGGCGAGGGGTTGTGGTGGTGGGGACCAGGAACATCAATGGACATGCAAAATGAATAAATAAATAAATGAAAAAAAAAAAAGAACATGGGTTGGAAAAAGGAAAAATTGGAGTCCATGGGGTGGGAGAGGGAATTGGAATCAATGTGTAGACTGAGAATGGAAATGTAGTATTACCAGAAGAGTGAAGACCAAACTGAGGTTGGTTCATAAAAAGGGGCAGTGTGGAAAAGCCCGGGGTGGTTTCTGGCTTGCCTGGAGGTACAGGTGCTAGGACAAGAGGGAGAAGAATAAAAGAACCAGGGACTTAGAAAGCTAGTGGGTGCCAGTCAAGGAACAGCAGGGCCTTGAGAGCTGAATTCAAACAAGAATCTATCAGGAACAATAAAACTTCTGGTTAGAAGAGGTGTGGGGTGTGCTGGAGTCCTCCGGCTGGGATATCCACTGCTCCAAAGAGTTTTATGCCTTCTGGCCAGACCGCACAGCTTATTAACAGTTTCCTCATCCAAACCGTCTCCACAACTATCCTGGCAACCTGGGTGGAGACTGGTAGCCAAGACAAACCTGATGGGCAACTTAAGAGACACTGATGGTTGATGTCAGGGTTGTATGCTGGCTCACAGCTGGAATTAAGGAGTCAGACTTCCAAGGGGAGCCAAGAAAAGTCTGTGAAAGCCAAGGGACAGTGTCAAGAACCTAAAGTCGAGTTGGGCGGTGCTGGTACATGTCTTTAATTCCAGCAATCCGGAGGCAGAGGCAGGCAGATCTGTGTGAGTTAGAAGCCAGCCTGGTCTACAGAGCAAGTTCCAGGACAGCCAGGGTCACAGAGAAACCCTGTCCCAAAAAAAAAAAAAAAAAAAAAAAAAAAAAAAAACCCACAGAATTAAAAAAATTAAAATCTGTTACAGGGCTCATAGAATGGAAAATTTCCTTATTTCCTTTTACCTGTCTGGGCAAAGCTGCCTCAAAGTGTCGGGCAGGAGACCTCAAAATGTAGAACTAACGGTCCCTCCTGAGCTTGAAGGTCCTTAATGACAGCTTTTGCAGGCCATCGGTGTTGAGTCTGCACTCAGGAGCCAGGCACTGAATGGAGAGGCTACCTGGCTGGGTAGCCAGACTTTAAGGTGTATTGAAGGGGTTGGGGAGGGGAGAACAGACAGGGCCTTAAGTTTCTCTCTGAAGCACTAAGTGGATCTGACAGGCAGGAGGAGGAGATGGGGCGGGCCTGTAAAGCTCGGGTTCCTTTTACGGTTTGTTTGTTTGTTTTTTTAATTGTTCTTTCCCAACCGCCACAGAAGTTCTCAGTGGGTGGGGCCAGTGACCAGCACTCAGGCTCGCGGGGCACCGGCCACTACCAGCTGCGCGCACAGATTGTGCCACCTGGTCTTGACCTCCTTGCAGCCCGTGTGGTCTCTTAAGGATTCAACTCACACGCTGGAAACCAATGAGTCTCTCTGACATTTCGCGGCGAAGGAGCCCTGCGTTCCAAGAGCCTTCACCAGACTGGCCCCGGACACCGGATCCCCTGAGGCCTTCACCTTTCCCGAACCCCGCGATGCAAGCTCTCTACAGTTTATCCCGCATGCTGCTCTTCCCGGCTTACTGGTCTCTGGACCAGTTGCTGGCCTACTGGGCACCAACAGTGCGATCCAGCAGCTTAGGGTGGCTCAAAGTCCTGACTGGAAGCGGGGCGTTGCTACCGCTGGTGGTGGTCGGCCTACCGATAGGGTTGGTCGGCTTTATGCTCTGGCTGCCCCTCCAGGTCTGGCGCCGCCCCTTCTGCTATCAGCCCCCTCCGACATGCTGGGTGTGGCCAAAGCCCTGGCACCCGCTGGCTGAGCGCCGGCGCTGCTTTGTCTTTCTCACAGCTAATGTGTGCCTGTTCCCCCACGGGCTGGCACACTATAACAACCTGTCGCATAGCCAGCAACGCGCGGAGGCTGTTGGGGCCGCACTGCTAAGTAGCCTTCGATTATCACAGTATGGGGCTACCGAATGCAGCCAGCTGCTGCCTAAGGTGCCTGGTGGTGTGCTGAAGGCCACACTGCCTACGGATTTAGACTTCGTGTGTCTGCAGGAAGTGTTCGACCTCCGCGCAGCTCGTCGTCTTGTGCGAATCTTGGTACCAAATCTGGGCCCGGTGCTGTATGATATAGGCACATTTGGCTTAATAGCCGGGCCGTACATCAAGTTACTGGGCAGTGGGCTTCTACTAGCCTCACGCTACCCTCTGCTGCGTGCCACCTTCCGTTGCTTTCCTAACGCTCGTCGCGAGGACGCCATGGCCTCCAAAGGTCTAATATCTGTCCAGGTACTAACCCAGGCTGCAATGAGCCCTAGAGGGGAAAGAGTAATCAGTGGGTTTAACTGGGAGAACAAGGAGACCTGGAACTATGGGTGGTGTTGCAGGCGCAGCTAGGCATCCTGGACGGGCGCCGCATCGTGGGATACCTTCATTGCACACACTTGCAGGCACCCGTTGGTGAGCCCTGCCAGGAGGGTTTGGAATGTGGGTAGCCCCTCTTCTCTCCTTTGAGGGCAGTAGGTCCCTTAACCTCACCAACATTTTATCCCTACGTCCCAATGTTCTCTGCCCCAGACATCCCAAGAAATACCTGGGTGGTTTACAGAGCAGGACCCGGATACAGTCTTAGATCCCTACTCTGGGCTAAGCCAACCCCATCTCTCCTCTCAGAGGATGGACATATTCGCTGCCAACAGCTGACGCTGCTGCTGGAATGGGTAGAGGAGTTCGAGGCCGAGAGCCGCCAGAGTGGTGAGGCTGTAGCATTTAGCGTCCTTCTGGGAGACCTAAACTTTGACAACTGCTCACAAGGTAAGAAGCTGCCGCAGGTGGAGCCAAGAGGCCCAGCTCTGCCCACTAAGGAACGATTTTTCCTCCACAGATCATGCAAAGGAGCAGGGACATAAATTCTTCAGCTGTTTTCAGGACCCCTGCCGGATAGGCGCTGGCCAGGAGCAGCCCTGGGCCTTGGGTACTGCTTCTGGGGAGGTGGAAGAGCAGGTCTGCCGGGATGCCTGTCAGCTGCCCTCCACTGATTCTGCTCTCCTGGGACCCCATAGGGACAATCTTGAACAGCTCTAGGCTACGCCACTCCACTGCCAGCTCCCCAGAGATGCTTCGGAGGTAAGTGGAATTCTTGAGCCCAGGCACTACTAGGCAGGCCAACTGGGAGGCATTCTGTGATTCGGTCCCTCTCCTAGGGCCCTGGAGCACGAAAAGGGGCGCCGCCTCTACCTGGGAGGACCCCTTCATGGAAGTTACTCAGCTCAACCCTGGAAGGGCCGGCGTCTGGACTATATCACCTATCGCGGAGTACCTGGGAGTCGCCTGAGTCCAGTAAGTGCCTGAACTGGGGGCTGCTGGGCTTGCTCTAACTGAAAATAGCTTTCAACCTGACACCTGCCCCGCAGGAGGCGGAGCAGGTGACATTCAGTACTGCCTTTGCTGGACTCACGGACCACTTGGCTATGGGCCTGAAGCTTCAAGTTGTATACTCTTGACGCTGGCGCATCGACAAGGGAATGACTATCGAGAAAGACCACCGTAGGGAGCGAAGCCCAATAACCGTGCGACTCAAGGGATCTTTACTGTAGGGCACTCATACAGCTTCCTGGGCGCGGCGGTACTCGTAGACACTGCCGCGCTCTGGGAAGGCTGAAAATAGCGGGGGCGAGCCTGGTGGTGGCGCTGGGTCCTCCGGGTCTCCGTAGCCCCCACCTCCAGGAGTGTGGAGGCAGAACGCGTCCTGTGAAGAAGAGCAAGTTCAACACAGGTGTGGCCTTGTCCCAGTTAAGACACAAACACCCAACCACCCTATTTCTGTTTGGGAGTCAAATTAAATTTTTGTATCCCTGTTTTCCACACATGCTCCCTCTCTTACCCCGGGGTACACAGTCACAGATGTCTTGCCGCCCAAATTCACTGTACGCCCATCTTTCCTGATCAGGAGGTTTAAGCCACGCGCACCAGGCTCTCCCCCTATAGGAGATAAAAGCAAGGAGCTAGGGGTCAAGAGAGGTAGCGGTAGGGAAATGGGGTCCTTAGATGGTGGCAGCAGAGCAAAGGAGGCGGGGAAGAGTTGGGGAAGCCACCCACCATGGAGGCCGTAAGGCTGGAAGGCGCGGCGCTCGGTGAGCACAGACAGCAGCGCCTCTTCCCGAAAGACCAGCTCTCGGACTACGCCATCACCTCCCCGGAAGCGGCCCCGGCCCCCAGAGCCTGGCCTCAGCTCAAAGCGGCGCAGGATAACAGGATACCTGTGCAGGTGAAAGGCACAGTGCATATGAGCACGAACTCATCTCCCAGGTCAACTGCCTAGCACTGAGAGCGCTCAGCTCACCGGCTCTCCAAAATCTCTGGGTCCGTAATGCGTGTGTTGGTCATGTGACTGTGTACACCACTGCGCCCATGCCAGCCAGGTCCCGCGCCCGCACCACCAGCCACTGTCTCATAGTAGCCCATACGGGCATTGCCCAGGGTCACATTATTCATGCAGCCCTGATAGAAGCAGATAACGGCATTTAGTTAGTGGGCGCATCTACCCCCACCGCCCTGTTTCCCAGCAGCCCCTAGACCTTTGTCCACTTTGCTCCACCACACCTGGGAGGCTGCACAGGCTCCAAAAGCCCCCAGAATGACATCTACTACTCGCTGAGATGTGAGCACGTTGCCTCCGACCACTGCTGCCTCTGGGGATGGATCCAATATGGAGCCTTTGGGAATTATGACATGCACAGGAGCCAGGCAACCCTGGTGAATGACCAAGGTGGCTAATTAGGGCTGGGTACTACCCACATTCAGATAAAAATCCCACCGCTCTGATCATTATGGGCTGCCTAGGTTTTCTGGCAAGCCTCAGGGTGACTGCACACCTCTACGAACCTGGTTAAGTGGGATGTCACGACCCACTAGACAGCGCAAGCAATAGATGAGAGCAGACAGTGTTATGGCTCGTGGGGCATTGAGATTGCCAAACACCTCAGACCCGGTACCACTGAAGTCAAATACAGCGCTGCCCTACCCTCAGGAGAAAAAAGGTGTGGCTATCAGCAATGGAATGGGCCTCACCCCAGAGGCCAGTCCCCGCCCCACTTTCCTTCCAAACGAACCTGATTCAGGTTGATTTGAACATGTAAGCAGATGGGAGAGCCATCATCCATGTGATCCTCTGCAGAGACCTCCAGGGGCAGGCCCCTGGCCTGTCTGGAAGTTCCAAAAGCCCGAAGCATGTCTCGCACTGCTAGTTCAGCATTTGCCTAGCAGAAATAAGGTTCAGCCTAGCCATGCCATCTGCAGGGTGGCCTACCTACCTTGGGGCAGCTACAACACTGCCCATGTATGCCCCTGTTCCCAGGCCCACCTGAATATGGCCCATATAGGCCTGCACCACATCTAAGCCATACTGTCCGATCAGCTCTCCCACCAGCTGGATGCCTTTCTGATTAGCTGCCACCTGGGCACGAAGATCTGACAAGTTGTCATGCAGGTTCCTGGTTCCACTGCAGCCAGAGATCTTGCCTGGTGCTCGTAGGGCCTCTGTCACCGCTGGATGGACAGGGTGACAAACTAAGCCATCTCCCCTACCCTCAGGAACAGATACCTGTGCATGCCTGTTCCATAACCACAAGAACACTGGACACTGGGAGTTCCCTGCTGACCTTTTGCTGGCATGCCCCACCACACACACACACACACACACACACACACACACACACGCACGCACGCACGCACGCACGCACACACACACACACGCACACACACACATGTACACGCACACACGCACACACACACATACACGCACACACGCACACACACGCACACACGCATGTGCACACACTTTGCAAACTCCTGGACTCTGAAGACTGTAGGTTCCATCCTTCTGCTAAACCCTCTTCAGCAGCCCAGCATCTAGAGCACCTTTGGCAAGCAGTTGTGCCAAAGACTTCCCTGGAGCTGGAGGTGACTTGGAAGAGGGTAGGTTCATCCCTTAGCAAGCTCACCCATCTGCCTTCTCTAGGCTTCCCTCTTGCAGAGTATTTGATAACACTGTGAACCCCGAGATTGTGTTGTTTACTGACAAAACTGTTTCTTGTGTGACTCGGCTCTAGCACACACCTTTAATCCCAGCCCTTTGGGAGCCACAGGTCTGTAATCCCAAGTAGTGAAGGTGAAGTCAGACTATAGAAGGAAGCAGCCATGTTTGAAAGTGATGTCTAATTTGAGCTGCAGGCAAAGTGACGGGATTTGACAGGATAGGATATGACAAACTTTCACGGAAAGAGAGGAAAGGGAAGCTACTTAAGAGAGAGTGGCACAGAGGGAGAAGAAGGCAGTTTTACGGGGACAGTTACAGAGACAGGCTGCAGAGAGAACAAACTAGACACAGGTGAAGACAGAACAAACCAGAGAATGAGAAGGAGCCAGAAGATTAGACATATTGCCAAAGTCACTATGAAGCCAAGCAGAGCAATTCAGTCAGAGGCTGAGAGAAGTCAGATTGAATCAGTCAGCTTGGAGAGGCGTTGGAGTCAGAAAAACTGAGTTGAACCAGCTAGTCAGAGATCAGAAAGAACTAGAAAGGGTGAGCTTATTTAGCACTAAGTCTCAAAGGCTGAAAACATTCTAGGCCTAGATAGGATTGTACTGAGACTAGATGCTTTGAGAACTAGGCCTAGGTTAGCAGACTGAGACAGTAAGCCTTGGAGATGACAATTACATCAGACGAACATAAGATGCTCTTACACTCCCCTCTACATCTCATAGGAAAAGTCTGCTGCATGCCCCACAGGCACCATATCCTGTCTGTTCTATGTCCTGCCCACTTCCACTGGCTTCTAAGTACTTCAAAAATATGAGGCAGCACAAGGCTGAGATATGCAGGGCTCGGCACCCAGCGGCACTTGATGTTCTTGAAGAGGATCCAGGGCTGATTTTCAGCACCCACACAAGGGGGCTCATAAGTGCCTATAACTAACTCCAATCCCCGAGGATCTTATGCTCTCTTCTGATCTCTAAGGACACCTGCATACATGTGGTGCACTCAGGCAAACACATACACATAAATCCTACCAAGCACTATCGAGGAAGTCCCTTTGTCTTCCTGCAGTCTCTTCTATCTAGCCAAGGTTCTCCTCCTACTCCTGTAAGCTGTGTCATCTAGCCCCAAGAATATACCACATCTGGGGAAAAGCCCTCACTTTCCAGTCTCCATCAGGCCTTCTCTGAGGTCTCCTGGCCGCCTGGACTCTCAGCCATGTGTTTACACTTGTGTCTCCATGATCCACTGTAGCTCCCCATGATCAAATTTACCCTATATGCCTTGTGGGTTACCCACACTCTCTACCATGCCCTCTTCACCTCAGCTCCAGGATGCCTTTTGGAGTTCTCCGATCCCTGCGGCCTCAGAGCAAGGCTGTCTCTCCCAGTCTTTCACCTTGCCTGTAGCTGCTCTATGTAGCTCAGTGCAAAAGCTCCATCCAATAGCTATCCAAGCCTGACCCCACAATCTCTAGATTGTATAAACTTTTGTTCCCAAACAGTTCCTTCCACCCTCTACCTTCTGGATGCCCACCATCTTTGAGGGTGACCGCAGCTGTCCCCTCTGGCCACTCTACCCACCCTTAGGGTTACTCTGCAGGTATATGTACCAGCCAGTCATCATAACCCAGTTGCTCCACTGCCCAGTGACTGAGACCCAGACCCATAGAGTTCCCTGGGATTCCATAGTCTCAATACCCAGTGTAGCTTGCAGCAGTTGCTAACTTTGATACTATCTCTTCTACCTTCTACTCCCTGGGGTGTCTTGGCCAACTCCCCACCCCAAAATCACCTTCTAGGAGGTCATCTTTGGTCCAGATAGAAGTCATCTGAACTCTTTTGCATATCTGAGACGATTTACAGTTGACTTGAGAGGTCACCATTGTCTCTATCAAGCCTCAAGATAGGCCTGGGCTGATATCAGCTGTGTATCCGGATTCTGCCCAGCCTTGTCTCTGGTAGCAGCCACGCATCCTGCCTGCCAACTCCTCACTATGATCCTTTTCTGGCTCACTCACCCTCTTCCTGGAAGACGCCTCCCTGGACCAGTTTGAAGGACAGAAAAACAGCGCCCTCCTGTTGCAGTGTGGTGGAGTGAGGAGGCATAGAGCCAGGCGTGATGCCTCCAATGTCTGCGTGGTGCCCTCGGCTAGCCACGTAGAACACAGGCCTCGACTGGCCTGGCCAAAACACCTAAGGAGCGAACAGCAGCTGTCAGTGGCACCAGAAGCCTCTGTCCCCCTAACACTAGTCACAGTAGCACTTCCTCACCGGTGTGATGACAGTTAGGTCAGGAAGATGGCTGCCCCCTGCACTGGGATGGTTACTGAGCATCACGTCACCAGGATGGAGGTCGGCTCCTAAGTGCTGAATCTGAAACCAGGAGATGTACACAGAATGGACAAGGGAGGTGAGGTCACGGGGCAAGGGAGGGGGAAGAAGGGAAGATGTCACTGTCACCACACCTGGAACTGTACAGTCTCTTGCATAGCACCCAGGTGCACAGGAATGTGGGGAGCATTGGAGACGAGGCCCCCATCTGGCCCAAAGAGGGCACAGGAGAAGTCGAGGCGTTCCTTGATGTTGGTAGAGATGGCTGTGCGCTGTAGGATGCGGCCCATCTGCTCTGGGGGGCACAGAGTGGCCAGGTGGCCCCATCATCCACATGTATAGCTCCAAGAAAGAGGCACAAGACCCACAGAGTCAAGGCCTCCTGGGCCCAAACCCAAGACCCAGCAGCTTTTCCTGTGCCCCAGGGAAGACCAGGGTGATAACATTCCCTCTTCAGCAGTAAGGCTGAAGCCTGGTGTATGGCAGCTTATGAAAAGAACACTCCCTTTCCAGCCTGTCTGGGGTCACACTTCAACTTTCCTCCCTGACTGATGCAGCAAGAACCTGCCCCAAGCATAAACCCCCAGGCTGCCAAAAGCTGGTAGTCTAGCTTGAACAGATGAGCTCACAGTAGATGCCTGTGTTCTATCCCTAAATAGCTGAAGATCAAATGGCTCCTGATGAGAATAGGAGATGACTTGCCCTGTCCAAAGCCTGCTCTTGCAGCATGGAGTACAATTTCAGAGCCAAGGCCACACTGCTCACCCCACCACCAGTGAGGATTCTGCCCTTCCCCTTGGCATACATCAGCTACCCTACTTGTCTGTATTTCTGCCTTGTAGGCAACCGTTCCCCACTATGTCCCACATCACACATGGCAGCCCTTGGAGGAGGACAGCGGTGTCTACTCACCAGCAATGCTCATGAAGCGGTGTGAGAAAATAGAGAGTTGGATGGGGTCAAGCTTGGTGTCTGCCATACTGGGAGGCTCAGCTCCCACAGAAATGCGGATATCCCCTGTCTCAGTCACCTCTGCTTGGCAACCTGGTTCTACAAGGATGGTGCTGGGGGCAGGAGACACAAAGGAGCTACAAGAAGGCTGACCACAACCTCCCCGCAACCAGAGATGTCAGTACTCCACACCAGGAGATACCCAACAATGGAACCTCTGCAGCCCTGGGCTAGGGGATCTGCTGTGGTGGGCCCTGCAATAACCCCTCCAAGGCTATACCAATCCAGACTTACCTGTTGTTGTCAATGATAAGGCAGGGCCCGTGGAGCTGGTGCCCATAGCCTAGTTCTCCTAAAAGGTACACAGGAGTCTCCTGATAACCCCCTTCAAAGTAGCATTGGGTCACCTGCAGAAGGTGTAGAGTGAGCAGAATGAGCTGGGCTTCCTGATCATTTTCTCTGAGGCCCCTCAACATGGCTGGACCTCCCCATCAGCCCTTGTTCCCTGAAGTCCTGAGGATGCAGGTGGACCAGCACAGCAAGGCCTCCAACCTTTTCCACGTGGGGAGGTCCACTCTGGATTTTGGGGGTGTCCTCTAGCTGAAGTCCACTACGGCCAGTTCCCCTCACACGCACGTCATCCACCACCACCGGCCGCTCAGGAATGATGAAGCCAAACTCTCTCATGTACCTGTACCCACGCATACAAAGAGCAATGAGGATGAAGCCACCAGGCCAGCAGGCCACATGCTGGGCTCACAGGACACATATACCTCTCAACAAACGCTGCTCCAAAGTCACCAGCACGGGGTGAGCAGGTTGTGGCTGGATGCTGGTGGGCAGACACCATTAAGGCACAGTCAGTGCCTTGGTAGCGAAGGTGCAGGAAGCTCTCGGTGCTGATCTGAGACCTATAGGAAGCAGGTTAGGGTGCTTACCCAGGACTGTCTGAGGGTGCTTTTCCTGCTTCCTCAGGCACTATGAGACTCAGGAACATCTGGGAAGTCATCCAGTAGTATGCCACCAAAGGGGAGGTGGAGACAAAGCCAGTCCTGTGTTCAGTGGTCCATGAGTTTACCTAGGGAAGCCCTGGGCCTGCAAAGCATCCACACACTGCTCCTCCAGGCGGCTCAGTCTCTGGTCCAGTTGTGCAAAGGTTTCAGGTGTGTAAGACAGGGAACAGGGCTCCTGTGCTTCATGAACCACATCTGCCAAGGCCAGTCCCAGTGCTGACAGAAGCCCGCTGTGCCTGCAGAAATGGATGGCACGGCAGTGTGGGGACAATCCTCAAAGCCAACTCCCTCAGACAAGAGCACATGGCCATATGCAGACCCACCTGTGAATATGCACAGTGTCCATACCCAGGGCCCGAGCAATGGCACAAGCGTGTTGTCCACCAGCTCCTCCAAAGCAAGCCAATACATGGGCTGAGGGGTCATGGCCTCGTGCCTGGTGATCCAGGAAGGGTCAATAAATAATCTTTCATACACTTGACAGCCCCCTACCCTGTCGGATTTCTGTAGAGGGTGGTTCTGATGCTTTGATTGAGAATCTCTGTTTACTGACGCTGAAGGTCCTAGCCCTCAATTGGTTTTTGGTCTATCAATAAAGATGCCAGTGGCCAATGGCCGGGAGGAAAGAAAGAGGTGGGACTTCCAGGTTCCTGCAGACTAGGAGAAAGTAGCGGAGGAGAAAAGCTAACCAGCTATGTTAGTTTCCAGGTAAGTGGCCTCTGGCCTCTGACCACTACCCCAACTGGGCCTGGGGTGGCAAGGGAAGGATTAGGGGTGCCCAGTCACTGTGTTATTCCAGGCATTTCAAGATTAACTGGCGTGTGCTACACATTTCTGTTGGTCTGAGAGAGTATAGAAGCAGGGCTAGGGCGGACCAGTGATAGTGGACAGAGGGGGCACACCTGTGTGAGGGCACGGATAGGCCGGCACATGGCTTCATTGGCAACACGCACAAAACCCATGGCCACCTCCTCCAGACTTAGTTGGGAAGCTGGGCAAGGTCCATTGGTCAAGAAGCTGTTGACCTCAGTGGCCACAGCCTCTAGAGCCTTTCGGGAAGCCTCAGGAGACAGTGGCTGGTCTTCTCCTGGCCCAAAAATGCAGGGGAAGGAGGCAGGCAACAGGCGACCCAGGACCAGATTAGCATCTGTCACTGTCACAGGACCCCCTGGGAAGAAGGAACAGAATGTGGGTTGAGGCTAGAGATGCAAATCAGAAGTGGCCAGCAGGGATGGGCCTAGAACACCATGGGGAGAGGCCCAGCAAAGCAGAGGCTAGCTCTTACCTTTGCGGTAGCAGGCAGGACCTGGGTGGGCACCTGCTGACTCTGGACCAACCACAAAGAGGCCAGACCTTGGGGGATAAAAGATTGGAATTAGAGGTGCAGAGGATAAAGAAGCTGAGAGGCTGTAACTGAAGAGACAGGAGCTGACCTGAAGAAGAGGCGTGAACCCCCTCCAGCTGCCACTGTGTTGATGTCCAGCTGGGGGGCCTGGAGGGTAACACCTGCTGTGCTAGCCTCAAAGACGTGCTCAAATTCTCCAGCATAGCGGCTCACATCTGTAGATGTGCCTAACAAAGGATAAGATGTTAGGAGTCACCCCCAAGACCTGAACCCCCAGCATCATGCAGCTAGGCAGCTGAAGGTCTTCCCTCACACACCACTTCAGCCTTCATACCTCCCATGTCAAAGCCAATGACAGGCTGGCCACCTTCCAGCTGGTAGGTGGTAGCTGAGTAGCCAACCACACCGCCAGCAGGGCCAGAGAGCACAGCCCGGGAACCACTGAAGGCATCCATGGGTGCCAGGCCACCATCAGAACGCATGAAGAGTACTTGCACATTCTGTGAATGGGGAGAGCGGACAGTGATGTGCTGGGCAGGTGCAAGGCCAGGGCCTGGAGCAGGGTGGTCAACAGGCCTCACCTTTAGCTGGCCCTGGAAGCCTCGGCGGAAGCCCTGCACATAACGCTGGATGGTAGGAGTAAGGTAAGCGTCAGCACAGGCTGTATGCCCCCGAGGAACAATTCGTACCATGGGCATGACTTCCGAGGACAAGGAGACGTGTGTGAAGCCCAGCTCCCGGGCCAGTGTGCCCACCTGCTGCTCGTGCTGGGCCCACCTACAACGAGAACCCAGGGGGCTCTGTGCCTCCCACCCGACACCCTTCCAGCTTTCCTCTGTACCCAGCCTCTACCCACAGGAAACAGCCTCGACTCACGTGTATGAATGCATGAGTACCACTGCCAGACTGTGAATGCCCCGAGATAAGAGCCCTTCCAGCTTCCCACGCAGGGCTCCCAGATCCACTGGCTGCTGTATCTCTAGCAGGTCCCCTGTACGGCCTGCAAAGAGCCCACGGCCCCCATTCAAAAGTTGATAGGATCGGCCTACCCCCCAAGAACCTCACACAAGCTGTCAGCACCATCCGCACCTTTGACAGGAGAGCCGGCACCTGGTTCTCCACGGTACAGCACTACTCGCTCATCCACCTCCAGCACCTCCTCATACAGTACCTCTGGCATGGGCACAGCCTGAGTAAGGGCAGGCAGAGGCTCAGAGGAGACCCAGGCCTGAGGGTTCTGTGGGGTCCTGCGTGGTGTTGCAATGCAGGCCAAAGGGATGTGTCCCCCAAAGCTAAGAGACAGTCAAAATAGCCCAGCAAGGTCCACCCAGAAGGCTCCTCTCTGAACCCAAACCCTTAAGTAGGATGGAACCAGCACCCTACCCCCAAGAGGGCAGCTTTTTCCAGGGATTCAAAGGTGGATCCAAGTTCTCACCCTGAACTGGCAGAGTATCACATGCCAGCCTGGAAGTATGGGGACACAGGTCCTGCTAGCAGTACTCAGTCTCCTCTAGGCCTATCATCTAGTGGACTTAGCCACCGTTGCTTCACAGACCTCCCCACAAGGCCTTGGCTGGGAGAGAGGAGAGGGTGCACAAGCTTTACCTAATACCCAGTTGGCATGGGAGAGCTCACCAGGTCAAAGAGGTCTGGGCGGGCCTGAGTGCCAATATGCAGCAGGTCTCGGAAACCCCGAGTCACCAGCAGTGCCACCCGTTCTCCCTGTCGTTCCAACAGTGCATTGGTGGCCACAGTGGTACCCATACGGATGCTGGCAATGCGACTGGTGTCTAGTGGTCGGCCTCGAGGCAGCAGCACACCCTCCTCCTGGGGACCACATAGTTAATGTGAGACCTCAGGTAGGGGTCTCCCTAACGCCCCCTCCCCCTCCCCAACATTGGCCCTGGCCCACCTGCTCTAGAATTCGGCGGATGCCCTCTGTGGGTGCATCTGCATAGTTGGCAGGATCCTCTGAGAGCAGCTTCAGGACACGTACATGCCCTCCTGGGCACTGGGCAAAGACATCTGTGAAGGTGCCACCACGGTCGATGGCAAAATGGAAGCGTCCCTCTGGGCTGCCCATGATGTTGAGGCTGGAGTCCAGTAGTGGCTCTTCAGCTTGTAGCCCTGGAAGAACTGGACAGAAGAGCCTGTCACTGGGAGTGAGGGGGGTTGGGGTTATGCCTGGGGGGGGAGGATCTGGTTTCTAAGAAGAGGCTGGGATGGGAAAGAGATGAATTCCAAGTTTAGGAGGTGCCCGGGAGAGGAGCCATAGAGTAGCCCTGGGTTTGGCAGGAGCTGCAGGACCCAGTCATAGGGTGACCAGAGTGGAGTCAGCCAAGAAAGCCCATATGCCAGCCCAGTGGCCCCGCGGCACAGGTCTGAGAGTCCTGCTGCTGATGGAAAGCCAGTACCTGGATTAGAGGTAAAAGGACCCCGGAGCCCTTTCGTGCCTGGGTTCTTTCCACAGGAAAAGGCACCCGAGTTAGGCTGGGCAGGTAAGAAATAGCTCCACTTCCCACTTTGCTCAAGTTTCCCGGCCCAGGCTTAAGAGTCACTGGAACCCTACAGAACCCGTACTACAGTAGGGCGAGGCTGAAAGGAGACTAGAAACAGCATAGCCCTGAGGGGAAAGTAGGAAAGGCAGTAGCGTAGTAAATTCTGCACAGACCCCACCGGTGGAATCGGCTTGGGATCGTGTCTTGCTCGCGTTCTCCGGCTGAGCTTCCCGCAGGCCCTGCCCCCACCTCGGGGAGGGGCCTGTAGAAACACACTCCCACCCACCCCTCCACTCCCACCACTCACACAAACACAGACACACAAGCCTGGCGTGCCTGGCCCTCCGGATTACGTAATTGCGGGCCGGGCCTGAGCACCTCCTCCTTCCCTCAGTGCGATTCACGGATTGAGGGACTGAGTGGCTCTTGCCAGCTAGGGGCGGACCCAGCGCTTTGGCTCAAGGGCACCTTGGTTCTCTTCTCGGAACTGCTGGACCTCTCTGCAAGTTCTGGGTCGCCGAAAGTGGGCGCCCTTGATACCCACCTTCGGGTTTCTAAGTAACTGGTTGAAACCCTAAAGTAACAACATTTCTGATGTACCCAGACTGTTCCCCAGAGTGGGAGGACACGAGGCAGAAGATGGGTTGGGTGGAAAGGATCCGGCAAGGAACAATGGAAGGTAGGAGGCCCTCTTATTCAGTAGCAAAGTGGCACAAAGAACACACATCCCACAGAAAACCCTACAGCGAAAAAAAAAATAAATAAATAAAAACAAAATAAAAAAAATTAAAAAACAAAAAACAAAAAACAAAAAACAAAAAACAAAAAAAGAAAGAAAGGCTCAGTACACCTAAAATCTGATGTCTGTCCTGCAATGAGACCAACAGACATCTGGAACTGGTGTTCCCCCTCACGGAGGACAACAGGGTAATTCTCTGTGTCCTCTACTCTCCTGTTTATTCAGCCAACCCTTAAGAGGGCCTAACTCAAAGGAAGAGAGAGTGCACAGACACAGGAGGCCCTAGGACAACCAAGACTTATAGGCAAGGAAGGCCAGAATTGGTTTCTTGCTTTGCTGTTCCTTGGGGAGTTTTAGCCCCAGGAAAGCAGATCTTTCTTACTAGACCAGCATTTCTATTCTTTCTAAGCTGGAGTCTAGAGGAGCCTCAGTTGTGCTGGTTGGAAGTCAGGGCCTCTGCAAGCAGGGCAGAGGCTGGGCTCAAGTCAGGCCTGAGCCATTTAGCACCCAGAGTAAAGGAGGCATGGGCAGGTGAAACTTCTGAGACCGAAGGAAATCAGTTGAACCCAAAGGTCTTACTCCAGATATCAGACAGCTTGGGCACACACACGCAAGTCCCCCCATTCTAAGTGCACTGCTGGCTCTCAAGGCCCACTTGGGCCTAGGAGGCTAGGGTGCAGGTGAGCTGGTTATATATTAGAATTGTAGGCTCTGGGCTGCATGCCACACTTCAGGCAATGCCTGGTGTCCCTGGGCATTCAAAACCTGCCCTCCTGTCCCTTTCTCATTTTGTGGATGTCAGAGTAAGCTCTGTGGTGCATAGCTCAGTGAGGCTTTCATTTCAAAACAAAATAGAGAGGGCTGGGTGGTAGCTCAGTGGTAGACACAAGAGGCCCTGAGTTCTGTTCCTAGTGTGGAGCAAAAAATGTGTGTGTGTGTGTGTGTGAGAGAGAGAGAGAGAGAGAGAGAGAGAGAGAGAAAGAGAGAGAGAGAGAGAGCACCCAAAGCCAGGAGACAGTCTTTTCTCAAACTCTCTCCGCCTTGCAAGAAGGTACCCTCTTTGCTGTGCATAAATCTCACAGCCAACTAGCTGCCACCTAGGGCATTTGCACTAACTGTTCCTTAGCTTGGGAAACTTTCCCCAGCCTTACAACTCTTACTTTAGTCCAGTTCTGCTCCATGTCCTCAGAGGTGCCATCTCCTCTCTCCTGCAAGGGCTCCCAAGACTTCATCCCACCCTTATTCTTGGGATTGCACCATCTCCCTCTACCATCCACCATTACCCAATGAGGAACAGGTGGCCCCACTCCACAGGGGCAGGGTTTTGCATGGCTTCTTTCCATTTGGATACACACTGGATAGGAGAGCTCTGAAGGATACCTGGGGCTCACCTCTCTCGACATCCTTGAATTTGATCGTCTTACGCTTCTGCAGCCTGGGAGTGGCAGTCGCTTCTGACAGGAAGTTAGAGCTACAGAAGCTTAGGTTGTTGCCCCTGCTCCTAAGGACTAGTTTTAGCTCCTGGTTTTCCTGGATGAGCTGCACCAGTCGTCGTAGCTCCTCATTCTCTTGGGCCAGCCGCTGGATCTCCTGTCGTAGGCCCTCATAGCTGCTGAGAAGGGACATGCCCCAGGAGGAGCACAGCAGCTGACCAGTGGTCGGTGGACTGGCCAGGAAAGAGAGGCTCTGCCATTGTGAGGTCAGCATCTGACCCCACCTCTGTATTCCAACATGGCTAGGCCCAGTCTTCCTGTCTACAGCAGGATTCATCTGATTTCTGGCTTTGGAGGACCACCAGAGATGCCTATACACTGCCATAGGTCTTTGGATTTCTTTATTAAGCTCTTCCTGGAAGATGGGAGTTGCTCTGAGACTGCCCAGTTTAGGTATGTCATGGAATGCTAATTCAGGCGTCTCTGCCATCCACCGGCACTAGGCCCTGGCTACGGCTAGCCCCTTGGTCACCATGTGAGATTATGGATCTGGGCAAGTGAGTGTGATGCCTGTATCCAGGGGTTGTGCAGCATCCAAGGAGGTCAGGGAGGGTGGGTGTTGGAGCTATGCTGCAAGGGTAGCTGGTACAGTCTTAGCAGACTGAGGAACTCGATAGGCACATGGGAAAGGGCTGGTGACAAAGAACTAGACCAAGCAGCAGTGGTCTTACCCACAATGACAATGAATTTTTTAAAAGTAAATCCAATGTCATTTTACACTGGACTTTTGTAAAGGACTTCCTTCCATCCAGTTTGTCTTGTAAAATTGTAATTCCGTGCAGTCGCTTTGATTCTGTGACCTTTTCATCATTATTATTGTTATTTCCTTTTTGCTTGCTTGATGAATGCAGCTTTCACTGGTTAATTTATGGATTAAATGGACTTCCCTTCTACTGCCCAGGAAACTCTGGCAAAGGTCCTTCATTTGTGGTCGAGGATGAGTGTAGTATGTAGTATGAACGGTTCAGCTAGTATGAAGTCAAACAGGTCTCTGAGGGGCAGGGTGGTGAGGCTGATTATAGGAAAGATAAGAAAAAAGAGGTAAGAGACAGATAACGGGAGGTCAGTACCACGCCAGCCCCGGAGTGTAGTTCTCATAGTTTTCTTATACTACAGTACTGTGGGAAGCAAAGCCACAAGCTAACAGAAACAATTTGGCTGAAATATACACATTTGTTCTCACCCAAAAACCCTCCTCATTCCTACCACCAAGGTCAATAGAACCTTCAGCCCCTCGCCTTGACCCTCAAGGCGTCTCGTCTTATCATTCCATGCCTCAGCAGGCCAGGAAATCTGCCAACAGACCCTGAACTGCCCTGACTCTCCCTGGCAGGCAGTTTTTTTTTCTCTCTTTTTTTTCCCTCTGCTTCAGAGAAGTGGCAAACACCCCCCACCCACAGATGGGGAAGAACCACCTAAAGATACATTGTCGAAGACTAGGCACCATGCTCCTTTTCTAAGATATATTTATTTTTCTTATACATGTATGAGTGTTTTGCCTGAATGTGTTTAAGTGCACTGAGTGTGTGCCCGATGCTGTGGAGGCCAGATGAGGACCCTAGACCCACCCATTGGAACCATAGATCCTGATGGTTAAGTCTGCCATGGGAGTGCTGGGAACTGAACCCAGATTCTCTGCAAGAACAACAAATACCCTTGACCACTGAGCCATCTCTCCGGCCTCAAGCAGTGAGAGTTTAAATAGTTCTACAAGGAAACAACCCTAGTCCCAAGAAACATAGAATATTTCAGACAGGATAGATTTTACCCCAGATGAATGTCAGGCCCAGTAAATTGAACCCCTAGGCAGACATTCTGAACATAGAGGTGAACAGGCCCTGGAAAAGCTTCTGCCACACCCCTATCACCATCTTCAGATCTGTGCATAAGATGGCCTCAAGTCTCACAAAGTGATCCACACAGTGGAGAGATACCTGCAGATTATCTCAGGTATGTCAGATGTCAACATGAGCCCTTCAAAAGACAGTTCTCGTCCTGGCAAAAAGACTCAGGGGCCGAAAGAGAACCCATGGGAAGGAGATGCTTCCTTGCTAAAACAGTATCAGATGGAAAAGCTAGGGTCTCCTCTAAGAGGCTGACTCACCAGCAACAAGATGTTGAAAAGGCCAACAACTTGGCTCAGAGGGTGAAGGCGCTTACGGCCAAGCCTGACTACCTGAGCTGAAGCTCTGGCCCCGCCCACAGGGTGGAAGAGAGATGAGCTGAAGCTCTGACCCCGCCCACAGGGTGGAAGAGAGAACACCCAGAGGTAGAACGTCCTCTGATCCCACATGCTAGCTATGGCATGCACGTTCCCCACCCACTACCCCAGAAAGACAGAATTTAAAATTTTTAATTTTGAAAATCAAAGCTGTAGCTATAGCAAACTTAGTAGAGCACCTACCCAGGATGCACTTAACACCCTCAGAGAGCAGGAGTCAGCAGTCACTGTCCTTCTCGCCTACACAGAGAGTTCAAAGCTGGCCTTGGGCTGCACAATGTAGGAAATGTCAAATATAAGTCTTCCCTATCAAATCCTATTAAGCTTGTGTTTAGGGCAAGGAATTAAGACCTTTCTGTCTCCCTCACCTGTGACAGGGCAAGACACTGCTGAGGTCCCTCCATCTTGTACTCTTGCTAAGGCCATTTCCAGGTGTAACTAGAATCTGATCTCCTTCATGGAGAATCCATTGAAAACTACCTTGCTCTGTCCTAGGAACCAAAGGTCAGGATGTCCTAGATCAGTTACCTTCACCTTTATTAAAGCTGCCTGTTTGTGTAAAACGCCCCTCCAGCTGGCTAACCACTTATCTTAGCGTCTATTAAAACTGCTCGCTTTAAACTGCTTACTTCTGCAAAGCCTACCCCGCCCCCTGACCCCGTGACTGAGATGCCAGGATGTGGTTTCAGCCTTTAACAACTCCATGTTCTAGGCACTCAGGGCCATACCTAGGTCCAACACTTGGGGATGGTCCCAGATGGCTGGAATAAAGACTCTCAACTGGCTATACGCTGTGTGAGTGGCCATCTCTGGTGAGCTCCAGGGAACCCACCATGTAAAATTTGCAAATGTTTTAATTTTCCCCCACCCAGGAATACCTTTGTTTATTTAAAAGCTCAAAGTCTGTTTTAGAAATCCGATGGCCTAGAGCAGTGAGCCTTCTTTCCTTGGAGCACTTATTCCTTTCTCCTTCTTCCATCACACAAACACACACATACACACTCACACGCACACACCCCACACTCACAGACACACACACAAACACACACCCCACACTCACAGACACACACACAAACACACACCCCATACTCACAGATACACACACACCACACACTCAGACACACACCACACAACCCATACACATATATACATACACACACAAACACACACACCCCACACTCACAGATAGACCACACACACCACACACAACCAATACATATACACATACATACACACACACCCCACACTCACAGATACACACACCACATACACACCACACACAACCCATACACATACACACACATATACCCCACACTCACAGACACACACACCACACACAACCCATACACATATACACATACACACACGCATACCACATACATACCCTACACTCACAGACACACACACACACACACACACACACACACACACACACACACACATTTCTGGGTAACCCTGGTTGTCCTAAAACTAACCAGACTGCCTCCCAAGTGTTGGGCTTAAAGGCATGCAATACCATCACCCAGCTAAATTAGTATTGTTTAAACATTATTTTATTTCTTAGAAATAGAATTTTGTGGGCTGGTGAGATGGCTCAGTGGCACAAGGCCCTTGCCATCAAGTCTGACAACCTGAGTTTGGTCTCCAAGACCTACAGGTTAGAAGAAGAGAACCTTTTCTTGTAAACTGTCCTCTGACCTCCACATCTGCCAGAACACGCATGTGCCCCCACACATGCACCTAGGACTATTAAATAAATGTAATTTAAAAATTAAAGAGAAAGAAATGGAAGCTTGCTGGGTTGCTCAAGCTGACCCCAAACTGCTGGGTGAACGGAAAAAAAAAAGAAAAGAAAAACAGGAAGGGAAATGACTGCTCCTACGTCTGGTGGAGAAGGTTTATTGTAGATAAAAGGGAGAGCATAGCCAGAGGCAGACACATCAGGAAGAGTCCAGAGTAGACATGACTCCGAGCCATAGAAAGAGAGGGGGAGGGGAAGAAAGAAGGAGGAAAGGAGAACCAGGTTCAGCAGCCAAGTAGGCAAAAGGTGAAAGGAGAAGCTGGTAACAAAAATGGCTGGACTCTGGAGAAAGGGCAGATTAGCTGCTGCTAGGTTGGAGATTTCGGGGGTGGGAGGGGTAGGGGGTGGGAGTGATGCCAGCCTTACTCTGTAACAGGTAGGGACTGAGGGATGCTGGGAGAACCTGGTAGTTAGGTCCGATTTGATATGGTATGTTGATATGTTTAATAGGCACCTCAGCAGTTTGTCCCAGGGTTTGAGACTTAATACTGGCCAGGCAAGTGATCTTCCTGTCTCCATCTCCGTTGCTAGGGAACAGGTTTGTCCACACTGCAGCTGATACATTTGGGGTTTTCTTTTTGTAAGGTAGAGTCCATGCACCTAAACTAGTTGAGGAATTTTGGATGAGTTCACATGAACTTCATACCTCTAGATTTCCCTGGTCCTGCCCATGCCACAGCAGTGGAGGCCAGTTTTTTGTTAGCTGGACTCTGAACTGCTCTAGGACTGGAGAATGCAAGGAGACATGGTAGGTATGATGCTGGCCTTGACCTTGAGAACTCTGGCAGGGGCAGGTCCCTCATCATGGTGGGGTGATCCTTTCTCTCTGGATATTGGCCAAGGTCATACAAGGTAAAAGTGTTTATGAGGTCTACTAAGAGTGGGGCAGGCCTTTAATTCAAGCATTCCCAAGGCAGAGGCAGGCAGAGCTCTGCATTTAAGGCCAGCCTTGTCTACAGAGTGAGTTCCAGGACAGCCAAGGCTACAAAGAGAAACCCTTTTCTTAAGGAAAAAAAATCAATTATGGATTATGAAAGTTTTCTGCAGCTCTTCCCCTGCTCCCAGAGGTAGGGAGTAAGTTCCACACTGAAAAGGAAGAGCTGAACTGATGAGTCTACCATCCTTACAACCTCTTCTTACAGAGTAGGAACAAGGGTCTCATTCTGGGAAAAGAAAGTTCCCAGTGGCACACAGACCCACTTGGCGCAAGGGGGCCGATGAGGGACTCACGATCTCCCAGCTGCTTAGCTCTGGCTTTATTTGGAAGTTAAGATTGGATAAACTTAGGCAGGAGGACAACAGGAGACAATGGCAACCTCAGGGAAAAGCCACCAAGCAGAAAAGTGTCAAGCTGCTAAGAGCTACACCTGCAAGCTCTCTGAAGAAGCCAGAGCCACAGAGTAGACATTTCTGCTGATTATTACATGTGTATGAGGAGATGGAATGTAACAGATGGAAAGCCAAATGACCTTGGGCCAGCTGGTGTACTACCAGTGTCTGTAGCGGATCCCACATCCTAATGAGGATTAGCTAAACCTCTAGGAATGTACTGTGATGGCAGCTATCCACCCACCCTAAAGCTGAGGATGCTGTGAGAAACATCTCAGGTTTTCTATAGAAGAGATTTCAGAGTCATTCTGTATAGACAAATTTGTATCTGAGCATCCAGGACACAAAGTTCTGTCTACTACTGAGAAACCAGAACACCAGTGAGTATGGTTAAAGGGAAGGTTTTTATTGTCAATATGAGAAAGAACAGCCAGAAGCATCTAGAAGAATCTAGAGCAGAAAGAGAGGGCAGTTGTCTGAGTATGGCCAGCAGTCTGGAACTTGCCACAAGAGAGGCAAGAGCAGAGCAGAGGGGGGTAGGGGGGAAAACAGGAAGAGTACCAGGAGACAAAGAGAGCAGGAGGAGGAAGACAGGAAGGCAAAAAGATAACAAGCAAGAGAGGGAATATAGCTGAAAAAGCAGGGTGATAAAGAGAATGGGTGTGTGTGTGGGGGAGTCTGTAAACTATGGAAGTTTAGGGGAGGGGAGAGGGCAAGGAGAGCTGGCATATTAGCATTGACTCTGAATGTGTAACAGGTACTTGTGATAATAAGGGAGCCTAGAATACTCTTTTGTAGTAATAGCATGTACCAGAGGTAGCCATTTGTCCTTTTTGCCAATGATAAAAAAAAAAAAAAAAAAAAAAAAAAAATGGGTCTTTTTGATACAGGAGAAACAGCTTCACAAGTTCCTGAAGGACTTTCTAACCACCAAAATTTGGGGAAATGAAGTTTCCTTTGAACCTCAACAATTTAAGAAATATCTGTTTAAGTCCAGGAGGGGTGCTCTGATAGCTGAAGCAAGTTCATCTCTCTGAGTTTGATGTCATCCTGGTTTGAGCTCCAAGTCAGCCAAGAAGTTAAACAATGAGATCCTGTCTCAAAAAATGAAACAAAACCAAAAACAAAAATAAGGAAAGAAAGAGAAATGTCTGTTTAAAAGCTGGTAATATATGGCCAGCAAGATAATTCAATAGATAAAGGTGCTTGTGTAGGAATTTGGTTAAACTTAAAAATTAACTGCCCCAGCACCCATCCTGGGAGGAGCACATTCCTTAGTCCAAGGACACCTTCTGGATTACCCAGCTGGATTACCATTCAGAAGAAGGGATTAACATTCCTCAGACCACAGGAAAGGGAACCCACCTGGGGGTGGGGAAGGCCCAGAGCATGTAGACACATTCTGCAGGATGGACCAATCCTTGCCACTTACGGACAAGGGAGGTTCTTGCCACCTCATTCCCCAAAGACCAATCAGTTTAAAAGTCACACTGTTCCACCAATCATATTGTGCCTAGTCACTGTTTCTCTACTCTACCCCTTAAACTGTATAAAAACTGCTCTTAACTTCAACTCGGGGTTCTTCTTACCTGCGAGTGAGAGAACCCCCGCACACTGGTTATTATTATTAAACCTCATGTTATTGCAGCGAATCCCTTGTCATTGTGTGTTTCTGTGGGAGCGCGTCCCCTGGTTTGGATCTTAGAGTCCAACACTTGCTACCAAGCACCTGATTTCAATCTCCAGGATCCACATGGTTGGAAAGAGAAGGAACTCCAGCCAAAGTGCTGGGAATAGTAACTGTGAGAAACATCTACGCCAATCCCTGTTCCCACCCAAACAGCGAAGCTCAGAGAACACTGGAAGATGGTGTTGAAAACAGTAAAAGTAGAGCTCAGGGAGGACTGGGGCAAAACCGTACCTTCTAGACATGCTGCCCATTGCCCTCACACTCACAACACAACAGCTGTGGTTAGTTACACAGAATCAATTCCAGCACGGATTAGGGAGAGGCTCACAAGGCCCCAACTCCAGCAGAGGAACTGCTGGCAATTGATGTCTTGGTTGGTCAGTTGTGGTGGGGAACAGTAATTTTTCTTTAGAGATGTGGCCGCTAGTAGGTTGCCCAGGCTTCAGTGAATGGCCTTACACCTATGAACACATGGCCAACATCGACCTGACTCAGGGGGTTACTGGAAGAGAGGACATGAAGTTGGAAGGAGGATGTAGTAAGGTGGCCCCAGGGTGGGGGAAGGGTGAGAGCTGGTGGGGTGATGGGAGATCTGGAGGAGGAATAGGGTGGTGAATATTATCAAAATAGGCTATATACATGTTTGAAATTATTATCAAAGAATGAATTTTATATACGTATTTGTTTAAAACAATGTAGGATTTCAGGCCTTCACTGCCCCATACATTCCTCAAGCCTCAGGGAAGAAAATCCACCTGTGGGTGGGGTAGGCCCAAAGCAGGAAGACACATTCCTGGCCACAAAGAAAAATAAAAAGGCATGCCCAGACAAGTCCTAACTAGCCATCCTGCCGCCTCTGCAAGTTGCTGATATTTGAAATAACCAATCGTGTGTAACCGTGCCAAACTTTCCCGCCTTTCCCTACCCCTACCCATAAATAGCTCCCGCCTCTGGGGTTCGGGGTCGAAATCCCTTGTCTCCTGCGTGGGACGGGTTTCAACCCAAGGGCCCTTGCTATTAAACTACCTTATGCAAACGCATCAAGGAGGTTTCTGTGTGTCCGTGGGTGAGCGCCGGTCCAGACTTGAGGTAGGGTCCCCCTGGGGGTCTTTCAACGACTGTGGTGGTAATTCTAGGACTTGGGAAATGCATGCAGGAGGATCAGAAAATCAAGGCCATTTTTTACTGCCTAACAAGTTTGAGGCCAGCCTGGGCAGTATGAAACTCTGAAAATGACAGAAAGGTAGCTCAGGCCTATAATCTCCTCAGAAGTCTGAAGTAGTGGATTGCTGCAATTTTAAAGCCAAACTTGTTAGTATTCTGTCTAAACTCCACCTCCACAGTTACCTGGTAACAGCTAGGTATGCTCCTCCCCACAGTTACCTGGCATCCACCAGGTAGGCCTGGCCCACTATAAAAGGGGCTGCTTGCCCTCTCCTCTCTCTCTCTTAATCTCTTAATCTCTTACCCTCTTGCCTCTCTGTCCTCTCCCCCCCTTCCTCTCTCTCCACGTGGTCATGGCCGGCCTCTACTTCTACTTCTCCTCTCTCTTATCCTTCCACCTTCTTTCCCCCACCTTCGCCCTATCTCCTGAATAAACCTCCTCCCCCTTGGAACCGTGTGGTCTGGAGTGGTCTGTTCTGAGCTGCGGTCAGACTTCTTAGAAGAACTAACAAAACTTGTCTCGAAAAACCAAAATAAATAAATAAATAAATAAATAAAGCCAAACTTGGACTATATATTAAGTACCAGGTCAGCCTAGAAACTCAAAAAGTAAAGAAATAAAGAAATAAAACAACAAAGTCCCTTGGTAACAAAAAGACTAAATGCCGCTGGGCGGTGGGGGCACATGCCTTTAATCCCAGCACTTGGGAAGCAGAGGCAGGCAGATTTCTGAGTTCGAGGCCAGCCTGGTCTACAGAGTGAGTTCCAGGACAGCCAGGACTACACAGAGAAACCCTGTCTCGAAAAAAAAAAAAAAACGAAAAAAACAAAACAAAACAAAAGACTAAATGTCACTCACCTACAGCAACCTTCTTCAGTATGGAAAACAAACCAAAGTAAAAGTCTTCTCAAATTGTTTTAGTAAAATTTGAGACAGATTGCCCAGGGATGAGTCTGCCCTACCTGATTGGGAACAATCACTCCATGATATTAACTGATGCTAACCCATCAGAGGACTTTAGAGGGAGGTGTTACAGGATATTTGATTATTGTTCATAGGAACCCTATGTGTTAGCAAAATACACAATTTTAGAAAGATATTGCAATTAGGTGCGTCCTGTAGAGTTACAGTTTGGGTGTGCCTTTAAAAACATCCATTAGATAAGAATGCTAAGGAATGGAAAGTTCCGACCTATTTTAAGGGAAATTGTTTAGGAGATGTCCTGTGGTCTTTGGGTGGCCTTGTAAGGAAGAAATGGTTTGGCCTCTAATGACTTGGCTTGGCGCCCTTCCTCACCCCCCATGTTGGTGACTTGGTTCAGCCTGCCAACGGTGTAGGGGAGGAGCTAGAGACTTCTTTGCTAGCCATTGGACCTTTGAGAGCTTTCTCTTTTCATTGGCCCTCGCTTTTGGCTTGGAAGGAGCTCGGACTAAGAGATAAGGGTTTGTTGTTTGCCTTTTGGGCTTGCAAGAACCACGGAGTAGCAGAAAGCAGTTGGCTGGACACAGGTGAAATAGGATTCTAGGAAAGAGAGCAAAGGGTCCTTCATGGGTTTGGAGGAGCTCAAGGTAGATTAACCTAGTAGTATGACACAGAAAGAAATTTCTAAAAAGCTAGCAGTTTAGTAGAATCAGGCTTGTAAATAGATATTTTTGCAGAATTAAGAAAATAAAATTACCTTTCTGAGCTAGCAGATTTTTTTTAACCTCAGTTCCCTCTTCCTGTGTCTTTATTGGTATAAGTGTTGGATAATTTAAATGGATAAACATGACAGGGGTAGGGGCAGGCTGCGGCAGGATGGTCTTTGTGAGTTCGAGGTACTTTAACATAGCTCCTCCTTTGTGGTGACCCCTCCCCAACCACAGGATGATCTTGTCGGTTCTTCACAACTGTCATTTCGCTACTGTTAGGAATCATAGCGTAAATATCTGATATGTGACCCTCAAAGAGGTCCAGACTTGGAGCTCTACATAGTGACTTCCAGGCCAGCCAGAGCTACAGAGTGAGAGCTCACCAAGGGGGGAAAAAAGAAAGCACTGGAGACTCAGAGCAGCAGAAGTGATCCAGTTTATTTTATGAACATGCAAAGTGAGTACCAGCTTAGAGTGACATGCCTGGTGACAGAGTACATAAACGGTTTATAACCCTTACATGCATAAGAATAATAACCAGGAGGGTACACTTACTGAGAACTTGAAACATGCATATGAAGTTCACCCCCCACCAGTTCTCTTACCCCTCCTCCACTACCCCCCCATTTCATGTGCTTTTTTTTGTTTGTTTTTTGTTTTTTGTTTTTCAAGACAAGGTTTCTCTGTGTATCCTTGACTGTTCTGGAACTTGCTCTGTAGATCAGACTAACCTCAACCTCACAGATTCACCTGTCTCCCTCCTGAATGCTGGGATTAAAGCTGTGTGCAACACTACCACCCAGCAAGGGGCTTACAATCTTTTTGTTGTTGTTGCTTTTTGTTTTGTTTTTGTTTTTGTTTTTTTCTGAGACAGGGTTTCTCTGTGTAGTCCTGGCTGTCCTGGAACTCCTCACTCTGTAGACCAGGCTGGCCTCGAACTCAGAAATCCGCCTGCCTCTGCCTCTGCCTCCCAAGTGCTGGGAGTAAAGGCGTGCGCCACCATCGCCCGGCCATATTTCTTTTTCTTATGTTTGTCTTTTACTCAATAAAATCACATGTTGATTCATTTGTATGCTTTACATTCTGTTCATTTTAAAGCTGGCCTTCTTTTCTGAGGTTGAATTATAAATTACTCTCCTGTCTCTTTAACAAGGATGCTCTCTTGCCGGGCAGTGGTGGCGAACACCTTTACTCCCAGCACTTGGGAGGCAGAGGCAAGCAGATTTCTGAGTTTTGAGGCCAGCCTGGTCTACAGAGTGAGTTCCAGAACATCCAGGGCTACACAGAGAAACCCTGTCTCAGAGAAAAAAAAAAAAACAACCAAGAAATGCTCTCTATTACACTGGCCTCCCTGACATGCATAATTAAGGATCATTGCCCCATCTCAGGATCTGCAAGGTACCTTTTGCCAAATAAAGTGGGTGTTCCTAATTCCTGTAATTCAGAGCTAGGTGTCTTTGCAGCTATGATTCAGTCCCTGGCACTCTACATGTAGGGCAGACTGGAACACTACCCAGCCACACAAATCCCTGGGAAACCGGAGTTTTGCTTACCTAGGACCTTAAGCACAGTTGTCTTAAGGTTTCTATTGCTGTGAAGAGACGCCGTGACCAAGGTAACTCTTATAAGAACAAAATCTAACTGGGACTGGCTTAAGGTTCAGAGATTCTCATCAGAGAGGCTTCACCCAGGAACTGATACATGCAGATGCAGAGACCCACAGCCAGACATTAGGCAGAACTTGGGGATTCTGAGGAAGAGTGATAGTTCTGAGCTGGGCAGAAAGACATAGGCTCTTGGCAGTTAGAGGCCAGCCTTAATCTGTTTATCAAGTTAGAGCTATATAGTGAGACCTTGTCTGAAGAAAAGAAAATTTGAGACAAGGTTTCAAATAGCCCAGGCTGAATTTGAATTCACTAAGTAGCCAATGACAACCTTGAGCTTCTGACCCTTAGGCAGGGAGCCTTCGACAGAGCATGAGATCCAGCTTCATTGAGGTTAAATTGGGCAGCACTTAGTTTGGGCTCAAGGAAACCAGTCACCTATTGACAAACTGTTATTCTGCTTGTTCTGATGTTGAAATCATGTCTAGAAACACATCTGCCTCCTTCTGATGCCTGTTATAACACGAGGAGCTGATGAAATTGGCTAATGGGTATTGGTCATTCAAGAAGAATGGAAGATTAGTCATGAACAAGAAACTGAGAAGGCCGTTAAATCATGTAATTGGTTTGTACAATAAGTGAAAGAAATCTGTTACCAGGTTTCTTCAAAGTTCACAAAGCCCTAAGAATTCACAGAATATTTTATTTGTAAGAGCTGCTATCTGGACTCAACTTATCTAAACCCCCAGCCCTTTTCCTTAGATTCATTTCTTAAAGATTCATTTATCGTATGTTTATGCATGTTCTGCTTGAGTGTATGAAAGTGCACCATGTGCGTGCCAAGTTCTCAGGGAGGTCAGAGAGGATGTCGGGCCCCTTAGAACTAGAGGTAAGGATGGTTGTGAGCCACTATGGCGGTTCTGGGATCCAAACCCAGGTCCTCTCCAAGAGCAACAAGTATTCTTTACCTCCGGCCCCAAACCTCAGCTTTTTAAACTGTGGGTCATGACCTACTTCATTATTGTCATGCTTCTAAACACACACACACACACACACACACACACACACACACATACACACACACACACATACAAACACACACACACACACACATACAAACACACATAAAACCATGCACACTTTTTGCATACACATACTATGGTGCCTGACATACATCAACTTAGATTTGAGCCTATTATAAATTGCAGTGTTTAACTGTGACTCAAAGTTTCCTGATACTCTTTCTGGAAACATTCTGTAAAGTTTTAGTTCTTATGACTTTACTTACAGGAATATAATACTTAATCACAGAAAATAAGAATTTTAGTATGTTGCTATCAACATCCCTTGGCACGGAAGCACAAATTACTCTATCTTTGGCTTGGGTTGTGTTAGGATGTTTAATTTTATTTACTTTTTTTCTTTTTTTCCATTATTCATATATATGGTATATTTGTGTGTGTATGCATCTGGGTGGGTCCCCATGCACATGTACATACGTGTGGAGACCGTAGGTCGATGTCAGAAATCGTCTTTGCTCTTCTGCTTCATTCATGGAGGCGGAGCCTCACAGGGTCTTTCAATTAAACCCAGAGTTCAGCAGCACAGCTACTCTTGCTAGCCTGCTCTAAGGAGTGCCATGTTGAATTTCAGCTGGGCCACCACACCCAACCAGTACTTAGTGGGTTTCTTGGGATCAGACCTTGCAACAAGTAGTTAGCACCATTATCTCCTCAACCCAGGATGGTTGTGTGTGAGTGTGTGTGTGTGTGTGTGTGAGTGTGTGGCAGTCAAAGGACAGGTTGCAGGAGTCAGTTCTCTCTCTTCAGTATGAATCCCAGGAATTGGACTTGGGTTATCAGAGTTGCTGTAAAGTACTGCTACTCCATCTTGCTTACCACCCCAGGATACTTCATTTTAAACCATTTGAGTTGATGGATTGAGCTTTATAAAAGTTTATTAAATGAATGTTGGCATGGGATTCGGGGAACATTTTCAATAATTCCTGAAATGGCCCCAAACATAGTTCTGTTATTTTTTATTATGTATTTATTCAAATTAGCACTCTCGGCATTGAAAGTTATAAAATCAAAATATCAATCAACTCTGAAAAACACTGTGGTCTAGGTCTAGTGTCAGCAGAGTCATGATGTAGCTCTTTATGTTGAGGCAAGACATCTATTTGTTAACATGCAAATGTGCCCTTATCTTTAGTAAATGTTAAGACTGGCACCAAAGAGACACTCGGGGATCAGAGCACATGACACTGCTCTTGCACATAAAGTTGCTCTTGCAAGTTTAGTCCCCAGCACCCGAGTTGGTGTGACTCACAGCTATCTGTGACTCCAGCTCCAGGGATCTGATACCCTCTTCTCTGGATTCCATTATAACCTACACTCACATGCACATCTGCAGACATAACAACAGGCTGGTATGGTGGTGTGTGCCTGTAATTTCAGCACTAGAGAGGCAGATCTCTGTGAGTTTGAGGTCAGTCTGCTCTACACAGGTCCAGACCATCTGGGCCTATATGGTAAGATCCTGCCTCATAGAACTACTGCTACTATTAAGTCTTTTTAAAATCACAAATTTTAAAATTATGTTATGGGGAATGGATGAAGTCAGAGTAAATACATATTTTTTAAGACTTATTTATTTTAGCCGGGCGGTGGTGGCACACGCCTTTAATCCCAGCACTTGGGAGGCTGAGGCAGGTGGATTTCTAAGTTCGAGGCCAGCCTGGTCTACAGAGTGAGTTCCAGGACAGCCGGGACTACACAGAGAAACCCTGTCTCGAAAAAACCAAAAAAAAAAAAAAAAAAAAAAAAAAAAAAAAAGACTTATTTATTTTAATGAGTACACTGTAGCTGTCTTCCCACACACCAGAAGAGGGCATCAGATCACATTACAGATGGTTGTGGGCCACCATGTGGTTGCTGGAAATTTAACTCATGACCTCTGGAAGAGCAGATAGTGCTCTTAACTGCTGAGCTATCTCTCCAGCCCTGTAACTGTGTATTGTTAACACAAATACAGCCATGTCAAGGATCCCAGTACTTCAGACCACAAGAAATAGCAAGGCCTTCCCCTGGTCCATGTGTAGTGTCCTCCTCGAATGACTGCAGCCTGAGACTGCTGCCCCACAGAGCTCCTCTACAGATATTAGCTAACTTCATTTGGCTTTATATATTAAATGCCCTGAGTTCCTGAACTGCTAGTTTGCCTCCATCAGAGTACATGTCCTACCTGGTCCCAGCATTTCTGTTTGTGCCTGGGGTTTCTTTTTTTATTATTATTTTTTCTTTTCTTTTTTACCCTTTCCTTTTTAAAAGATTTATTTATATATTTTATGTCACTGTCTTCAGACACACCAGAAAAGGGCATCAGATCCCATTACAGATGGTTGTGAGCCACCATGTGGTTGCCGGGAATTGAACTCAGGACCTCTGGCAGAGCAGTCAGTGCTCTTAACCGCTGAGCCATCTCTCCAGCCCATGCCTGGGGTTTCTTTACTTCCTGTGCATCCAGTCAGGTCAACCCTAAAGACATGCAGCTCACAGCAATACAAACACTAAATAATTGCTTTAAAATGAAATGTTCTTTTAATGAATTTATTAATATTGCAAGAGCAGCAAGTGCTCTTAATCCTGAGCCAACCCAATCCCATAACCATCTCAAAAATTTTGGAGCTAGGTACAATGGCACATACCTATTATCTCAACCCTTTATAATCAAAATTTCAAGGTAGGACATTTGTATTGCTCTTCCAAGACCAGGGAAGCATTAGTAAAGAGGGGCTAGAGAGACTAAGAGCTGAGAGACTGGGAGGAACTCAGTGAAACACTGTCCTCTGGATACGACAGAGCCGTTGAGTCATGACCACACAGCACTTGTAGCTTTGACACACAACCAGCAGGCACACAAACGGTATAAAGAAGGGAAACTAGTCGGGAAGAAGGGTGTTAGTAAATGTGTAGAGAAGATACGGAGAGGCCAGCCTGGCCTACAGAGTGAGTTCCAGGACAGCCAGGGCTACACAGAGAAACCCTGTCTCTAAAAAACAAACAAACAAACAAAACAAAAAAAAAAAAAGAAGAAGAAGAAGAAGAAGAAGAAGAAGAAGAAGAAGAAGAAGAA